>CAKAOJ020000006.1:10487500-11232188 GCA_916701645.2 Sebastolobus alascanus
CTGTCATTCCACTGCAGGTTGTCTAGGTCTCTAGCACTTTCTGTGAGTGAAATTCACTTTATTTTCTTCATGTTCACATGGATTTTCTGAACGTGCTCCAGTTTCCTCCCACATTCAAAAACATTCAGGTCAGGTAGATTAGAGGCTCTCTAAATGTTTCTCTTTATCTGTGTTAGCTCTGTGACTCACTTCCGACCTATGTTTTCCCGTCTTTCACTTAGGAGAGGGAACAGAATCCAGCTTTCTGTGACAATGATGAAAAATAATATGTCAGAGTGAATTCTGGCACCTATACGACAAGCAAAACGTTGCTTGGTCATAAAATAGAGAGGATCTACAGTTGTCATGCCCATAGCAGCATTCACTGTAATAACTGTACATGCATTAGTTAGGGAACACTGCAGCTATAAGACAGGCTTTGTCCAAAATCGCATACTATGCACTACATACTCAATAGGTGTACTATCGTTCAACATACTTTTGTGTGAATAAACAGTAGTATGTATCTTTTTGGACGTACTGCGCAGTAATTAACGTCGTAACTTCCTAAGAGCCCCCTTGCCGGTTGGAGACGTGTAACCATGGTAACCCGTGAGAATCAAAGTTTGAAAAGTTAAAAAAGTTAATTTAAAATATATATTTCGCCTGGCAAGGTGACAGCTTATACTTAAAGTTAAATTGAAGTGTTATTGATGTTACAGAGATGTCCGTCAAAATCTGTTGTCGTTGTCATCATTACCGCATTGCATTGTGGGATATTTATGCCGCCGTAGTGTCTTACTGTAATATTTGATTGGAAATAGTATGCAGTTTGCATACTATTGATTTCATACTAAGGTTTCGGACTAAAAAATCTCACATACTGTTTTAATATTTCTAACTATTATGTTTGTATGGAATTCCGGACGTAACCCTAGTCTTTAATGACAATAAATTGGTGAACATATAGTTCAATCATTCCCTTTACCTTTAAGTTTCTTTATGAGGTCACGCAGGGGTGTCATACCTGAACACTGAAGCTAATGTAATTACCATGTTAGTAGCTATCTCTTAATGGATCTGTAGCAGGGCCAGATTTTTATATTTAATACTTCAACCCCTCTATAAATTTGCTCTAGAAACCAATTCTTCTTGGCTGTCCCTACATGACTCTCAGCCAAAAGAGGTATCGGCTGGGATTTTAATTCAATCAGAAGCACCAGCTCGATAATTTAGATATACTATATGGTATGGTGTTCACTTAGTAATGATTTAGGACTGATAAAGACTACTTAGCTGTCTTTATGAATTCAATTATTGTATCACGATCGTTCTATGGATATCTATATTATGTATTCAGGTCACTTTTAAAACTTAAATTCCAGTTAATGACTTTAAGTTTTTGCTTTACGGGTGAAAGTTTTTTATTTTTAGCTTTACTTCCACAAGTTGCAGTCTTTCTTTGCTGACTTGCTTGTCATTTATACTGTATGAACGGTACCTTTTTCAACCAGTATTCACTGTGCAACCATGAAAACTGCTGGTAGTATCGAGTAGAAAACGGGGAGATAACATACACCGAATCAATTAAATAGACATCTGTCATTTAGTCACACTCCATAGCTGCCATAGCGTCATCTCTCTTGCACAAAGCACATCTTAATCAAAGAATACGTTGTTTGTGTTTCCACGGTTTCCTCTGGCGTAATACATAAAGAGTTACGCAAACAAATTCCCTGGCACCATGTTGGCTTGCTCGTTTGAAATTCCAGTCACATACGTGCCTTTGAGGAACTGCGAGTTGTAATCAGACGTTTCTAGATATCTCGACTCGATTGAAGGACTGGTGGGTGGCAAGCTTCCTTATTATTTATGTCTCTCGAGTCTCAAATATAAATCACACACAACACAGCAGTCAGAGCTGCTTTTCTTCCCTCCTCCCGCAGAGATACAGCACAGAAGTTGCTGGCTTCATTGTTATTTTATTTTATGTGACTGAGATTGAGAGCGCATGGAGGACAGTGCAGCCAGAAACAGAGATGGATATGAGGCACTCTATCAAGGTTGCAAGTGTATGTGTGTGTGTGTGTGTGTGTGTGTGTGTGTGTGTGTGTGTGTGTGTGTGTGTGTGTGTGTGTGTGTGTGTGTGTGTGTGTGTGTGTGTGTGTGTGTGTGGATGTGATTATTAGTGGCTGCAACAGATAAACAAACCAACAAAGAATATTTTTAGGTGTAAACCTTCAAAATAAACTTTTTGGGATTTCTAATGTGCTATGTTGAGTATTTCAGTGGTAATTATTATAAGTGACATAATGAGAATCTCAAACAGGGTCAATTATCTAATGCATCTCTTCTCTCTTCTCTCTCTGATTTCATTCCAGTGAGCCCAAATCCTCATTCCAAAGAGTGGAAGACCAGTCAATGAATTATGAATGTTAAACAAGATGACCTCCTCTCAGCAGCAGCAGATGATGCGAGGTCCTAGGTGGAACCGGGCCTTGTCCGACCCTTTGTTTGTGCTGCTTCTGGCCCTCCAGCTGCTGGTGGTGGCAGGGCTGGTACGTGCTCAGACGTGCCCCTCTGTCTGCTCCTGTAGTAACCAGTTCAGCAAAGTCATCTGCACCCGGCGAGGCTTGCGGGATGTCCCCGACGGCATCTCTACCAACACGCGCTACCTGAATCTGCAAGAAAATCTCATTCAGGTCATAAAGGTGGACAGCTTCAAGCACCTGAGGCATCTGGAGATCCTGCAGCTGAGCAAAAACCACATTCGCAAAATTGAGCTGGGTGCCTTCAATGGACTGGCCAGCCTCAATACCCTGGAGCTTTTTGATAACCGCCTCACCACTATCCCAAACGGGGCATTTGAGTACCTGTCCAAACTAAAGGAGCTTTGGCTGAGGAATAACCCCATAGAGAGCATTCCCTCCTATGCTTTCAACAGAGTGCCCTCATTACGGCGGTTGGACCTTGGGGAGCTCAAACGGCTCTCCTACATATCTGAGGGGGCCTTTGAAGGGCTGAGCAATCTGCGCTACTTAAATCTGGGAATGTGCAATCTGAAGGAAATTCCCAACCTTATTCCCCTGGTAAAGCTGGATGAACTGGAGATGTCGGGGAACCAGCTGGCTGTCATCCGACCCGGCTCTTTTAAAGGGCTCATCCATTTGCAGAAGCTATGGATGATGCATGCCCAGATCCAGACCATAGAAAGGAACTCTTTTGATGACCTGCAGTCACTAGTGGAGCTCAATCTAGCCCATAACAACCTTACCCTCTTGCCCCATGATCTCTTCACTCCTTTACATCACCTGGAGAGGGTGCACTTGCACCACAACCCGTGGAATTGTAACTGTGACATCCTCTGGCTAAGCTGGTGGCTTAAGGAGATGGTACCAGCAAACACCAGCTGCTGTGCCCGCTGCAGCTCACCAACCAACCACAAGGGACGATACATTGGCGAGCTGGACCAAAACTACTTTCACTGTTATGCTCCTGTTATTGTGGAGCCTCCAACAGACCTAAATGTGACAGAGGGAAGCGCTGCAGAGTTGAAATGCAGAGCCAGCTCCTTGACCTCGGTGAGCTGGATCACACCCAACGGTTCTGTCATGACGCACGGCGCTTACAAGATCAGAATCTCCGTGCTGAATGACGGCACTCTGAACTTCACCAATGTTACCATGCAGGACACGGGCACATACACGTGTATGGTCAGTAATTCCGCAGGTAACACGACAGCATCTGCCACGCTCAACGTGTCCTCTACAGAGAACAGCAGCTTCAGCTACTTCACCACAGTGACAGTGGAGACCATAGAAACGCCGCATAACGAAGGCTTCACCACCGCCGTGCAACAGAAGGTGGGTCCCACGCCCTCTGCTGGCACATGGGAGTCTGTTTCACCCACCTCTACAACTACCACCACAGTCCGGACGCCGCTCTCTACTCGCGCCACAGAGAAGACGTACACCATCCCCGTCACGGAGCTGGGGGAGGGCTCGCTGAACGGCTTGGACGAGGTCATGAAGACGACCAAGATCATCATCGGCTGCTTTGTTGCAATCACACTCATGGCAGCGGTCATGCTGATCATCTTCTACAAGATGCGCAAACAGCACCACCAGCAGAACCACCACGCACCCACGCGCACCATTGAGATCATCAATGTGGACGAGGACTGTGTAACGGGAGGCCCGGGCATGGAGGGCCACCTGACCTTGCCTCCTCTTGAGCACGAGCACCTCAACCACTATAACACCTACAAGACTGCATACAACCATGCCTCCACTATCAACTCCATACACAGCTCAGCGCACGAACCTTTGTTAATCCGGGCCAGCTCAAAAGACAATGTACAAGAGACCCAAATCTAATGCTTTCTTTTTTCAAAATGAGACATTATAAAGCTGATGGAATTACATAAAGACATTTCTGACAGGACATTACTGACAATTGGTTCTGAGAACTGTGGCTCAAACATGGAGAAACAGACTCGTGTGTTTGGCAAATCAGTGGCTGGTGATGTTTATTCAATGACTTTGGGAATTAGGGTATGTCAACTGTTTCAAAAAGTGTCTTTACAAAACAGAAGTTATTTATTTAAGAAAAAACTATCGTGGTTAAATCAAGAAAAAACTGTATTCTGCAATTATTTTTTCAGCACTTAATTCAAGTTTATTTTTTTCTTTTTCTCCTTCCTCTCATTTCACGGGATTGGTTTACTAATATGCTTTCAAACTCTGTTTGAAGACATCTGTTGAAGAAAAACTCCTGAAGCGAATTGTTGTTCTTTTTTTGGTAAACTGCCATTTTTGGATTAGATGAGATAGTAACCTCATTTCCCCCCATGTATCAAAGGAATCTAGAGCACATTAGTGATCTTCTCCAGCTGTGGATTAAGTGATGACATCTTTTGTGACCATCTGTAACTGAGATGAATTGGACACTTGTTCATTATTTTACAGTGAGTGACAGAACTGTCAGTGACAAAATTTGATCATAATTCACTGTTTAATTATATCTGTCACATACACATTAGGCACTCTCTGCTCTTGTCATCAATAGACTGAGGATTTAAATGGGGGGGAATGTGTCCTGCGTTCTGCTGTTGTAAACGTCAAGGCTCACTATTAGAAGTGCATTTTAGTTAAATTAAATTCTATTGATTAACGATGAAAAAAATTACATTTGTCTTTGTGTTCCTAATGTATATGCAAAATTTTATATCTAATCTAATCTCCACTTCTGATGTCACTGAGACGTCTTCTGATTATTATAGAGAACATTCCATTAATTGCATTAAGACCAATTTAGATTCTGAGGGGTTCATGATACAGGAGCAGCATTAATGGCTACTTTAGAATCTGCATAATTGGGATTGAAAAGTAGGGGAGTCTTGTTAAGAATGTAGATGATCTTAAATTATGGCAAAAGTCCACTGCCTCCAAATGTTTCCAATGTATCATGACCTCACCTTTACCTTACAGTGCTTTGTGGAGTGGCATATGAAGGTGATCGCTTTGAAGTCACCTTTTTTTTTTCATGCTGGGACCCCTTACCTCATCTGCAAAACTGCAGGACTGAGTGCTGTCAGAAGCAGACTGATGAGCTGAAGAAAGAGCTTAAACCCTTTATACAGCTGTCCGAGCACATTGCCTGTCATCTGTGTGCCACGTTTCCACATGGGCAGTGCCTGGCAGCCCCAGATTCACACCCTGCCCCTGCCAACCACAGGACTTGGCCCTGGGCGGCGGGGGCTTATGCTGCGAGAGGCTTTAGGGGTGAATGTGTGGGATCGGGCATCAACCAGATGTTTGGGTTGCACCTGCCTCTCCTCCCTCTCCCTTTGCGACAACACAATTTCCATTTTAATTGATGTGCCCATGGGCTTTGGATGAACAGAGCTCTGCAGGCTCCCATACCCTGGAAACCATTTCAAAGTCCCCACCGTGAAAAATGGCGGCAGGCACCATAAATGCAGAGGTTAGGCAGACGTTTGTCAGATCCAACACTTAAGGAGATGCCCCAGGGTTATTTTTAGGAACTAAGGGCAGTTTTTGCTCCCCGAATAGTAATATATATAAAAAGGTAAGGCCACTGTCATGCTTAATTCAGTTTTGTGTTTTCATTATATCAAGGTGTTACAGTAAGGAAATAAGAGAATGGCTCATAAAAACTACTGTTACAGATAGTGGCATGCACTTTCTGTGGAGTCACCACGCTCTCCACTAACCTTATAGCCGGAAGTGGTAATCCCCCCCCAAAATGCACAGTATGTTGTGAGTTTCAAACACTCCTCCTCTATACGCTTGAAAGGTGTCTATGGAACGTGTATGATTTGCAATTTTACAAAGATCAGATGCTGTGTTCAGCTTGGAGTAATGGTTGGCATCAACATCTCTGCTGTCCATCTTTTCAGTCACATTCCACCATTTGGTTAAAACACAACACTGTCAAGCTTACGAGCTAAAATGTCCATATAGGTCAATGCATGTTACACCACCCATCTCCTGCCCTTCCATTAATTAAAACCAATGTAAACTATACTAGCTCGCCTTACTCTGAACTTTCTTAAACAAAGCATGAGTACACCTGAGTACAAATTTGATTAGAGTTCCCTATCCCACATTCGAGAGTAAAAACAAACAAACAAAATGACATAACTATAAACCTTTTACAGCCACCTTTAAAGCCTACAGTACACGGAGTGAGCGCTTTCTACTCAGAAAGACAGATGTTTGACCTAAAAGACAAATAGGCTACTTCGCATAGCTTAATGCATCAGCATTTTTCAAGTAGGGAGAATAAATGAGATACAGTTGCAGTATCTCATGACTAGGATATGAAAAGAGAATTAAATTAGACAACAAGATAATAATCTAAAGCCCTATTCCCACAAGACTAATATTACCTGGGGTCCTCTTGTGATATGTAATACAATAATTGCGTAGATTACAGTATATATGTTAATAATCTATCTCTGTGATCCGTTAAGTAAAAACTCAGCGGCAAATTACCTTCCATATTTCACTTAATACAGAGGATTGATATTATTAGTCCTGTGTGAAATTGCATAATTTTATTTTTTTTTTTACACATTTTTCCATGTTAAGGATTATGGAGGCTGTAGTGAAAATTATTAATGGGAGCCTTGATATCATTTGGGGTGCAGATGCAGGAGGTCATTGTATCTAATCAGTGTGGAGACCCACTGTATATTTCAAAATAATTTGATAATCTAGATAATTATGGAGATCTCTTCTGTAAATTGATTTATTCACTCACAACATGAGGTCCCCAGATAACTTTAGTCCAGACGTAATGAGATAATTGATTACCCAATATCATACTTTTTTTTCCGTCACCCCCTGACACTATTTATCCCATAATTGCACTTCTGTGGAGTTTGGCACATTTGTAAACCATAGAATGACATGGGTGTGAGTCATTTAGTCTGTGTTTGAGTTCCTAGTGGTGGGATGTGGATCACAATTCTACTCAGTTTACGTAAGAGTGTTAACCATCCTCCCTTTTTGCCTTTAGTTGGAGGTAAATCGTCTGAAAATTTAAATGGTAAATTTGTTGCATTTTAGTCGAGCTGTCTCATGTATGTAAGATATCTAAATATTTTTGGTCAATATTCTTTTTTTTTCCACATTCTTTTCTTTTTTTCTGAGAGGGAATGCTGTTTTAGTGGTAGATTTATATAAAAATACATTTTGAGAATAAAACAAAAACAAAAATTTTTAAATTTTGATTTTACATGTGCCAACAACCTGTTCTAAAAGTGAAAAAGAGAAACATGCTGTAAAAGAATAAGAGATTGATTTTCATGTAAGCATTCTTTCATGACCTTTAAAAGATATGGAGATCGATTATAGAGACCAGAGTTTGTAGTTCATACACAAAATATGGTTAAAATAAACTATTGTTGTTTTTCTGTATTGTCTGATTCTTGCTTTCATCCTGTTCCACAAGAGGATTGACAGAGATATAACAGTATTGGAAGCCTCATACTTTAAGCTACAAAGCTGAAGTACAGTTTATTGCTTTTTCCACTCCATTCACACATTTTTTTTAAACTATTAATTATCAGTAATGCTAATATTTATCAAATGATAACTCAAACTTTCAAACCTGTAATTTGAGTATATTATCAAATTGGATTATGGTGATTAATTTATGACTATTTCCATTCATCATCAAAATTAGGAAAACATGAAGATCTTTGAGGGCTTGATTCCATCTTCTTCTACCTATTTCCAATACATGACTGTCATGTTTTACAATAGTATTTATTTAGATTCATGGTGACAATGCAGTCATAATGGTTTCTTAACATGAATATAGCCGTACAATCTAAAGTGTTGTTACATGGCATCAGTGTAAAACCAGAATCAGTTCAGCAAGTACAACAAAATTGCAGGCATTTATCTTGGTACCATCGCTCCAGGGATGTACTGACATGCATAACCATGCAAGACAATTTATAACGCACCCCACATGCTGGTACATACAGTACATTCACTGTAGTATTTTGTGATATTCTTAACTTTAAAAAAGATAAGTCAGTGCTCTGATTGCCTTACAGCTAAATTTACGTGATAATGATAGTACTTGGTTTGTAGTTTGTACTTAGTATCAGGGCTGGCTCTAGCCCTTTTGGTGCCCTAGGGGAAATTCGGATTTCGAGTCACCCAGGCGGCACCGCTCTAGGGTTAGGGTTACACCGGGGACACACAGGCTGCTTGGCGGCTGTGTGGCGTGGCGTGGCGTGGCGGCTGCGTGATTCACACGTCGGGTGTTCACACCAGCTGCGTTTCAGCAGCATGTCAGCTGCGTTTCTGCTGCTGCTGCTGCTGCCAGCCCTTTCTTTCTACATAGAGTTTGCCTTTCATAATGGCCATTTCATTTCATTATAAATATCATTTATATTTATTTTAGACAGAGAAAGGTTAAGAAACATGTGGTAATTTGTAAATTATAGTAATAATCCACAATTAAAACCCGTACTATATTCATTTATGGAGCTCTCCAAGTCACTGCATGTTCCACTGCACATATTTCAGAATAAAAGCCTCGTGTTAACAAATGAAGGAATTCTGTCCACAGAAAAAAATCTTGGGGGCTTTTATTTTGAAATGAAAGCAGGAAGTGTTAATGTTAGTCTTTGCTTTTTTTCATCTCCGTAACATTTTCTACAGATAGAGACTTGTAAACTGTAGTAATGTTGCTGATATGATGTCAATATACAGTCAGCAGATCACTTTCACTGTCTGTTGTTGTTGTGAAACGCGCGCGGCTCGCGTCAAAATAGGTGAGACCTCGATTCCTAGAAGAGAAGCAGCTGAGACGCGCGTGTGACGCGCGTGACTAACCTGTTAACACGGACGCCGAAATAAAGAAGAACAGGTAACGCAGCCGCCACGCGGCCTGTGTGTCCCCGGCATTAGGGTTCAACCCCTAGCCCCGTAAACCGCAACACACATCAGACATCACAATGGTTTTAAGACAAAAAATAAGATTTTTATTTTCATAAATAACTGTATTTATTATAATATAAATAAACATTGGTCCCTGATTGTTGGCTTAAAAGTATTTAGTCAGTTTCACTACAATTTACACTTTTATTAACAAATAAGTGCGGCCGGGTGGATCAAAAAGTGTGAGAAAGAGAGTTACTGGAGTGCAAAGCATTTCTTTCTTTCTTTCTTTCTTATTATCTTTTTACAGGGCAACCAGCGCCCCCCAGAAGTTGGCGCCCTAGGCAACCGCCTATGGCCTATGCCTTCAGCTAGCCCTGCTTAGTATTGAAACTATACCTTTTGAGCTGTTCATAACATGTTATTTTTATTTATTTAAAAATGGTTTGGAGAAAATGTGTCTTAATGAAAACAATTAGGTTTTCTGTGCTATATTACGATTACATTACACACAATCCAATCATTATGCTATTGTGTTAGCTTATGGAGAGCTAATAAAACTGTATTAGTAAAACTTCATGTGATTGGGATCTTATCCTGAGCAGATTCCAGCGCAAGACAAACAAGATGATTGCAATTTTTAATTAATTTCTCCATCATTAGCATTCATGAGCTAATTGTTCCACTTGGTAATTAGCCAAATGACATCATATCACAAATGTACAAGCCAACAGTAAACATTTAGACCCAAGATCGATGATATTCCCTTTGAACCAATCAGTAGCAAGTAAAAGATAATGGTTGAAGCGGTGGATTGATCAACGTATTGCAAAATGTCCAACAGTCAGAGAAATAATAAATGATAGTGAGAGACAATAAAGCAACAATAAAGCAACATTAAAGCGTGTACCAATATATTTTAAAAATTGATGACTTTTTCTTGCACCAGTGTCACAAAGACACCTCACTAATCACTCTCCTCCTTCTTGAGAGCAGACTAGTATTATGTGTGAGGCATTTATATCAAACTGTCATATGACACTGCAGGCTGTACAGCTAAGCTACCAAAGGGAAGTTGCAAAGCAGATCTTCTCTTAGTTATTATTCCAGACCTGAAGCAGCTTCAACTGAGGCTTCATGCTGCATATCATCTGGACTGAGTCTATTTGTTTACCTTATACTTGAAGTCTCCTTCATATTTTTTTTTTCTTCCATCCAAGCCAACATGTGTCGTTCCAGCACATAAATTCGGTCAAGCTTAAGGCGATGCTAATGAAGGCAGTTTCTCAAGTGAGGAGCGCAAAGGATCTTATATCACATCCTTTATGTGGAGCACAAAGGATGTAATATAAGATCTTGCCATTACATAGATCCAATGGTAGAAGTAGTTAGATCCTGAGCTTACAGAAACACCAATAAATATCTATACATCTATATTAACATAAAATCAAATGCAATGTAAAAGGGTTGTCCCTGCAGGTTCCAATCCTGCCGACAACAATTGTTTTCATGTTCTGTCTGCTGAATTGTCAGAGCGTGATCATTAGAAACAGCTCAGCTGCTTGTAATGCCTCCTGACAAATTCCCATGACGACTCCCATGGCAGCCATCCGAGTTGTGAAATGATCAACAACAATTTTTATAATTGATTAAATACTTGCCGGTTCAAGCTTCTGAACTGTGAGGATTCGCTGCTTCTTTTTGTTCAATATTATTATAAATTCAATATTTGGGGGTTTTGGACTGAGTCAAAACATAACAAGCAATTTTCAGACATCACCTTTCGTTCTTGAAACTTGTGATGAGCATTTCCAGCCATTTTCTGAATTTTTCATTGAGAATGATTCATTGACCTGAAAAAAAAATCAACAGATTAATAAATAATGGAAATAATTGTTATCTACAAACCTACGTGTGACCTCAACAACCCGACAAGAACTCCCCAGTAATCAGGAGAGGCCTCTTGAGTGGCTGAGTAGCGGAAACAAAAAATCCATATGCCTTGGACTTGGTTATTCTAGATAAGTTTTAAGGCTACAGTTTTCTGTAACCCTGATTGACTGAGAATCTCAACACACACATCTACTCTGCTGTTCAAAAAGTTATAGTCAGGAATACTGATACTAATTTGGCTACTTACTTGCAAGTTAAGTCACATTTTGTCAATTCTGTTATCACATGTTTTATATGCTTTACTGTCTTCAAACGAAAATACACAGGGAATGTTGAGGACAATGGTGATGTGACTATTTGTGGCATAGTCAGATGAAAGAAGCTGTATTTTTTTTTATTTCACACTGAAGAGAGCAAATGCACACACTTTGTATGTGAAAGCTTGCACATTTTTGCATGAGTGGGAAGGAAAAATTCTCGCGAGAGTTTTTGCTACTCGCGTTACCTTCTTCATATTCCAATGGCAGTGGCAGTGGCTGTGCTGCTTCTACACACGACCATGGATACCTCTCTATTTCACGCGATGCGTGCAAGATTTACCGCAGATAAATGTCAACGACGAACATAAGTTCAACATAAGTTACTTTCACCGGCACCCACCAGCAAACGGGAGAAAGTTTCAAGTTGTAGCCTACATATCAAGAAGCTACGTCCACGAGGGTGAGCAACAACGCTACAACGTTAGCTTAGCCGGTAGCCTAGCTTGATGTCTGTAACGTTAGCTTGTTAAAGATGTTGTTTTCTCCATAGAGTCTGGCTAGATTGGAAATCAAATCAAATCAAATCAATTTTATTTGTATAGCCCAAAATCACAAATCACAAATTTGCCTCGGGGGGCTTTACAATTGGAAGACGGGGGACGGACATTATGCATTTTTAATGAACCAACTTCGCATTTATTTTTCTCAGTGTCCAAGAAAGACCAAGACTCAGGTGTAGTGTGTGTGAGGCGTTATGCTACAGGTCCATGCGGAAGTCAGACGAGCCACACCGCCAGCCAAGTCCGACCCGGGGGAGCCTGCAGAAACAGATGAGGAGGTGGTGCCAGGCGTTCAGTGTTCCCAGTAAAGGTGTAGACGCGGACCGTGAACACTATTTCGGGAGATTGAGCTACCAGCCCTCCGCTTACAAGACGCCTGTGGGTTGCAGCGGTTCGCCGGAAGACATTAGATTTTACACCAGGTAAGACAGAAAAACAGCAAACACTGCAGAGAGATAATCCAGCTCACTACTACCACAGCCATCTCAGCATTGTATAATGATGCTATAAACTCAGTAATCTGTTTAGCCACAAATGCTATTTTATCTACAAGAGACTGAATTAGAAAGCATTCTTACTTTAATATGCATGCAGATTGCCTCTGTCATTATAGTATTAAAATACAGTTCAAAAATAGCCACTTGTTAATAGTCTTCTTAATGCTATTTGTGAACACTTATTAAAGTTATAACTTAAATGTTCAAATGAATTTAAATGATTTAGTCCGTTGTCATATTGCTTCTTTGTCTTTAGAAGATTCACTCAGATAATATTACAGTATCCTGACTACAAACATCAGAATATAATATATAATGTGTATTTTGTTCTAAAGATTCCCCTGATGGCATTCTGGACTCCCATGGAACCAGTGACATCCAGTATGGTACCAGTAAGGAGCCTCTGCTTTCAACAGACCCACAGTAAGTACATGCATGTCAGAGTAACCCAACCCCCATAGGAATACAAAATGGATATACTGTGTAATATTAATCATGCTTTTTTTCTATGGATGCAAGGTATGGATTTTTTTCAGCCAATACGTTAACCAATAATTACCTGCTTATCATGGCTCATACTGATACGATAACTGATTAATTTCCCTTTTTTTGTATTTTGAAAAGAAGTTCATAACCTGTAGTTTATTATACACAGCTGAGGTGGGTGATTTATTATTCCATAGCTCTGACCTAACCAAATTTAACTGACATCAATATTGTTAACATAACAAAAACAAAGAAAAGTTCTGACTCATCAAATGTGAATTTATTTTTTTCAAGTTAAGTACATCCAAAAACTTCACAAACATAATTTGAATTTTATAAAGCATTTTGCCTAAGAATTCAAATTAAATGCTTTTACCTAAACTGTAAATCAGACATGTCAATGTATTACATATTCAATACAAAAATAAAGGCTTTTATAGAACCTAAAGCCTGCTTAGTCTGCAGATAAAACACAATGACAAAAGGCGTACAGTAGGCTGTAGCTATGCTAGGCCTGCTTTTAGTGCATGAGGGTGAGGTAGGGTTTTCTAGACTTTGGCTTTCATAGAACATAAAGCCTATCAGAAATGTTGCATAAGAATTCAAAATATATTAAATGCACTGACATAATCAAACTATGAAGCGAGGAATCGCTGTATGTGTGTGGGTATGTCATTCGTATGTCTCGAGAACCGTTCTCGTTCAATATTAATAAACTTTGAATAAACAAGCGACATGCACTCTGTGCGGGGGTTGGGCTTCAGGGCTCTGCAAACTGAGTCAAGCACGTGGTCTGCAGCGGGACTTTATATGGATGCCGGATAACTAACGTTACATGGATGTTGGTAGGGATGCTAATTTAGATTTTTTTTCCTAACCGTTAGCTGACCCTCGTTAACCGATTATTAACCGTTAACTGACAAGAGTGTGTTGCAGGCAGCGTTGCTGTGGTTTTAGTGCCCAGCTGCAACAATAACCCGATGCACAAATGAAATCCATCAGTTATCACCTGCTGCAGTGTATGTGCATAACAGACAACTGAGACCCCAGCTCACCCGACCAGGAGAGTTAGCAGCCACGATGCTGCGTGTATTGTCGAAGACACATGCAGCCACTTTCCCAGTAAAAGTCTCCACCGCATCGTTTAGTTTAGCTGCAAGGTTGTCAGCTGTGTGTCTGCCTGACATACTCTGTCAGCCTGGCATAACGTTAGCGAGTTTCCGGCAGGCTGCGTGTGTGGCGGTGGTGAGTGTGGGGTTGTCGGTGGTGTTATAGCTGTGAACGTAGCAGTGCAGTGTGTACAGTTTATTTGACGGTTAATAAAGTCCTCAAGACCCAAGCCAAGCTCCTGTGTCTTGCAACACCGACTCAGTCTCACTTAAGGTGGGCTGTTAAGGTGGACCAGCTATTCTCCTTTAAGTGATAAGCCGCTCCTCTGAGTTTTGCAAAGCTTTTTATTTCATTTTTAATATTTCTTTTAACCGTTTAACCGATAGCATTAATCGGTTAAAATTCTTAACGTCAGTTAACGGTTAAACGGTTGATTATTAACATCCCTAGATGCTGGATAGACTAACATTACATGGATGCTGTTTGACTAACGTTAGTTGCTGGTGGCTGAGCTCTTCACTTCCCTGGAGTCGGCGAGCATGAGTGGATAACTTATAGGAACAGCGCTACTCTGCCAAAATGTGCAAATTTTTGCCATACTAACTTATTACTGTCTGCAAAACACCTCCACTACTTAAATCCATGTGTAACCGGGCTCAGCTCTAGCGCACTATGGTAGACACTGGGTGGTACAGACACGTGTATCGCTATAGCTATTTACTTCAGTTATCAAATGGACCAGCGTATCAGGCTCTAGGTTTGTCTCAGGAGAAGGGAATATGAAGCCGTAAGCAATGAGTAGCAATAGTGAAGATGACACATAGATCAACAGGTAAGTTTAAAAAAGTTACAACTGTATTGATTGTTTGTAAAAAAGAAAACAAAAATAAACATTTATCACAGTAACCAAGTTCTTATCAAAATACCTCTTAAAGAAAATGGTATTACCTTTCAAATAACATCAATTAACAGTTCAAATACAAATTCAACAAGAAATTTACAGCATTGTCCTTTAAGTGATGAAAAGTTTCTCCTTACTGTCCTTTATCAGTCCAATGAGAGCAATGAAATGAATCCTTCAGTGTTATAGCAAAAATCAGTCCTACCAGGACAGATGATGAAAACAGCAGTTCAGATCTCTCAGAATCGTCTCATCAAATAGCTTGGCTCGCCACAACTGCTGCACTCTACCACCACGGTTGTAGCACAGAGGAGCAGCAGAAGAAATCCACACTCCAGAAAAACGTCAAATCCAACTTAAAAACAGGAGAAAGAAAAAGACCTGGCCTGCATAGGCCAAAAAGAAAAATTACCTATTAACTCTTTAAGCATTTACACTTATTCAGGATCATAAACTGCTCAAATTGTTTCATTTCTTTCTTAAAGTCTCATTATTCTTCATTAAACCAACTATATGCATGACAACTGACCAGAAATAAACATTATGATATTTTCTTGATAAATATCTCTGTATGAATAAGTTGCTCCGACCACACAATTTACTCTCCCTCTTTTCCTCTCCGCCACTATGCTGGTAAAACACACACGGGCGGGTTGGGGGTCACTTTACAGCGCATGGCTTTGCGTATGGTATGAACAAAAATAACACAGAACCAATTAACCCAAATTAGCGTTTTTCTTAACCATTTTAAAGTTCAAAACAGGTCAAAATTAACTAATTCACTCCACAAAATCAGCAATAAAATTCACCCACCAGAAAAGTTCAATCTTAGGCACACACTCTTGAGACGGAGCACTGCTCACAAACTCCAATTTTCTGTCCACTTTGCAGAGACAGGTCACAGGGGAGCAGAGTAGATAGCGTTTTAAATATCTAATCTCACAAAACAACTAATCTTACTCGAATTTATGCAGCTAATTTCTAGTAACATAGCAGCTTTAAGGTAGGCCAAGACTCACGTTTTTGGCTGGACCGCAGAGGTCCAGCCCTACAGACGCAAAAGTCTGTCCCTGACTGACTGACTGACTGACTGAGTGATGAAGTTACAGGATTGGTCGGCCGACTGCTGGAGCTTCCTCATGGTGCTTCCTCATTGGTCGTTGCTCTTTCAAAATGAAAAGGCGGAGAACAGTTCTGTGTTTACGTTTTCTGGGGAGCTGTCAGCGGTTCAATGTAACATTACATAGCGCTGTTGTTGTGCATGTGTTATTGTTTATTTTCGTTTAAGTTACGTTATGTTTGCAAATTTTGTCCTCGCTTTCCTTCATTTCCGCCATGAACTGACTATCTAGCAGCCACACGTCACTACTGCGGTATGAACCCAAAATAAACAGACTGTAATGTGATTTAATTGCAATAAACAGATCAAAATAATGCCGAAATAACAACATAAATATATCGATTTGTAAAAAGTCTGAATTCATTCTCTGTCAAGTCTGTCCGCAACACAAAAAGCAAACAACTTTTAAAATGTTTGTTTTCTGAACGGAGTTCGGATCGATCAACGCCAGGCTATGCTAACTCCAGCTACTCAATCAACACTCAACATAACGTCATCTAGGCATAAATACGGCAGCGACGTTGTTGTAAACGGATCAAAGTTTGCCGAAATAACTACATAATGATGCTGATTAGTAAAAAGTCTGAATTCATGCTTTGTCGGATCTGTCCGCAAGTCGACAAGCAAACAACTTTTAAAATCCTTGTTTTCTGAATGGAGTTCGGATCGATCAGTGGCAGGCTACGTTAACATTGCAGCTGCTCCATTAACAATCCATCTAGGAATAAATACGGCAACAACAACGTCAGTGATGACAGCGGGGATATCTCAACGCTGATAAACTTTCGCAACGTATGTATATTGAACAACACTTATATGATGAATTCTTTTGATACACATGCTTTCATAAAAAACTGAAATACTTTTAACCTTGCATAATGTATGTCATGCTAATACCTTTTCACCTTGTATAAAATGTATAATATACTGACTAGTATATGTTACCATTTACTATTACTGAATGTCATTTGCTTCATTATAAGTTGGCTTTCAATCAAACATTAAGATATAAGTGAAAAAAACTGTTCACAAAACACTATAGATATGACCACTGACTATTTGTGTAAGAATTTAGCTACAAATTCACAGACTTGACCATACGGTCCAGCCATATACTCTGTTTTGACCGAGTCTTGTTTCTACAGATACACTGCGCACAATAGCTCGTTTTAGATCAACCTACTGACAAAAAAAAGGGACTTTCTCCACCGCACTCTTGTATCTTCATCAAAAAAGTAAAATATCCACTTTTCCAGCGAAATTCACCGCGTAATCCTTGGAGTAATTCAACATGCGTCTGGCTCTGCTCTTGTTTTCGCAGAAGAGAAAAAAAACAATTGGAAATGCCGAGTGACACGTACGCAGGATTCTGATTGGCTGCTGAGGTATATCAGCCCTTTATCATGCGTATATCACGTGAACTCACCTATTTCAGCACTATCAACTCCCATGTCACCTGAATCTTTACAAATGTTGCAAACTAAGCACATTCACCTCACTTGAAATTAAATCTTTTTTAAAATTAAAGATCTACATCTTTTTTTTTTTTAAATGCACTTATTTATTAATACACTAGTTTGTCTTCTTTTAATCAACTCCTAATTTATCTCCTGTATGGAAAATATGACTTTTATCATATTACTTTATTGATGACTCTTACTTCACCACAGTCTCATATGTAAGGCCCAGTAATATGGGCTACACCTGCTCTACTTTATAACAGCATTGGTTGTATTGGAGCAAGTGACTAATATGCCTGTTTGGAGATTGATGCATCTGCTGGGTGTGTTGCAGACCGCCAGTAACGTTTGGCGGACTGTATGTTTTTTTGTTTTTTTCCTATGAACCAGAGTGTATTTCGTCTGTGTTTCTGACTGGGGTGGCCGGACATGGGTGTGTTTTTTTTCCCATGAACCAGAGTGTATTTCACTGTGTTTCGGACCGCAAGCACACAATCAGTTTGGCTTTGATTTATAAGCTAGAAAAATTAAAAGTCATAGTATACTCTGTCCATCCTGGAAGGGGGATCCCTCCTCTGTCGCTCTTCCTGAGGTTTCTTCCATTTTTTCTCCCTGTTAAAAGTTTTTTTTTGTGGTTAAGTTTTTCCTTAGCCGATGTGTAGCTTGCAATGTCAAGGACAGAGGGTGTTGTATCCTGTACAGATTTGTAAACCCCCCCGAGGCAAATTTGTGATTTGTGATTTTGGGCTATACAAATAAAATTGATTTGATTTGATTTGATTTAGTAAAGTATGTCGAAAAAAGTCATAATATAGAATGTTTAAAAAATAAAAGAAAGTCATAGTAGAGTTTGTCGAAAAAATAAAAAAAAAGTCATAGTATAGCATGTCGAAAAAATAAAGTCTTTGTATAGTTTATTGAAAAAAAGTTAAAGTATAGTCTGTCGAAAAATAAAAAAAGTCACAGTATGTCGAAAAAAGTCATATTACAGTATGTCGAAAAAATAAAAAAGTCATAGTAGAGTATGTCGAAAAAAAGTCACAGTATAGTATGTCGAAAATATGAAAAAAAATCATAGTATAGTATGTTGAAAAAATAAATTAGTCATAGTATATTCTGTCGAAAAAATAAGTCATAGTACAATATGTCGAAAAAAAGTCATACTATAGTATGTCGAAAAAATAAAAAAGTTATAGTATAGTATTCAGAAAAAAGTCATCGTATAGTATGTCGAAAAAATACTATACTGTGACAGTATATTATCTTTTATGAGATAATATACTATGACATTTTTAGTATATCAAAAAAAGGTCATAGTATAGTATATCGAAAAATGTCATAGTATAGTATGTCGAAACAAAAAAAAAAGTCATAGTATAGAACTTTGAAAAAAAAAAAAAAAAAATTCATAGTATAGTGTCGAAAAAAAGTCATAGTATAGTCTGTCAAAAAAATACTATACTGTGACATGTTTTATGAAATAATATACTATGACTCTTTTTTCATGAGATACCATGAATTCTTTTATTTACATACATGTACATAGCTTACTTTCACATAATTACAAATATCTCACCTTACTCCCTCTGCCATTGTTCTCTGCTTTGGTCTTGCAGACATCAGTTGATTTCTCTACCGGGCCTGGTTTTACACCCTGTGAATTTAAGCAAGATATAGAAATGATGTCGTTGTAGTATTTAAATTACAATTACATTATTCTCCATAAGATAAAATATTTCCAAAGTTCTGCTGCCAAGCCTCTCTACAGCCGTGTACTGGGGGAACCAGTGGGATTTTCTGACTGTGTCACAACCCGCCTCTATCACTGACGTAAATGGGAGAGAGATGGGTATACTTGAGAAACAAAGGGATTCACCAAAAGTACATCAAAATAAAGCAAATGCATGTATGGGAGGACTCTGTAAAGTCAGTAGTGTAGGGAGTGGATGTGTGGAAATGTGCTGCATGGATGTCGTGTTGTAAAAACAAGGAAAAGAAACCAAAAGCTACCACAGAGTTACGGGTCGAGAGGAGATCTGCCAACTACAGACTACTGCATATTCAGGCTTATATGCATGGAGCACGCCGGGTCCAGGTATGTCGCTGTCGCCTATGCCACTGTATGACTCCTCAGGTCTGCAGCCCCAGAGGTAGAAAGCACAGACACAGCAGGGGATCCAAACAGAGGGGCCGTCACAACTGGAACAGGAGAGCAAATCAGTGGTCAAGTCCTTCAGGGGTCGAGTCCTTTGGCCCCATCTGTAAGAAAAGAAAGTAAAACAAAATACTTTACTACCTCATTCACCAACCGGTCTTAAGAATTTCCTCTTAAAACCCACTTATGCAGTTTTCATGAAGATTCTGACATTCACCAATGTTTTATTTGGGATTTGTTCTTAGGCAAGAACAGACTCAAGAGCACACGAGCATTTCAGTGTTGACATGTCCATGCAAAATAATTGGTTAATGTGTTTTCTTCATTTCTACAGTTGTAGAACAAAGCATTCAAATTACAATAATATTTGTAATCATTATTTTACAAAGAATTATGGTCTTTTAAAATAAACACTAGACTAACTCTTCATCACTGAACAAGTAATTGCATCCCATGCATCTTTGTGTTATTTTATATCTACTACTGACATTTCTATGACAACTCACTTGGCATTCACATCAATACAATAACAATAATGTATTTCAGTCCTTATTGACAAATTTCCAAAAAGAATGCACATACAAATAAACAAACAATAAGGCATTAAATTAAAGGGATAACAAAAAATACTGACCGAAAAGGTGTAGGCGAAAGTTTAAGCTTATTACACCCAGAAAGCTCTTAACCCTTTCACTACTAGGTTTACAGAAACAAAACAAAACATTTTATACAATAATAATCATACCTTTGATTTATGTGTTTACCATCTTATTTTTAAACATATTTTTTTATTTGCAAAGTGAACTACACATTTTTAATTCCTTGTTTTAAACACCCATTCCCATAATTCAATTTTCATACACTATTTCAACATAATTTTACTTGATTCCTGATTTGCCATTCCGGTGCTCCACCTTCTTTAGACTTTTGTTAGGGCATTCATGACTTCTCCTACCAATATCTGTGTGCACACGGCCCTGCAGGCTCATGGCCTTTAATGGGAAATGGCAGGGTGTTTACCCTAGCCAATTAGGATCAACTGGCACGCGCCTTTAATTTACGAGCACAATGTGATTCATTATAAGAACATAGATATGAGAAATTCTGTGGTTTAAGAACACGTCATGAATCCGACGTAGACTTTTCTTAGGACCTTTTTAAAGAACAAATTTAAGAACAACCATAACATATTGGTGAATGAGGCCCATAGTGCTATTTTAAAGGAGTAAAGAAGAGAGCATATTTCCATCACTAGATCTTTTTTTTTATTATAGTACTGAAATTATACTTCTATAAGCTTCTTATACAGACTGATATGATATAATTTATTTCCATACGATATGAATTAAAAACAAGAACTCAAACACAACAACAGGAACAAAACATTGAACAGTGAACTCTATTCATGCAAACCAAACAAACCAGTCAGGTTCTGGAATGAATTTGCTGATGACATTGGGGTTTACCGAAATGAAAGTTGATGTCTTGTTCAGTGGTGGGTAGAGTAGCCAAAAACTGCTCTCAAGTAAAAGTAAAAGTATGCATCGAAATAACTATATAAATAAGAGTACAAAAGTATTAAATGAAAAAGTTACTTGAGTAGTGAGTATACACAGATTGTCTTCCTCAGGTAAAGTTGAAGAAGTGAACATACATCTGTATTTATTTTGTGATGAAATGACAAGTCATCATTTCCTGATTATATAACCCGCTACATATACACCAGACAGTACTCCCAGTCTGTATCTCAAGTGTGATCACAAAATATTAAATTATACTTTATTAAAGAGGCTATATGTAAGAATCAAAAATTGCTTGTTCACAGCGACACCTGTGGCTGCAGTGTCAACGAAAGTCAGCGTCCTGTAGCTCGTGCTCGCGCACCGGTCTAAACAGTAAGGCGACACACGTCAGCTAACACACAATATCACTCTATATTTCACCTGCTTGGCAGTAATGTTAGCTGACCAGAGGAGGGTCTCTCCATGAATCAATGCTGATCCTAGTGCTGGCTTTTCCTGCTTCCTGCAGACCGCGGAGGGAGGGGGGGGGGGGGGAGACACCGACACCCGGTCGGGACTATAACGTAACTCTCTGCGGAGCTCCGTCACTTCACAAGACACGGGAAACCTCTGTTGGTCTGGAGGAGCGGCAGCATTTATTTCTGCAAAAACGTCCACTGGAATCTCTGAATTCACTAGATATTCTCAGAGCTAAACTAACTCTCTGCAGTGTGCGCGTGTGCACGTGGTGTGGGAGCGAGCCGAACGGGTGAGAACGAGCGCTTCTGCAAGCAGGCAGCAGGCTGCAGGAGCAGCGCGTACCCACACGCGAGCGCGCATGGGATTGCGACCCGTTAGGATTTATGCGCGTGATAAGTTACAAATAGTCCCTTTAAGTACACCAATAAGTAAAGATTTTTTTTAAAGAAATACATTTGTATGTTGTCTCCTGTATTATAGTGTGATTTGGCAAATAAATCAGCAAATCTGAAAATGTCTCATAACAAATGACTCATTCAAGTTAATTAGGAGATGATGCTGTGATATTTCATCATTAAATTCCTATTAAATACAGGTGTGTTCACTTCGTCACTTTGACCTGAGGAAGACCTGTGCTTGAAACTTATTTGTCATGTCCACATGAAATATAAGCAGATTATTTTTTTCCGTGTGCATAATCTGGTCTGTACTTCTGTCTCTCTTCATCAGGCTACACCAATGAGCATGACTAGTTAAACCTGCAGTAGGCAGAATGTTTTTGGCATCATTGGGCAAAAAAATCCCAAATAACCTTTCAGTATATTGTTATTCAAGTATTCCGAGAGAAAACTAGACTTCTGCACCTCCTCATGGCTGTTTTCAGGCTTTAAAAAAAATCTAATCTGTGACGGGAGACTTTGACCAATCACAGGTCATTTCAGAGAGAGAGCGTTCCTATTGGCTGTTCATTCAACGGAGGCAGCTGTCAATCATTCGGGAACTCTGATCAAACGGTCAAACTAGGCAGCGCTGATCAAATATGAATCAATATTCTGTTACTGTAGTGCCTATTTCTCTCCTCAGATGTTTTCTGAAAACATCTTGTAGTGTACTGTTCAGCGGTAAAATGAAAAAGTTTGCTCCGGCTGGTGGGCGGTGCTTGGCATTTCTTCAACTGATCTCAACATCGCTGCCGGTCACAAACTAATTTTACAGCTAAACAGTACACTACAAGTTGTTTCTTACATTTGAGGAGTAGATTAGAATTATCTTGATAAAAATATAACTAGCCCTGCCTTGTACATGTCTTAATCATAGCCGATTGTCAATACATTTGAGTTGATCTATTGATAGTTACACATCACTATATCAACTACACTTGTTGTAGTGTAGACAAACAATACTCCATACATTTACTGTATGATTGATAAATAAATATGGACATATAAATATAGTACATATCAGGAACAGCAACACATCTTTAAGGTTTGCTAGCTTTCAGGTAGCACACCAGTCACTCAATCAAGTAATTAGTCAATCATAGGTGTGCTGGTATTCAACTGGCCCACCAAACATGTCTGATACCAGGTACTGTGATTAACACCATGGATGTGCGGTTGGGCACAATGAGACACCAAGGAGTCCCCTTCAATTGTGATTTATTGTAGATAAAATGGTAGGGCAGGTGAGGCTGGCAAAATTGATACTAGATTTATCTCAACAAAAAATATGTACGATGTCTTATCATTCTAATTCAACACAAACATCAGCATCAGCATCAAGGTAATGCAAACAAATGATTAAAAAAGCAAGGAAACTCACGTTTCACTCAGACAAACAATTGCTGCCAGTGGAGAGCCCAGGGTTCTGCTGCAGGTAGGTGCAAAAGGCTCACACCTGAACTAAATCCCACATATACAGGCTGTGATCAAGCCAGGCTCTCCCACTTCCTGGTCCTCCTCAAACAGCTCTGTCTCCAGACCTGAGCCCTGTTTTAGAGAGCGGAATTAGTGAGTATATTTCTGCAGGATCATAATTTAAGGTAAGTTAAGGTACTGTTTGTAGCTTCTTACACTTACCATCTTATAAATCATTGTGGGACAGTGTCCCATGCACGCTTGCGTGTGGCTACGCTGTTCCAACACAAACTACACGGAAGCATCAAAACCGCAAAGTTATATCTAGTGAATCCCGTCTTGCAAAACAGTGTGAACAAATCCTGCTCCAGCCCCCCGACCGCGGCCGGAAGACACAGGGGAGACGGTAGCCCTGGTCTCCAGGGCCGGAGTCTCTGCTCCTCTGCCTGCCTGCTTGCCTTCACTCACACACCGCGCTCGTTCTCACTCACTCTCTCGCTCCACCTCTCACGTGCATGCGCGCACACTACACACTGCAGAAGAGTTAGTTTAGCTCTGAGAATATCTAGTGAATGTACAGTGGACGTTTGTGCAGAAATAAATGCTGCAGCTCATCCAGACCAACAGAGGTTTCCCGTGTCGTTTCCTGAGTGAATAGACTGTACTCCGCAGCGAGTAACGTTACGAGTAACGGACCAATACTCCGGTGTCTCCCCTGTTCCTTCTGAACACGGTCGGGAGGCTGAAGCAGGAAACACAGTATCAGCATTGATTCATGGAGAGACCTTCGTCTGGTCAGCTAACATTACTGCCAAGCAGGTGAAATATAGAGTGATATTGTGGTTTTAGCAACGTGTGTCGCCTCACTGCGTTGATCAGTGCTCGTTCATGTCTATGAAGAGCGAGCACAAGCGCGAGCAACAGGACGCTGACTTTCGTTGACTTAGCGGCCACAGGTGTCGCTGTTAACAAGCAATTTCTGATTCTTACATAGAGTCCCTTTAAGGTAAGTTTATTTATATAGCACATTTCATTTCATTTATATTTAAATGTGTATGTATATATATATATATATATATATATACACACATGCACATATACATATACACGTATACACATACACATAATACATAAATAAATAGATATGGTAGATTTAATGGATTTTAGAGGTGCAGAAGTATAAGAATGTGACATCTATAAATGACCTCGGGAAAAGCAGTTGCAAATAGAAAGTTTTAAGCCTCAATTTAAAAAAACGCAGGGTTTTATCTATGATGTGAGTCCCACTTTGTTTACTGTAACATAATATTGTTCAGACCCTACATAACATGGCAACAAGATGCACAACAGCTCTACTTGTTGAACTAATTTAAAAGTTTTCCTTTAAGAAACTATTCCTATAACTGGTGAGCTCATCCAACCCATTCACGTTTGTTGCACATTTGTGTCATCCAGTCATAAACAAGCTAAAGCATGCAGTCTACTCCTTGAGGAAACATTGCATTACAATGTATAATGCCAACTGGTCTGCTCTTTCAAGTGTGTGACAGGTTGGTTTTCATAATAGGCGCCTATTCAAAACACAGCCCAGGGCCTGTTCCACTGGCTCCTCACTAATGCACCATTAAACTCCTCATTTTCTTATTTATTCTGCTCCTGAGGCTCGGGTAAATTAATGGGTGCGTAATGCCAGCGCAGTGTTTGGTATGCGAGTGTTTTTCTTATGTGTATAATATTTGACATTATATAGAAAACTGCAAAGAAAAGTATGCCACTCAGAGAAAGGGTTGAGGAGTAGTTAGTTATTTAGTTAGTTATTGTCTCTGTTTACATCATGGTTAGACTTGTGCATTCTAGCAATGTATTTCATACAAACATTATAGTTCACATGTCTATGGTATGTGACTATAAAATACATTTAAAAAACATGTTCTCAAAAAAAAAAAAAAAAAGCAGACTTTTTCTGTCTTTTATTCTGTCTAGATTATTTAGAGAGGGCAAGACATATAAAACCCTGTAAAACCCTGTCCTGTTTAGTATGCTGGAGATGAGAACACCAGTTCAGGTCACGCAGTTTCCGGCTGTAGCACTTGAGTTGAATTGGAACATATTCAGAGGTCTCATTTGAAAATATTTAAAGATCACTGCCAAAAGCTGCCTAACTGCTTCTCCCGTAGTTGTACTCAAACCCCTGCCCCAAAGTCAGAATGCATATTTTTCAGATACAAAGGGCAAAAGTAGTCTCCTTTAGCAATGGCAGACTATCTATGCTGTCTAGCAAGCGCTGGCAGGAGAGGCAGAAAATGTTCCTTTTGCAAAGATGTTGCACAGTTTCCTGAGCAGCTGTATATGCCTGGTAGCCTTTAACCTATACGGTCAGACATCCTGCCTTATCATCAAGAATGATGAAATCAAGTTTATAGGCACCAAGGGGCAGGTATAGATGCATATGAAAGTTTAGCCCCAAAGATATAATTAGAGTGAAAATCTCCTAGAATAGGAAATAAGGCAGCTTGTATGGACTGAGAGCTCAGAGGAGACCAGAATAATTTATAAGTTTTCTGGTAAGCTTTTTACACAGAGGCAAGCTCTAGATTCATAAACGTATAAGCCAAAACCTAAAAAAAGAGAGAAAAAGAGGCATTTTTATATGTTTAATTTATTTGATGATGTGCCCTTATTCAGCTGCCCTGGGACTTCAAGCAGCCAGATGCCACGAGACGACAGCTCCTGTTTTCGAGGTCAGTAGCTGCCCTTTTCCTTCAGATACTGCATCATGGCAGACAAGCTCAAAATGAGATCAAAGAAAAGTGTGTTCTCTATCATGAGGGAGAAATAACACAATTAGCATGTACTGTAGGTTACACAATGCATCGTGAACCAGTGTATGGACCTATGATAATATGAACATATCAGACCGATGAATGGGCGGTACCTGAGAAACAGCCAGTCAGTGAAAATACAAGAAAAACATGAGGTTTTGAATGAGTTGGTGTTGGAATATGGAGCTTGATGAGTGGAAAGTAAGTCTGTCTTTGTACAAATCCAGATAGAGATTTTTTGCAGATCAAATGTTAAGCGCACTCTGTATTGTAGACTGATGACATCTCCCACATACTGTAGAAACGGTCACCACTTAAGGAGGGGGAGAGCCCTATACTCCTGGATTTCCAGGCCTACATCATCAGATAAGGCCTGAGAAGGATGCAATCTGGAGTGTAATCTGGAAGCTGGATGCCGGCAGCCAGCTCTACTTCCTGGCAGCGAGGGATCCACCACTGCAGTGAGACTAAGACAAGAGGGGTGGCATCGCATCAAAGAAGAGGAGACAAGGCATATTTGCGAGCAGGTTATCCCCTTCCTTTGCCCCGCTCTTTAAGTCACACAAAGAAAGTGGATGTCAGGTTATGGTATGATGGCTATTTATAGAGCCTGTACCATGTAAGGTTGTTTGTTTCATTGTGACAGAACTAGTACATGATAATTTCAGTGCTCACTGCTCCTAGGGGGTGAGTGAGCAAGTCTGTGATATAAGACATGTGGAATGTGTTGTTATATATATTTTTTTAATTCACAGAACAAGTATTGGATGGAGGTAGCAGCCATCACCATCAATGTCCTTAGGAGCAAAGTAAATTGCAAAAGAGAATTTTCAGTGATAAAAAGCATCGGTGTAGAGAAGTTTTTCAAAACCATATCAAATCATACAGTAATGTTATGGTTCAGATATGATCACTCTTGTAGATCTAAAATTGTCAAGGAATCTTTCAGTAACACAGTGGACTGACATTAGGAAAATCAAATTAGGGTTTAATACATCGCTACACGGCAGTCATGGGATCAAAATAACTTTGCTTTCACGGCTGATGAGACGTTTAGAATTTGCGGTAAATTAAATTAAATGTAAAGTAAAGTAAATGTATAACTTGCTCTATTCGAGAAGATTCAAGCTCAGGATGCAAGAAGTCTACCTGATTGCCTGGTAACAGTTTGAGGGTTATGCCAAGTAATCTTTACCACCAGGACCTGGAAAATTCACTGTTCCATGACTGCATGCATGGATATATGCAATTCCAAATGAACATGAAGCAATAGTGAATGAAATATGAAATATAATCCTCTTTACCCTACAGAGGTTGAGTTGCTCCATTTGACCATGGATAACTCAAAAATATCCCTAAACATTTATGTGCCAATTTAAAATCCAAAAATGCCCAGACAATTGAATGCAAAGAAATTACTAAATCATCTTTGTTTTCCCCTAAAATAAAGCATTTTAAAGATTTTAGATTTGATTAATCTTAATTACCTATTAGACATTTCTGTGAAATTGTCATAATTAGCATATGAATTCTGGAGTTATGCTCAAAAGTGTGTTTTGTTAGGTCACAGTGACCTTTGACCACCAAAATCTAATCTGTTCATCCTTGATTCCAAGTGGTCGTTTGTGCCAAATTTGAAAAAATTCCCTCCAGGCGTTCCCGAGATATCACATTCACAAGAATGGGATGGACGTGAGGTCACAGTGACCTTTGACCACCAAAATAATCACTTTCATCCTTGAGTCCAAGTGGACGTTTGTGCCAAATTTGAAGAAATACAATCAAGGCGTACCCAAGATATCACGAGAATAGGATGTACGTGAGGTCACAGTGACGTTGACCTTTGACCGGCAAAATCTAATAACTTCATCCTTGAGTCCAACAGGACATTTGTGCCAAATTTGAAGAAATTCCCTCCAGGAGTTTCAGAGAAGGCACGTTCACGAGAATAGTCCGGATGGACGGACGGACCTGTGGACAACCTGAAAACATAATGCCTCTGTCCACGGCTGTCGCGGTGCGGAGGTATAAAAAAGGGAAATGTTAAAGTACTGTGTGGCCCTGAGATGACTTTTATTTCAAGCTCATTGCCACAGGGTGGCTGACATACAGGAGAGCAAAGTGAGGGCAGAGCATACTTCTTGGGTGGCTCGCTTGTCCCACGCAAAACCCCATATTACTACACCAGAGGGCAACAGGTGTAATTACAGCCACAGTGTAATTCACTAAGTTCAGCAGTATATAGCGCGAACACTAGGATGTTTGTGCACAGCGTAACAGCATAGCAGGCAAAGCTGAGGTCCATACAACAACTTTTTAGTAGCTTAAGACATTGTGGCCAGTGCAGGCACTTTAAATTTCTGACGGTAGCTTCTGTCCTATAACCAGGACACATCTGTTAGAGGATAATGAGGTAGCAGAGTCACAGTGTAGCCACTGTCATCCTCCTGCTCTCCAGGAGTGCTCATAAGCATGCAGGATCTAAAAAAGCCCCACTCCATCATGAAGATTCCCTTCCCTATAAGGAGAGTTACTTCCTGAGGGTGTGTTCACCACGTTTGAACTCACCAGCAATGCAGCAAAGCAACCACACAGCTGCATATACGTTAGACGTGGGAAACCAGCCATATAAACATGAACCCTACTGTCTCTCAGTTTCTCTTATACGTCCTCATATGCACATGTATACACAAAACACGTTGGTAATGGCCGGGCTTTGTTCTGTGTGGGCGATCACTGGAGGCGGCGACGGCTGCTGCAGTGCTCCTTGTCTGTGTTCCCGTGGAAACTGTGATAGTAGGATGCACTGACTGACCCTGTTTAGCAAGCCAAGAGTTAGTCATGCACAAAACCTCTTGCATTAAAATTTGCACCTCTCACAACCTTTAACTCCAGTACTCCAACTCCATATTTCAGTTTTTTTTTTTTACTTAATTTAATCAAATCAACATTATTCATAGCAACTTCCAGGCAAAATTGCTGTCATGTAAAAATGTACCTGTGAAACAATAAATTAGACAGACTGAAAAATTATATATTTCAATTAAAATTTAAAAAAGGAAACCAATCAAACGATAATTAAGAACTTGAATAGAGATAGTGAAGTAAAGGAAATAGATTACTTACATTACAGATTACAGTAAATTCTAAACTGAAAAGACATGTCTAATGATTTTGTTTGAAACTGCCCTCAGGTCCACTGTCAACAAGGGTCTCAGCCAGGGAAGAACTACGCAGTTTAAAAGTCTACTGGAAGTATTTCAGACGTAGTGCCACTTCAAGCAGCCTGTTCTACCACAGCCAAATTTCATGTTGTTTTTTTCATTTTTTGAGGGTTTGGGGACTTCACTTTTGTTACTGAATCGTGTGTTTCTCTCTCCCTCTCTGTCTCACTCCCACTGGGAACTCCCTAAAACACCCACTGGTTTATTTTTATATTGAGAACAATATTAGCATAAAAACTTTTAATTTTCATTTGACATGGGTCTCTTACATATAGGCCTACACATCTTTGTAAGGACAATGCCTTTAAACCACAATTAAAGGAGCAGTGTGTAGGATCTGGAGGTATCTAGAGGTTAAGTTGCAGATTGCACCCAACCGAAGCATCTCCCGCGACCCAGTCTCACTCCCAACTCGTCAAATACCACCGATTGGGATCGGAAACTGACGCACGAAGGAACCCTTTAGCTACAGTATGTGACGAACCGGGCAATCGACTAACTCCAATGGGAGTGGTGATGGATGGGTCATACAAACACAAGACTTTCAACCAGGAGACCGGTGTTCGTGTTGCGTGTGAAACTAAAAGTGACATTGACTCATTTTGTCACATCAGTCGTTAGTCACGTGACTCGTCGGTATCGTCAGTCCTGTGAGTCAAGTGAGTCGTTAGTCACATGACTCATTAGTATCCTCAGTCCAGTGAGTCATGCGTCATTAGTCACGTGAGGCGTTAGGTCAGTGACGTTAACGTCAACCACGACATTTCCTAACACTAATTCAGTGGTTGTGTTTCCCAAAAATAACTTCTTGTGAGAACGGAGCTTTATTTTGAATGGACACCAGCGTACATTGACACACCGTCCCTGACACGTCCAAAAGTAACGCAAGGGGGGTACCGGGAGCGTCGGCCTCTGACGCTGAGAGGCACTGACCAAGGGGTGGTATTTGACGAGTTGGGAGTTAGAATGTGTTGTCTCCCGTGTGCCAAGCGTGTAGCAGAACTACGGTGGCCGATGCAAACATGCAAATGGCCCTCTCTAGAGCCAGTTGTTGTAAGAGTAGCGTAGGTCATTTGGAGCAGAGCCAATGCATAGAGTGTGTGTGTACATGGGAAATGAGTGGTGAACCAAGAGAGAGAGAGAGTATGGCGACGGGAGCGAGTAACGTTATCGACTCCGGCCCAAGCAGAAAAAGTTCACAGTGTTTGGTTTGTCCGTTCTGTGCTGCTGTAGAAACATGGCGGCCAGCTCCACGATGAGACATAAACGGCTCATTCTAAGGCAACGAAAACACAACGACTTGTATTTTCAGGTGATTATACACTAGAGAAAAACATACTTATTGATATTATATTCTATTTCTGCCAATAGATCCCCCTAATTGTTACAAACTGTTCCTTTAACAATCTTCAACGTGATAAACATTAAATACATTAGTCATAAATAGACCTGTAATGTTATCTGGTGGCTAGTGTAAAGACAGTGAAGCATAGGGCTGTGCCTGCCGTGAGATTGAAATGCTCAGCTCACATGCCCAGTGATTACTGGCTGTGATCTGCTTTGGGACCCACAGTGCAGCCAGAGTATGAGCCCAGTGAAGCAACTGTAGAGCGGGTTTACTTTGTGCACTTCTTCTGGTCAATATACAATCATGCTAATGCTTTTTGGATAAATTGCAGTCATCTTACAGTAATTAAGTCTGCTGGTGATGAAGGCATGCAGTCATTCAGAGTCTGCTTGTAGGGAAAAATGGTGTACTCTGGCAACATTCCTAAAATTGATAAAAGTGATGCTATCTCTTATGTATACATCAAGACTCATCAGAATCTACTCCAAGGCTCCAAGCTTTGGTTCCAAATGCTGTTTCATTTCTTTCTGGACCTTGCGGCTATAAAAATAATTAGCGTCTTGCCTCTGTGCAGCTCACATGCCTTCTGTGACATTCACAAGTTGATGTGATCAATGCAGTGAACCACTTAGGGTTGACATCTTTGGGTGGTATGGAAATGCACAGCTGCATGTCATCTGTATAGCAGTGAAAATCGATGCTCTGGTCCCAGTGAGGGAGCTATAAGACACCGCTGTCACTAATCAGGTGATTATAAGTTTGCAGGTGGTATCTTTGGTCTCTGGATTTACGTGCATAATAAATCTCAGGTAGCTACTTCATGCCTGAACCTTTCCTGGCCATTTGCTGCAGATATGTATCTCTAAGAATCCAGTATTTATTCAACCAAGTGGACTTTATGATGATGCAGACAGTGGTTATGAATTCTTTTGAGGCCCTTTACAACGACGTTCACAGTTTTGCAAATATGTCAATTTTCAAAGTGGCCTGTTTTTCAATCTGGGATGGAGTTCACACTGAATTTAGAATTTATAGGGTCTCTTGAGGAAATTTTCAGGTGCTGTGGGGAAACCTTGAGTAATTGATAGTCATGTAGTGTAAATGGGTCATTGCAGGAAAGGAATGGTCAATACATTGAAATAGAAACCATCTGTTTCTGTCAGGTGGGTATTAAACATATTGAAGTAAAGCTAAATCGGATTATTCATTTTCTGAATTTCTGACTGCACCATGACCTTGAATATAACCACTGAATGCTGGAGATCATTGATCAAAGCCAAACTATGTGGAGGAACTGCCTGTGGCAAATTGTCATTCAAGCTTTTGCACAATAACGTTATACACAAAGTAATATATTTTGAATTAATATTATCCCCTACTATTACTAAATCTATATTTTTCTGAAATAAAATGATGGCTAAATTTGTGCCACAGTAGCACAGCTATAAGAGGTTCCAGCAAAGTCATTGATACCATACATTTAACGCCCTCCTTCTCTGGTTAAGTGTGTAATATGTGTGAGCTCAGGGCTAGAGTGGCACTTATCCTCAGCCTGGGAGTTCCATGAAGACTAAGCCGTTTATTCTTCATCGCTGCTTGCAAATGTAAATGCGCATTCAAAACGTAACTTAAATGGGTAGTAAGTGTTTGAGCATGAAACTCTACAAAAAAAAATTAAAACACATTATTCTTGATTTACCAACGTTAGATGCAAATGTGTGTCGGCCCTACTCCAGTCCACAGGGTGATGCTAATGCAGCTAAAGCCGTTTGGTAAATTCCAAAAAGTGCCAGAGGAAGAATGACAGTCTAAACTAACTAGCTTACACTATCCACCAAGTGACACAAACACATGGATGACTTGCATGGATGGACTGCTAGTGAGGCAAAACTTAACTGGCCATCCTACTCTCTCACCATCACCAGATCATTAAATGGTTGCACTGATCAGGGATCAGATAAATGAGTTGCATTCCCAGACAGCTCATAGGGCATTGGCTAGAGTGAGTCAGCATCTGCTTTTGGCCAATATAATCATTCCATTTACTTTGTATGCAGCATAAAATATGTAGCGCTTTGTTTAGCATTCTGTCCTCTTTCTAGTACGGTAGCAAATATGCAGTCTCTAGTAGACCCCACTAACGCGACTGAAAAATATGAATTAATTAGTCATCGAAATCTTTTTAGTAATGCACACCAACAATAATGACCATTTTATAGTGATGAATTATTCAAGTGTAATAAATTCAACTTAAATGGTTCTCAATATGTGTGCATAATGCTCTTGCATACTGATACACATTGAGTGATTTGATACCGTTGGAGCTTATTGCCAATACAAGACTAAGGTGGGATACTAGCTAAGAGACTGTATTGATTTTATGGCCCATGATGATGACTGGCAAATGAGATGCTTGAAATTTCCAAGAGCCATTGTCCTGGATCTCTGTGAATTGGCTCTGGAGATGAAATATCAGGTGCAAACGAATGACACGCTCTCTCTCATTTGAAGAGTCTTAATGTGTTTTCTGGCAGCTGTGACAGTCAAAAGAAAAAAAAGTAGATAACCCATATCTCATGCCATGCCCTAATCCTAAATGTATAGCTCTCCTGGCATGTTGCCCTTATTAGATAGCTGAGTGAGAGGCGATGTCAGGGAATGACAGAAATAGGCCGAAGAATGTGTTTCAATTAATCACATGGGGGTTCCTTGACACGCTGTACAACTGGTCAACATATAAATGCAATGCACTGACGAAATCAACTTCATTCATGTTGCAATGTGGGGGCTCCAGGAGATGTAATGTTAGCAGTAGCCTGGTTAAAAAATGAGTTGGTGTCTCGAAACACTGCGGGGAAGAAACTTGTTTAAGGTTATGGGCACCAGAAACAAGCTGTAAACACAACACTGACATATTGTCAGTTTTTAAGTTGATATGATGAACATGTTAGCAAACAGTTGCCTATTTACATGCAGATTCATAACATTAATATTTATTTGGAGTCATGTTTCTGGGCACCTAATCGATTAAACCCAATATTCACTTTCCTTTTAGCTCTGTTTTGGTGTCTGACAAAAATATCTGTCTCCTTAGCTGCTAAAGGCTCCACTGTGTTCATCAGCTAACCGCTAACTTTGCCTATCTGCATTTTGGTGTTGGGCAAGTCCTTTACAGTGGGATTTTATAGCTTTCTGGAAACAGCTGTGGCTGAGAGTGAACCAAAACTTTAAAGTTGTGGGCCAGACAACCAATGCAATGACCTCAAAGACGCTATAAAGGGGAATTGCAGAGTTTGGTTCTAATTATCCGCAGGTTCATCACTACGAGTGACCCCTTTCATATGCAAGTAGTCATGTGATCCATTGCTATTATTAAAATTAAGGATGCACCAATACTAATATCGAATATCGGTCCGATACTGACTCCAATTTGTTGCTGCATTTACAGTTGAATTGCAAATTCTGTTAATCTTGAAGATTTTTTTTATCAAGTTAACCATTTACCATTATTATTCTTATAATAATAACAATTCTGTAAATTTATACATATGCATTTATTTGTTACATTTTGTTTTACAAAGTTGGGAAAGCAATGTTTAAAGCTGCAGGGGGTAGAATTGGAGCAATTTATGATTAAAACTTATCTTTTATAAACAGTCACTATATCCTGACAGCAGTGCATGAGACAGGTAATCTGAAAAAAATAATGTGCATCTGTGTCCTCCGGTGCTCCTAATGGGATCTGCAAGATTTCACAGATCGGAGGAAAACAACCAATCAGAGCCGAGCTGGAGCCTGCCGTCTCTGAGCAGCTGTCAATCACTCGCAAACTCCGATCAAACGGTCAAACTAGGCAGCGCTGCGTAGTTTGACCGCTTGGTTGGAGTTCGCGAGTGATTGATAGCTGCCTCCGTTGAATGAACAGCAAATAGGAATGCTCTCTCTCTGAAATAACCTGTGATTGGCCAAAGACTCCCGTCATGGGCTGGATTTTTTAAAGTCTGAAAACAGAGCCATGAGGAGGTGTAGAAGTCTAGTTTTCTCTCAGAACTCTTGAGTTACAATATGCTGAAAGGTTATTATGGAATTTTTGCCCAATGATTCCAAAAACATTCTGCCTACTGCAGGTTTAACTCAAGCCTGATGTTGCCTTACACATAAAAGAATTATCCCAGTCACTTCCACACTGAGGCATATAGCTTATTAATTACACTGGTACTGGATCGGTACTCGGTATCAGCCGATACCCAAAGCCCAGGTATCACAATCCATATTGGTATCGGGACTGAAAAAGTCGGATTGGTGCCTCCCTAATTAAAATATTGTTTATTGCCTATTTAAAATTAATGAGAATGAACACTGCCTCAATGACTGACTTGTCTGACCAAAACTGCTAAAGTATGGAGTTAAATTTGTGCCAACATTTTGTACACAAAGCTATACAGTATACTTCAAAGACACACAGAAGAGCAAACGTCTGCTCAAACATTTGCACAAGCAGAATTTTGTCACTTAACATTATATAATAATAATCTATGCCACAGCTTATTATATACAAGAATAGAGCAAACAGGGGACAAAGGTGATGACCTCTACTGTCCTTCTCTCCAATATGACTTACTGTATACCTAAGATGTACCACTGCAGCAATAAGGACTATTGCATTAATCTTTATTTTGGTCATTTTATGGGAATCAAATAGGTAGTCACACACAAAAAGAAACATTGCCAGTGAAACTAATCTAGGAGGCAATTATGTTTCCTCCAAAACACATTCGGCAAACCAAATTAGTATATACACATATTTTGTAAAAGATAGGGTTGCCTATCCGTCTTCTACTGGCTCCTATTGACTGTTTGTATCCAAGTTGAATTATTGGTATCAGTTTAACGAGCAACTAACAGTACAGCACCCCTACACCTCCAGACCATTATTCAATCCCAAACTCCAGCTCATCTCCTTGCCCCTCACTCCATGTGAACAACACTATTCTCCTTCCTGATGGAAGAATCTTTATACCTCTGCAGAAGCTTCATCTCCATAATCTCCATAATTGCATTACATTATGCACTGATTTGGATTTTATTACATTTCAATATTGTATTACATTTAATTCTGTTACACTTATTGATTAATATCAGTAACTATATTATAGTATTGGACAATGAGTATCTAAATCTGCCATGCAGAGTGCACTCTGTAGATCTTACATTAAAACTCAATCACTTGATAAAGTACATCAGGCACTTGAACTGTGCATGAGCTCAGTTCATTACTGAGTGGTCTACTTATGAACATATAAATTACATTTGTTTAGCTCTAAAACAAAGCTCTTTTTTAGTCTACATAGTGTTGGATAACCGTGAGCCTGCTGCGTTTGAAGGTCGGGTCTTAAGGGGCACAATCCTCCTAACTGTGCCAATTCATTAATCTAAGGCTCAATGCAGGAACAAAGTGTATTTGTATGATGAATGTCCAGATCAAAGGCTTTTGCCAAAGGAATGAAATTAAACTGAAGTAAACCTCTAACTCTTCTTATGAATCTAATGTATGTGATTGCTATGCACGCACTCAATTCACAGAACTCATATGAACCAGCTCTGTACGTGCTTTTCCCCCAACAACCTACTCCAACGTCTCTTTTAGGCTGGAGGTGCTTCCAAGCCAGCAAAGAAAAGCAATTTTTCCAGTGTGAAATATAGACGTAGGGATGGCATCTCTGCTATTTACGGATGATAGTTTAACTCCAGGCCAAACCTACAGATGGGTCACAAATTAAAGGAAAAACCTGAATAAATGAGTGGAGAAACAAATACCGATGCTTCCATACTGGGCATGTGGGGTCACTGAATGGTTTGATAAGTGATCAAGTGATGTGAATCACATGCTTCGACCTTCACAGACAGATCACAACCCAATTGATCATTTTCCACCATCATCATCAAAACAATAAAATGAGGATGAAATTAAAATATTGCTTTGAAGAATGGCATCCATCCCTCCGGTAGAGATCATTTATTCCAAGGAGCACTTACGCTGTTCTGGCAGCTTGTGGTTTCCCAACACCTTACTAAGTCACTTATCTATTTTTATTATATTTTATTCGTCACCCATCTGTTGGTCGGACTCAGAGTTACGCTGTCATCTGTAAGCAGGAGAGATGCAATCACTACATCACCAACCCAGACACTTTCCAGGCCTTCGCTGCTCCTATACATTATGTCCAAGAACATCAAAAACTGGAAAGGTAATAAGGCACACCTGTCAGACTCCATGTCTTACAGTATCCTCTATAAAGGACCTTGGCATAGGCTTTTTCTGGCAAAGCAGTGTAATTATACAGAAGATGGAACTAACCTCTGGGCTGTATTTTTAAAGATTGGGAGAATTTTTGTTTAAGGACACTGTTTTTGACATAAAACAACACTAAATAGATTTGGCAACCATGACACACATCCAGCCCTCAGAATTTCAGCATGAATCTCACCAACATTGCCTCATTGCCACTGACGGCCGGGACAGACTGCCCGCATGAGCAGTGCGTGACAGCTACCTCGGCTGAACTTCTGCGTATCTCACGCGTATGATGTCCACACCAGCAGCGTTTCTGCTGCAGTGCTGCTGCTGCCAGTCCTTTCTTTCTACATTGAGTTTGCCTTTCATAATGGCAATTTCACTTCATTATAAATTAAATTTATATTTATTTTAGACAGAAAAACTGTGTGTCCCAGCCGTATAGAGCTTACTGACCTCAGCCATGGAGATGGACTTCAAAGTCGTAATCTAGGAGCACAGCATCCTGTTCAAAGGGCATTTCACTCAGATTCAGAAAGGCTCTCCAGCAAACCCAAGCAACCCCATCCTCTATGAGTTCCCCAAACTCATCAAGAACTTTCTGCTTTGCTTTTTGCTGAAGTTAAACTCTCTCTCTTTTATAATCCATTACTTATACTATCTGTGCAAGTACTTACTTACAGATCACAGATGCTTAGTTTTATGTAACAATTCAATTATAGACTGTAACCCTCGAACAGAAATGACCTTTGTTGGTGTCTGAGATTGTAATCAAATTAGCATTTCAGTGTATGTATTAGTTAGCAATGTAAATTTCAGGTTATAAAGTAATATCTCCCTCATTAATCGAAAATGCAAACCTTAATTAGGCAAATGCAGTCTACATTACCGTTGCCCTTTTACTTGAGCACAAATCATTACATATTATTGCATAAAATTGTGCTTTGTTAGCTCTCGCCACACACTGCTACTTCCAACACGTAAAATTGGCCTAATTCTGATCTGTGATATAGATTAGTCTGGCTAATAATGTAACGTGGTTGTAAAATGTTTGTTTTTTTCCATAGTGAAAGTGCATGAATCCGTAATGAAGCACAACACTGCTTGTGCGTGCCCAAACCCATTAACACAATGTCTGCCTCCCACATAAACTGGAAATAATCATACATTATTTTAATGTATTTCCAGCTCTCCAGTAATGTTCGAATTGAGAAGAAGGTCCTGCTTATCTGTATCTGCTCTCACAAAGTAGAGTAGATTTAATAGTATGAAATGCATCACACTATGTGCTAATTATAAAAGCAAAATAATGTCTTCTTCTCTTTTTACACAGTTCTGTAAGAATTCATTTTTTGATTTTAATATACTGTTTCATTTTTCTGATTTTGATTGGTGGTGAAGCTGTCAGGTAAGGCTTGATTAAAAAGCTTGTGTTGGCCCTTCAGCCTGGACAGGGTAGTTATTGCAAGACAATGTGGGTAATTATTCATTCCACAGCTGTGATTTCTATGATTTAATGAGATACATCTATTCCAGTAATACACCTACTTGATCATAAAACATCGCATTGCTCCCACAGCACTTCAGACTGTTCAGGTAAGTTGCTCATTACTTGGGAAACCATGATCTTTGCCGTAACTGTAGTTTGCAACATTTCTCGGCGAAATGGAAGAGAGTCTGGCAAGAAATCCTTGTTAGCTGCGGCAGGGTTTTGTTTTTTTCAACAAAAGCAGCATTCCATTTTTATAATACAACCCATAGAGACTTACTGTACAATACATATAATAACACATTGTATCATACAACAAAAATCGAAACCCACAGACAGAACAAGCTCCCAAAAATGTGAATGCAATCTCTGCTCGCGCACTACATTTTCTCTGCATGAGTACACTTCCATAATAAGTAAACTACAGCTCTAAAGGGACTGTTTGTAAGAATCAGAAATTGGTTGTAACAGCGACACTTGTGGAGGCTGGTCAACGACAGTCGGCGTCCTGTTGCTCGCGCTCGCCCATGTGCACGCGCTACCTGAATGTGAGCGAGCATCCGTTAAAACAGCGTGGCGACACATGTCAGCTAAAACCACAATATCACTCTATATTTCACCTGCTTGGCAGTAATGTTAGCTGACCAGACGAAGGTCTCTCCATGAATCAATGCTGATCCTAGTGCTTTTCCTGCTTCAGCCTCCCGACCGCGGCCGGAGGGAACGGGGGGGGGGACACCGACAACCGGTCGGAGACGATAACGTAACTCGCTGCGGAGCCCGGTCACTTCACAAGACACGGGAAACCTGTCTAAACCAGTTAAAGTGTGCGCAAAACAGAAAACTGAGTTCCCAGTTCACCCATCCGGGAGAGTTGGCAGCCATGATACTGCGTGTATTGTCATGAACACATGCAGCCCCTTTCCCGGTAAAAGTCTCCACCGCATCAATTAGTTTAGTTGCAAGGTTGTCAGATGTGTGTCTGCCTGGCGTACTCTGTGAGCCCGTGTAACGTTAGCAAATGTCCGACAGACCGTGTGTGTGTGACGACAGTGACTATAAATAATAATTATCAATAACGTTATAGCTGTGAACGTAGCAGTGCAGTGTGTGTACACTTTATTTGTTGGTGAATAAATGCTACAACTCCTCAAGACCCAAGCCAAGTTCACATGTTTTGCCAGCCACCGGCGGATTAAAGTGAAGGGGGTTAGCCCCGAAGCTAGCAACACATCCGGCTCAGGCTCACTTAAGGTGGGCTGTTAAGGTGGACCAGCTATTATCCTTTAAGTGAAAAGCCGCTCCTCTGAGGTTTGCTCAGCTTTTTATTTAATTTTTAATATTTCTTTTAACAATTTAACTGATAGAATTAATCGGTCAAAATTCTTACAGTCGGTTAAAGTGCTAATTATTAACATCCCTATTACTGACAAGTACACACTACAGTGAAATTGGTATATATCATGGATGTGCAAAGAAAGCACAATTGTTTTTTATCCTTTGACTCTAAGACATGCAGTCTATCATAAACACCAAGCACTACTAAAAAGATTGCATGGGTTCAGGCAGGAACATGAACTGCCCTTTCCATTCCTACCTTTGCCCTAACTAATATAAAATGGGTTTAACTGGTGCAGGAAAGCTGCTTTAAATGGAGCCATTACATCAACGTTAATTATATTTGTCATGATAGTATCCTATGAGGAGAATGTTTCAGGACGACTATCTGTAACTAATCCCATCTAGGCAAACCTGTAGACCTGTTTCACAATCAGGTTTGACACTTTAGTGTTGTGAGGGCATTATTATAGGAAAAATCGTTCTAGCAGCAAACTGCTTTTTACCCGAGATCTTAAACAATTTGTTAAAACTTCCTCCTCATAGTACGTGCTTCCCTTCAGTTTGCTTGTTTGTTGTATTGCAATGTCGATTTAGAGGCCGAGCAGATGTACAGATGGGTGACAGTATTTTACTGTATGTGGATAATATTTACTGTACAGGTTTGTGTAGGAGATGCTGTTAATGAAAACACAAATGGCCTGGGATTCTGCCTGCAACCCGGCAACTTGGCAGTCATGACTCACGACAGATGTCCAATAACTGGCTGCAGGAGTGCTAATACAATACAATACTATATACAGAATATGCTAAAGTGACATGGAGTAGAAATACTTTTCATAATGCATTTGTCATGCTACACAGTGAATATGGCTGTTCTGGATGCTCACTATGGGATCTTGTACTGATAGCTTACGGTAGAGTACATGGCATTGTCCGAGCAAAACTAATTAACTGATGCATTCCATTTCATCAGGGTCTGGGGATCCATCTATCACACTCAGGGGGACAAACAAAATACAGTACTCATGTAAATTAAAGTCCCAGAGAGCCTCTGGCTCAGAATAGATCATTTTCATTCACTTATTAATTTATTTCTTCACAACTCTTTATCGGTGAGCCAACAGCTCGACCACAATGAGCTCAAGGGGAAACGCTGGGGCCGTGTCTGTGAGAGGTTTTTCCTTATATTCTTCCTGAAACCAAGGGAGGGTGTCACAAACGGCATGATGTGTGAGTCTGTAGAGAGGGTTGTGTAAGGATGGTCATTATCATTAATTAGCTTTATGAAGGACGCTTTGACTTGGTCTGTGCTGTGCTGAAGCCGCCGATTGAGGACGTCTGAAACGGCAGCACAGTAAAGTCTGTACTCTGCCGTAAATAAATGGTAGTCACTTTATCCTATACCTTTAGAAAATAAAAATGTATTCCGTGTTTACAAGGTTCTCACTTCACCCTGGTTGTTTCTTCAGTCAAAAACAGGATTTGCATGTTTTAGGAAGCAGAGATGAAAAATGTGGATTATACTGAGTTAAGCCTATTAATGTTGAAAGCTATAGATTTGTAATAAGATGGATGGGCTAAGCTTTACCTTCAGCCTGTTTCTGTGAGATTGTAATGGTAATCTAAACAAGACACTTCAGGTGATTAGGAGCATAAACCAAGCATCGATTTAATACAAAACGCCTTGCAACCATAGAAAATCCTGCAGTATACCTCCAGCTTGTGAAATATGATGAGTGGATCTCACTGGGTGGTTTAGATTCACTACTCATATTGGTTCATGGTTTAAAATATTTAGATAGTTCTTAGTTTCTTAATATCTGAAATATGTTTGGTGGTTCAGCAGTTATGATTGTTGCTTTGTGTCAAAAAAGGTCTTAAGTTTAGTTTAGTCTTTAGTTTGGTCCTGCTTTTATGAAAAATAAATGTTCTCCTCGTAGTCAGGTGAATTTCCTCTGGGTGCTGTGATTATCTCCCATATTCCAAAATCCTGGATGTCAGGTGTATTATGTTGCCCTAAATTACACAAAAGTGTTAGCCGTGCAATAGACTGAGAGACTGCTCAATATGTTTATATGCATTTCAGTCAATGCACACTAGAATAGATCTCAGAACCATTTATTTTCAGAATATGTAGAGCAAAAATAGGGAGCTACTGGCTAGTTGGCAGTTGCAAAGCCTACTAAGGGTTGAGGCATGTTATTAAAAGAAACAAAACTATCAACTCATAATGTGTTTTACTCATTTTTTTTTAATCAACTTATTCATCGTAAAATTATGTTATTATTGTTAGTTTGCTGGTTATTAATACACAGTGAAATGTGTCAAAAGTTGGGTGAGCACACTTATGGAAACCCAGTATCCATGTTAAATGATGTTTTGACCTATCATTTAGCCCCAGCTGTGCCGTCTTAAATTTACTGAGCCCTCTGACAGGCGACATAATTCTCTAGCCCTGAGCTAACATACCTTTAAGCTGCCTTTGAATCCTACACTCTCACCCAAGACAAGAGCAGATACTTGGAGGTTTGACCCGGCCTCATTGACTACGTTTACATGCACACTAATATTCCACTATTTTTCCGAATATGACAATATTCCGAATTTGATACGGATCATGTAAACAGCATATTCCGTTTTGATATTCTGAATTAAGCCTTATTCCAAATGGTGCATTTTTCGATTAAAACATCTGGGATATGCCGATATTATTCTGGTTTTAGGAGCATTCTTTGGGCATGTATACAGCACATTTGGAAAATGCGTCTCAATTGGAGTTTTTAAGGCCGTTAGCGACACACGGCCTCTTGCCTATTTACTGTCATCACTGTGCGTTGTACACTGGTTGTACACAAAAGCCCACACTTCTGGTCGGAAGGAGAAACACACCTGCTTTTAAACATTATGAAAGACTTGGATATCAACAGGTTTTTGGATATGCGCAAATATCACAACGCCGACGTGGGTGGGTTCATTTTCTGTTTCACAACTGAAAACACTACAATAGAATAAAGCTCATTTATTCAAAAAAGAAAACAAACATTCTGTGGATCAACAAAATCAGCCTCCCATTCATTGTCTATGGAGCAGCTCCAGACGTTATACCCTATGACATCACAAGTTTGAGACTTACTTCTCAGGTTTCTGGCTTTGAGAGAGAGCAGCTCATGTGCACATATGATACATGATCACATATCGATTGAACTTTCCTAGGTCATGGAAATAGCATATTGGAATTCTTAATTTAGGTGGTGTTCCCCTTTAAATCAACTAGCATGTTGCTATCACTGGCAGCATATTGCTCAATCCACCAAGCAACAAACTGAACAATCATCCTCAATTACCCTTAGCAAGCAACAAAGATTACTGTATGAGGGAAATATATAAGAAAAAACTAGACGTGTCTAAAACTAATAGAATTAACTAATAAAATTACAGACTTGTAAAACGGCATTGGACTTCTGTAGCCATGTAGCCCTAATGTAGGTGCACTTGCTGAGGCATCCACAAAGCATGGCAGCCAAGAAGAGGATGTAAAGTTGAAGATGCTATTCTTCTCCAACCTTTCCAACAAAGAGCGGTATACTGTCGGATTTAGGAGAGGGCTAATGCAGAGAGTGTCAGAAATCCTGCTACAGATGCCATCGAAGAAGTGCGACGCTTCTTGGCAGAACCTCTCTTCTCCAGACATGTGGACCTCTTGGTGAAAATCACAGCAGATGGTATATATGAGGCTTACACAAAACCAGATTGTGCATTTTAGCTACGTCTGTAGCATCAGGTTTTATATTCCGAAGAAAAAGAAAAATATACATATACTCCAATTGCAATTATTTGCAAAAAGCAGGAACACACTTTGCTCTACAGACAGACTTTTTTAAAGCAAAGCCAAAGCCATAGTTATGTTTGTACAGTATATCACTGTGAAGGATCAAAAATACAGCTTCTCTGTCGGAGCATTGAGGGTATCGCTGAATTGTTGTATCTCTGTTGTATGTTTTCATAGATTTGTGTCTCCTTTTTATGCTGATGCAGTCCATTCATTCACAGAAGCCATCACATATATATATATATATTTATTGCATCACAAAACATGTACATATATATAAGACCCATCACGTCTGTTTGCCCCTGACGAAGGCCTGAGCTGAAACCTTGGGCTCTGATTCAGCTTGATGCTGTTTGAATAAACAGTGAAACAGTCTGTGTGTCTGTTTGTTAATGTCCAAAGGCCACCAGCACCAGCACAAATCTATCATCTACAAATCTGTCATCGGTGCGGTGCTTCAAGTGTTTCACACACAAGACGACAAATGGGACAAATAGTGGGCGGCACGGTGGTGCAGTGGTTAGCACTGCTGCCTCACAGCAAGAGGGTAGCAGGTTCAAACCCGGCTTGGGGCCCTTCTGTGTGGAGTTTGCATGTTCTCCCCGTGTTATCTCCGGGTTCTCTGGCTTCCTCACAGTCCAATGACATGCAGGTTAGGTTAATTGTTGACTCTAAATTGCCCGTAGGTGTGAATGTGAGTGTGAATGGTTGTCTGTCTCTATGTGTCAGCCCTGTGATAGTCTGGCAACCTGTCCAGGGTGTACCCCGCCTTCGCCCAATGTCACCAGGGATCGGCTCCAGCCCCCCCGCAACCCCGAATGGGATAAGCGGTTACAGAACAGAATGGATGGACAAAACTGTATTTTGGTTAGCTGTGTTCTTGTCTTATAGTTTTTAAATTGTATTTAAAAATTAATAGATATTACACTTCATAATTAAAAGATAAATTGTAAAAAAAAGTCAAAAGAGAGAACACAAAATATGAGGGAATTAGAAATCATTCAAGGCCACAACATTTAAAATATCAAAAAGATAATGGAAAATATTTGAGACAAAAGTGCACTATCATAATCAAATTATGGTATTCACTGCAGTTCATTACATGTACTGTATTCTTTGCTTCTTTGGAGTAAAATGTTGCCATGTTACTCCAGCAAATGAACACCAGAGCTGGCACTCAAAGTGCTGCCTTGGGCAGAGAAATACATCCAAGAAGAGGTATTAACCTAGCAGAATGTTTCTTCAGCTGTCTGCCTGTCTGATATGACTAAATCCCTGTATTTCTCCCTATGGAGTGAGACGCTGTGTGAAAGCGTAAACACATGAACACAGTAGGCTTGTAACTTAGACACAGAGAGGCAGATCAAACATTCACACAACATGCCTGCATATCTTACAGTCAGGCATTTCATGTATGGTAGCCTTTCTGAGTCAACACCTTCCCTTTGAGTACAGATAAAGGCAATGTGTTATCTATAGTATATATGTGTAATGTGTTATCTACTTATAATGTTGATGTTATGTGTTATGTGTTACCTACTTAACTCCTTAAAACTCTGACAGCCCGCCGGCTGCTATTCTGTCTTTCAGAGGTTGTTGCGGGCTGAGAGTGTAGATACTGGTATCATATGAAACCTAAGGAATCAACTGGTACCAACCATGTTATGCTATCTTGTCAGCAAGAACGCTAAATAACGCTACAAAGTTATGCTAAATTTTGGCATTGAAAAACTGGCATGGCAATTTTCAAAGGCCTCTGACCTCGAGATATGTGAATGAAAATGGGTTCTATGGGTACCCAAGAGTATCCCGTTTACAGACATGCCGTATATATGTGTTATTTTCGCCTTTTCTAAAATGATGTGTTTGAATATTTCTGCATACCGGGGTCCCTAAACAGTCTTGGAATTACATAAATTGGTTATCACTGTAAAGCTGAGACTCTTGTGGATCCAATGAGCCCAATTGTATTCATGTGTGATGATGTTATTCTCCATAGTAGCCATTTCATTTTAGTGAGACCATTTTTTTAAACTTGACCTCACTGTATAAAATGACCTGTGGTGACCTCTAGGATAATCACAGACTTTACAACCACAAACTAGAGACCTAGGGTATTCAGAGGATGGATGGCTTTCCAATGTATTTTTACAGTAAGGGGGTTTCTGAGCAGTTTACAGAACAGAAGTGCTCGCAATCCAATTGCTGGAATAAAAAAAAAAAGGTTAAATTTACCACCAAAGCTGTGTGACAAATGGTATCAACCCCAAAATTGCTGGGATGGGAATGGCCATCACAAACTTATATCATCATGTTTTACACTCTTACAACACTTTCACAATGTATTTTAATTGATTAATTAATTTATGAATTAATATTTATTTCGTTTCAATGACTAGAACAACTTGACACACAGTGCTCAGCTGCATCTCAAATAATCTTCAGGTTTCCAGCTTTCAGATGATGTACACCACTTCTATGTGACATATACTGCTGACTTTTTATCTATCCCTGGACATCCCCTTTCCACCACCCCTACCCCTCAAATAAAAGAGGGCGGAATGGTAAGGGGTTAAATCTCGCCAGTGTTCCAGCAGTTACCTGTGTAGGTAAGGCGTACGGTTAATGCTTCCCATCCGTCTTTGTTTAACTCTTTGCTTACACAATGCACTGTTCCCATAATATACAAGACACTGATATATAATCTGTTTCAAAAAAGAATGTTTCTGCCATCCAGTCGCGCACAGTTTTTGACTCATTTTAGTTGTTCAGAGGGCGCACTTATAGCACAAGTTTGTTACCAGCCACGACAGCGACGCTGGTATTGTTTTCACCTTGTGAGTCTGTGTGGGTGTCATCATGGCAAAATGTGGCCCTGGGTCACCTACTGTAGCTGGAACTACCACAGAGGCAGTTTTGAGTACTTTGCCAGGTGTTAATTTTTCTCTGTCTGTGGACAGATTTTGTCACCGCAATAGCGCCACAAACCCAAGATGTAGTCACAAAACTTTTCGGCTGCGTAGAGATCAAAATGAAGATCGAGTTCGAAGATGGGTGTGGTCTGAGCAAGGGGGGCAAAGAGGCCATTGGCCCCTGACTTTACGCCCCTGGTCCGATTTGGTGTTATGTCTGCTGTGATCCCATCGCAAGACAGTCTCTAGTTTATTTTATCATTATTTCTATGTGCAACTGCAAGATTTGAAATACAATCCACAATGATGGGCTTGAACATGATAAGTTATCATGGCTTTTGCAGGAATGCCATAAAGGGCTTTTCCAGGCATCATGCATGCAGGGTTTGACTGCACCAACACCAGCCTTTATCTCTACACTTTTCACAGATCTATGCATTTAAAAGGATTTTGTCTAGGGCAATTATTACTGGTGGAGGCAAATGCTAGGAAGAGAGATGAAGTGGAACAGAAACTTCAGACAACATTGCCCAGAAGGAGTAAGCTGGAGGGGGAGATTTGACTGCAGAGAAAAGCGTAGAGAGGAAACGAAAGGGAGTTTTTTTTAGCTGAGACCAGCAGCCAGCATAAGTCACTCTGTCATTTGGTCAGGGGGTCCTGAGAATTCTGAAGCACTTTATTGAACATGGCATTATGGGACACAGCTGCAAGACTCTATAAGCCTTGTGGTTGCCTCGTTTTATGTTTCCTTCTGAAGCTAAAGCATCGCTCTCACATTCCAGCGACCCGGGGTTTTCATCTTAATTCAGTGCAGGGCAGAGCGAAGCAGACGTACTGGACTAATTCATGATAAGCTGCAACCAGGCTATCACACATGACACACCTCTTTTAATTATGTTATGATTGATGGAAAGGGCACATAACAATCACAAGCAGCACAAAGCTTAACTGAGTCACGGAATGGGTTGTAATTTATCTAATAAAGTAGGAAATGCCTTTCATGTTCTTTTTTGTTACCTAAACTGTGGCATTTGATGTGTGATTTAGTCGAACAGCTCATAGGTGAATCATCGAACCAATGATCTGGACAGAACGCTTGTGTCAGGTACATTTTTATATGGTACAGTAAAATGACATCACTGAAACCCAAAAAGTACATTTTAGGGATAAAGTTACAGAGTGTGTGCATCTAAAGGGTGATTTAGAAAGATATGATCCATGGTGGTTAATTGCCTGATTGATTAATTGATAAACATTAACGACACAGAAGATTTATGTGCACACTAAAGGACCGTGGATATCGACTGTGTGATGTAATTGTAATATAAATCAGCACACTGTGTGACAAAGCATCTGAACAAATGAGTGACATACATTCATCATGAGACTCTGTGTCACCTTTTGATCTACCTTGCAACCTCATATCTTTAAATGGTAAATGAATGTATTGTCTCATATTGTTTTAATCGTTACAGTTTTAAATTGTTTATGTGCATGAGCCTCTCACAATCACTCATGTTGGACCTGTGGACATAAACCAACATCATACTGCCCTTAGTCTGCCATTGGTAATACCCAAAGCAGGGCTCGGCAACCTATGACACACATGCCAGCGTGGGCACGCAAAGTCATTTGCCAGTGGCAGGTGAAAAAGCAAATACTATACTGCAATATTGACACATGTCCTTGAGCTGCCACACTACAGTGCAGGTGCGGTGAACAGTAACCACCTGGCAAAGAGGAGAACATTTTGAAACTAAGCACGAGAAAAACTTGCTGAAAGCTTTGAGGTATCAATAGGGCAGTGTCAAAAGATGCTCAGCATGTTTAAAACACTGTGTAACAAAATCAGTGTACACATCCAGTGAACTGCTGCACGGATAAATGCACCGGTGTTCAGTGTGGCTGTGGATGAAAGCGTGTGTGGACATCAATGACATCCCACGCCTCGCAGTTGGCTGATAACAGACCAGTCGGAGGCATATGTGCAGCTGAAAGTATCAACATACCAACTAGACATAGGGCAACTGAGCAGTGAAAGGCAGCGACGGGGACCGCACTAATTGGTACACCCAGTTTACATTTTACTTATCATTAGTAGCCCACATCACAACATGGTTTTGCACGCGCAAATGAGTAACTGACAGAGGAGATCCTGCACAAATAATAGGCATAAAACTCTATTATTATAAACAAGGTCAAACTACCAATGATATGACCTATCAGTGCACAAATTGAAATTAAATTAGGGCTGTCAAAGTTAACGCGATAATAACAAGTTAACGCAAATTTGTTTTAACGCCACTAATTTCTTTAACGCATTAACGCAATAGATCTTTCGGAGGTTGTAGCGGGCTCGTGAAGGAGGCTAAATAACGCTCCAAACAAAAACTGTCATGGCCATTTTTAAAGGGGTCCCTTGACCTCTGACCTCAAGATATGTGAATGAAAATGGGTTCTATGGGTACCCAAGCATCTCCCCTTTACAGACATGCCCTCTCTATGATAATCACATGCAGTTTGGGGCAAGTCATAGTCAAGTCAGCACACTGACACACTGACAGCTGTTGCCTGCTTGAGTTTGCCATATTATGATTTGAGCATATTTTTTATGCTAAATGCAGTACCTGTGAGGGTTTTTGGACAATATTTGTGATTGTTTTGTGTTGTTAATTGATTTCCAGTAATAAATATATACATACATTTGAATAAAGCAGCATATTTGCCCACTCCCATGTTGATAAGCGTATTAAATACTTGATAAATCTCCCTTTAAGGTACATTTTGAACAGATAAAAAATGTGTGATTAATTTGTGATTAATCATGATTAATCATGGACAATGATGTAATTAATCGCGATTAAATATTCTAATCGATTGACAGCCCTAAATTTAATACATTGGCATAGAAAAAGGTTGCTGACCTTGTCTTATAGTGTCCAAGGAGCCTTGGAGTCATTACAAAAAGCCATTATGCACCTGCAGTACAGCAGTATACTCTGGACCATATCATGTTGACTGATGGCATATACCAGTTTAAATTTATGAGCTGCTGTGCGTATTTTTATTACCATATTACAACAATGACAATATGTAAACCTGCATGTAGCATGAGGCTTGGCTCCACTTTTCTCTTGAATTTATCTTCCTCATCTCCCAACCTTTTTCAACAGAAATAGAAAAATGAATATGACCGAGAAGAGCTTGAAATGTGTTGAAACAGCAAAGACACTAATAAAAAACCCTTTTCTATTTCAAATATTTACTTGACCACTCTGTTTACATGACAACTAAGCACCATTACTCCATTCCGGGCATCTAGAAGCACTTCACAACCCAGAAATCTGTCTGAATGTCTTGGAATATATTCATAATATTTTGCTTTTAAACTGAAACAAATATTTATTATAATGCTTCATAATACCTGCATAGAGGTGCAAACTATATTCAAAGTCAGATCATATAATGAAAACAATGTAACCTTTTCATGGTGCCACCAAGCAGGGGACATCCATGGTTGTTATTCTCTTTCATGTGAAAACTGTAACTGGTCATGCCAAAATAATCGACTGTTCTCACCTGCTGCTATCAAGAACTACTGCTGCTTCTATTCTCTGAGAACGTACTCCAACTTTGTGCTCTGTTGACTCCAGGAAACGTCGCGCCAGCGGTCTTAGACCTGCTCACAGATAGCCTACTGACAATCTTTAACGGGAACTCGGATTGAGAGAAGTAAAGCACTCCACTTCTTTCCCTCCTGTTAGAGCACAAAGCTTTGAGACCGCACTGAACCTGCCTTTCTTCTATTGCCTAGCAACCCGAACAACCTCAGCCATATGGTCAGTGCTGCCTGTGTGTGGATATCCAAAGTACCAAACTATATTGCACTGTGACTCATCACTGTACTGGATCAAGTCTTCACAAGAGTACCTTGTCTTCCTAAATGCAGTTCCGCCTATACGGTTGAGTGAGGGATCTGTAGGACTACCTCCGCCCGACTGCAGCCCACACCCTGCTGTCAAAACCAGTGCACTACCATCAACCACACAGGTGGATCACAGATGGACGCATGAGGGCTTTGAAAGACTCCACACAGACCACAGATTTTGCCCTACTGTCACCTGTCACCACCAGATCAACAGGTACCGTCTATTTTCTCATGTGCTAATAGATAAATGTTAAAGTTATTACTGCAAAACTGTCTTTACACCTTGGGCTACTATTTATGTATATCATTGTCATATGAAAGCATTTAGTCTGTATCTTTTTCACTTGACTGATTTATCTCCTGATAAATCAAAGTTAGTTCAGTCTCTGGTGGCAGTATCAGTGGTCAGTATCATTAACCATGGATCACGGAACCCATCTGAACATCATCTATGGCTGCAGGATTTTGAAAAAATATCTAATTGCGATTATTTTGACTGCCATTTCAATTGCAATATGATTTGCAATATTACACACATTTCCCCTTTAAAAAAATATTGCAATTTTCTTCCTCTTACTGTGATTTGAAAATTGCAGAAGGCCATATTGCAATTTCGATAAAATTTCGATTAGGGATGTTAATAATTAACCATGTAACCGTTAACCGACATTAAGAATTTTAACCGATTAATGCTAATCGGAGAAGATTACAGAGAAGATGTTAATTTCTCCTCTGATCAACAGCTGTTTGCTCTAAGCTCACAGTGTCTCTCTCTCTCTCTTCCTGCTCGCTCGCCCACTCACTAACTCCAGTAATCAAACCTGCACAAATTTGTACAGTTTCACTGTTTGTTTTTCACATGAGCTCCTTCAGGACAGTCTGTCGAGTAAATCTACACACACTCAACATAGCTGTAACGCATACAGACACACCAGAGCAGAAGGTTTGCATGTAAACAAAGCCTGTTGACCCACTATGAAAGCTAGCGGCGTTAGCCGCGCAACATGCTAAAGTTAAAAGGAAAACAGTCTGCTAAATAAACAGAAACTAAAACAACATAAACATGACAAACTTACAGCTTCCAGGTTTGAAGGTGGGTCCCAGACAGACGGTACGGATCCATCCTTAGCTTCAGTTTGAAGTGAATCCTGTAGTCTCCTGACCCGTGTGTTTTACTGTTGCTGTGAGGACATTTCAGTCAAAAATCACCTAAAACACCTAAAAAATAAAGTGAATCCACTGGGTCTTCACGTCCTCAGATGATGGGAGTACATGAAGACTTTTCTGCTGGTTCTTGCAGACTAACAGAAGTAGTGGCATGCTTTGTTTGTCCTTTTAGCAGGTCCGTGATTATAGCGAGGAGAACAATGGCGGACAGCGAGAGATTCAACAGCAACTCTGTGGGCGGGGTCACCTAGCTGGAGGTTGTTCTACCTAGTTCTACCGTTCCACCAGGAAACCCTTATATGGCCTGAAAAAAATCACTGACATCAGCAGTTTAAGGAAGTACTGATCAGCGTCTTTTCAGACACAGAGAGATGGAGCAGGAGAAAAAGAGAGGATGGTCTTGTATGACACTATGGTGGTCTGTAGACACACTGGGGACAAATATTGATGTTTAAAAGACATGGAAAAGTGCATTTTGCATAATAGGTGACCTTTCAGATCCCACTGACATTCCAAACACAGTTTCTCACAAAGAAATGTGAAATCAAATAAATAAATCATGATCACGAATTATCCTAAAGCATATCAGATGTCGTCATTACCCCTAAATTAAAAATGGACGGACAAGTCCCGATGATACCTGCAATTTACCCCACTGATGTCCTTGTGCTCAGCTCGCCCCATTGCTGCTTGCAGCTATATATTTAGCATAAAATGAAAACTCATGGTTCATAATGGATCACATATTATCTTAAGTTTCTAAAGTATGAATGTATTGACAAAGCATCATTTTGTATGTTTTTATATTCCAGGGCATTAAATTAAATGTGAAATATATTGACTGTAAGCATTCTGCTTGTTGCAATGGTAAACAGTTCAATAGAAAACATCTTATAACTAATCACTTGAAGCTTTGATAGTGGTTGGACATTGATCGACTTTTGCATTAGCCCCATTAAATGTAATTATTTTTCAAATGCAGAAAATTAAAGGTAGATATCATATTATTGCCTAGTTGACCTCAGCTGTTTCTACTCATATTATCTCTATGCCTTGTCTGTATTAGTAACTGTTTGTTCAAATCTATTAATTTCCAGATTATCAGTGTCTATGTGTGTATGTACACGTCTGTTTAGCTATCTTGATGTGATGTTTTGTGTGGCCAAAACAAGAGACAATTAAGTCATCAAGAGCTTCCTCCTACAATGTCAGTCTTAGATGTGTTGAAATCCTATGAGTGGTGTTTAGAGGGAGTCTTAAATCCTTCATGTTAACATTTGGGGAGGCAGGATTACTAAAACATCTTTCAAGTGTGTGGGCCCTGCTTGTTCATCATTTGTCTCCATTTTTTTTGTCTGTCAGTCCTTTCTACCAGTAATGTGAGGTTGAGGGGCCATTTAATCACTACTTGCCACTGGTTTCTTCCTGTCTCCTTTCTTCACTGTCCCCTTATTTTTGGTGAATACCCTCCATTCTCATTACTGTCATCCGAGAGTCTCATTGCTCAGAGAAGACAAGAATGTGGCTGACAACAAGTGACAACGACTGCAAATCAACCAGGGTCTATACAACACATCACTTTCATTTTCCATTTAGAACATTTGAAAATGTAAAGCTAGGGTTGGTAATCTTCAAAAACATTTTTGTTATATTTGTTGAAATTCTCTTTATATCCCGACAGCAATCAATAAATCGAATTCTCTGACAAAAAAAAAGAGGAAAAAAAGAAACCGCAATCTGTGGCTGTCGCAGGACTGTAATAAACCTGCCCGTCTACCTGTCTACCTACGTGCACTCTGCCCGTGCACTCCTTGCTCGTTACCAGAGTCTTCCACAAGCTGCTAGCTTGACAGCTGTGAGTACTAACAATAGCCATGTTCGTTGTTTACATTCATTCGTTTATGTTCATAATGATAATTTTGGGGGAATGGCTTTGGAGGGAGGTCTGAAGGGATGGGCTATCAGGGTTGCCGACTTGGCGACTTTCTCGCCTATGCTAGCGGCTCTGTGAGGCTGTTCTTGAGCTAACTGCTAACATCATCTTACAATGAAAATGCTAGTATGTTGATGTTTAGCAGGTATAATGTTTACAATGCTCACCATGTTGGTTTAGCTTGTCAGCATACAAACATTTGCTAATTAGCACTAAACACAAAGTATAGCTTAGGCTGATGTGAATGTCATGGAATTTATCAGGTGTCTGATCCTAAACCAAAGTATCGGACAAAAGGAAATTTTGACCTGAAGATGGAGCTACAGTAGATAGAGAGTCAGGAGGTCGAAAATCATCCTCTGGGGACCATGAATGTGTGTACTAAGTTTCATTGCAAACTGTCCAATAGTTGTTGAGATATTTCAATAAAGGCCTAAAAAGTCAAAATCACCAAAGGTGTCAAAATGTATCCTCTAGGGCCCATGACTATACTGTATGTTGTAAATTTCATGACAGTTCATCTAATTATTGATGAAATATTTCACCCCCAAAGACAAAGAGTCCCAAAATGTCAACCTCATGGTGGCGTTAGGGGAACAGGCAGGGGTTCACCAAAGTCATTAGGATTCATCCTCTCCGTACCATGAATGTATGTACAAAATGTCATAGCAATCTATTAAATAGTTGTCAATATATATATCACTCTGAACCTTAAATATCAACCTTAAGGTGGTGTTAGGGGAAAAGTCAAGGGCTCACCAAAGTCATCAGGATTCATCCTCTTGGTACCATGAATATCTGTACAAAATTTCATAGCAATCCATGTAATAGTTGTCAAGATATGTCAGTCACATAGCCATCCCTAGAGCTAATGCTGCTGGCAAAAAAACATTCATATTATTGGTTCCTTCAAAACAAGTTAACAGCACATATTCAGAGCACTGTCAAGATGGATCAGCAGCAAATATTAAAAACACAACAACTGAGTCCTCCTTATGACAAAAGTAATGACTACAAAATAGCATTCCTAGTAATTTGTTAGTTTGTTTATTAGGATTTAAGACAGATTATTGGCTTGGAAATGGATTTCAGGCAAGATGAACTAGCATTGCTGGTTGGCAGACAGAGTCAGTGTGCTGTCGCTACACTCTGTCCTGTTCCATTAGAAAAGCCAAGTCAGATGGTGATCTGTTTGCTGTTTTTTTTTCTTTTCCCCAGCTTGATAAACGTGAGGGGGCTTGCTTGGTGGCACTTCCACCAATTCAAGCATTCTTTCTCAATGTCTGAGGCAGCAGCAAAGATAGCTATTGAGGTCAGCTTATTCAAGTTATAAGGGATCAGATATAGCTGGAGACATGTTGCTGTGCCTGGGAAAAAATATCAGTCCAGTGACTTCTCAACCTTGATGATTTCTGGGTTTTGTGGCTCCAACTCAATGGTAGCCATATATTCCACTTATCCTTCAATGGAGAAAATAGCTATGGGGAATTTTTTGGGAACTTTTCTTTTTTTTTTATAAAAATGTGTAGAAATGTTGAATCAAACCACAATTTTCCAAAATAGTAATTATGAAGTATTAATAGTCCAGCTTTTTATTCATACAGTGTTGCTGAGTCACCTCCATCTCAGAGGATATTCGCTGTGTCTGAGAGACACACCCCTTACCGGCAGAGCTCTCTGACAGACAAACGTTTTTTGATTGGAAATTCATAAGATGACAATACTCGTGTTTTGTTTCCAGCATGTGTCACTTTTGTTACAGTCCTACTTTAATAGATGCAATTGTGAGACTGCAAACATGAAGAAACTAGAATTGCCGCCTTGCAGTTGTATGTCTCTGCCAACCAGTCAAGTTGCAGTTTACATCCATGTCTGTTCACTTCATCATTTTATTCTATTAGACATTTGTGTGAAATTGTCATAATTCACTTATGAATTTTTAAGTTATGGCAAGAAACGTGTTTTGTGAGTTCACAGTGGCCTTGACCTTTGACCACCAAATTCTACTCAGTTCATCCTTGAGTCCAGGTGGACGTCCAGGTGTGCTGAATTTGAAGAAATTCCCTCCAGGCGTTCCTGAGATATCACATTCACGAGAATTGACCGGACGGATGGACAAACCAAAAACGTAATGCCTCTGGCCAGGGCTATCGCCTGCATAGAGGAATACAAAGTTGACAGTTTATGTCCCTGATGATCAGATGCACTTGCTGTGTCACAACCCAGGCAATTGATCCTCCAACAGACACAGCACACATGATTGAGCCCTTATTTGGTTCCTTTGGAAGACCTGAAGTCTACACTGGAACTTCAGTGACCAAAACAAATTGTGCGTTAAGGTTGTCTTCGTCAATATTTAAATTGAAATATTTCCATGTTTATCACTAGAGAGTTTCCATAAATTGGAGGGAAACTGCCAGTTAATACCAGTTCACAGACAGTATGAAAAAGTTTTGACGTTTGGACAACTAGCAGACGACATTTATGCTCCCTGAGATTAGCAGCATATCCAGGCTGCTAACAAAAACAAATATTAAAGCGTGCCTGGCTTCCTTTATTTACATCCCACTTTTTCATTAGTTTAGTTCATATGATATATTTACTGATGACAGATTACCATCTGAATGCAAACATATGGCAAATACAACGTGCCTGTGTGGTATTCCCAAATTTTTTTTTGGATAGTGGAAGAATCCAATCAGTGACAATAGATTGTGGGATATTGAAGGCTGCAAAAGGATAAAGTGACTGTGTCCTCCAAATTCTGGCAAAAGAAGGCTATATTTCTCAGCAGCCTTTGAAATGGGACAGGCCTTGTCAGCCCCTTGTGACATATTCAGTCTACAAATGTGGACTTCAGAGGATCCGGCCCCACAGCTATCGATACTGTCCTCCCCAGAGTAGGACATCAGTGAATTCCCGCAGTGGTGCATGGTGGTCCATTTGCTCACATGCTCTTGGACCTGTTCTGCCATTCTGGCACTTGTAGTTTTCTGATCTACAGAGGCAACCTGAAATGAGAAGAATGGATCTGCTGATCCATGACTCCACCATTTCTGGTCTGATTCCACTCTTGTTAGGCACACAGCTATGACTGTATGCTCTGGGCTGTGGGATGCAATGCAATGCACAGCCCTTTGTAAGGGGGGAAGTAAGAAAAAGACCAAAAAAAGAGTTAGAAAGACAAATAAATTGACAGATAAGAAGTGTGACAGTCCCTGTTCGGTCTGCCATCGATTATTCCTCATTTGTGTCACAGTAATTGGTAATGTCATTCAAGGGCAGTAATTGACAGTTAAAGTAGCAGTAGGCAGTATATGTTTGGCATCATTGGGCAAAAATTCCATAATAACCTTTCAGCATATTGTAATTCAAGTGTTCTGAGAGATAATTAGAAATCTACACCTCATCATGGCTCTGTTTTCAGGCTTTAAAAAATCTAGCTTTCCTATTGGCTGTGCTCCTGTCATGTGACCGGTACTTGGCGTTCCTTCAAGAGATGTCCAACATGGCTGCTGGGTCACAAACTTCTCATTTTACAGCTAAACCGTGCACTACAAGATGATTCTGAAAACATTTGAGGCGAGAAATAGGCATTAACGTGACATAATATTGATTCATATTTGATCAGCGCTGCCTAGTTTGACCGTTTGGTTGGCAGCCGGCTCTCATAGACAACAGATGGACAGCAGATCTCGGATCAGCTCCCACTGCTTGTTTTTCTCCAGTCTGTAAAATCTTGCAGATGCCGTTAGGACCACCAGAGGCCACTGGAGGACACAGAGGCACATGATTTTTTTCAGGTTACCTGTTTCATGTACTACTGTTAGGATATAGCGACCGTTTTATAAAAATAACTTTTTTTAATCGTATTTGCGCCAATCCCGCCTACTTCAGCTTTAACTCATGGGATATAAGAATTAGCAATATTATACATTAGTCTGAAATATTTCATTGCATCTTTGCTGTTGCTTTGTGCACATATTTCTAGAAAATGCTCTGTGATATAAATTTGCTTATAAAACAGACAATCTGAGCCTCAGCAGGCAAATGTCTAACACAGCTCTTGTCAGAATCAATGCAGAAGCTGCCCTTTCTCAATCCCCCACAGGTGTCCCGTGATTCAATGGCCTTCTTTTAAAGCTGTGAAGCATATTGGCAGACCTGATACAGAGTGTACTCACAGCCATGGCGCACCACTAGAAATGACCTTAATCTGTATGCATTGAAGCATCCTACTGTAGTTCTTCGCAGATAAATACCAGTTGTTGGAAGGAGTCGCTTTATGGCATCTGATTTTGAGATGCAGGCACAGAGGCAGCAAGAGGGACTGGTTAAAGGAATGCTCCCATATCTATTGTGTATGACAGAGCAATCTGGATTTCTACCTTTATTTATGTAAGCAAAGAAATAGCGTTTTATAATTTGTTTCAACCAAGGAAATACCGGGCAGGCCTTCAAGGCTTTACCCTGGAATGTATTGAAATTAGGGCTGTCAAAGTTAACACGATAATAACACGCTACACTCCTTTCTGTAATGCATTAACGCAACTTGCGATTTTTAGGTTGTAGCAGGCTTAGTTTTATAGTTAGCAGTTAGTTTTGGGGCGACAGAGATTTTGCCCCTCCCTCTGGAACTCATCAGAGACTGCACCAACCTGTCCACATTCAAATCACAAATCAAAACTCACCTTTTTAGAACTGCTTTTAATGTGTGATTAATATAGAGTGTTTTATATTTTTATGATGTTCTTGTTTTATTATCATTTTATCTGTGTAAAGTGTCGTTGAGTTTCCAGAAAAGCGCTATATAAATAAAATGTATTATTGTTATTATTATTATAGCTAGAGTGAAGATACTGGCAGAATATGAAAGAAAACCTAAGTGATCCATTGGTGCCCATTGGTTGTCGGGATTGGAGGTTAAATAGCGATCCAAACTTGCTCTAAATTTTGGCGAGGAAAAACTGTCATGGCCATTTTTCAAGGGGTCCCTTGACCTCTGACCTCAAGATATGTGAATGAAAATGGGTTCTATGGGTACCCACGAGTTTCCCCTTTACAGACACATCACAGCCTGTATCAATGACAAAGACAGTGAAAGCCTAAATACTGTAGTATTTATAAATCTACAGGTTTATATATATATATTAGGGCTGTCAAAGTTAATGTTATAATAACGTGTTAAAGCTATTTTGTTTTAACGCCACTAATTTTTTTAACGCATTAACGCAACTTGTGATTTTTAGTTGTACTGGGTTCAGTTTTAAAGCTAGAGTGAAGATACTGGTACATGAAACTAGAAAATCTATGGAATCCACTCATACCATGTCATACTAGCTTGTCATAAAAGACGTTAAATAACGCTCCAAACTTACGCTAAATTTTGGTGAGGAAAAACTGACATGGCCCTTTTCAGAGGGGTCCCTTGACCTCCGACCTCAAGATATGTGATGAAAATAGGTTCTATGAGTACCCACAAGTCTCCCCTTTACAGACATGCCCACTTTATTGTAATCACATGCAGTTTGGGGCAAGTCATAGTCAAGTCAGCACACTGACACACTGACAGCTGTTGTTGCCTGTTGGGCTTCAGTTTGCCATGTTATGATTTGAGCATAGTTTTTAATGCTAAATGCAGTACCTGTGAGGGTTTCTGGACAATATTTGTCATTGTTTTACATTTGCATAAAGAAAGTATATTTGCCCACTCACATGTTGATAAGAGTATTAAATACTTGACAAATCTCCCTTTAAGGTACATTTTGAACAGACAAAAAACGTGCAATTAATTTGCGATTTATCGCAATTAACTATGGACAATCATGCGATTAATTGCGATTAAGTATTTTAATTGATTGACAGTCCAAATTGAATACATAACATACTGTATTTGCAAGTTTGCTGGGCTAACATTAACACAAACATCAGTGTGCTTAACATCTCACAGTGATTAATGGCTCCTTTTCTCGGTTGACAACAACAAGGTGTGATTATGCCTGGGGTGAGTGCTACAGAATGGGAGGGGATTGATTTGATAGATACATTTTGGCTTCTGATAAACAGGAAAGTATTCCTCCATCTTCATCCCTAATTCAGACAAATGCTGATGACTGATGTCAATGGCTCCACAACACTGACACCACTTGAATCGTCTGATTATATTTCATTAAGTGCAGTATCTTAATTCAAAGGTAGATAAAAGAAGATAATTGAAACAACTGACAGGAGGGCTGTTGTGACGTAAATGCTTTTGAAAGAAAAATCATCGTATTGAAAGGAATAATGCATGTAATCCACTGACATAACGATTAGGGAGCAACCCTGGACTCCAGAAGGTCAAACCTTGAACAATGTCTTTACTTAAGCCTTTGATTAGCTGGCAGTTAGATTAATGACTCACTGACTCATGTTTGAAACACACTACCTTGATATAATTCAAATAAATAAGACCATGGCAACAACAAGCATATCCCAGGCGAGTGCATCACTTTTTCGTGTCCCCTGGGAAAAAGTTCCTGTTGCCGTGTGACCTACTTGCGACGCGTTCCTGTATTTGGTTGTGTTTTCTGTATTTGCAGCGCGTTGAGCCTTCAGGTGATCGTACAACTCCCATGTTGCATGCGGCCTGGGACCCACACCTGTAATGTACAGTGGCAACTATGGTCTCATATTTCATATAATCTGCACTCTCTCATGTGTCGCTTAACTGTTATGAGCCTGTGGCCTGTTGCCACCCGCTCAATATGGCTGACCGTCTGAGTGATTGGCCCATTTATTCCCCCGATGTGCATCGATTTTTGTCCTGACACAGCTGCAACCCCTCGTCTTGGAGCCCTACCTTGGACATATCCCTTTAATAGTGCTCTCTCATGTCACATTTGTGAATGGATGGGATCCATAATAGTAACATTTCTATGTTGCTTTAACAGATGCCCCCTCTCATGTGGAACTTCCCAACATTACATTTGGGGACTGGTGTCGATGCAGTGAAAATATATGTATCAGTGAATCTCTGATCCGCTTTGACCCTGTCTTGGAGATTTACCTGCTCTTTTGCTCACCTTCTCTCTCCATCGTGTATGCCACGTAATGCCACAGGTATGCTATTACAAACAGAGGAGCTACAAAGGTAGAACTTTATCTCGCTGCCATCTGTGTAATGCATTGCATATATATCACAATCTGGACAGCTGAGCAGTTTTAGTTAGTTATACTGATATTAGTGTGACACCCAATGTCGACAGCTGATGCATAATTTGGTCTTATACTTGACAGCATCTATTATAAAGGGTGAAGCCTATTATAAAGAAAGGTCCTGTTGTAATAGCAATTATTGCAACCCTTGCAAAAAAAAAAAAAAAAAAAAAAATGCATATTGGAAAAATTTGGCAAAATGTAAACTCAGTAATGTGACAGTGAAGGACAAAAGGAATTCCCTCATCCTTTACTACAGGGCAGAAATTAGTGTTAGAGAGGGAAGCGACAGGTAACTAAGCCAACTCAATATCCTGCGACTTTATTAATCGCTTTCATAATCAACTGTGAAACAACTGATATTGTTTCCATCTGGTGTTTCATGTTGATTAAACTTGACAACCATCCATCAGTCTTATCAAAACCCATAAAGTGTGAAACTGTAATTACTCAGGCCTTGCAAAGGAACTTCTTTGTCAAGATCTGCTCATAAAAAGGAGGAGGTCAGAGAAGAATCACCAAGACACCTGTAAGATGATGTTCAGGCTGCGATTTACCGTTATTTACCAAAGAGATGTATAGAGAGATCTCAAAATACTAAGCTTGGAATGGGTGTACATCCATACAGTATTAGGCAATGCTGGGTTCCACTTATGTAAGATAAGCGAAAAAAAAAATAGACTTTTGTGGCTTTTTATTCAAAATGAGCTTTGATACGGTTGATGGTTGCGTCAGTATTTGCTGTTAACAGCGTGGATCCATAGATATATCTGCATTGTGGCAAGATTCTGGTGGTGTAAATGTGTTGGGAATGTTCTAGGTCACTTATTACCTACTGGAAGTTAATGTATACATGAGAACGGTTGTAATCATTGCCCATGAACAGACATACCCGTAAGTATAACTTCATGCTCAAACTGTACCATGTTTGAAATGAATATGTATGTTATGCCACAAATAAATGGTTCTAGGTACATTACAGCTACTTAGGCTTAGATCTGGTACTTCACACTCCCAGATCTCAATAGAGAACATTTATAGTGAGGTAAAACTGGATGTTTACAACTTAATATGCTTTGCAGTAAATGTGTGACTTGTTTCCAATAGCATGGACCGACATCCCTATGGAACATTTCTTGTTAAATCTTGTTAATTAAGAAGTACTACTCCCTAGGTCTATGCAATGAAGTGACCATTTCAAGTGTATTTTTCTTACTTTGATTGAGAGAAAAAAACAAAACAATGCATTAAGTGTAAATAAAATTCTACTGTTGTTTTGGATTTAAAATTCAGTTGAACCAAATTGTTAAAAATGTGTTAATACCCATAAAAACAGTGCAAAATGTACCTTCCGTACATTCAGGCCTAACTACATGTAATCACTCTAAGATTATTCCAGTGGCTGGGTCTAGAAACGAATAGAATAGAAAATGAAGCTGACTTTTATCGCTGCCATCAGAGCCAACTCTGGCCTCCCTGGGGCCCTAAACAAACTCCTGCTCTCTGTCATGGTCTTGACAACATTTGGAATGGCACTTTGACATGGGTGTCCAGGGCCCTTGGGTAGTGTGGGAAGCCAATGCAACTAGCATGGTGTGCACACATAAGGCATCAAAGAAATAAGATGTACACATGGGTCAACTCTCAGGAGAGTATCTTCCCACATGATGGTTATCATAATGAGTACATGATAGGATGGGGAAACACATGCATGACCACAGCACTTGATGCCAGGTAGGCTGCAGAGGAGACCCACATCACACACCAATTGGCTGGAAATAGATAAAGAACCATGTCCTCTAGCACTCTAGCCACTTGACAAAGATGTGTTAGAGAAGACGGACAACCAGACAGTGACAGCATACATTAAAGGTGCTACATTCGATAACCAGAGCATTAATATAGCATTAAACAACTATTGTCTATGTAAAGATATAGAGGAGCATATAGAGGAGCAATGTCTACCTGAGCAGAGAATGAAGTCGCTCTCCCTCTGTGTGTGTTGTAATCCGAGCTTCTCCTTGCTTTGTTGACATCTTCGGACCAGCAGCACATGCTTTTAGTGCATGTTTGCGCATGTGAACGTGCCCAACTGGCTAGCTCACGGCCGCTGCTCTGCACTGCTCTCATACGGTGGTTACAGCTGAAGATGGCGTCGTCGCGGAAGCGTAGCATCCACCCTTCGGTTCCCCCACAGGTTAACACTGTTATCTCTGTCAGCACTTTTGCCGTTGTTTGCGTTGTAGCACCGTTGCCGCTGGCTCACCGTCACCAAGTTGAGAGCTGCTGAGAGGTAATAGAAATGCTCCCAATCCCATATTTAGCAACTTTAACAAACAAATTTGACTGTATTAGCCAGTTTAGGGATTGATTGCCATTGATGCAACATGTTTCAAGGATATCGGCTATCAAACTACCTTAACGAAGTGCAAAACAACGTACAAAGAGACGCAAAATTACTACAAAGAGATGAAAAACGACCACAAAGACAAGCAAAATTTAAATTTGAGTCTCAACACCGTTTTACTCCCCTTCTTTATAACTGTGCCCTAGTCTGCCCCTCTACATTTAAACATTTCTGAACCTGTCCCAGGCTCCATAGAGTGAGTGTGAAAGCCTATAAAGCCTGTTGGAGTGCACTGCCTCTGCTCATAGAACAAGGGTTAACATGCATAACCTTCAATATTTAACCTAATTAAGCGCAGTAGAACGCGCTGGTCTGGAAATATGGCAGTTTTCACAAGGACCATACACACTGAGTAGCTGGACATTTTAGGCGGAAAAAATAAATGATTTAGAAAATCCTCTCTCTCGCATGGTGAATGAAAGTAATTAAAAACTGAGTGGCTCTGGTTCACTTACATGTGATGCTGATTACCATATAACAAAACCTTATATTTAGCCATTTCACTGGTTCTTACTTACAAGAAATACTGAACAGGAATAAGAACCCACTGAGAACAATGTACAGGGGGTGGACAGAATAGCATGAACACCTGTACAATACATAGCGTAATGCAGTCTAATCCAACAGTGAACAGTTTACAATATAATGGATAGCCATTGTACAACACCACAAACTCCAGCCACTAGGGCCAAGGCTATTGAATGGGATGACTGCTGTCCACACTATACTTATAATGACCTACATACAGTATTACTTACTAACTGAAAGGTGAGCATTGCCTTTAAATCTTTTCTCAGGTAATACAGCCATGCCTAAAATACCCCAACTCAAAGTACTATTTAGTTTGAAAGAACCAGACAAGAATATGTTGCTCACCAGAGGGTCTCTTTGCTGTGCTTCCATCATTTTAACAACAGTGCTGTTTTATCATTATTTTTTTTTTCTGATTGACAGTAAACTCACATTGGAGCATCTGAGATGATAAGAGTCCAAGCTGACAGTCCAACAGGCACATCAGTGTCAGATCTATGCCAGTTCTGCCTTGCTATACCCAGCCGAGGGCCTTTCCCTGATCTGCCTGTCGGGAGATTCAAAGGTACAGTTTGCACAACAAGTGGCCAAAATGAGCTTGATTCACAAATGTGGAGCTTGCTGACTGAGTTATTTTTCAAGTTACTTGCAAAGCACATGTTGTCTTCCATCAGATGGGTTGTGTAAATCCTTTTTTCTACAATATGAGAATCTGATCAATCAAATAGGGAAGAAACTTTTTTTCCATGCATTGCAGCGACTGAAAGTGGCAGTAGGCAACAATTTTTGGGCATAATTTGGCAAAAATTGCATAATAACCTTTCAGCATATTGTAATTCAAGTGGTCTGAGAGAAAACTAGACTTCTGCTCCTCATCATGGCTCTGTTTTCAGGCTTTAGAAAAATCTAGCCCGTGACGGCAGAGGTCGCAGAGGTCAGAGGTCACATGTCATTTCAGAGAGAGAGAGCATTCCTATTGGCTGTGGTCCGGTCATGTGACCAGAACTTGGCTTCCTTCAACAGATTTTACAATGGCGGCCGCATCACAAACTTTCTCATTTTACAGCTAAACAGTACACTACAAGATGATTCTGAAAACATTTGAGGCGAGAAATAGGCATTATAGTAACAGAATATTGATTCATATTTGATCAGCACTGCCTAGTTTGACCCTTTGGTCGGAGTTCGCGAGTTATTGACAGCCGGCTCTCATAGACTGCAGCTGGACAGCGGACCTTGTTTTCCTCCGGTAAGTGAAATCTTTCGGATGCCGTTAGGAGCACGGGAGGACACAGTAGGACACAGAGGAACGTGATTTTTTTCAGGTTACCTGTTTCATGTACTACTGTCACAATATAGCGGCCGTTTTCTAAAAATAACTTTTTTAAATCATATATGCGCCAATATGTGCAGCTTTAACTGCAGTTATCACACACTGCAGGTACAAGGTAGCAGCTGAGCATTATTTGTATTGTATCTATAGACACGTCAAAAGATGAAACTCTTTGGGAAAAAAGTATTTTAGAATTTAGTTAAATTTACTTCTTTTTGTCTTTAGCTGTGGTATCAGCGTGGCTCTGGGGATGGCAATGTTGGTCGGTTGGTCAGTTTGTCTGTGGGTCAGTCTGTCCACCACTTTGCTCCCGATTGAAATATTTTTAGGGCTGTCAAAATTAACGTGATAATAACACGTTAACGCAAATTCATTTTAACGTCACTTATTTCTTTAACGTGTTAACGAGACTTGCGATTTTTAGGTTGTAGCAGTTCTAGGTTCTAGCTTATCGCGAAGGAGACTAAATAATGCTCCAAACTTATGCAAAATGTTGGCGATGACCTCTGACCTCATAATATGTGAATGAAAATGGGTTCTATGGGTACCCACGAGTCTCCCCTTTACAGACATGCCCACTCTATGATAATCACATGCAGTTTGGGGCAAGTCATAGTCAAGTCAGCACACTGACACACTGACAGCTGTTGTTGCCTGTTGGGCCGCAGTTTTCTATGTTATGATTTGAGCATATTTTTTTATGCTAACTGCAGTACCTGTGAGGGTTTCTGGACAATATTTGTCATTGTTTTGTGTTGTTAATTGATTTCCAATAAAAATATATACATACATTTGCATAAAGCAAGCATATTTGCCCACTCCGATGTTGGTAAGAGTATTAAATGCTTGACAAATCTCCCTTTAAGGCACATTTTGAACAAATACAAAATGTGCTTGATGATTAACTATGTACAATCATGCGATTAAATATTTTAATCGATTGACAGCCCTACTTTTTTGTATACAAGACGGATTCGCATGGCATTTGGTGCAGAAATCCGATGTCCCAAGAGGATGGAGCCTACTGACGTTGGTGATCCCCTGACTTTACCTCTAGCGCCACCATGAGGTTGACATTTTTGGTTTTTAGTAAAATATTTCTTCATCTACAAGATGAATTAGCAAAAAAAACATTAAAGTTCCAAACAGTCTTAATTCTATTGACTTTTCATCTAATGCCATCATCAGGTCAACATTTCAATTTGTCCAATACTGAAGTTAACAACCAAATACCTTAAACCTAACAACTTCCCCATTAGCCTCATCTGTACTTTGTTTTTAGTGCTACTTTGTGTAAGTGAAATGAATAATTAAGGCCTTTACATACCAGGGGCGTGGCAAATAAACGACACAAAAATGCGAAATACTTACCTTTGAATACTATATGTCTAGGAATTTCATTAAGAAAGATAAGAACAGAATGAGTGGATCTGGTCTGCGCTGCCTCTGTCAAGATTGAAAGGAGTAATAAAGTTTGACATCCTGGTTCGGACAACGGAGCCTCCGTGTTGTCGTTTCATAAATATAGTTGCAACTCAACCCGTTCCGCACAACGTGATTGGTTGATGCCTTTATTGATGTTGCAAAAGCTCAGAAAATCGTGCTCGTTCCGAAAAAAAATTACATCGCTTTTGCACCATGTAATATTCGCGTGCTGTGTGAAACTATTCATGACAAAAACAACAGTTTGAAAAAATATATTGATGCGCGAAAGAATTAATCTCAAAAAAAAAACGCCCCCGGTGTGTAAAGGCCTTTAACTGTTCAGCAATGCCCCGTACATATTGTAAATAGTTTGTGCCTACATTTTTAGAAAACATGAAAACTGTATTTTTTACACCTTACTAGCTATTTTTCCACATCTTTGCTCATCCAAAACTACCTAGGATAAAATAAAATGTTACAAGAATCTTCACATGTTGATCCCTCAATTTACAACTTACTTACACAACGATATAATTCTGCCACACACATTTCTTAACACGTTCATACTCACAACATGATATGGGTTGCCAAAGACTTTTATCCTGACACCACCGATTATTACACTTTCTTAATATTTGTCTCTGCTTTCATTTTGCTCTTTCATATTGTTTTGCCTTTGATCTAATTGTTTCTTATCCACGAGTAACTGTTTAACTCTGCCTTGTCAAGTGCTATGTAAAATTATCACTCCATGTATTCTACACTATAAAAACATGCCTTTAAACTTCACATTCACTATGGAAGCTATGACCTTTGTCTGACGGACGTCCTTTGATGCCAGCGTCCATACCGTTGATTATAAGGCTGTTTGATTGAAGGGTAAAAGCACCATACTTATCGTCTTGAATCATATATGAACTGGAGTCCCCTGTGGTAAATTGTAATACATACGACAAATAATATGATTGACAGCATCTATTATCCATGAATACAGTATTTTTTTATAAAGAAAAAAATATTTTAATGAATAATGTATGAATCTGTTAAATCATTTGAACATTAATGACTTTTTTTCAGAGCACCTATATTGAGTACTTCCTTTTCAGAACCCTTTGCTAATAGCATTGCATTATTAATTTTTCATACCTTATTGAAGACCGATTAGGAAGAGGGTGGTCACAGCACCCTGGGAATTCTCACTGGGGATCCATGTCTTTGGTATTAAAATAACACTGAGTCAACAACTCTGAAAGACTCTGCAGATCCAAGAAATCAATATTGATTTATACATAATTATAGGTTGAAGTTGTTTCTTAATATTGCAAATGGTAGGAAATAATCCAGCTTGAAATAATGTTAATGCTAGTTCACAAGTGCTTTTGGTGATATTAAATCAGATAATGTGATTTTGATTAATTTGTAAAGAGAACATTGACCAATAAGTCATCATCAAGAGTGAGCAAATTCCAAAGATAATATAATGTTTTGTGACAAAAGTTCCAAGTAAAACATGCAAATCTTTTCAAATCAAATTACTCAAACAATTATGATGTAAATACAGTATAATGGTGTCCTTTAAATATATTTTTAAATGAGATTATTTAACTATGTATGTGGTGTCCAACACAGGCGCAGTTTGAATTGGTTCAGGGGGCTCATTGAAACCTCTAGTGGCTGCAACCAAAAATGCATGTATATGCATATCTACATTTGTTATAATAACACAGAACTAATAATTTATCATAACGATGAATAACATTGACCTTGTTGTGTCTTCTTATTGACAGAATAAGAAGCCAACAGGATAGGAAGATAGATTTGCTGTCTATTTATTTATTTATAATAAACATCGGTAGTCTCCGTCCACACTGAAACTGTTATGCACTTTCTGTTACGTTATGTAAACTAATAACATACCTATTTTCTGTGCGCTCGAGATCAAACCGGAGACGTAACCACTTAAAAGATGCTTTATATTTGCTATCTTTCTATGTTTGTACTTTATTAACTGAAAACAAATATTTAATATTGTACTATACTATACTATACTATACTAATATTGTAAATAACATACAATATAGCCAACAGCAAGTAGGAAACTTTCAGGCAATCTCCTTCCAGCCAGCTGCCACCTTATTTAGGTTTTTGTAGTGAAATAAGGAGGTATCGTATCAGATAACTCCTCATTTCAACTTCAGAATTCACCAATCAGCCTTTTCTCGTCCGTTGCGGCGCTTTCGAAGCGAGCGACAGGAATAAATAGAAACAGGGCGTTCGACAAAGGTTCAGCTCAAAACGGCGCACTGAGCTGCGTCGCTCGCAGCCAGTTAGGACATTCCAATAGAAAACAATGCGATCAGACTGATTTTGTCGCTGAAACTCGCTCGCATCGCATTCAGTAGGACACTTTGTGATGTATAGGCAACACACAACATCCCAATACACTAGACCTCTCTGTGTTGTACACATTACATCCCCTCTATTTTGTTTTTGTGAACCCCAATCTTAAAGTTCAAACTGCGCCTGGTGTCCAAACGTTATGCTCCAGTTTATCACTCGTGCCGTTGAATGAGCTGGAGAAGAGTATGATGTTATTCATGAGGCTGCCATGTAGCGCTAAACACCTATTTTTGGGTCAGGTGAAACACGATAAAACTCTAACAGGACAGAAGAAAACTTATTTTAATAGTATCCTTCAATGAAGCATCAAATCACTATGATTAAGTACTGTCTAAATAATTGCTTTTTCTAATTCAATTTTCTGTTGAAGCCACATTGTTACAATCTAGATTGGAAGACGGCTCTATTAGGCGTCAGCTGCTGGCTCTGTCAGCACAACACCAAAGTGAGTGCAGTGTCAGCAAGACAATAATGTCATTGCTGCTGGTTAACAGTATCAGTGATTGATTTTCTCAGTTCCTCAGCTGGGTCTGGAATTAGACTATAAGGCATATACGACTTTACGTGCTTTCCTTCAGCCAGACACTTCTAACATTTTCACGATTGGAAACTGTGCAACATATTTTTTTTTAAAACTTGATCTCATAAGAATGTAGATTTGTAAGGACTTGTAAAGAAAGACGGAGGCTGAAGGACAGCAAATCAAAGAATCACTGGAGGAATGTGTCGCAAATGAAGTTCAGTTGAGAGTGGAAAGGGTATCAATGTCTCGTGTATCTTGCTTTTACAAGGATGAACCACTTAGCTGTCAAATTAATGTTTTACACCCATTAGATGGATGTTAAAAACACTGTATTTCTACTCTTATTCATTCTCGCTGAGTTGTAATCCTATCCTCTAAACCTCTCCCTTGGACATCCGCTCCTCACCACTTCGAATCAATCAACTGACTGCATGATGGGTGGTCACAACTGCCAGTTCACTGCAGGGATCTGGGTTTCAGGGCTTAATTGGTATTGTGGCAGCAGTTTGCTGTCCCTCTCATCTCTGGAAAATTTTTTTTTATGGCTGTAGGCATAGTGAATTTATGATTTGAAAATGATTAAGTTTATATACTTGTGTATTGTAGCGTTTAGTGTATTTTCTGCGCTGTAGTATTTATTTCAACACTTCATAAATACTACATCTACAGCATCCTGTGTACAAAACATCATCAAACATTGATGCTTCCTGTTTGCAATTTTATTTTTTAAACCATCTTTTCACTTGTTGTGCAGACACGGGGGACTGTTTGGCATATTTCAGCGACTCAGACAGATGCTGTTTTTTTTCTTTTTTTTTTACCGCTGACTTACTGCAAAATGGGGGTGGAGGCAGGAAAGAGGGAGGAAGGTGACTCAGAGCAAAGAATTAAAAAAAAAAGGAGTCAGACACGGATTCTCTCTGAACGTGCGAGCTCTCATGGTGGTCAAAGTAAATCTATCACTGTTGTTCCCACAAATGAATCAATTAATCATCAACAGAGCAGTCAGATTAAGATTAGGGCGAAGGTTAAATCAGTATTAAGATCTGTGGGAGAAAGATGCTTTATTGTTTTTCCTTTCACTAATCCACTACGTGACCCGATGTGACTCTTGCTTCATTACATCCCTCAGTCCTTTCTCTGTGCTCAGAAGAGCGAAAGCTCTCCTCCAACATTTACCAGAGAAAGGACGATTTCTCTCCCCTGGCCTGATGATGTAGTCGTGTCTGTGCCCTGAGTGTGGCTGGAATTTTAATGTGGCCCTTTTTGCACATCAGGTTAGAACGGCGTACTGTGTAGCGTTATGAGCTTCTGCTGTCAGGTGGAACATTTCATGATAAAATGAGCTGCATTAACAATGACGGTGGAGTATTTAACCTAGTCTAGAGGTGTATGTATTCAATGAATATGAGTACACATGTGTATGAATGTATGTAAACTATAAATAACTCAGAAAATAGCATACATATTGACAAATAATTGTTTATAACTCAAATTGCACTTGTTTGCCACTCATCTGAAATATTTATTCGGAAATTAAAGTAAAAATTTGACCTTTTGAGAAATACGCTCATTCCCTTTCTTGTAGAGAGTTTAATGAGAATATTGATAGAACAGACATTGAACTGTTTGCCGTGGTCACTTGACTAGGTCAAAAGAAAATGGCGATTGTTTTTAGTTGTTATGGTGACCACACACGTCAGTGGGGCCGTAAAGTATGTAACACATTGTTGCTCCACTGCTAAACCGGCAGCGGAGGTAGTCCAGTCGACATCCGTGTAAAAGGGATAGCCCGGTCACCCGAAAAGGCGTGAATGACACGATAATGCGCAAAAACGAACGCCGTTCTTGCTTCATTTGTACACCATGTAGTCTTTACTGACTGCAACGTGAATGCATCTGCGTGAATATGCTACCCTCTAGTGTACTAGTTTAGTGAGCTAGTGACCTAGAATAAACTTTTAAAGACTGCTTATGGTGGGTGGGAGCGGAGGTGAATGGGTCCAACAAACACAGGACTGTCAGCCAGGAGACCGGTGTTTGAGACCAGTGTTTTGTGACATGTTTTCATTACTAATGTTACGTCGTTTTAATACATATTGTCCTTAGTTTACATACTTATTATAAAGCCAACAATGACATTTTTCTTAAGACAAACTAAGTGTTTTGTTGCCCCCTGCTGCTACTGCACAGTCATACACATGTAATAGTCACGTCTCTGAGAGGCAAAACGTGAATCTGACACGCTATCCGCTGGTAGAACGGCGGGTCTATTACAGTACACGCTTTGGCGTGATATTGGTTTGAAAAGGGACAGCAGCATGGCGGGACTACATGCACACACACTAGATGCCGACGCTGATGTGTTAAGCTAGGTTTATGCTCGCCGTAGTGTTCCTGGCGGGAGGGTGCGCAGGCAAGTGAGTCCACAATTTGCCGTAAGTCGGCTTATATGGAAGTGTTCTCTTACATCCATGAAGGTACACATAAAAATGGCCGCTGCTCAGACCATCCTGCTATGTTGATTTGAATGGGAATGTCATTCTACTCCTACTCTATTTCTAGTTTCCCCCTTCTTCCAGTCTTCATGCTAGACTAAGCTAATCGCCTGCTGGCTCTAGCTCCACATTTAATGAACAAGACTTCTTGGCATGAAAGCAAATATGCATATTTCCCAAAATGTTATATTATATGTAGTCCACAGTTCACAAGACTGTATGTGTTTGCTACTACATATATTTCTAAAACCAGTGACTATTGCTATTATGACCAGAGCCACAGCTACTGTTGTGGACACTGAGGTCATGTGCTTGGTATGTGTTTTGTAAGAATTTCAGCGAATTGAAATGTAGTTTATATATATGATAGAAAGGTGGATGGTGGGCATTTTAGGGTGACCAATCTATTAAATTCAACAGTGTTCATTTTGATTCCACAATCAAAACGTCTGAGGCCAAAGTGCAATATTACGCATATATTCATATAGATTCAACGCAAGTACAAAAAATAAACTTTTAAAAAGTCATTCTTTTTAAAGTAGGAAATAATTGCAAGGCACAAAGACACAGCGCAATCTGCAACCAAATGCAGCCTCGGACTACAAACACTACCTGTTGTCAATGGTAATTGAAGTATTCATGTCTGACACTTTTTCCAAGTCGTTACTTACCAGATGACACACAAAAAGCTTTGGCTCCCTTCAGCCCAAATGAATGACTGCCCTATTATGTTTTTGCATTGCTTAATGTTTCAAAGTCATTATCAGTCATCATCTGCCCAGGGATAATTTTGATGTATGACAGTGATTATCACAAATTACTTGTTCATATTGATTTGTGTATTCATTTTTAATGTGACAGCAGTTCTGGCAACATGTGATAAATATGGAATGTGCACATGGAAGGCATTCCTGGAAAAGATGCAGATCTCCATCAAAGCACACACAAACACGCTCACAAGACAAATGAGGATATCCAAACACAACATTCATCACTGCTGCACCCTCTATGCCCTGTCAACATCTCAGCACAAGAATTAGAACCAATACTTTTCTCGTGCTATAAAGTCTTGTATCAAATATATCAACAGGACGAAAACAGAGGTTGCAGTCCACTAGTGTGCCATTATTTTCTAATATTTCTGACCCAGGCATCCTATTCTCTTTCCACGTGTCATTTCTATGCAGCCAGGAGCTAGCCCCTCAATTTCAGTTTTTATCTCACAATGGAATGATTTTCATCCCAGTACCCACACAGAGGTAATTTCCTTTTGGTCTGAGCCACTCACACAAGAAAAGCTTTGCGAAAAAAAAAACCTGATTTCAAACTGAAAGCACACCTCTCCGCCACCCAAATGACACCTTGGGGGAAGGTTGTTGAGATGAAGAGGAGGCAGCCCCTTGTGTCTCATCATGACAGCACCCATGACCCATGACTGTCTGTGACATTTAGGTCTGTGGTTCCCTAGGTAGATCATTTCCAGCCAGCCTGAGGTTAGCCTCAGGGCACATTTGTCTAGCTCCACTGGCCAGTTGGTTCTACAAGCACTTGGCTTTCGAGCAAAGCAATGAATGCGGTGTTTCAGTTCCCTTTAGTGTCTCTCAATATTTTTCACATTTCACACTCAAGGATACCAAATCGAATCTGTTACAACTGGTTGTAAAAAGAGAAATAGTAAATATCCTAGAGTTAATGCCAGACAGTGAACAAGATTTGAATACAGATTTCAGGCATTAAGGTTTCTTGGAGAAAACCCTTAATATTCTCACCTGGGCGAACCCTTCAGCAATTACATGCATTTTAATGTCTAAGTGGCAGTGATTTATTTTCAAGGATTACCAATCAGTTGGCCTTCATGCTTAATTGTTCTTAGTCTCACATGCTTGAGATTGTTGCTCCGGTGAAGCAAGAAAGAAAACTCAAAATTGATGTTTGCTTTGAACTTGCTTAGCATTGTCAGACACTGAGGGCTTTTAAGTAGTTTTAGGAAACAATCATCATCTTGTTTCAGTTAGAAAACCTGAAATGGGAATTCTCTGAGGACATCTTTTTAAAAAACAGTTCTTTTTGGAAGTGATTCAGCTCAAAAGATGATGATGTAACACCTTTCGAGTCTCCTGCTGAGAGACAAATAGCGATTGTCACCATTTATGCCCTGTCAGCGTGTCTGTTAAATAGGACACAGCCGCCTGGGGGGGTCAAACCTCTTTGTCTTTACTAATGTGAGCAACTGCTCAGTGGGACTGTTTGGATTGAAGACAGTGATGAAGGTTTTGTCGCACAATAAAAGCTGCTCGAAACTGGAACATGTTTCAGAGGTATAAATCATAGGGAAACAGACAGTCAAGCATCTAATCGGCGTGGGGTATGGGGGCTAAATTTATGAAATATGGAAATTTCTCCCCCACCAAATATTTGTCAAATCAAATGCCTCCAAAAGCTAAAAGAAAGCTCCCCTCAATATACAGTGTTAAACTGACTCCAAAACCTAATGGATGATCACTGAACTCCTCCTGCTTCCTGTTGATTTACATGTCAACCAGCATTAGGGGACACAACAGCTGTGAGCGCAGCTCGTGAGCGTGTGCTAAAGTTTTGAAAAATTAACCTTAGGGTTGGTAATGTTCTTCAAAAATGTTTTTGTTATATTTGTTGAAATTCTCTTTACATCCAAACAGTAATCACTAAATCAAATGCTCTGACGAAAAAAAGTCGCAGGAATGTAATAATCCTGACTGATCATTTCATTCGGCCCTAGGTGATAACTAACAATAGCCATGTTCATTGTTTACATTCATTACGTTCATGATGATACATTTGGGGTAGCGGCTTTGGAGGGAGGCTGAAGGGACGGACTGTAAGTGTTGCCGACTTTGCGACTTTCTCGCTAGATTTAGCGACTTTCGGAGCTAGTGCTGCTAGCTACTTATCAATAAAGAGTTGGCAACACTGGGCTGGGTTTTTCGGTTGGATATTTATTTAAATCTAGTGTACTCTTGCTAGTTTCTCAACATTACCGACCTCAGCTTTAAATAAATGTCTTTTAGATAGGACTGTCAATCGATTGAAATATTTAATCGAGATTAAACACATGATTACATACTAGCCCCCCCCCCCCCCTGAATAGGATAAGCGGTTACAGATAATAAATGGCTGTTTGTATATTGACATATAAAGGGGGTTCTGCCAGAGTTTTAAATTTCACACCAGTGGTGTCAAGGGTCAACTCTCTGCTGTGTGAGGTAGAAAAGTGCAAAACTATAAAACTAGTTATTTCTGATATTATGATTCAAGTTATATAAGTCAGCATAAAACAAGACTGTACACAGCAAGACAAAACACATTGTTTGCTGGAGTATTTTGAGCGCAATTGAAGTTGTTCACTTCTTGTTAAGGGTGTTGCATTACAAAGTACATTTCCTGCGTGGTGATAAGCGATAGCAGATGAGACGACAAAATGAGCAACAAAAACAGCAAAAGAGACTGATTTCAAATGCCACACTTTTTTTTCTTTTTAATGAGGGAATAAACTATCTTGTTACATGATGATCCCAGAGCTATATAGGGTCTTTATTCACCCAATAATATCTTGGGCTTGTCTGGCCTCTGCTTCAGTGCCTTCCTCCTCAGGGGAATTTCACACTGGCTGGAGCCCTGGCAGTAATGAGGTGGTAGCAGTATCTGCAGAAGACAAATGCCATGAACCTGCAGAGTCCGCTCTAATAAAACACCCAACAAGATCTTGGCCTAGGTAAACAGGAGTGGGTTGTTAACTGGCTGACTGACCAACACATTCTGGCATATTTGATGGATATACTCAAACAGGAAAAGAAAATCATTGATAACTTGTGTGCAGCATTTTGCTCAGCTCAACCCCTCTTGCTCTCACTAAACAACTTTCACAGCCTCTCTGTGTCTGAAAAATAGGTTAAGTTGCATTGTTTAACTTAATTCACACGCCACAGTAATTTTTCATAACAATATCGATTAATTCAGAGAAAAAAACAAAAGACATCCTGCAATTGATTGTCTGCTCATTGTCGCCTGACAATCAGCAACAGTTTTTAGAACAAATTGCAGTAAATTATAGTGACGTGAAATTGAAAATATGTTAGTTCTGTCAGATTTATGGAGTTTGGTATGAAAATAAACCTCCAACGAGGTGTAAAACCTTTCTGTTTCGCTGTAGCCTATTTGGATTAAACTGTTAAAAATAAAAGAATAAACACATTATTCAACAACTTTTCCTTTGATGCAGCATGTTTTCAAATGTTGTTAGATATCCATGCTGTCTAACTACCTTTGTTTTGTCTGTCTGCTCCACAGAATATGCACCAGTCAATGCTTTTGCTGGATTCGGTGCAGAGGAGGGTTTGTTTGCTTTTAGCTCTGCCTAGCAGGAGTGGGCGGTGAGTTGAAGGCTGCACAGTGCTTTTATGAGTATACCATGATCCACTAAAGGACAGCATGAGATATTTTCTAAATTTACAAAAGAATAAGTGCGAGAAAAAGTATTACCACTTGTAAAGTATACGTGTCTGGGTTTTCAAATCTGGCTCCAGATTTACAAATGTCAGCATACATTTGTTATACTTTTATAATCCCTCAACATGTGTACATACTTAAAGTTGCAGTGTGTAGGTTTTGGCGGCATCTAGTGGTGAGGTTGCAGATTGCAAACAACTGAAACTTCTTCCGGGTGCCAAGCGTGTAGGACAGGGGCGAGGCAACCTTAGGCATGCGTGCCACCATTGGCATGTGGTATATTGACCAATGGCACACTAGCAATAAGTATGCAAGAGAGTTTTTTGGAAATGTTGAAGTCCCCTCTCATCCGAATGCCAAATTACCTCACACAGCCATTGCCAGATGCGCGACCTGTTATTTACGATGGTTTGATTGATTGTTTTTCCCCACCCGCAGTCCGCAAAGACCCGCCGTACTCTGCCTCTGATTGGCTAGTACTTGTTGCCTTCTTCGCAGAATTTTTTTCTTGTTCTTGTTCATCAGCAATAAACTGATGAACAAGATTGGTGGAAGGTTGGTAGGGTTATTGATTTCAACTCAGATGTGGATGTTTTCATAAGGATGGCAGCCTTCTTGCACGTTGCCTATATGGATCGAATAAAATTACAGATCCATTGGAGATTTAAATTTTGATGCGGTGTCATAGTTAAACTTCATGTTTAACCTTAATGTTGATATGGCACACTGATTAACAAGAAAAGTAAAAAATGGCACTTCATGTCAAAAAGGTTGCCGACCCCTGGTGTACCCTTGTGCAATATGCGTTTGATGGATATATCAGGATGTCAAACTGATTCAGCAGCGAAAACAGGTTAAAAAGATAAAGACAGAAGCTAAAGCCTACAGATCATAGTGTAAAAGTGAACCACCATCACCTGGCGATAGAGACAGAATACAATGAAATTAAGGACAACAACAATGTTCCTGTAAAGCCGGGTAGGTCTTCATTCACTGTTACAATCATTACAAAGCAAAAGCAGTGTGTATATACATTCAGTATACTTTCAGTAACTTGCATAGCATAGAAGCGCTAACACTAGTTAATGATGTGCTAATATACTCTGCTAGTGTTAGCTCCACAAGTTTATACGTAGAAAGGTAACATTTTAGAAATGTACATCTATAGTATCACTACTAACAACATTACAACGTTTAACCATGACTAGCTCAAAAGCCACAAAACCAGTCAGAAAATGAAGAAAATCTTCAACGATTGCATTAGAGTCTAAGGAGCAGAGTTGTATACCCTGGTCGGAGCTAGCTGATGCTACACTCTGATTGCCCAGTCTGCATTCGAGGGGCAGGAATTAGTGAAGGGTCAATTATGTAACTTGTTTTTTATTTTTTTCTAACTAAGTAATTACCCATGTCACCTCTTATGCCCTACTTCTTCTCTTCCACCAATCAATAAGGTACCCAGTAAGTATTTCATTGTACATTTGTACACTATTACAGTGTAATATTACACTGTAATTTGCCGGCTGTAATCTAAAGCATTACCAAACCTTAGTTTTATTTGTTTTTTTCTCGCATGCTCTCATCTTCTAAGGCAAATTGAGATTGTCTTTCCACAGTCTAAATAAAATTCCCCATAAAGACAAGGCAACAACATGTATTTTTGGAAATTTGATAATTTTGTGAATAGGAAATGATGAAACGTCTAATTTAAATAAACATTCAAGCCCTTGAGTCAACACTTCGTTCAACAAGCAAAACTGTCAGTATTAATTTAACACTGGAAAAAAGAAAACACTTTACCAGTGGTCATACTTATCAGTTAATTTAACTCTGGTAGACAGTTTTTAACAGAAGCCCCACAGCCAAACTATCACTGAACAAACAACTGCAACCAACAATTCAGAATAGATGATTTTAGAACAAATCTCCCAAGATCCTTTGTTTCCCTATTTGTTTACAAGTATCCAGATACCTCCTACTGACCCCCTTCTTATTCCAAACCGCACACAGCATGATGCAAACGCGACCATCCAGGGCAGGGATACATTAAAATGAGTGATGAGCCGTGCCTGCTGCCTCCATCAGATACTTTGCATGGCGGAGTTCAATGTTTGTTTCTTGAGACACACAGTTTATCTCTTTTTATGCCTCTTTATAAACTTTTTATACAGGCTTTTACGTGCCGATTTTATAAACTCCCCAAAAAGGCTGTTTTACATGCCTTTTTACTGACTAGCATCCTTCTGGTCAATCTGCTATTCACTATGTGTGCTTGTGCCTGCAGTTGTTACTCTAACTCTTAACTAATTTACATATTATGGTCTCATTCACATGTATCCCTTGTACTGTTTTATAAAATATCATTTGAGAATAACATTTTAATTAACAAGAAAAATAACCTTTTGTGCTCATCGGCTGTTACAGACGACTTTGACAGACGACTGCAGTACAATGTAATATAATATGATGTAATAGAGTACAGACAACATTATTTTCCTGTGGTATACAGTATATGGAACATTTAGAGGTCTTATGTTTTATGTTCTAAAAAAATCAATACTGAAAATGAAAGGAAAATGCCTCCAGCAGGGCCACCTATTGACATGTCTTCTCATGTTGTCACATTATGATGAAGCATAAAACAGATCTGTTGTATAGGAAGAAAAAAAGAATTGGACATTATTGAATAGACTTGCATTTTTTTTCTCTCTCTCTCTCTCTCTCAAGAGGACAGACCCCGGGCACATTGTGAGGCTTGGTTATGTTCGGTAGATTCCTCGGGGAGGCCATGTCTTTATAATAGACTATCAGCCACAGCTTTAGGGCATAGGCTATCAGCAATCAGCCCTGCTGAATCACATTTTAGCTTAAGAAAATGGAACATATTGACATGCTGTATGCTGCTGAGAAAGAAAATGTACTTAAACTGTCAATGACTAGTACAAGTCTTGATTAGAGGACTGTGTGCCTCGCAACAAAGGTTGCAACATAGTGGTTGTTATAAAAGCAGTAACTTGCTACTCTGACGCTATCTTTTAATGTATTGTAATGTTTTGCCAACCCAAAGCATCACTATGGAATTATCTCTACAACATCTATCAGTTGCACAGTGTACATCCGCTGCTTGGTGATGACAGTGGAAAGTATACAGTTACCATAACAGTAAAGGCCAAAATGCAATAAGAATGAGTTTTGATGCTGCTGACGGGGGATGTGAAGCCTAAAGGGATTAGCTGAGGCGAGTTCTGAATGTTGCTGCCAAACACAAAACCATATTGAACATGAAATTATCTTATCAGATCCAATTAACTGTTGCAACTGTGGATAAAATGCATAATACACTACCAGTGGCTGGCTAAAAATAAATTATACATGCATGATGCACAACATAAGATCTTATGACATTTGTTAAATACTCTAATATGTCTTAAATACTAAATCTGAGAGAGAAAGAGAGAGAATATGAATATTTATTTATCATAGTCTTGTTAAAGGAACAGTGTGTAACATTTAGGGGGATCTATTGGCAGAAATGGAATATAATAATAAGTATGTTTTCTTTAGTGTATAATCACCTGAAAATACTAATCGTTGTGTTTTTATTACCTTAGAATGAGCTGTTTATATCTACATAGGGAGCAGGTCCTCTTCATGGAGCCGGCCGCCATGTTTCTACAGTAGCCCAGAACGGACATACCAAACACTGGCTCTAGATAGGGCTATTCATGTTTTCACATCAGCCACTGTAGTTCTCCTACACGCTTGGCACATGGGAGAAGTTTCAGTTGGTTGCAATCTGCATCACTGCTAGATGCCACCAAATCCTACACACTGCACCTTTAAGCTCATTATTAATGTGTAATGCTGTAAAAAGTCAAATTAAAACCTGCATTAATTGATTTTTTTGGCCACTTTTGGGGGCAGCAAAACCAGCTGTTAACACAAGCTTTGCATATTTTCCCCTAATAAAATTGGTGTGGTGTGATGTTAGCAAATAGTTGTTTATTTATAGACAGTATTTACATTTATATAGCAGACATAGAGCAACATTAGCATTCATTTGGAGTCACGTTTATTGTGTCCACCTGTAAAATGTACTGTAAGTCCATTATTCACTCTCCTTCTAGCTCTGTTTTGGTCTCCACCAACTCAGTTGGGAAATATCTGGCTCTGTAGTAGTTACTGATCCACTATGTTCACCAGCTAGTCACTAACTTTTTCTCTCGGCTGTTTGGTGCTGGACAGGTAGTTTACACCCGGTTTTAGGGGCCTTTTCACTGAAAACAGTTGTCTAGTATAACTGAAAAAGACGCTGACGAGAGCGGTTAGACTGAACCAAACCAGTAAAGTTTTGAGCCATAATACCAAAACAATGTGTTAAAAGATGCTATGAATTAGGGCTGTCAATCAATTCAAATATTTAATCGCAATTAATCGAATGATTGTCCATAGTTAATCGTGATTAATCGCAAATTAATCGCACATTTTTTATCTGTTCAAAATGTACCTTAAAGGGAGATTCGTCAAGTATTTAATACTCTTATCAACTGTAGATTCGGCCAAAGCACACTTGGTGATTGTTGGAAACAGTAACGACGACGGTTTAGGTGAGTTTTATTTTGTTTCTTTACAGTTTGAATGAAGTGTTTTACGATGCTCCGCTACGTACAGCTGATCTCAACATAAACAAAAATACACGTGGATGATGGTGCAAGCTGAACGGAGAGGAGGGCAATCGTACTCGGGCACCTTTGCGGGGGTCTGCGCTCTCCGGGTGCTATTCTAGTTTTATATGATATCAGTATCTTCTCTCTAGTTTTAAAACTAAGCCCCCTACAACCTCTGAAATATTGATTGTGTTAATGCGTCAAAAAAAATTTGCGTTAACGTTTTATTTTAGCGTTAACTTTGACAGCCCTAAAAATCAAGTGATGGCACATCTTTGTATCATCTTTGGCACATTTTCAGCCATAGCCAAATTGGATTTTCGACATTGACATTAAAAGTTAATTATATTATCTGTCTGCAATTGTTAGACTGAGCTAAAGTGAGCTCGTCAATGTGTTCGCTTAACCACCAACTCAGAAAAGCCTACAGATTATACTCATTACAAAACACACAAACCTTCATCAAAATCTTTTTTGCTTTTGAATTTAACGTCTGTCAAACTTCAATAACGGCATGAGAAAAGAAAAACGGAACAGAGCAAAAAGACAACAGTTACAGGGCATAAGGGAATCTACTCACAGGAAACCAACAGATATGAGTTTATGAGTGATTGAGTCCGAGGCCAGATTCATGAGACTCTTTGCACTGAAAATCCTCTCAGAGAAACAGAATACAGTTTTCAGCACACTTGTTTTGTACACCACAATCACTTGTACCTGAAGGCAGACCATAAGTGTCTGCTCAGCCTTCTCTCTGCCAGTGTTCGCAGGTGATTTATATAGCAAGTGAAAAGCCCAGTCAAGTGACTTATTGAAAGATGGGAGTTTGAATCCAATTTGTCTCCCCATGTGCTTAGAGTGCACCTTGTAATGTGTCTTGTCTCCAGGCTGGGTTGAACAGGAATTAACCTTCCCTCTCCTTCTTCTGTCTCAGTACTTAATAATAATGTTGTACTCGTTCTCACTTTCTTTTCCCTCCGTGATGTTCAGGACATCCCGTGAAAGGGTCGGATGTCATTTAGTTTCTTTTACTTTGGCCAAGGTCTGATGTACCATTAGCCACAGCTCCCCTGTCTCTATGTTGGTCGTCCCTGTTGTCAGATAGATGCCCTTCAATGGCCCTGAATAAATAGATGTACTTAAAAGTCACTATCAAACTTGATCTGTCTACATGCTGATGCTTCTGAGAATAGATGCTCTCACACTGAGACTCTAAGAGCAACGAGCGTTTTTACACAATTCCAAAGCAAACAGGCAAGGGATGAGTAAGTGCTTTAGCAATCACAGTGACGTTGATGGAACTGGATATGCTGAGAAAACCAATACGTCCAGGCTCTAAAGCTGAATTATGTCAGACAAACAAATTTCAGTTGAAAGCGGGGGTGTTTTCCATATCAACGCTAAAGCCTTGACAGTCCTGCTGTCATATAAGAAGTTATTTGAGGCTGTACTTTACTTTATGGTGCTATAAAGCTATTTTTAAGTGGAGAAAATACAGTATTGTATGTGCTTCTCTTAGAACTTTCTGTGGGATTGGAAACTATTGAAAAGCTTATACAGTAAAAATGACCCTGAGTGAGTCAGGGAGCCCAGATCTGAAAGGGTACCCTGCAGAAACCTTTAGGTTATTATGTTTTGTGTCGTGTATAATTCCCCAGGATGTTCAGGTCCGCTTGACTTGGCTTAGTACAGAGTAAATTGTACTAAATATGATGAGACTGTCTCCCACAGTGAGGCATCTTGATACTGATAGTGTTGCGTGGTGAAAATGTGTAAAACATGGCCTTCCTGCGACCTAACATGCCTGTTCTGTTTCCCTCGCCTAGGGAGGAACAAGTTTGACTCACCCGTAGCTCTGTATCACTTTATGATTCTGGCTGGTGGTGAAAACAGTTATTTTGGCTGGTTGGCTTTTTCTAGTTTTGGCTGCTCCTCTCTTGATGTAGGCAGTTCAGGTTTTATTGTATGGGTAAAAGGGTGAATGGGAAAGTTCACTGCTACACAGTCCAAAAAAATCAAACAATTCACCCTTTCAGCCTGGTCTCTGCGTGGTACAACTCCACCGTTGCTATGCTAGCATCTCCTGGGTGTTTTGCATCAGCGTCAGTGCTGACGCTCCAATCTCCTACCCACTCTGATCTACTACACTTGTTTTCTTCCAGGCAGACTCTGCTCCCAAAAAACATTGTATGCATGGTAGATAAAAGTTTGAATTACACCGTAGCTTCCGGGGAGCACTATTTTTCGGGAATGGGAGGTTACTGTACACCAGTGGCAGCCGGTGACTAAAACAATTGGGGAGGACAGGAGGAAAACCAACCCACGGTGTCATGTTAGGACCTAGGCAACTAGGCCCGAGGTTACTTATCTCTACTTTCTTATGTAAAACGAAAAATAAAGCAGTAAAACAATGGCTTATAAGATATCTTAAAAATAATCACTGCAGCCTCAGGAGTGTTTGTATTGTGTCACTAGGAGCCTGTCTGTAACTGCCCGTACAGCAGTCCGTTGCCCACACCGGGATACAGAGCAGCACATCAGGCTGCCGCAAGTCTCCGTAGCTCCGCTCTGGGTCCAGTCCGGACAGCTGACGGCGAGGCCCTCACAGCAAGCCCCGAGCGGAGCTCTCTCCAACCACTCCCCGGCGGGGTCCGGCCGCTGTCGCGCGTCCCAGGCAGCCCCGACCCTCGCTCAGCTGTCCGGACTGACTCATGGCGGGACTACGGTGGTGTGCAGCCAGCGGTCCGACGTGCTGCTGCACTCCCGGACTGCATCCCGGAATTGGCAAAGGACTACTGCACGTGTCCTGCAGGGCTGCTACAACAAGCTAACTGCTTCGTTAGTTAACACTTGTAGCTAGCTACAGCTCAATAAAAAGGCCCAAATAAAAAGGATTTGTTCTGTTATGTATTTAAAGTATAGTTCACAATTTACACGTTATAATTAATTTCCTGATAAGCTGCTGTATGATAGTTTACTGCTAGTTCATCACGTATAATACAGTAGTAGAGATTAAAGATGACATTTGGAAATCATCATTGGACCAACGCGATGTCAATCATGTAGTCTGCTGGTTGTTGATTCGTAACTAGCTAAGGGAGGTTATCCTCCCTTGGACAAGCATGAAAAAAATGAAATGCATTGAATTGATAGGAGAGGTCCCGCCCTAAGGGAGGACAGAAGGTCCCCGTCCTCCTCTACCCCCCACGATGCCCACAACCACTTCACACACACAGGCTGCCCTTTCCCCTCTGCCCTGCAGGGTCACTCTTGTTTTAATTAAACTTTTTTAGATTTCTTTGTATTTTTTCCAAAGAAGAGAGAAACATTATTTTATAAATGATACTGAGATTTGGTAATGGTTTAGTTCAACCAATTACTCTTTTTATATTTTGATCTCCCTCTTGCCTCTCAAAAAAAAGAGGAGGAGCAACCTCCTTTGCCTCTATGGACCAGCCTCCACTGCTGTACACAGTACTCTACTGTACTTTGCTATTGTCATCTATAGTGGTTATTTGCATAAAAAAAACATAATTCAAATGATTAAGATTACTTAAATATTTGCTATTTAATATACATCTTGGCATTAGTTGTTTTAATGAAGTATTATAAGCTGCTTAGAGCTTGTGTCAGGAAGTTAAACAGGTCATAATTCCCTCTCTAATATCTATATTATATTGCTGTGAAAACATCTCCTTCAAACAACTGGAAATATTCAATTTTCTCACAAAAAAAAAAACATTTTATGAGATAACATTTGAACACATCATGATAACGTTGTAATTTACCTTCGTCCAATACTTATTTTTACTGAACAGAGCACCATAATGTAACTCAATGGAACCTCCGTTAACGTTAGTAGCTCTGATATTTAATCAAGCAGGACTGTGCTGCCCACCGGTTGCTAACAGGCAACTTTACCAACTCTCCTCCTGCCGATTTCAACATGGATTCATTGTTAACAGTGGAGCATTATCAGGGAAAAAATCGGTTGCGCCCGTCAGATTTAGTAGCAGGAGCGCCATGCTTTTGAGTGCTTTTTTTCTCTCCGCCATGGCTCCGGCCCCAAACAAACTGAAACAAGATACAGCATGCGTATGCTGTTAAGTCATTGTGCAGAGTAACTGTTAGAAAGCATCAATAAGAGGAATCGATAGTCACGGAGGTATGAGATGCCAAGGAATCAGACAACTAGTCCTCAACGGGAACGGATTCTCTACTCCTATCCCTAGCGTTTTCCCTGCCTGCCAAAGCCCACATTTGGTGGGTGGCGGGTGCTAATTTCAGATCCCGGGTGAGTATGAACCATAGACTGTATATAATAAGATGGACGATGCGTCTCTACTTCCTTCCACTGTACAAAAGTGAAGCCAAATATCCCAGATACAGTAGCTGCCATCTTGAGATTTTCACGTCATTTGGAGCCAAAGTCTGCACAGTAGTGATCCGGCGGTGGAGCCGCAGTATCGTGGTCACCAGCCCGAACCAATCGCGAGCCGAGCACGGCCGCAGCTTGTCAGCGAGAGAGATTCACTGCTGCCAATCATGACGTCTCACCCCCTTTTTATAGCATCAAATAACAAATTAAAACCAAACTTATCAGTAAAATGAACACTTGAACATACTGTACATCAGTGTGATAAGAACTACCTAAAATGACAGAAACCATATTTGGGAAAAATTCATTTGACGTGTACTTTGACTGTTTAGTTTGGCCCATGTCCCATCTGTTAACATGGAGAGGCGGGCTGTATGACTTATACTGCAGCCAGCCACCAGGGGGCGATCGAGATGATTTGTCTTCACTTTTGGGGAGCTGTCATGTCGTCCATCTTTATATACAGTCAATGGTATGAATGCAATGAGAAAGAGCTAATGCAAAAATGGTCTATATTGATCTCACTTAACCTAGCAGAAAATGGGAAAAAAAATCAAGGAAAGCACCGTCATCCAGAGATTTTAATTTAAAAAACGTTCTTTGTCCAAATTAAGTGACATGGCTACTTTCGTGACTGTCCTTCTTCTACCGTTTCTCTCCCCACCTCTTTTTGTTTCTTCTTATTCCCTGGCAAAGGTTTTTGGTATTGTTGCAGCTCTCTGTGAATTAGTAGGCCAGTGAGCAGATGGCGGTGGTATGAGGTTATTATCTAAGAACAAAAGGCTAATTGAGCCTATGGCTGATGTGAAAAAAATGATGCAGGGATAAAAGGAGGTCTGCCCTGTGATTTAGAAAATCGAAAGGGGAACGTGTTTGGGGCATGTGGAATATAAAATAGATTTAGGCCTATAATTCATTATTGGCCTCCTGAGTTTTAATTTTGCCACTAGCTGGAAGAGTCACTGATTTGCATGGTGTGGTTTTTTGGCTTTCACAGTGCTGCCAGAATGAAGTATTGGATATTAGGTTTGGTTGACATGCTTTAGGAAGTCACTCTCTCCAGACCCTTTCGAACGATGTTCCTTAGTCAGTCAGCATTTGTGTATTTGCCCATTCCACCTGCCAGTGTTTAAGAAACAGGAAATCTCCATTGTAGCGAAATAAAGCCATATCTGTACCTGCTGTATTCACCACTACTCTCTCTCCTTCAGTAGTATTGCATGGATGCTAGTCTTTTACTTTGTTCGGTCTCCTGTTTCTTCCTTTCCTCTCTCCATTGTTCAGCACATCTTTCTCATATTTAATATAAGCTTCCTGAGTGTGGATATTTAGGCCTACTAGTGGCGATTGTATTTTATGCTTTTTTTTTTCTTCATTTATAGTGGATTAAAAATTGAAATCCTGTCTTCTAAAGTATATAAGCTTCTGCCTATTGTCAGTTTTCTGCTCGTTCTGCTAATCCCTGGTTGACAGCTTCTGCTTTGAAAAGACCTTGTGCGTGGGTCTCTCTCTCGCTCTCTCTCCCTGTCTCTCGCTCGTGCAAAAGCGTCCCACTCCATTTTTTTTTTCTCACAAATTGCTGTTAATTTTCATACAGAACACAGAGCAGGAATCTGGAATGTTAAAATAAGTATAAAGGCCTGAGTACATTACTCACATATTGAAATTCATGTATGCAAATTTCCCCTTATTTTCTATTTTCTAACATAGACCCTTCTTTGATATTGTGAACGCACCACCTCACTTCGTTCTATAAAATTCACTCAAGCATCACGCAGGGATAGAAGCACTGTGTAAGAACAGGGGTAAAATTTGCCTTGATTTTGCTGACTAATTATTGCGAGAACGGCGTGCCCTCCCTCCCTCTGCCATTCTGTCTCATGAAAAATGGATGAAACCAAGGTCATGTTAGGGGAGGGAGCTCACTGTCTACTCAATGTAGGCAGAGACTGGCAGAGGGTTTCGCTGCAATTTAAACCACGCCTGATAGAAGACGTTAACCTTGACCCAAGCTTCACATCATCTAATCATGCCTGACTGGTCTGACTCACCCAGCAGTTCCTTAGTACAGTCATGTGTGACAACATAAACACATACACACACACACACACACACTCAAACAAATAAATGTCTCATATAAAGCATGCACACATGACATATGCATTCACACAGGGTTGAATCGAACAAAGTTTGACAGAGTGAGCCTCTTATAAAGTTTAAAAAGACACTGCGCAAAAAAAATACAACGAAAGTATGGTGTTACTGTTCAGAAAATAGAAATAACAACCTAATTGCATGCATTGCTGGTTCATTAGCTTTGCTGTGAGCCTCTGCAATTTCTTCACCTTTTGGTTTAATGCATTACATTTGTTCTGCACGTTCCAAATAAACATATCGACAGGACCAATTATTTGTTCTAAATTAAGAGAGCCTCTACTCTTTATGTTTCAAATTATAGACAGAAATGGAAACTAATTAAACTCTGTGTACCCTCACTATTTTGCTAAGTAAACTTGCAAACTTAAAAGCAGAATTACAATTTCAGTGCATGACTTTTTACATGGATTAAACTTTATTGACACGATAGGAAACTGAGCCACTTGATAGGGGTGTAACGATCCATTGATCTGGATCGATATAGCGATTGAATGATCAACGATCCAATATCATCGATGCAAAGTGAAAAACATGTATACATATCATCATCTTTAAAGCTGCAGTGGGTAGAAATGGAGCAAATATGATTAAATAAAGTTATTTTAATAAAACGGTCACTATATCCCGACAGTAGTGCATGAGGCAGGTAATCTGAAAACAATCATGTGCCTCTGTGTCCTCCGGTGCTCCTAATGGTATCTGCAAGGTTTCACAGACCGGAGGAAAACAACCAATCAGAGCCGAGCTGGAGTCTGCCGTCCAGCTGCCGTCAATGAGCAGCTGTCAATCACTCGAGAACTCTGATCAAACGGTCAAACTAGGCAGCGCTGATCAAATATGAATCATTATTCTGTAACTGTAATTCCTATTTCTCGCCTCAGCTGTTTTCAGAAACATCTTGTAGTGTACTGTTTAGCTGTAAATTGATAAAGTTTGTGACCCGGCAACCATGTTGAGCAAGCAGTTGAGGAAATACCAAGCACCGCCCACCAGCACACATATTGTCCATAAACCCTCAAAGGTACTATATTCAAAATATGCTCAAATCATAATATGCACAGCTGTCAGTGTGTCAGTGTGCTGACTTGACTATGACTTGCCCAAAACTGCATGTGATTATCATAAAGTGGGCATGTCTATAAAGGGGAGACTTGTGGGTACCCATAGAAGCCATTTTCATTCACATATATTGAGGTCAAAGGTCAAGGGACCACTTTGAAAATGGCCATGACAGTTTATCCTCGCCAAATATAGCGCAAGTTTGGAGCGTTATTTAGCCTCCTTAGCAAGCTGGTATGACATGGTTGTTACCAACTGATTCCATACGTTTTCTAGTTTCATATGATACCAGTATCTTCACTCCAGCTTCAAAACTGAGCCTGCTATGACCTCCGAAAGATTGATTGTGTTTATGTGTTAAATAAATTAATGCTGTTAAAACGATTTTGCGTTAACGCGTTATCGCGTTAACATTGACAGCCCTTAAAAGATTAGATTATTTTGCATTTAGATGTCTGGTAGAGCCGAGTAATAAAATTGTCAAATAATATTTTGGTTGCTTTTCGTGATTTGATATAAATGTAACTGACTGTGTTAAATAGGCATATGATATCGTCTCATATCGATCACAGGCCAGTGAATTGAATCGAATCAATATCGTATTGTGATGGACTTTGTGATATTGGCAAATATCGTATTGTTGTCCAAAGAATCAAAATATTCTTGAGTATTGAGTCTTGTAAACACCGAAACTGTGTAGAGTTGATACCTGCAGAGCCAAAACACAATCACGCTCTGCCTACAGTACTGCCCAACCACTTTATAGCTGAACCATTTTGCTATATATGACAGTCATCAAGTCATCCCATATGATTAGCAGGTCTGAATATTATGGTAGTGTTTTTTCATATACAGTATATATATTTCATTTTGTCAGGGTGTTATGGGGCATTTCCCGTGATAAAACCTGATCATATTCTCAGTGTAATTATTCATAAGGTAGATATGAAGTGTCACAGTGACATGCTGCCTGCACTCAAATCTGACATGGATCCATAATGCTTTGCATCTCAGTGGAGCTAGCTCTCAGACAAAATCGAGGCACTGTCAACTGACATTTCTTTTCCTGTGGCAGAAAAAGATGCATTTAGAATATTTGCGCAATCATACCAACATAAATATTTCAACATCACTATTTAAAATTGGATGCATGTTTTCAGCTCATGGATCCTCTTCCATATTTGGCCCCCCCGTAATCACAGGTTCTTGTCCAATTGTGCGGACCTGATCTCATGGTGAAATATTGCACTTTGCTTCAGTGAATGTCACCGCTCGCAGATTCCATCAGCACGCCATTGTGCACAATTGCTAGCCTAATCAAAAATATTTTGGTTCAGGAAAATTGGCTAGCCTTGTAATTTTGTTTGAACAAAATGTGCTTTTTTTTCTAAATGCAAACCCAATGTAGACACAAGCATGTTTGTTTGGGGTAAAAGAACGAAAGAGCGCTGCAGGGGAACGCTCATTTTACTTTTGGGTGATGGAGGCGCTCATATAGCTTATAGGTTTTAAGGTAATCTTAACCAAACACAGCTTAAACAAACACAGTGGTTAAAAGAGTCATGGATCTGTCGAGATTTCATTTAGTCTTAAGTAGTGCTCTTTATTTTAATGGATTCTACTGATTCTCTAATGCTGTTCATGACCAGCCTTTCAATGAAAAGCCTTTAACTAATGTTGTACTGTTATACTTTTGGGAGTCAGAGTGTGACAGCAGAGGGCCATTCTCTGCACACTTTTAAACTCAATTCCAAAAAGTACAGAATTTTTCCCTCTTTTCAATTTACATTAAAACAGCCCAGCAATTCACATGGGGCTGTTACGCATGTGATAACAACCGCTGTAAAGGAGAAATCAGTTGAGCATTAACTGGTGCATTCATCCTGGGGATGTGGAAAATGGGGAGATCTAATGCTTTGGCCTGGGCGATTTGTCAGACACACTCGGATCTGACCACTTGCCACAGGGCGTGGTGTCGAGTAAAATTCCACGCAGACAACCCTGACCTTTCACTATTTCTCTGTTGTCGTTGTTGTTGTTGTTGTTTTTGGTCTCCTCTGATTCACATGCCCCAGCCCCTAGAAACCCGCGGATGGCACCAGGCATTGACCCCGAGGCCTTGTCTCTAATATTCATGCGTGCAGAGAAAGACAATTATAACGCTAGAGCTATTTTCTCTCTCAGAAACAAATATGTGCATTAATAAAACACTTGCCTGAATTATAAATGCATGATGATAATGAAGTATGGGTTTATGATAACTAAACATAATGTTCATCCCAGGGAGAGCAAAAAACATGCAGTCAAGATAATTATGACCTTGCCTGCATTCTTGATAGAAATCTATAGCAATTGATTGGAAAAGGGACGGCAGGTACTGTATGTAAATTCTTCATTAACAAAATTATCTGAGGGAATTTGTTCATGTGACTCATGTTACATTAGGCGTCAACATACTTTCACTGGTTTCTATTATCAGGAAAAAAACTCTGTAGGCCAACAATACGCTTATGAAATGTAATTATTTTCCATCATGGCTAATTTCTACTTACCGAGAAATCAACAAGGTGAAACAAGGACGGAGAAGGAGAAAGTTCATCTCACACTAATTATACATTCATTAACGGGGAAACCAGTTCCTCGTGTGTCCAGGTAACACTATCACCTATAAAGTCATGCTTTACATATTCATATGGAAAGTAGATTTTATAAAAGGTTTGACATCCTTGCTTTTTAGTCACTTTTAAGATTCCCAGCTTCCCGCACTCCATTCAGTAAGATTCTGCCAAGTGGTAATATAAAAAGAAAATATCCTCTTGCTTTTGTTGCAGGCTTTGCTGCCTCTCAAAGAAGACGCTGGCTCCGAGTAGTGCCTTGAATTGGATTATCTTAAATACTTAGTTGCATTATTGATTTACTCATCCCTTCCATTAGCACTTAAGTGAACGAGAGGGATTCATACAGTATGCCAAGTTTATTTGGGGAGAAAGATCTGGGAGCGAGGCTATAGTTCATCACACAAAATTAAGCTCAAGTTTAATCATTTGGCAGACTCCAAGGCCTTAAATCAAAGCACAACCTACAAGATGTAACGTTACAACCGAAGCACATGATTTATGCATTACACAAGTTATAAATTATGTAATATCTACACATTCTCCACAATCGGCTCGTGCCAACCTGTCGCGCACTAACGTCAATGCACAACGCAGAGCGTGCTGTATTATAGATAAGCTTTCTATCTTGTTTAATCACAGTCAGTAGAGCATTTTTGTGCCATTAATCTTTGTTTGCTGTCATTGTCTTTGTTTTCAGCCTCACTGTACTTTAGCTGCTCTCATTTGAGATTTACAGTTCAATACAGATGTTTATCTGAATGAAAAGTGACACATGAAAAGTCATCAGGCCTCTTTATATCAGCAATACGCACATTTCTTCTTTGCAATATAAACACATAGGTTTGTTGTAGGGTGCAGCAAATCAAGTATATAGCACACATCTGCCTCGTGGTAGCAACCACTGTTTACTGAATTGGTTATATTTAGTGAAATTACATGTTTGCTTCTGTTTATCTACTGGCAGTTATTAAATTAAGGTCAGTAACACAAACTGTACGGTATGACTGAAACATTTTTTCGTGTGTTACATCTTATTTGAAGGTTGGAAATACTGAAATATTTACACTTAAACCTGCAGTAGGCAGAATGTTTTTGGCATCATTGGGCAAAAATATCCATAATAACCTTTCAGCATATTGTAATTCAAGAGTTCTGAGAGATAACTAAACTTCTGCACCTCCTCATGGCTCTGTTTTCAGGCTTTAAAAAAATATAGCCCGTGACGGGAGACAGGCCAATCACAGGTCATTTCAGAGAGAGCGTGTTCCTATTGGCTGTTCATTCAATGGAGGCAGCTGTCAATCACTCGCTAACTCCAATCAAATCGTCAAACTAGGCAGCGATGATCAAATATTAATTCATTTTCTGTTACTGTAATGCCTTATTCTTGCTTAAAATGTTTTCAGAAACATCTTGTAGTGTACTGTTTAGCTGTAAAATGAAAAAGTGTGCTCCAGCTGGTGGGCGGTGCTTGGTATTTCCTCAACTGATCTCAACATGGCTGCCGGGTCACAAACGTTCTCATTTTACAGCTAAACAGTACACTACAAGATGTTTCTGAAAACATTTGAGGTGAGAAAGACTCATTACAGTAACAGAATATTGATTCACATTTGATCATCGCTGCCTAGTTTGACCGTTTGATCGGAGTTTGCGAGTGACTGACAGCTGCTCAGAGACGACAGCCTCCAGCTCGTCTCTGATTGGTTATTTTCCTCCGGTCTGTGAAATCTTGCAGATGTCATAAGGACCACCGGAGGACACAGAGGAAAATGATTTTTTTTCAGATTACCTGTCTCATGTACTACTGTCAGGATATAGTGACCATTTTATAAAAAATTACTTTTTTTAATCATATTTGCTCCAATTCTGTCCACTGCTGCTTTAACGCGGAATAAAAGATATATGGGAGGCACTGCCCCTCTGGTCCCTACAGAGGCTACTTAAAATGTATTACAATAATCCCACATACTATACTCTCAATTTTGACTTCATTCTCCTACTCCTTCCTTCATGCCAGTTGGTTCTGAATTAGTTTTTTGACTATTTCACCTTGAAGCTATGTTCATCTCATTTTGCAGGGACCATTGCTCTCCAACACACCTACAGGTGATTAAAGTGCTATTTCAACTCAGACACACAACTCTAACCCCGATTTTAATACTATTTATGACTTTTTCAGCAATTCAATGTATTTAGATACTGCAAGTACCTCTCTATACTATAGCTTTAGTTGTTTGTGGCGGAGTATGCCATACCCGTACTAGATTCAAATCACCTTCATGCACAAGGGATTCACAGGAAGTTATCCATGTATGTAATCCAGTGTTATTAATTTTATCTCATCGATATCAGCCTGATATCGATGAGACCCCAACTGTTCAGTGTTCATGCTCCCAAAGCCGTATCTGAGCTGTATCAAGCTGATGCAAAGGAAATATTCCCCACTGCTGCTGCTCCATATTAAAAGCATTCGACTGTTGAAATATGGGAAGGCTTTTATTGTGAAGCAGTCACAGGAAATTACGCAAATTATTAGTGCTGACTGTGATCGCTCATCAGAAATGCATCTACAAAACAGATGTAGCAGTCGTTTTGGTAATATTTTGACAGCAAATCAGTTTTAAATATAGCAGGGAGTGGTGGAACAAGAAGGAGCAGTCACAATGAGCTGGTAGATAAAGAGCTGCGGGCGACAGGCTGCACACCTCCAACTCCTCAGCAAGGTAACCAACTCCACTGTGCCCTGCTGTTCTGTGGAAAACTACTCATGCTGTGCACAGCATAACATCAGATCGCGGCTGCTCATGGCATGATGGAAAATGTCCAATTATTGACGGACTTCTTTATTAAAACAATGTGTCTTTTGTTTGGTTGCACTGTAAACAGATACACCAGATGCTGTTATGTTGTATCTCTGACAAAGTAGCTTCTCAAGAAGCGTTTACTGCCTCCAGAGTTCTGGAGTTTAGTATTAAACTGAACTTGCTGTTACCACCAGTAACCACAAGTGTCGCTGAATTAACTATGACTGAAATCTTAAGGATTCTAACTTTAAATATCTGCGGTTGAATACTTATCCCACTGCTTTTAAATCCAAATGAAATCCCATTTAGTCATCCCCTTTTGTAGTAAAAAATCATGTCAATGTGTTTCTTTTTTAGATGTATTGTTAATTTTGACAGCACCTGGCAGGCTTCCAGAGTGGCGGTGTTACACTTTAGGAAACAAAAATAAACAAGCTTGCGCTGTAGCCTACATGTTATGACTTTGTGTTGTTAGCAACAAGACCAAGAGCAAGGCTCGGGTTTCACTGGGAACGTCAGCAGCGTGGCGCGTCTCTTCTCGAGAGGCGTAAGGACCACACCAGCATCTAACTGGACCCACGTCACATTTGCAGGTACGTTAACATGCTGTTTAATATGTTGAAAGTTATCGGCTAATTGTCTATCTAGCCTGAAAACTGATGTTGGCAGTGCACTTTTCCCCGTTGAATGTTTGTGTGGTGGCTCGTGCAAGCTAAGGTGCAGGACAAGACGTGTTCATGTTTGTCAGGTAGACAAGAAGGAGACTTTAGCAGCAAAGCTAATGTGGGTTGTTGTTCAAAGTCTATAACTAAAATTATTTATTTTATTATTTTTTTTCCCCCTTTTGGTTTCTAATTATTTCTCAAAGGAGAGCACAGGAAAAGTGATTAACAGAGCATATATGTATGTATGCGTTAGCAGGCAGCTACATTATTGGGGGAACCATCAAATTTGTGGGCAGTGTTACATAATGTGGATTATCCATGTTAACTACACATTTTCATACTCAAACTCAAGCCTACCAGCCAAGCAGGTTAAAAAACGATGCATCATTTTCACCACAGCTCCAAAGACCACTAGGGAGGGATCCTCATTTACAATTCAACAGCAGGAAAAAAGCAACAGTGTAAAAGAAAATAAAAGACTGTAGCAGTTTAATTTAAAAAGCATTAATAAACATATAACACAATTCTGCCTGTTATCTGGGTCCAGGTCACAGGCTAAGCAAACTATCCCAGACGTTGTTCTCCCTAGACACCTCCTCCAGCTCCTCCTGAGAGATCCCGAGGCGTTCCCAGACCTGATGGAACATGTAATCCCTCCAGCGGGTTCTGGGTCTGCCTGGGGGTCTCCTCCCAGGTGGACATGTCCGGAATAATGTTTTTTACAATCACAGTTTGTTTTATTATTGTACCTTTGCTCTTTTTAATGGGTTTATTTTTGTTTTATCTTTTCCCTTCTGTACAGAATGGCGAAAAACCTCATCTCAGGCTGAAATAGAAAAAAAGAGTATAATTCTGGGGGGAGATTTGGATAAAATACAGGCTCTAGGCTCTTGAGATCCATCTTAATACCCGTGTAACAGAATGGTACCTACAATTAAAATCCATCATCACTGCCTGAGCAAATCTCGCTGCCAATATTCTGCATGTCCTTTTATGCTTTGTGCTTTCATGTATCAGCTCATTAACTTTGCAGAAATGTTGGTATAGCTCGGGTCATTTCAACCGGTCCCTGGTGTGTCCCCTATACGCCACTTGATCTGTGTGTCACTGATAGGTCTCCCCGCTGCTCATCAGGCTTGAGAACAGCTTGTGTCTGCAGCTTTTCGGCGGAGCGTGATGGCTGCAAACAAGAGCCAGCACCTATAGCAGCCGCCGTTCAGCTTCAGTCACCTGGCTCGCACTCTTCATTTGACAGAAAGAGTAGGCTGAGCTCAACAAAAAAATGTTCCCACCTTGTTTTAGAGGACACCGAATAAGAGCCTGGGAACACTGTCCGTCATCATTGTCTAGACATAAAACAAAAGGAAGGTGATGTAACAACACTTAATTGGAGGATGTGCCTCCGGGCTTCAACATTAAACATTGGACTCAGAATGTTGTTCCCATTAGCCTAGGCGAGGCAAACATTTTTATACGAACAATTTAAAAACAGACCTTTTAGCAAAAGGCCCCAGAATGGTTTGGAGGCTTCCTGGAATGTATGCCAAAGTATCACAGGACATCAATTTGACCAGGCAAAAAAAACAAATGTACCCCCTCAGTGGAGAGCAATAAAAGAACAACAGGAGTACAATGCCAACTGCTATACTTCTGATTAGTGTGTGTCCAGGAAGCCATGTCCTACCCTGAGAGGATGTTTATTTTTACCAGGGTAACCGGATTAGTACAAACCGTGTCTGAGATGCTTCCAAGGGCCAATTTTCAAGCATCTCACATGTGTTGCTTGAATCAGGTCTCCCCAAGGTCGTTCTGCCAATTTCACATCGTTTCATGCCAAACAATGAAATATATTTAATTTCAATCTTTCGTTCTACTGCTTTGGTGATAATATTTCGATCTTCTCTTGTCGACCCCTGTCCAGAAAGATTTTCACCTCGAATACACTCAGTAGCCTACTAAGCTGAGTTTTTTTTTTTTTTTTTCCAGAATATATTTCATGAGTATCCATTAAAGCTGCAGTATGTAGAGTTGGCAAATATGATTAAAAAAAGTTATTTTTTATAAATCGGTCACTATATTCTGACAGTAGTCTGAAAAAAATCATGTTCCGCTGTGTCCTCCAGTGCTCTTAATGGCATCTGTAAGATTTCACAGACCGGAGGAAAACAACCAATCAGAGCCGAGCTGGAGCCTGCCGTCACTGAGCAGCTGTCAATCATTCGCGAAATCCGATGCTTGTTGTGAGTAGGTAAGTATATAGGTTAATTATTTTAACTTTAAGAAATAATGAATTTTAAGTCAGGTCAGGTTTGTGACCCGGCAGACGTGTTGAGAGCAGTTGAGGAAATACCAAGCACCGCCCACCAGCCGGAGCAAACTTTTCTAATTTTACAGCTAAACAGTACACTACAAGATGTTTCTGCAAACATTTGAGGCGAGAAATAGGCATTATAGTAACAGAATATTAATTCATATTTGATCAGTGCTGCCTATGGGCTGATATGCTTCCACTTCCAGAGACACTGTAATCAAATATGTCTTTACTTAAAATTATTTATTTATTAAATTTAAAATAATTAACCTATATACTTACCTACTCAACAAGCATCTCTGTAAACCAGGGCAGTATTGTATTGTATTGCAGGCTTTAGCCATGCTGTTTCATGATGTTGTTGGCTGGAACAGGTCCTGCACCTTTCACATTCACTTAGTATCCTGTCCAAACCTTAACAATCTCATAAGAACACTCTCCACCACAATGATTAAATCGATTGATTCTCCTGTAATTGCTACGGTCGTCCTCTTTTGGGGGGGGGGGGGGTATGGAGAGCGAGAGAACTATAGTTATTAAAGGGGATAATGGGTAAGTGCTATTTGCGATGCTCTGTTTGTAAAATAAAGAGTAATTAGGTTGGAGAGAGAGAGATGAGAAGCTGAATTTGGCCCCAAACGCGAAGCTCTGTGTGTGTGTGATTAGTTTCCAAGAACATCCTCAGATCACATGCACTGTATTCCCTGAGTGCATTAATTACAGATCCGAGCAATTCCACTTTCCCTGCTTTTATAAATTAGACACAGACAGATGCCCTTCTGCAGTAGTGACATGAACTTTATGTACAAAATGCACAAACTGCACAATAACATACAGCTGCATATAAGAAGAAATGTCAAACTAAAGTATCAAACACAACAAGAAACCAACAACAGAGGTTGAAAAAAATGTTTTTGCTCAATATGCTTTTATATTTCATAACAGTTTGAATGTCTGAGTGATGACACAACATGTGTTACATGTACAAGAGTATTAAGTGTGTTAGCTGATGCAAAGAAGGAAACATCCTGGCAACACCGAGAATTCTTCAAGCTTGCTTCTGTTTATTGGATTTGTTCTGATGTTGATATTAAACTGGATTATCTTAACAGTTACTATGGCAATCCTGTGCCAAGCACCTACCTCATATCTCTGCAATGAACAACTGCAGCAATCCATAAATACTGCAAATCTGTATTACATATTTCACCTTATACTTCAGAAAATATATAGAATTTTCAATGGCTGAGAACGATGCATATAAACCATGTTCAACCATGTTGTGGCCGTTTTACTGATCTACATTATGATTATTTTGCAATCAATTAAACCTGCAGTAGGCAGTATATCTTTGGAATTATGGGGCAAAAATTCCATAATAACCTTTCAGCATATTGTATTTCAAGTGTTCTGAGAGATAACTAGACTTCTGCACCTCCTCATGGCTCTGTTTTTAGACTTTAAAAAATCTAGCCCGTGACGGGAGACTTTGACCAATCACAGGTCATTTCAGAGAGAGAGCGTTACTATTGAGCGTTCCTATTGGCTGTGCTCCGGCTGATGAGCAGTGCTTGGTATTTCTTCAACTGATCTCAACATGGCTGCCGGGTCACAAACTTTCTCATTTTACAGCTAAACAGTACACTACAAGACGTTTCTGAAAACATTTGAGGCGAGAAATAGGCATTACAGTAACAGAATATTGGTTCATATTTGATCAGCACTGCCTAGTTTGACCGTTTGATCGAAGTTCACGAGTTATTGACAGCTGCTCAGACATGGCCCCGATTGGTTGTTTTCCTCCGGTCTGTGAAATCTTGCAGATGCCATTAGGTGGACCGGAGGACACCGGAGGACACCGGAGGACACCGGAGGACACCGGAGGACACAGAGGCACATTATTTGTTTCAGATTACTTGTCTCATGCACTACTGTCAGGATATAGCGACCGTTTTATAAAAATAACTTTTTTTAATCATATTTGCTCCAATTATACCCACTGCTGCTTTAATCAACATTGTGAACCTGATCAATCAAGAATATATCGACCAACAGTGAGCAACGTCAATGCTACAATACAATCTTTGTTCATTCTCGGAACATTGGTTCCATCCATTACTGTGACTGGACCTAATGTTAAATTTCCTTACAGTTAGCATAACTGCAGTGTGAGTAATATAAGCGACAGTGGTCAATGAGTGGGCATTACTGTGCCTAACATATTCTCATACAACGATTCGTATCATAAGTAGGAAAAGTTATTCCTCATTTTTGTGCATTTTCCTACGAATGTCCAGCAACACGTGTCAATTTCCGTTCAATAAAAAAACGTACCTCTATACAGGAAACAACTTGGTTGGGTTTAAGCAACAAAATTACTTAGTTCGGCTTAGGAAAAGATTGTGGTTTTGGTTGAAATAACTCCAGAAGTGGCGTAACTTAAGTACATAAGTTATGTGACAAATAAATCAACGTTAACTTCTGGTTTCACACGTGGTACGAACATCGGTCTCCTGGGCAAAATACACTTCCTTCTTCACGATTGCGGGGATTACATACAAATTGATTTGGTAGGATATATACGAATTACAGTGCATTACTATTCATAGGTTTAGCTACAAACGGTGTATGAGAACAGCCTGCTGTGCCGTTCATTCAACCGGTCAGGTTACTGGGACAAGCACTGCCAATGTCACGTCTTATAATTAGAACTTAAACCCAACAAGTGTTTTGAAACGCTTCCAGTGTACATTTGAACATAAGTGTTTTCAGGTTAAAGGAAAGATGTGTCATTTGACATCGATAAGTGAATGAAGCTGTCAAGATAATGTCTGTCAAATGTTACTAGATGTTTTATGTGATGCATTTGACTGGCATCAACTTTGTTGGGGATCATCTTATCGCCCATTGGTCTGTGGGGAAAGTGTCTGTCAACAAGCCAGAAAGCGCTGAATACAGCTTGGTTCAGATTGTGTGTGACGAACGCCAACAGAGAACAGGGATCTCACATGATAGAGCAGGTTATCACTCAGCAGGAACATCATTCAACCTAATTAAGAGTGCATATATGAATGATTAGCCAGATCCTGTTTGATTACATCTGACAGCAAATCAGCAATTCATTAATAATTTACTGAAAGCTTTTTTTTGTAGTTTTCACTCCAAGTTACATCAAACATGGACATTCACTTTGATAAACAAAAGGGTTTTTTTTTCATCAAAACAGTTGTTATTAATAGGCGCCACTTTGATGCTTATAATATTATTAAAATGTTTAATTGATGTTATATTTTTGCTAGGGGTGCACCGATACCGGATCGGATATCGAGCCGATACTGACTCAAACAGCTGGATTGGGTATCGGTGACAATTGGGCCCAATCTATTCAATTCAATTCTATATGTATATACCATATACATTACATACTGGAATTTTAATTCCTGATCAAGTTTTCACGAATTTGTTGCTGCATTAAAAAGGTTTAAAAAGGAACTGTAATTTCTTTTAATTTTGAAGATTTTTTACCAAGTTGCTTGTGTGCGATTTATTATTTTAATAATAAATAATTCAGTAAATGTATATGTATTTATTTATTTGTTACATTTTGTTTTACAAAGTTAGGAAAGCAATGTTTAAGTCAATTCTGATGTTGCCTTACACATAAAAGAATGATCCCAGTCACATCCACAGCGTGGGGCATACAGCTTATTAATTAAACACTGGTATCAGATCGGTACTCAGTATCAGCCGATACCCAAAGCCCAGGTATTGCTATCGCCATCGGGACTGAAAAAGTCACATTTTCACAGAAAAGTACAGAAATAACAATGTAGTGATTCTATGGGTCCAAGCGCACTTAAAAAAAAGAAAAACACTCAATACAGAGCAGAGCTGTTGTTCGTGCAGGTCTGAATTTGGCCCTGAGAAATACAGAAATACTATAGAGTCCAACCAACATACAAGAGAAACTGCAGTTATTTTTTCAGTGTATAGCATGGTGTACAATGTGTTTTTAGAGCTGCCCAGTGCTCAGTTGTTACTTTCACTCAGCCAATTTATTCTGATGACACAGTAATGATAATGTGTCCAGCACATCAATGAAAACAGACAGCAACACACTCAAAAACTCTAAACTATAATCACAATCAGCCCTGTACAGTACTGTCAATGCCCCCCAAGCTTTTGAAGTTCATGTCTTGTCTATCAAAGGTATGAAATGCATATTTTGCTTTCATACAGGAAGTGTGACACAATTGTACAGAGTGTACATATAAGACCCGAGGACATGGCAGATTGAGGAGAAAGGCAGTTTCTCAGTGTTATGACAGGATTACGGTTGGCATGTGACGAAGGGTACAGGCAAACAACACAAAACATATTCAACAGTTAAACAGGCAAGCAGCGTTCGAACACTAAGACTGTCCGGACTGTTATTCGCAAGTGTACAGATTGGATTTGCGTGTCCAAATATCACCAACCTGCATGGGCTGCTGTGGTAACGACATAGGCGTCAGTAACTACGTAGTTACGCTGGAGACACAACGCAGAAGCATTCGCCCTCGAAACAATCGCGCTCTCAAGTCGCGGTGAAGAACTCCGTCGCACCAGACAAACTCACTGGACCATCCTTTATGAAAGGAAGGGAGATAGAGCCATCCCACAATTCTTTGCGGCAGCAACATTTAAAGTGACGCACCATTCGGCCGTCAAACATTATGGATAAATGGAAAACATTATTCTTAGGAGGTATAATTTTGTTTTAGACAGAAATCCTTACTTGAAATACAGCATCGAGTTTGTCACTGTACTCATTTTCTTGTTACAAATAAAGTTGCTAAAAAGAAAAAAAAAAGTGCCAACGTTATCCATCGAGGTCAAGGAAAATTGGTTGGGAAAGACATTAGGAGGTCATTTTTTTATATTCATTCATTTACAAAACTCTCTGTCTCTCTCTCTCTCTGGCTCCTACTCTATCAGCTGACAATGGGCGTTCATTCTAATTTAAACCAACCAGATTTTGCCTCGATACCCCTAAGCCAATCATATCGTTGCTGTCAAATTTTAAAACTTTTCTCCTCTCTACTGCTGTCAGTTGTCATTGCAGTACAAACTGATCCGACCCTCCTCCAAACCTTCACCTCCAGTCTTCATCATATCCAGTGCCCAGTTCTGCTCAACATCCCATCATCAGATCTACAGCCAGCTCCCTTCACCACCACCAGTGTCTGGACTCTGGAGGGGAATATTCCTGGACTAACCGCGGCATCACTACCCCCTTAAATATACTATGTCACAATGGGGTCTAATCGCCAAAGACTATTCATATTATCGTGCACCATGTAATAAATTATTGTCACTCTAAATGGCATTCTTGAAATGTAACATTTCAAAAAGATTAGATTCTTCTGCTGTCTCTGGTGTGATTTTATGCCTTGAGGTTTTTACCCAAGTTCCCACTGATGGGTATAGTTCATGTATTGTTAAACACATTATTACGGGGAGTAAATGTGCAAATATTTATAGCAGATTGAGCATGGAACACTCCAACACACTCACACATACCAATTTAACCTTCCACAGCAGAACAATGCATTTTCTTTCTCTACCATTTAATCAACCCACATTTTGGTTTGACTCTTACTACTTTAATAATTGTTTGTACTACATGAATGTGTAATTCCTTAGAGAAAATGCAAACAAACATACAATTACAACAATTTCACCGTTAAGCAGTGGATGTGTCTATTGTTTAGCCTTATATGAACAAATTGTATTGCATCATTCATGGAAAAGTAATGAATAGTCATATCAATAATCGCATTAATCATATTTTCAATTTTAGAAATAATTTACCAATTTACGAACACATTCAAAACAATACAACTCCCAGACAAAGCAAAATACTTTCTTAAAACATATAATCTAAAGCATTAAACATACATAGAAATATTATGACTTGATTAGATGTGAAAATATATCTACCTAAAAATTTAAAGAGTAATCATTTTATGTCATTTTTTCCTCTTTTAGGAAAATTGGAGAGTATATTTTGTGTTGGCAGACATAAAAGTTTAAGAGGCGAACTGCATGCTAAATGTTCAGGTCTCCACGAGTCACTATTCTCAGACAAGACTCTTTTGTCTTTGAGAGTAACCTGTTCTTGAATGCTATATTCATCTTTCCATGTGAAGCAACTGTATGCTTTCGCCAGCACAATTACCAAACCATGACAGCCCATTTCAGCTTTGTCTAACTCCTCACTTACCATTCCAAATATATCCATTACCATGCAGATTGGTCCATTATCCTCTGCAATAGGACACTTATATTTTCAAGTGAGATGTTGTGATTTTCTGTATCAGAGTGGGCGGCTTCAAAACTTTTGGTCAAGAATCTCCCTGTTGCCTCTAACCAAACAATCTCTTCCCATTCTATTTCAATTAATAAACAAAGACTCTGCCGCAATTTTATTGTTATTTCAGAGCAAGTTTGTACAGTAACGGTGATGGTCTGACTTTACAGGACCTTGACACTGTTTTCAAAGTGAACGCTGGCTGACTTCGGCTTTGTCTTTCAAGCCACCACGTCAGAGAAAAAGCCATTTCAGCAGTCATAGTGTGCGGTCTCTACGCCACAGTGAGTATGACTGTCCTATTTCCACTCCACTACCACCTTAAAACCATTGGTGTCCCTCCTCTAGGCGTGGTCCCCCGATCCCAGTCCTGACAAAGACCTGCCAAACCACAGCTACTTCTGATCCCCCAGGCTGACAAGCCAATCCATCTTCACCTGCAGAGTAACTTTACTCTGTTTGACATCAGCTTCCGCCCTCTATCAAGGAGAACTGAAATAGATATGCTAAAACATTCACTACTTCCTCAACGATCATGACGTTCCTGAATGTGTCCTTAATTTTTGCTTCATTCATTTATAATCATTTTGAAATTGCTATAATTGTTTTATACAGTGATATACAAAGATACACTTTATCAGACCACACAAGCGCTAAAAATGTATTTCTCAACCCATGTTTTGTTCCTCTTACAGCAAACAGGCCACATCAGTGTAACGGCAGTAAAGTATGACTGTAATAATTTAATTCCGTACAGTATATTTAGAGGGCAAACAGTTAGGTCCTGAATGTTCACACACTACCACGGAGCCAATAAGCAGTGTCAGGTTTGCAGCACTAACAGGATTAAGCACCAAGACTTTATGTCTTTTACAGCCGCTGCCAGGCACAGGCCTGGAAATAATGGGATCAGTTTTGAAGCAGTTCATCATGGAGAAAACCACCTCTTCCCACATTAGCTCAGTGTGAAGGGCCCGCTTCATATAGGCACCCTGGAACACGCCCATAAATTGTAAACAAGTAATGACGTCATGGACAAATACACATGGGAACGTCCAATGTGGAAAGATGAGTATTTAACATGTGGTAATTTCACTATCAAGACTAACTGTAAAGAGGGCAGAGGTTTTGGAAAAAGGGTGCCAGTCAATCGCCCATGCACTGTTAATGACAGCATTAACTGAACACAGTTCATAAAGCCTTATTAATTGAAAATGTACCCTAATCAGAGGGTCTGTGCTTCAAACCAAATCTGGCTGTCATCATAACGTAAAAAGCTCAAGCTATCTGCAATATAAGTGATGTATTACAGGGTGTAAAAGACCCAAAAGCAACATGAAGGTCAATGGGTTGGGTTATTAAGGTTAGTGTGATATTTTTGAAGGCACATTAAAGCCAGAGGGACTGATGACAATGCTGTGCTGCTCAAAAGAGATTTGGCAGACAGTAAAATCTTTAAAGCCAAAATAATAAACTTCACTGCCACACATAAGAATGTCTGTCATGATTACCCAGGAGAAAATGAGGATCAGACACATTAGAAACAATATCAGGATTCATAACCATGAATGTGTATATATATATATATATATATATATATATATATTATACAACATGGGAGTGGGCAAATATGCTGCTTTACGCAAATGTATGTATATATTTATTATTGGAAATAATTTAACAACACCAAACAATGAAAAATATTGTTAGGAAACCTTTACAGGTACTGCATTTGGCATAAAAAATATGCTGTAATCATAATGGCAAACTCAAGCCCAACAGGCAACAACAGCTGTCAGTGTGTCAGTGTGCTGACTTGACTATGACTTACACAAGGACTCAAGCCAAGTCAAGAAGCAAGAAATCTAGGAGTGATTTTTGATTCTGATTTTAGTTTCAAGGCTCATGTCCGGAGTATCACAAAAAAGCATTTTATCATCTGAAGAATATCTCCAAAGTGAGGCCATTTCTCTCTCTGAGCAACACAGAGAGACTGATACACGCTTTTATAACTAGCAGGTTTGACTATTGTAACTCTTTCCTTTCTGGTCTACCAAAGAATACAATAAATCAGCTACAATTATTTCAAAATTCTGCTGCACGATTGCTGACTACAACCAAGAGGAGAGCACACATTACGTCTATTTTAAAGTCTTTACACTGGTTACCTGTTAGTTTTCGTATTGATTTTAAAATTATTTTATTAGTTTATAAGGCACGACATGGCGTTGCACCAGACTACCTTGCAGAAATGCTTTTGGTTTATGAACCAGGAGGGCCCCTTAGTTCCTCCTGTTCTTCTCTTTTAGTTGTTTCGCAAAGCAGAACAAAAACATTTGGTGGTGCTGCTTTCAGCCTTTATGCTCCCAGCCGCTGGAACAATCTTCCAGAGGAACTTAGAGGAGCTGAAAATGCTGATCATTATCTCTTTTATTCTATTTTATTTTATTAACATTTCATTATTTTAATACAATTGCTTATTTTGTGTAGTTTCATCATTTTCATTTATCTATTTTATTATTATTTGTATTTCCTTGTATTTTATTTATCTTTTATTATCTTAAATACCCATCTTTTATTGCTTTCTTATTCAATGAACTTTTATATTGGTTGTTTTGGTGTGCATTAGTCTCTAAATCCATTTTTAACATTCTACATTTTTGTCAATTGTCTGTACAGCACTTTGAATTGCATTTGACTTGTTTGAAAGGTGCTATATAAATAAAGTTTGAATGATTGATTGATTGCCCCAAACTGCATGTGATTATCATAAAGTGGGCATGTCTGTAAAGGGAAGACTTGTGGGTACCCATAGAACCCATTTTCATTCACATATCTTGAGGTCAGAGGTCATGGGACCCCTTTGGAAATGGCAATGACCTTTCCTCGCTAAAATTTAGTGCAAGTTAGGGGATTTATTTAACCTTTTTTAATCTGACAAACAATTGCCTATTTAGACATCCAGCCGACACGGAGCAACATTTGCATTAATTTAGTCACCGGATGAATCTAGGTCCATTAGTCACCCTTCTTTTAGCTGTGTTTTGGTCTCCACCAATAACAGACAGCTGATTCAATAGCTCGCTAGCTAACTTTGTCTGTTGTTGCTGCAGGGCAAACGGTGCTTACATTAGGGCTGTTTTGCGAAATACTCTGCAAAAAAGCTCCTGTAAATTGTAAAACTAAAACAATGAGCTGAAAGATTCTAAAATGCTCCATGACATTGAGCAACATATCCTCATACAACAGTTTGTATGATATCTAACGAAAAGTTATTTCTCATTTCTTGTTTGTTCTCCTACGAATGTCCAGCAACGTGACGCATGTGTCAATTTCGGCTCGAGTCTTTTTAAAATAAACTTCCGTCTTCACAGGAAACAACTTGGTTAGGTTTAGGCAACAAAACTACTCAGATAGGTTTAGGAAAAGATTTTGGTTTGGGTTCAAAAATAACTCCGGAAGTGGTGTAACTTAGGTACGAAAGTCATGACATGACAAATAAATCAGCGTTGACCTCTGGTTTCACACGGGGTACGAACAGCGGTCTCCTGGGCGGAAATCCAGTGTATTTTGACCCACCCATCCAACCCGACCTCCTCCCTACACAGTGTCTGTCGCTCTTCATACTTCCTGGTTCACAATTACGTGGCTTACATACGAAATGTGTTTGTGGAATATATCAGAATTACAGTGCATTACTTTTCGTAGGTATAGCTATTAACGGTCTATGAGAACAGCCACTGAGTGACACTGCAGAGACTGGTAATAATTCTCCAGTCATTATCATACGAACGACTCATTCCACATTTGTCATTTGAGCCATTGGTAATAGAAAATATTGATTAGTGCAGCTATAAAGCAATCCTGTTTAGGGGAGAAAGCAAAACAGTACAACATTAAAGACAGGGTATGTATGAATGTAATCTGCATTATAGCAGCACTTCACAAAGTTACTAATGGAGCATATCTGTGGCTATTTGTGGAATTTTGAAACGTTGACAGAGGTGATGTGCAAAGAGCAATTCAAAACTGTGCTCAGAACATATTAATAACGGTGCTTCATTAGAACCAGGTCATGAATTGCCAAACACCAATTTGAATTTAGAGTTTTGTAACCATGTAGATTTTACTTTGAGAGCTTCACCGAGTACATTACATTGTGACGCCAGAAGTGTCACAATGTTACTTTTCCTATAATTTCAGTAATCTGAGTCATCTGAGTAATTGCTTTCATGTAAATCCTATTTTATATTTAAAGATTGCTTACATTAAGATGACTGTCTTACTCATCACCTTGCTGTCAGTGTTTGGAGCTCTGTCTGAGCTCCCTGCTGCCAGCAGCCATTTATTCAGATAGGACCAACTGTCATAACAAATTACTGGAGCAGTTCTCAGAGAAATGATTGTCAACTATGACATGAGATATGTTTGAAAACAATAAAATATTGCTATGTTGTTGTGCAGAAAGAAAAAAATATGAAGCATGTTCTTTCTACAGTAACGTACAGATAAATGTTGTATGTACCATGCAACAGTATTTCTTCTGATGATGACTCAGGGGAGGTAAAGACAAGATTTTACTGGCATTGGCAGGTGGTAATTTTAGACCTGGGCCAGATTGCAGTTGCATCATTCCCACAAGTCACATGGTTAAATCAATAAAACAGCATCCCTTAGGCCAGCCAGTATAGGTTTGAAGTTCTACAACATCCTCTGGCAGGTGGCACCAACATCAGCTGGCAGTCTTGTAATCACTTTTTTTCAGTACAAAAGGCTTGTACACTTTGTACTTGAATTATCTTATTGATTTTGGCCTCGCAAAAGTCCTTCAGTATTTCTCTCAATATTAGAGAAAACACACAGACTAATAAATAGTTTAAAATGAGAATATAACATTGCCTTTAAAACGATTGCAGAATTTTGCACAGTGAAAAAAAGCAATGACTATCAAATTCCCCCTATAATCTCAACTATTTTAACCCTCTTTATCACAGTATCTGTCACTATTATTTTGCACTCTTTGGGTAAACATGGGGAAATCATTCCTGAGGGCATACTGATTAGCCCAGGGGGGATGGTAATGAAATACAGTACCTGCTTGAGAGAGTGCCTGCTTTATTACTCTATTATACATGAAAGCAGCTGAGGGCTCTTAGAAGCCCTCCTTCAAAGCAGGAATCATTGCCTCACATCTCTCTCATGCCTCTTTCCATTCAGGCCCCATTAATTGCTGTTTATTTTGTTCCATTTTTGCAAATGAAATGGAGGTCATTCCAGAGTCTGGGAATGGAGGAGATTTGTTTGTGAGTTTAGTTCTCGGTATGCATCTTGAAAAAATATCACTTCAGAAAAAAACAGAGAAAAGATCAGCGCTCCAACATAAATTACTCTCTAAATATTTGAACGAGTGTGATAACTATAATATTTCAAATTAACCAAAGAAAGACTCTGAAGTATGTTTATAGTGCTGGTGTTTAGTCAGACGATAATTAGGTGGATTTATAATTTAGACTTAATTTATTTTCCTTTAATAAGATGTATTACAGCATCACAAATTATCTATCTGTCTGTCTGTAATTTGATGACAAAGGTCTTTCGATTGGTTCATTCATAGTCACCGAAGGATGAATATTGTAGACTTTGGTAACCCAAGGTGACTTTTCCTCTTGCGCCACCATGGGGTTAGCATTTGTGGTTTGAAGTGAAATGTCTCGACAACTATTGGATGGATTGCCATGAAATTTGGTTGGGTACATAGGGCTACATATAGGTCTGAAAAGTAAAGCCAATGCAGAAGTGCCTTAAACTTGCATTCTTTCTAACAGCCAGCAGGGGGCGACTCCTCTGGTTGCAAAAACAAGTTTGATTGTATAGAAGTCTATGAGAAAATTAGCCTACTTCACACTTGATTTATTACCTCAGTAAACATTGTAAACATGAGTTTATGGTCTCAATCGCTAGTTTAAAGTCTTCTTCAATACAGCATGATGTGATGTTCATTTGGTAAATTATGGTCTCAATTAGAGTCAAATAGACCATAAAGCAACGTATGCTTTAGGGCGTGGCTACCTTGTGACTGACAGGTCGCTACATCGGCGTTGTCCAAACAGGGAGTTGTCCGTGTTTTGTCTTAGAACTTTAACCCTTTTACAGTGTGTTTTCAGTTTATGGAAGTAAATTATAACCTTTTTGGTCGCCTAAAAATGTCTTATTTAGCTTTCAGTTGTACTTAGCTCCACCCTCTCGTGTCACATCTGGTTGCAAAAAAACAACATGGCGACGGCCAAATACCAAGATGGCGATGGCCAAAATGCAGAAATTGAGGATTCAAAACGGCAGTCCACAAACCAATGGGTGACGTCACGGTGACTACGTCCACTTCTTTTATACACAATCTATGGTAGGGTACAGATATTTCAGTAATTTCCGCCTCAGGATGAATTGTAAAAACTGTTGTGATCCCTTAACTTTTATTTGTTCAATATTTTTCTGTATGACCAAATGCCTTAAAAACTAACGGCATTCCCATCAGCCTTAGCTGTACTTTGGGTTTAGTGCTAATTAGAAAATGCTAGCATGCTGACACACTTAACTAAGATGGTGAGCATGGTAAATATTATACCTGCTAAACATCAGCATGATAGCATTGTCATTGTGACTATGGTGATGCTAACATGCTGCGAGCATAGCTGTAGACTCTTACTCTTGTTAATACATGCAAGGCAAGAGGTGGCTATACAGAAAATATGTAAACTAAAGCACAATGGAGAACAGAGCAATTACCCAAGAAAATCAGTGAATACTACACAGTAATTGACGATAAATATTAGCCTGACACAATGTTTACTCAGCCTGCGTAGCAAAAGAAGCACGTTAGCAGAGCAGCAGCAGCAGCAGCAGCAGCAGCAGCAGCTTCAGTCCTCCATCAGTGGCTACACAGGATGCGTTCAGGCACAGAATTGAGAATAGGCCACCCACGTTTTGGCAGTGCCAATAGAAACTGTTACAGCACACACGTGTGAGATGAATAACTGAAAAAATGCAGCTAAACAGGATTTACCGTAGCTACTTGATCATGACATAATGGACAAGTACTGAGAAGCACAGATGCAGAGAGGGTTAGAGCTAAACACCAAGGCCGTATGAGTTTATATGAGGCAATTCAAAATCCTTTACACAATACAGGTACAGAAAAATGACTTTCCTAATTTGTACATGTTAGTTTTGTAAAACTAATCTGGAGCTTGAGGGGCATAGCAGAAGTGAGTAATAGCCAGTTTGTTTCCATGACGTTAGCTAATCAATATAAAATGCCCTACAATATAATGAAAGCGCTAAATAGATACTCTTCATACATATCCAGAACAGGTTGCCACAGGTAAATATTTGCATATACCCTATAAATAATGGATGGAATAGATGAGAAAACATTATACTGCATAAGGAAGAGTATGAAGGAATTGTAAGGAAACCCCAAATCCACATATGGTTAGTAAATGATGTTAGGCTGGTCAATGAGTGTTGTCTGAAAAGATGGGTTTTCATGCTATGATGGCACGTCAGTAGTGACTCTGCAGCCCTTGCTGTGGGGATAAGATGTCATTAGAGAGCTGGGACATGGAGGTATTGCAGCCAGGTGGTCAAAGGTTAGTACAAGGATAGAAGAGCAACACACCCAGAAGATGCGTATAGCGCAGCCCTGAGTAGGGCTGAAGGCAGCACGAAGATGAGGGTGCGTTGCTCCCTAGAGACTGGAGGGAAAACAGGAAAAATGTGAAATGCATTAATTTGGTAATGGCGCAGACAAGGGCACGAGTTGCACAGGGCAAAGAGAAAACGAAACACAAACTCGAGCCAAGAGTGAGTCACAGCAGTTTCATTTCAGTCTACATGTTTCATTTCAGTTGGGTGGTGCTGTCTGTGGATCGGGTGAGGGGCGTTGAAGCACTGGCCTTGGGGTGTTGAGGTGAGGAAAGCAAGGTTACGTAGAGACTGGAGGAGGGGAATGATGATAGTACCAATTACGTAAGCAATGTTTTGAGCCTGATTTTAAAAATAGAAACTGTGGGTGATTCCTTAAGATAGGTAGACAGACCGCAGACCACTCCGCGAGATGAGGGAAGTGAAGGAGAAAGACCTACCATCTGTTGACTTTTTAGAAATGATAGGGCGAGCCCAGCTGGAGCACAGGGCCCAGACAGGCCGTGCGAGTCTGAAGCAATTCGTTATGTGAGGGAGCGAGTGTGTAATGATGTGTTCCGCCCTGGTTCCAAGCAGGATTTTGCCAGCCGTTCTGGATGAGTTATCAGTGTAAATATTAAGGGTGGTCGTGGTGCACCCACACAAAACAGCAGCAGTCTCTTCTCAGTCTCAGTCTCAAATCGTTAATGAATTTGTCACCATCATGTAATCATTACTTCAGAAGACGCAGTGTGGGGAAGAACATGAGTTCAGTTGCTTCGTGCTTTGTTGTTTCAGGCAAATGTGTAGATCTGAAAAGCATCTTGATTAGGAATTTAAAAGTTGCTCCATTTTTGGGGAATGAAGCCCATGAGTATTGTTGGACAACATTACTACATTAGTGGCTGATGATTGATTCGAAGGCTTCACCCATGTAAAGATATTTAAATTATATGAGACCTGGGGGAGTTTGCTCTAAATTTAGAGCAGTCTTTTTCACAGTGAGACCTTGGCAACAAGCTGCATTGTTGCACCTCCTGCATTTGCCCAAAATGCAGTCAGTGAACATACATTGCTATTAAAAATGATCTACACATGAACAAAAGTCGCAGGTAAGAGTTCTAAGACGAAAACAGGGGCAACTTCCAGACCGGACAACGCCGTGGTAGCGACCTAATCACAAGTTGAGTTTAATTTTGTGCAGTCACTTGCCGTTTACTGGGCTTATTTAGGGGAGTACTACATACAGTATATGGTATTCATCCAGCTTCCTGAGAGGCAACTGAGCAGCAAAAGCAGGCTTGGGCTTGACAGCAGGTCGAGAGGCAAATAGAGCCAGGAGAGGCTCAATGAGGACAATGGGGTGGACCTGTGCCCAGTTAACCTCTCCTTATATCTGTAGCTGGTAGGGAATAGGAGCTTGGAGATCAGCCAACGAACTGACAGTGTGCATGGTGGTGAGCAAGAGTGTTACCTGAAAGCCAACATATATCTATAAAGACTGTTCACTTCACTCCTGAAATAGAAGCTCTGTGTTGGCACAGGTGCTACATAATCTCATGTAAGCACACCGTGCTCTATGTTTGGCGAGAGTATGCCATATACAACTGACAGAAATAGAATCACATCCTCAAAGGAGTTAATGGCAGAAAGTAGGAAATTTACTGCAATAGAAAAAAAGGCAATACACTGTGTTTATGGGAGCATTACAATATCCCATTAAATACAGCAAAACAGAACAAGGAGTAGTAGAGTGGATACAAAATCTGTTGACACTCTCAAGACGGTTATGTCTCTAGAAATAGCTACATCAAACACACTGAGTCATTTGTGACAGCATCACCCGAGTGCATCTATTTCTGGTAAGTCAAAAACAGACTGTATGCAAGACCTTACCTCCCATACCCATGGTGTTCAAGCAGCCAATTTAGTCTAGGCTCAATTGGGTGGACAAAATATTTGGGACATCCAGGGGTGGGTGATATATTGAATATACTCAATGTATTGCAGCTTGTCCTACGTGGGATGTACTAAAGGACTATCTTGCGAACATCAACTACAAATAGTAATTGTCACGTCATTTTTTTAAGCCGCTGGCATGAGACTCGCTTTGGTGTTTCGCCTCTCCTACAGCTCTCTCCCTCTGACAAACACATTCTCCTGGGCGAGTGTGTGTGGTGTATGAGCAGGATGTGCGTATAGGGCATGTATTTTTGTATCTGAAGGGAAGCAGGGAACAGGGAGTCTGGAGAGAGTGAAAGAATTGAAGAGCCAAAGCAAGTTTTTATGTGTTGAGGTCAGAAACGGTGATGGAAGATGCCAGCCTCCACTTTGAAACAGACGGTCAAACTAGCCCCCACGTTGTTTTCCCCACTAGACATTAAAGTAAGAGTGTGTAAGAACTTGCTTCAAAATAAAAGCGAAGAACTGACTTCAAAATAATAGTGATCTTCCGGTGAATGTGTGCAAATTCACATAAATTTAATAAGTCAATCTGTCAATAATAAATAAAGAAATTAAACAAAATGAAGAAATATTAAATAATAAATAAAATGCATAATAATTTTTTTTTTTAAAAAACCATCGTGTGCAAACTGTATTTCAGAGAAAAACTGAATTTCAATTGTGTAAATAATTAGTCAAACTTAACAAGAATACATTTCCAAAGACCAGTCTGAGTTCAATAGGACACTACACAACCTCAGTGTTCACATTAGTTTACTAGAATGATCACGTTGGTATGATCATGAGCATCAAATGGTTAAATCAAACAGTTGTGTTATTTTAGAGAAAATGTGAAAATATTGAGATATATTGCATATGGTGATATAGCCTAAAAATATTGAGATGATATTTATAGCCATATCACACACATCTCTTGGTATAATGCAATACAACTAAACACGAAAACTAAAGCCTCTAAAGTTGAAGTTGAAAATGTAATCCACACCTTTCTATTAAGGAACTGAGATAGGTGGGATTCACTGCAGGGCTGCTATTTTAGACTACATTCATTTTAGCAAAGTGTACCTAATAAAGTGACAACTGTATATAATAGTCTAATTTTTTTATAGGATAATCATGCGTTGCCTATGTTAAATCTGACCCTGAACTATGATAACCATAACTGTCATATAAATGTAGTGGAGTACAAGGTAATGTAATTCCCTCTCAATTGTGGTCGAGTAGATGTGTAAAGTAGCATAAAATTAAACTTCAATTATGTAATTAACAGATTTTTTGGCCACATGGGGACATCAGAAATAAGCTGTAAACACACCATGACTTTATTATTACCCTTCCAGCTAATATGGCAAAGTTGTTGGGGCTTTTAAAGCTCTATTGCTGACAGCTGCCTTCTGTGGATGAAAACGGTGAGTCAAAAGATGCTGAATCTCTCTGTCTCTGTTGATCTGAGGGGAACTGCAGAGTAGGCTTGCAGCGGTAGCTGGTGTTACCGTTGTTACATAGTGTTTTGGGCATACATCAACTACATTACTTTCCCACCGCCCCCACCATTGTTTTGCTTTTTATATAATAATACCCATTTAGACAAGACGATGGCAGAGAATTTGGTGTTAAAGCAAAAAGCAAAAGTGCCTTTTAGACAATATTTCGGATTTAAACCCAATGCTATAAGGGAAACATAACGTTAACGAGGCAACTGCCGTGCAGATGACGGAGTAGTCACAGCCGGTGTGCTCGGCGCAGCGGCGCAAAGTGGATACCTGCGGCCCCGCAGCAAAAGCTGGACCGGAGAGGCCAGACACACAGCCATCCACGTTAAAGATCAAAGAAAGCGCTCTACATATATTGAGCGCCATCTTTTCTTGTAAAATGTCTGGCGTAATCAATGACACCGGTGTTGTCACCCGTTTATTAACCGGTGGGAAAATGTCCTCACTCTGACACCCCTGCTGCAGAGTTTCAGCTGATAAGTCTCTGTGGGTTCGTCACTATGAGCGACCCCTTCTACATTGGCTACACACAGTCATTTGATCCATTATTAACTAAGGCTGTCAATTGATTTAAATATTCAGTGGCGATTAATCTCGTAATTGTCCATAATTTATCGTGATTAATCGCAAATTAATCAAAACATGTTTTATCTGTTCAAAATGTACCTTAAAGGGAGATTTGTCATGTATTTAATACTCTTATCAACATGGGAGTGGGAAAAAATACTTGCTTTATGCAAATGTATGTATATATTTATTATTGGAAATCAATTAACAACACAAAACAATGAAACATATTGTCCAGAAACCCTCACAGGTACTGCATTTAGCATAAAAAATATGCTCAAATCATAACATGGCAAACTCAAGCCCAACAGGCATCAACAGCTGTTAGTGTGCTGACTTGACTATGCCTTGACCAAAACTGCATGTGATTACCATAAAGTGGGCATGTCTGTAAAGGGGAGACTCGTGGGTACACATAGAACCCATTTCCATTCACATATGTTGAGGTCAGAGGTCAAGGGACCCGTTTGAAAATGGCCATGACAGTTTTTCTTAGCCAAAATTTAGCGCTTTTTTGGAGCATTATTTACCCTCCTTTGCGACAAGCTAGTATGACATCGTTGGTACCAATGGTTTCCTTTCTAGTTTTATATACCAGAATCTTCACTCTAGCTTTACAACTGAGCCTGCTGAAACCTACAAAAGATCGATTGTGATCATGCATTAAAGAAATTAGTGGCGTTTAAACCAATTTGTGTTAACACGTTATTATCGCGTTAACTTTGACCTTAGCCCTATTATTAACATAAAATGTTGACTGTAACAGATTTAAAGACAATGCTAGAGTAAACACACTGCAAATCGATCAGAAAATTTGTCTGATTTGCTCGCTGCTGACCTGCAAACACTGCAACATGATCTGACGTGTCAAGGGAAAAAGTCTCCAAAAAACAAGAAAATTAGAGGAGAAGAGAAACAACAGTTTAGACCCTCATACAGACTAATATTTTTATAACACCACAAACCATCAACTCAAAAATGAACATCATATTCATTCAACACTAGTTCATTTTTTCAGCTGCTTTTAGCAGACTACATGATGGAGTTTCATTCACACTAAATCACTATATCCATACTGCAAAATGAACAATGGCCGGAGAATATTACACCATGCATGAACATAAATTCAGCTCTAAATTCATAAACCATGAAACGTATATCGCAGGTGCCATTTTTACCCTGATAACCGCAATATGTGTTGCCAAAGCAACGACCCTTTGTGCACACATCACCTCATGTGATCAGCAGATAATCCTCCATGTGTGTTTAAGTAGTATAAAAGCTCCGAGGGGCAGGTTTACAAGGTTACATTGTAATGAGTCTCTTTGCCAGGCCGTCCTCTCATCTGATATGCTCCGGTTGCTGCTGTTAGAAGCCCAAATCATGCTATCACTGTGTATACAGGGCCAGCCAGGTCCATCATTAATACTGCTCTTATCATTCTGTCCGCCATGATTTCCATCCAAGGCTTTGTTATCAGTGTGAGACCCGTATCAAGCCGTGTCTGTCTTGTTGGGACATACAGCAGAAGATTTGCTACTAAGCACACTGTCTGTTAGCTGTTGCCTGTTGGCCATCAGAACACACCACAACCTTGACATTAATGATTCAATGAGCACAGTAATTGAGTGCCTTTCTCATTTCCTGGCAGCTACAACACAAAGCTGATGGTGGGGAGACAGCAGAGATACAGAAGGAGGAGGATAAGAGGGTGAAAGAGAAAGGCTTATGAAAAAAAAAAAAAAAAAATCTAAAGGTAGGAGAAAGAGATAGGAGTGAGTGAGAGGGATAAGACACGGAGGGAAGGAAATAAGGAAGGCGAGTAAAGTGTGGGGTAGGATGAGGAGAGGATCAGAGGCAGAGGACAGCGAGGAGAGAGATTGCATTAGCTCATCATCCCAGTGGACCTGCCTGTGCTCTGAGGTTGACAGTCCTGAGAGCTCCTGTCCTTCAGCCTCCCCGTGTGCCTGTGGCATTATCTCCTACTTACCATAGAGGGCCAGCCATTCAGCGCTACAAATCACATTCTTTTTTAAACTTACTTTAGAAATAATATTTCCTGCCATGAGCTCTATTAGGGCCTGTCATTATCGCAATTTCTCACCTAAATCTACCATTCTGCTGAAGTGGTTCAGCAGCAATACAGATATATGAAATTACAGTGCTCTAGTGGTCATGTTCATTGGAAACCTGGTGCTCCTGTGGTATCCCACTGAACATAATAATCATCATGATCACTATCATCTGGTTTTTTTTTCAGCAAAGACCAAAGTTATTAGAATTTATCCTGTGGGGGACACGGATGCATGTACCAAATTGCATGGCAAACCAGCCAACACTATACTATTTAAAATGGATTAAATATGAACCCCATGGTGGCTCAAGAAGAAAGTCAAGGGATCAAGCCGTTAGGATACATTGTCTGGCATTGTCCCTTTACCTCTGACCTCAAGATATGTGAATGAAAATGGGTTCTATGGGTACCCAAGAGTCTCCCCTTTACAGACATGCCCACTTTATGATAATCACATGCAGTTTGGGGCAAGTCATAGTCAAGTCAGCACACTGACACACTGACAGCTGTTGTTGCCTGTTGGGCTGCAGTTTGCCATGTTATGATTTGAACACATTTTTTATGCTAAATGCAGTACCTGTGAGGGTTTCTGGAGAATATTTGTTATTGTTTTGTATTGTCAATTGATTTCCCATAATAAATATATACATACATTTGCATAAAGCAAGCATATTTGTCCACTCCCATGTTGATAAGAGTATCAAATACTTGACAAATCTCCCTTTAAGGTACATTTTGAATGGATAAAAAATGTGTGATTAGTTTGCGATTAATCACGATTAACTATATGGACAATCATGCGATTAATCGCGATTAAATATTTTAATAGATTGACAGCCCTATATATTACATTATATTACACCATAGTGCAGGAGTTCTGGTCATATTGTTTATGGTGAAAGGGGTAATTACAACAAAATATTATTAAATACAATACAAATAATAGTATCTTTAATCATACTTTGTACACAGGCCACGTCCTTTAGAGCTGTGTTTGTTGTGGTCCCTGTCTATTTAAACACCATTTTAATAAACATTCATTATTTGTAGGATGATAAATTATCACATGCTAACAGAGCATGCATCAGTTGTAGCCATCAGAGTGATTTGTGACCTCCTCCACCTATTTCACCACAACATATTTGCTTTTCATGAAAATTAATTAACTTCAGACCTCATTCATTAGAAGACACAATTAATCGCTCTCACCATGCAACATGACGAATGACAAACAAAAATGTTATCGTCAAATTTAAAATAACCAGCAAACACAAACAGGGAAAGGGTTTTATTAGCAGTAGTACATGCAGGTCTGACTGCTGATTTCTGCCTATAGTGCTAGCAGATCATTTTGTGTTTTTTTTATATGAACAAAGTGATTTCAACTCATTAATATTAGGGCCAGGGATATGTTCACCCTCTCTAAAAAAGACAATAAATTATTCAAATGATCAATCAAAATGTGCATTGCGTTTATTTGTATGTTTTTTTCTTTTTACCCTCAGGTCTGTTTGATATCGTCATCCCTCAGGTGGCACCTGCCACGTTTCATTATTTAATACAAAAGGTGAAACTTACAAATGTCAACAAATTTCGAAGGGGAAAAAATTTACCCTGGAACCAAATCAAAACAGAACCGGGTTAATTGCTTGAACCGTGTTTGTTTGTTTGCTTAGAGAATGGAGTCAGAGGCCTACGCTTACACTTCCAGTCTAAAGCCCTGTTGAAGAATTGACAGGCAGGGCTAAAAATAGGAAAATGTGTGGTAACTCGAATATGTAGAGTGTTCCTCCGCGTTGGTGGTGTAATTACAATGGATTAATTAAGATAGATGTCTGCTACATGCACATTTCCCAACCCAACAGAACATTCCCGACGTCTGTCTACTGACAATAATTCAGTCTGTCAGTGCAGCCATACAAATAGAGGGGTGGGGGGGAGGCATATTTCCCAGGGGACTGTCTCACCTCCTGCTTCCTGCTACCTTACATGATCTGAGATGAATGTCCACCATGAAAAGGCAAAGTGGGATTGCACGGACAGATTGTGCATGCTTTTGCTGTACACTGCCTCTGATTTACGTGAAAGACTGACATTATGTCCCTTATTGAATAAGCCTATGACATATGTTGAAAGAGTTATTGGTCGATAGACATTTCCTTTGGCTAACTCAGACTGCTGAAGATTCATATTTAGCTTTGGCTGAACTTTAGAATACTTTTTTTGCACAGAACAAGGACTGTAGATTTTGCCGAGGCCATTTGTAGACACATACATGTCAATGGAAAGACGTGGCCGTGCCGTGTGAATATTAACGAATACACCCAGGTGGCGCAAATTGAGGCGAGTTGAAAATGTTTCCACTTGAGTTAAATGTTTGCGCTTATCCCAGGGCTTTATGGATCTGACATTTCTTTATAAACATATAGAGATAAGACGGAAAATAAATATGGATGGAATAGAAAGAGAGAGTTCCTGGTGACATTTGAGATCAGCAGACACTGAGTGGCCACACAAACACACACAGATATGCATCGACCACACAAGGTTAGCTAGCTTACATTGTCTCTACAGTCAGAATATTTGCTTTTTGTGGCGAATAAGTACCGACCACACAAATCAGTCAAATTCACACCTTTAAAGCAACTATGACAATGTGAAAACAAAGTCCCAATTGTGAAAGGGGTACTGGTGAAACTATCTGGAGATACTCTTTGCATTATGGAAATTTAGAGCAAGTTTCAGATCATTGTTAAGCTGTCTGACCAGTGGGCTCCAGGTCTGAAAAGTGAAGCCAATGAGGAAGTGCCTTAAACTTGCATTCTTTCTAATAGCCAGCACGGGGCGACTCCTCTGGTTGCAAAAAGAAGTCAGATTGTATAGAAGTCTATGAGAAAATAACCCTACTTCTCTCTTGATTTATTACCTCAGTAAACATTGTAAACATGAGTTTATGGTCTCAATCGCTAGTTTCAAGTCTTCTTCAATACAGCATGATGTTCATTTAGCAAATTATGGTCCCATTTAGACTCAAGTAGACCATAAAGCAGGGTATGCTTTAGGGCGTGGCTACCGTGTGATTGACAGGTCGCTACCACGGCATTGTCCAAACTGGGAGTTGTCCGCGTTTTCGTCTTAGAACTTTAACCCTTTCACAGTGTGTTTTCAGTTCATGAAAGTTATTATTAACATTTTGGTCGCATAAAAATGTCTTATTCAGCATTTGGTTGTACTTAGCTCCACCCTCTTGTGTCACTTTTGCTAGCAAAAAGCCAAGATGGCGACAGCCAAAATGCCAAACTCGAGGCTTCAAAACGGCAGTCCACAAACCAATGGGTGATGTCACAGTGACTACGTCCACTTCTTATACACAGTCTATGGTTTTGGTTCACTCTCACAGCTCTCACGGCGTCATTTACGGCCGCAGCAGGCAGTTGTTTTCAGAGAAAAAGCTCTAAAAACCAACCAATCACTACCTGCTCAGCACCAAATAGCAGACAAACACCGCAAGAGTGGAGCTGGTGAACACAGTGGAGCTCAGTTAAAGCTGTTAAAGAGACAGATATTTTCTTCAGGAGTTGGTAGAGACCAAAATCAGAGCTAAAAGTAAGGTTATTCATCAGGTGGACACAAACATGATTCAAAATGAATGTTGCTCCATAACTGCTAGATGTGTAAATAAGCAAGTGTTTTCTAAAAAGTTAAATCAACTTGAACGGTGATGATATGTCAGTTTTGTGTTCACAGCTTATTCACAGTTATTGCAGGTTTTAAACTGCAGTCACTTTAGGAAAGTATCTCTTCAATCACAAGAGTGATTACAGCAACCAATAACTCTCAACGCACATATGGCATATGAGTGTTATATTAAGGTAGACTCGAAATAATCCAAACCTATCTTTTAAGCACAGATGTGTCACACCAGTGTTTATAGCTCAGCAGCAATAGAAAACAAGTTGTCTCACCGTTCTCTTTTTATTTGAAGTCAGACTAATTTGTCACGCCTCGCGAAGCTTTGAATTGATTAAGACTGTGACCGAAGCCCTACAATCATAGTTTCACGACAGAACTTGGAAGTAAAGAGATTGATAACGCGCAAAAGTGATGTATCACATGAGCTGCGCATTGTGTAAGTGAACAAATAAAAGGTAAATGGGTCAGTGAGTGTGTGTGCTTGAGTGTGGCGCTATGCATCCATTCTCGGGCCAGACCGTCTGACTCAGCCGCCTGTCAGCAGGACGAGGCAGATGGGAGACATAAAACGCTCCATGCCTTGACAAGGTAGTCTGTCAAAGTTAGGGAGAACAGTCACAGGGGTAATGTTTTGACAAGGCATTAAATGTCTCCTTCGCAGACGTCCTGTATGTCATTCCATTAGATTGATGTACAGATACAGATGGCTGTATAATGCATGCCTACGGGGACTCCGCATGCTCATGTCTTGACTTTTGTTATCCTCTGGCCCACATTTAACACAGCTAATGATTAGCCTTAGCCGTGTCACTCCCAATCTCAAACGTCGCTGTATAATTGAGCGATTAAAATGCGATTAAGAATGACTTTCAACAATACATTTCACATCTGTATTGCTTCATCCCTGTCATGACGTGTGGCTCGCTGCCTACATTATGTTTAATTTCTTCTTTACAGGCTGTATTCAATATATGCCCAGTTTTACGTGTCATAATTGGCCATTAGTTGCTTTTTTGGAGTTCGCTGTTCTAAACAGTGCTGTGCGAGACCTTGATACGTTCCCTCCCCTCTCTCCTGCTGTTTCCTTTCACCCCACTCTCCTGTGTTCGTCTCCCATACACAAGTCTGTCAAAGTTCAGATATCTCAATTCAGGGCGAGACAATTATATCCAGTCTTTGCCACAGGGCATGCCCTGAGCACCAAGAGACCTTTTACCCTGCATCTATCCATAATGATCTGTTTGGTTACCAGTGTTTTGTTTTTTTTATCTTTTAAATGACTGGACACCACCTGAGGCTATGCCTGAAGAAATGAGTTGCAGGGCAGTGTGTGGATGTGTTTATATTTCTACTATAATGCTCTAAAATAGGTAATTACTTACACCGCATAGAGAATCTGTGGTAACTAGAGCTTGCTGCTGATACTGCAGTTACCAGAGCTAACACAGCTGGCGACAGTGTGTGCAGTGTGTCATGATCATTTAAGGTTTGGGCCATTATCATTTTACAGAATGAACATCTAATTTTAAGGATAAATTCTTGTCAGACAGTGTAAAAAAAGTTTGTACAGGATGTTATATACAAAATATATTGACCCATTACGTCAGAATATTTTTTCCTGGAAGATCTAAGGATTCCTCTCCTTACAGAGACAAGTCGCATTAGCTGACAACGATAATGCTGATGTTTACCATCTTCTCTATCTTAGTTTAGCATGTTACCATGCTAATATTTGCTAATTATTATCAAAGACAGCGGAGTCTGATGGGAATGTCATACTTTTTGCAGGTATTTTGGTCATAAACCAAAGTAATAAAACATCTGACCTGATAACGGCTCTCACAAGGTTATTACACTTCATCCTGAAGGGGACATAAATTCCTGCACTGAATTTCATGGCAATCCATCCGATAGTTGTCAAGACATTTTGCTGGAAACCAAAGCTGTCAACCTCATTGTTACATTAGAGGAAAAAGTCAGGACATCACCAAAGTCAGTTAGGCTTTATCCTCTAGGGATCATGAATATCTAATGCCATACAAAGCAATTCATCCCATTGTTGAGATATTTCAGTCTGGACCAAAGTGGTGGGCCGAGCATCGGGACCAACGGACAGGCATCCCTAGAGCAACACAGCTAACGAGGCTAAACATTTGTCTAGCTATGAAATTAATGATCCAATCGCAATTATTTGAGCATTAGTCGTGGTGATTAAACAATATAACAAGGAATCCATAAATGTGTAACATCGACAGAACTAAGAACACTGAAGTCATACCTATATACCTGATTCACATAGCTCTGTTTGTAGAAAGAGAATTGTTGATCCATATAGGGCTGGGTATTATTTAAAAAATTACGATGCCAGTACCAATACCCCTTAAAGCGATACCGATACCAATAGAGAACTTCAGTCGATACCTGCCATGTGAATAGAAGCTGTGCGTGTGTGCCACTGGCTTGGCCACAGTGGGACACACACCGCACTGCTCATACAGCGGTTACCGCTGATAATGCCGTCCCCCGACCCGCGGTTGCAGGACAGCATTGTTGCAGAACCGTAACAGCCACCCTCCCACATTAAGTGTTAGTTCTGTCAGCACTATAGCCATTGTTAGCACTGTAAGCACCGTTAGCTGCTAGCCGTCGGCCTGAGGGCATATCAATGTTCAGAGCCGTGTGCAGGCAATCAATTCCGACTATGGGTTGCAGCTGCTGCGGTAGTCACGCGTCACAATAAATCGAAGAACACTTGCAGGTGATTGGCTGCGAGCAAAACAGTCATCTTTTTCTAGATCTGGGCACAAAACGGATCGATTAGAGGGAATCGTTTGACTGGATAAGTTTCGATACTAGTTGGCACTGGGTTGTTTCGGTCGATGGCCTACCTTACAGGTATCGAGTACCGATACCCAGCCCTAGTCAGTATGTACCAAACACTTATTTTCTCGACAACACAGCTAAATACATACCTATCCTGTCATGCTATCCCCTCCTCATAGCTCAGGAACTCTGTCAGGAGTAGCACGTGTGGATTGTTTGTTTCGATTGTTTGGTTGATTAATTCAGTGCTCAAATATGTTGGGAGAAGTAGCAACACAATCATGAAAGATTGCAGATTTGACACTCAAATCTGTTGTTGTGCTGTGCTGCCTCATATTCATGCATCAACTAAAAGGTATTGGCCAGGGAGCAAATGTTTTCCTTCCCTGAAAATCTCCTCGAAGGACACCCTCAAGTCTCCTCTTGATAACACTCGGGGGGGTGAGACAGACTGTGTAATCATTTGATTAGCTCTTCATCTTTTAGGGTAGGCATGCACAAGCATTGTATGTAAACACCGCAGCTGTTCCAGCTCATTTCACTAAAGGACTGCAGATTCACCGAGCACACACAACACAGTGACAGTGTCCAGAAGCAGACCACATATTTGTTATTCTAAAATTAACATTTTCATCCTGAGCAATAGATTTAATCCAGTTGCTCACATGCCAGCGTGTTTACTGGAATCAAAAACTGGCCACAAGCCAGCGTCTACTGAGCAGCACGCATAATGCATTAAAAGCATTAGGCTAATAAGCTCTAATATTGTTCCAAGAAACTGCATAATGATTGTATGCTTATGTCTAAACTACTGAGATGAAGTTGTGTTTTTTCCCTATGGTTTTATGGCCTTCAACCTCTCTTCACCAGCTTTAGTGCATGATAGGTATTACCTCGATGTTTTGCCAAATCTAGTCACTTCTCACCTGCTCCACGCCCTTATTCTTGAGAATAAGGGCGTCTGCAATACGGCCGAGCAAATTGAATCTGCCAGTCAACTGAAGCGCCACACTTATCTAATGCGACCTGTAATACAGGGCTATGCTCTATTGCCTTTGCATAACACCCTCTCCATGTTTGTAACCCCAGCCCCCAAGGTAGCGCCCAAGTATTGTCATTTCACTTATTGTAAACCAAGGCCAGCTCCACCTCCAGCTACCCCTTTTTTTTGTTTTTCTCCGTAGCTTTCTGTTATTGTCAGGAGTCCTCTCTGGGGCACCAACACTAAAGTTCACATTACTCACATAATCACAAGCGCTTACTATGTAAATGCGCACATAGCCGATCACGGTGAACGAGGGGGGAAGAGATACATAGAGTCACTGAGAATTCATGGTGCCAGGGACTAATGCTTTTCTGCTTAAGTCAGCAAGGGAGATGTTAATGCTGCTGTGAGAATTAATGGAAGTATTGGCTTACAAACATTTGGTGATACATTATTGTGGCTCCGAGCGACCGGCTTCTCCGGGGTTGTTTTTCAATCCCACAGGCCGCAAGGGAAGTACTTCCTGTTTTAATTAGATACTGGGTAAGCAAATAGTAACTCAGATAAACTACGGGCTCTGTGGTCAGCTGTTTCCTATTTCACAGGAATAGATGATCCAGATTTAAGTATTTATCATGAAACTAAGATGTGATTAATGACAGTGCTTTGATAGATGGTGAACTAATATGTAGTGATCAATAAATATATTCAAGGGGGCTGACAGCATGAATTTTTCTATGGAAATGGAAATCATATACCATGGCTACAACTCAGCTAAAATAAAATTCCTACTAACTGGAAGGGACAGCAGTTACTAAGGGCTAAACAATGGTTACTATGTGGTCATATGAGCAACATAGAAGCATAAAGTGACTAGATATTTCCCAAAGTTTCACCCAAGGTACCACTGCAGAGAAAGTGGACTGAAGTGGTGACCAACGATAGTTATTTTGGGGGAGAGACGACCAAAACACATTCCATGCAATCCCTCTCTGTGAGAAAGACATTTTTCCTCAATTCCTATTATCATCTGTTGAGTTCCAAATGATGGATGGTCCATGGAAACATTGGACTAGTTTCAAACACAGGTTCAGTGCTTTGTCTAGTCTGGTATGACATCCGACACACTGTTCCAAATTGGCACCCAGTGTGGTGATGTCACACATGTTAAAGTCCCCAAAAAGAAACACACTACTGACAGCTCAGTTGCAGCTGTCAACAACGTTCTGTTCCGTTCTGTTGCCATTGTGTTGACTGGTCCAGTGACTGAAATCACAAGAATCTGAGTGAGTGAATTCAAAAGGAAGACAGCGGTGTGCAACGTGTCATGATCTCACTGTGTATGCAACAGTCTGTCTCTCAACAGTGATGTTGGCGAGTTTGTGGTTGGCAGCTGCATGAGCTTGTAAATGATTCTAATGGTCAGTTTTGACTGCTGGACACCAAGAATCTTTTTCGGGAACTCAGAAACTGACTGTAGCTGCAAAACCAATTGCAGGAACTTAGCCTTGTTGAGGTTATTAGGCCTTGTAGTTCTTGTCCCCCAAAGTATTCATTCAGTCAGCAAGCAAGTACAGGTTAAAAATAACCAGAAAACAACAACTGATCATCATTGGCCTTCAAGTCTTTCTAGCATTTCACATCTGTCTTTAACCCTCTGCAAGTCATCTTTTCCGTATCCATTCAAATAGCACAGAGTTGTGTACTCGCTTTTAGTCCTTTATCAGTCTAGTATGCATAAACTCCACAGATCTTCCTGGAAACACAAATGGGTTTTTAAGTTTAGTTCAAGAGACTCCTTGGTTCCAGGAACTACTTGATGAGAAAGGCCCATGCTAGTTTCCACTTAGGGAAAGAGCATAAAGCTCCTGATTCAATGTCTATATCTGTGATCTGTTCGGAAAGCAATATATCAGCAAAAGAAACGGCATATTTTTATGCAAATACTCACTCAATAGTCACCCAATAACTCAATGAGTGCATTATGTTTTCTCCTCTATGTTTCAATTCAAGTTCAAGTTCTTTATTTATCGTTATGCACAAAAATTCCAGTGAAGCAGTCGTTGGCAATGAAAATGAAAATCTTAAGTCTCAGGCTCCCACTAACAATGCTAATTAAATATATCTAAAAACGAAAAAGAATATCATGCAAGTATAAAACAAAATGAGAATCTAAGCATAAAACAAAATGAGAATCTAAGCATAAAATAGTGCAAGTTAAAATAAGGGATTAAATATAACACAAATAAAATGGTATGTAGTAAATGTATATGTATAATGTATATGTATAATGATAGGTATAAATATATACTGTATATAAACAGGAGGAAAATCAACCCACGATGTCATGTTATTTTTTTGTTATTTCTCTTATTTTGCACTTGCACCTCCATTTTCAGTGCTGCTTGATATATTATGTGCTCTCATGTTCCTAATTTTTGTATGTCATATAGCAGTAAGCCTCGAGCGGATTTCTCTCCATCCACTCCCCAACGAAGTCCAACTCCTGCCGTGCGCCCCAGGCAGCCTCGGCCCTCGCTCAGCTGCCGGGGCTGACCCACGGCAGGACTACGGTGGGGACGCGCTGCTGCATTCTGGGACTGGATCCCGGTATGGGCGAAAGACTGCTGCACGGGTCCTTCAGGGCTGCTACAACAAGCTAACTGTTGCACACAAGTAACACTCACCACAGCTCAATAAAAAGGCCTAAATAAAAAGGATTTCTTTTGTTATGTGTTTAAAAGTTCACAATTAGCTCATGAGTTAAACAGTCTTGTGGCCTGCGGGATGAAGCTGTCCCTGAGCTTGGTGGTGCGGTACCGTCTGCCAGATGGCAACAGGCAAAACAGTTTGTGGCTGGGGTGGTTGGGGTCTCTAATAATCCTTTTGGCTTTCTTCTTACACCGCTGGTTGTAGAGGTCCTACATGGATGTCAGCTCCGTCCTGGTGACGTGCTGTGCAGTTTTCACCACCCTCTGTAAAGCCTTACGGTTGAGGGCGGTGCGACTGCCATATCAGGTGGTGATGCAGCCGGTCAGGATACTCTCGATGGTGCATCTATAGAAGTTGCAGAGTATCCTGGAGTCCATGTTGAACCTCCTCAGCATGCGGAGGAAGAAGGGCCGCTGTCTTTAGTCTTGGAGATGGTGTCTGTGTGGTGAGTCCAGGTCAGGTCCTCACTGATGTGAACCTCGAGGAACCTGAGGCTGCTGACTCTCTCCACCGTAGAGAGAGCTTTGTGTGGCCACGCAGTCGTGTGTGAACAGGGAGTACAGGAGAGGGCTGAGCACGCAGCCCTGAGGGGCGCCGGTGTTGAGGGTCAGGGTGGAGGATGTGGTGGTGCTCATCCGCACAGCCGGGGGCCTGCCCGTCAGGATCCAATCACAGAGGGCGGTGTTAAGTCCGAGGTGTCTGAGCTTGATGACAAGCTTAAAGGTCACAATGGTGTTGAATGCTGGACTAAATGAACAGTATTCTCACATAAGTGTTCCTCTCGTCCAAGATGTGATCCTGTGGTGCAGGGTTGAGGAGGAGCTCGAGACATGGCAGCCATCCTCAGCACCATCTTACTCAGGAAGATTCCTCCTCTGTTCCTGCCCTGGAACCTCATTTTCTCTGTACTGGCTTACAACGTTTCCAAAAGAGATGTTCTGGACTCCCTTCAAGCAGCGAGCGTGCCATTTGGCCGAGGGAGTCCGGCCTGAGATCCAGCGGATTGCCTCATGAATAGACTGTTCTTCCAGGTGTGAGCATGGATAAAGCAGTCAATGTTAAAAAAGCCAATGCTGTCAGTGCAAACGGTTTAACAGAAAAAAAACTGTGAAATGATCGCTCTCTTCTTTATTGGATAAAGTCATATCAGAATTTGTAACTTGTGCTGACATACCCTAAAACATTTCTTGCTCATGAAAATTTTATAGTTGCAGCATATTGACATAGTTTTTTTCTCAGTTCACATCTTGTATGTTTTGTCTCTTCAGCACCCTGTAGCATAGGTATATACTAACATGCTGATACTGTATACACATACATACACAGCATTCTACCTCATATGACAGTGTGTGCAGAATACTGAATGTTCTGTTGTCAAAAATATACTTTAACATTATGTATGACCCTACCCCCAAATCGTGAATTCTGGAGATCCAACCTGTCCGAGCAAACTGTTTGCATCTCAAAGAGAGGAGGATTCTACCTGAGGCAATTTCCTTGGTGCTCCACATGAGAGAGCTCTGTAATATCCCAGGCATTTTTTGTATTATGTATGTCAACACTGTACAGCTCACTGAGGATGCATATGCAAAATGATTTATTCAGTTCAACAACAGCATCCTTGTTGAACCCATGGCAATGGATAGTGATAAAGGAGAGAGCAGAGCAAAATGCCGTAGTTTTCACCACCCAAGGTTAAAGCTATCTGTTACACAGCGTTATACAATGCAGTAAAGCAGCAAGGAGATAAAATGAAAAAACACAGAAATAACATTGTGACCTTAAAGTAGGATTTTTATGTTTGAATATCAAAAAAGTTACGGAAGTAATCTGAGTGAGTTTCTAAGACGTGTGTGCTCTATGCTTTGGCAAGTATACTCCACACATTTGCCAAAATACAAGAAGGAAGGAAGGCTATGGAAATTAATATTTTTTTTTTATTTCATTTTTTATACTTGGTAAGAGCAGGGGTGGGCAACCATATGCCATATGCAGTGGTTATGCAGGTTTTCATTCCAACCCAAAACTACACAGAAGAAATTAGATTTATGAAGGGCGTTGTGCTAAGCCTGGGCGCTGACAATCAAAAATAAATTAAAGTTGAGCGCAGAAAATGGCTTGGAGTGCTCTCAGGAATTGTGTGCAGTGAATGAACTTTGCTCACTACGCTCATGTTGTGTGTGTAAATATGGAGTTTTGCTCGCAAGCTGCAACATTGCTCACAAAGACAAAGTTCCCTCTCACGGGAGAGATGTCAGAGCACTCGCCGTGAGTAGCCACGGGTGTGGCACAGCAATTTCCCCGCTCGGGCTGTTCTCTTGCTGACACTCAAGCTGTCAGTCATGCATGTGTCATGTCACAGAGAATGCCCACTGAATGGGGATAAAAACAGTGAGTGAGATGCCTAAACACTGAGGTGGATGGGAGGCGGCAACGAATCAAATAGCAGAGGTAAGAAAAAAAATCATCACTTCTTCTGACAACAATCAATAACCTGCACAAACTAAAGACACACATTTTAGGCCATTCTCAAACCGCATTGTTCCTGAGGCCAAAAGGCTTCAGGTCACAGGAAAAACACTGTCAATTGTGAAGTGCTGTACAACAGAACATCAGGCTGGGCGGCCTCTGACAAAACACTATCACACAAAACAGCCTTAGGTGAGGCAGCAATGTCACTCTCGCATGACTGTGTTGTGCTAGCAGCAACATACGCTTCCTGTAATTAGAATAAAGAACAAATATCATCTGTTGGGCAGTAATGTCATTACTTGTTTTAGTAACAAGTAGCGTAAGCGACTGCAATTTGCAATTTGGTAATAACATTACTGATCCCAGTAATGCTCCATTACTTTGACATTTTGCAGGGTTGGCTTGTTTGCTGTCTTAACGGGAGTTTGATGATGAGATCAGTTCGGTTTCTCTGCTAGTGGAGAGATTGCTCACCTCCACCAAAAAAATGAGAAATGCACCTCCCAGTATCTACAAAATTGTCTTTATAACATGCAATGTGTTCTTAGCCAGCTTGCTAATATTAGCCATAGGTAGCTTAAATTGAGAAATCACTGGGTTTTGTTAGAGCTGGAGAATTTATAAACCCAAAGCTTTGTTGTGCAGATGGGACTTGAAGTGCTCAAGATAGCTATTAATGGTCAGCAAATACCTCCAAAATGTAGACTGACTGCTTACTTAACTCCCATTTTCTATTTCCACGCGTTAAATACAGAATATGTGACATGTGGAGGCTTTGGAGTTGTTTAAAGTGACCTTTGGCAGAGTTGAGCTAAGTAATGAAAATAATCAAACATAAGTAAATTGTTTCTGTTGAGAAATGAGCAAGTAACGTAATTACTTTTTCAATGAGTAATATGTAATGAGTAGGCTACTTTATAACATTTTACAGTAACTTGCAGTGCCAATCGACTAACAGACTGAGCAACCAACTTGTTCTCACTCCCACCTCGTCAAATACCGTCGCTTTGTCAGTGCACAACGGCGTCTGGTACCGACGCACCAGGGGCACCCTTTAGCATCTGTATGGGACACACCAGGCTTTCAACTCACTCCAATATGAATCCATTCGCGCCGATATTCGACAGTCAGAGCAACCAACGTAGCATAAAGAGCAAGGAAGTCCGCATAGGAAGGACAGGAAGGGAGGTGGGACGGGTCAGACAAACACAGGACTGTCACCCAGGAGACAAAACAATATTGACTTATTTTACCGTAGTTTTGTTACATAACTTCCGTAGTTATTTTACGTAACAAACGTAGTTATTTGAACCCAAACCACAATCTGTTCGTAAGCCTAACCAAGTACTTTTGTTGCCTAAACCTAACGAGGTAGTTTTGTTGCCTGAACCTAGCCAAGTACTTTTGTTGCCTACACCTAATGAAGTACTTTTGTTGCCTAAACATAACGAGGTAGTTTTGTTGCCTGAACCTAACCAATTAATTTTGTTGCCTAAACCTAACCAAGTACTTTTGTTGCATAAGTAAACCTACATTGTAATTTTATTTTGAAAATAGACTGTACGCATGTAAGAATCAGAAACTGTACCTTTCCTGTGGACACGGAAGTTTATTTTGAAGAGACACTATGCACATAAAGAGTGGAAACTGACACTGACACGCTGTCCTTGACATGTCCAAAACTGATGCTATGAGGGGTACCAAGAGCGTCATAGTCTGAAGCGTGATTTGTCGAGTTGGGAGTGAGAATTTGTCGTGTCAACAGATATTATCATAAGAGCCACTAGCATCACTAACAGTTATGAAAATGATGGTATTTTGTGTTTCTATTATGTTTTTGCGAGATTAATAATAATTTTGAACTCCCACATAGTAAGTCTGAGGGTCAAATACAAACTGATTTGTTAAAATTATTGTAACACTTTTAACAACCCGCACAACCCACAATTTTATTTTGAAGGGCAGACATCCAAATCGGAAACGTTATTCCTGCAAGGGAGAGTGTATCTTCACTTGACGGGTCGGAGCAGGGACGCTCACCGGATTCAGCCTGAGACCGTTTGTTCTGAGGCCTTCTGTCCTGATACCGTTTATCTCCGCTCCGTTTGTCTGATACCATTTTGCCAGATATTGTTTTGTCTGAGGCCTTTTGGTCTGATGCCGTTTGTCTGAGGCCATTTTGTCCAAGGCTGCCTCGTCAGATCTTCTATTGGAGGACTTCTCAGACTTGAAAATGTTTTGCTTTGTTTCCTGTGGTCTAGGGAACAATGCCCTTCTGTATGATGTCTGTGAACTGACACTGAGTATGTCTTAACACAACACAGTGTAAATCAACGTGTTCCCTTTCTGTGTTCTCTCTCACTGTGTTTAGTTTCTGTATTACACACTCACAGGCATTGTGTGCAGTCAACACATTGTGCATAATGATCTACTTGTGTAACCTTGCTATGAAGTGTACACAGCTTGCTACATGGATGAGTATAAAAGAGCCAGTCGCTTGCAGAGACAGCACCCAGGAATGGAGAGGTGAGTGGAGATCACGGAGGGCTCTTTGTGCTGTGACATGGAGGGGACTCTTTGAAGATCAAATGCTTTCGAAAGGGGCACCAAGGTCCTGCCAGTCAAGCACAATTAAAACCTCTATGAGCCCGAGACACTGTAAAGAGATAATGAGAAAGGGCTTCCTCTAATCCTGCCAAATTATGTTTGGAAGCTATAGGTTGGATTGCAGTAAACATGAGAGAAAGCTGGGCATTTCAATTGTGAAGATCCTGCATAAATAACAGTATTGTTTGGTTAAGAAAGTTCCATGAAATTGTTTCTTATTAATGCTAATATTTATATTTAGAGAACCATGTAAGTGTGAATACATTTTTTTCTCTTTTTTTGTTTATTTTAGAGAAAGCAGTGTGTATGTATTTACACATTTAACTCACTTGTAGAAATCATGCTATGAGTTTGACTGTATTTAATAAAAGAGGTTTTGCGATAATTGATCAAACAACAAGGCATATACAGACGCAGTACAATTCTACCTTGCAGTATCTAACATTTTGTTGACCAAACATCAGGGAATAAATGGTGTATAGCCTCATTGCCCTCTTCTGGAGGAGGAGAACACAGCACCATACATTCTTTAGCTTTACTGTGAAATATATTGTATATTAGTATTATTAATATATTTTCATAAAACTGCAAAAGATACACACCTTTAAGGCTGCAATGGGTAGAAATGGAGCAAATATGATTAAAAAAAGTTATTTTTATTAAACGGTCACTGTATCCTGACAGGAAATCTGAAAAAAATCATGTGTCTCTGTGTCCTCCGGTGTCCTCCGGTGCTCCTAATGGCATCTGCAAGATTTCACAGACCAGAGGAAAACAACCAATCAGAGCCGAGCTGGCGTCTTGCCGTCTCTGAGCAGCTGTCAATCACTCGTGAACTCCGATCCAACGGTCAAACTAGGCAGCGCTGATCAAATATGAATCAATATTCTATTACTGTAATGACTATTTCTCGCCTCAAATGTTTTTAGAAACATCTTGTGGTATACTGTTTAGCTGTAAAATGAGAAAGTTTGTGACCCGGCAGCCATGTTGAGATCAGTTGAGGAAATACCAAACACCGCCCACCTGCCGGAGCAAACTTTCTCATTTTACAGCTAAACAGTACACTACAAGATGTTTCTGAAAACATTTGAGGTGAGAAATAGGCATTACAGTAACAGAATATTGATTCATATTTGATCAGCGCTGCCTAGTTTGAGCGTTTGATCAGAGTTCATGCGTGACTGACAGCTGCCTCTGTTGAATGAACAGCCAATAGGAATGCTCTCTCTCTCTGAAATGACCTGTGATTGGCCAAAGTCTCCCGTCACGGGCTAGATTTTTTAAAGCCTGAAAACAGAGCTATGAGGAGGTGCAGAAGTTTAGTTTTCTCTCAGAACACTTGAATTACAATATGCTGAAAGGTTATTGTGGAATTTTTGCCCAATGATGCCAAAAACATTCAGCCTACTGCAGGTTTAATCTCGAGCTCTCACAGCAGTATCACTAAATATCATCTTATCTATACCTTTACATAGGACAGACAGGGAGAGGACGATAATTTAAGGCCTTTTAGGCCACACATAAGGGCCTCACCACGAAGGCTGCAACTGAGTGGACTACCAGGAGTTTTTTTTGTATGCCACTTTTCCACTACCCAATCAGGTTTCCAATCTGCAAAGATATACACTCATAATGAACAGTGCTGGCAAAGTCATCAAGGCAATAACAGGATTCCTCTCAAGCACTCCATGTTGTTGCACTGCATTGGGTTTACGCTTCTCTGTAGTGATTCTGTCATCTTTCTTATCGAACAATCGTTTTGCTCCACACCGATTCCCCTGCAGTACAAAACCCCTTTTCTTGGCCCACTACAGTTGCCCTATCTCTTAGTTTAAGCCGCTCTTTATCGCTTTACGCTGGTTTGTGTCTCTCTCCTCTTCCTCAAAAAAACACACACACACACACACACACACACACACACAAATACAACTGCTGCACAAAAGCAGCAGATGCGGTCCCTATTATTTGCTCTGAAAATGAATTCTGAAGCCAGTTCTCATCATTAAAACTGTGCTCTTGCAGTTATTCTAAGCTTGTTCCTGCAACATTTGTGGTGTTTTCATTGCGCAAGCCAAAAGGCTGCAGTCGGTTTCAGCGATCAGAAGTGATGCAAAACCGTGTCAAACCTTCAGTCAGCTCTGCCAATGAGATGTAATGTACTAACATGAGAGTCAATACTAGTTCAGCTGACTCCGTCCAAGATAGCAGCTCACAAGCAAAAACTATTGAATCGTGGCTGGCTTCCCAGTTTTGAATCATTAAGTGGGAAAATGAAATGTTCCATGTTAAACACGATCAAATCTACATATTAAAGCTCAGTTTTAATGATATGTTAATTGAGCTGATTCACATCAGAAATGCCCGTGGAGAGCTGAAACGATTGCACGGCCATGCTTGACTTTAAGAATTCATACTGGGCTGGTTGTCCAGGGCAAAATTTCCGTCCCATCACGTTTACTTACAGCAGATAACTGGAAAAGCTGTCTCAGAATATGGTTGTAAGTATCGGTTTGTGTTGCAAATGTGGTACCTTGCACACAGAATTGATATAAGCATGCGTGTTATCTGTCTGTTGTAACATTTTACCACTCAGTCTGTGCTTGGCATCACATAGACAAATAGTGCAGCAACATTGTGTTGCAGCTGCTACTTTGAAATAATATCTTCTTACTCCAGTTATAGAATATAACATTTTACTATATTTCTTTCAGCTCTGAATGGTTATCAATATATTATTGATTCCTCGATCCCCAAGAAAAAAAAAAAGATCAACACTGTTCCTCCTTTCCATCTTATCGTGTATGTCAAATGCCATTCTTCTCATCTGAAAACAAGATGCTCCTTAAGGGTGCCCATGCTTTACCTTTGATGTGGTGCCTATTGTTCACGTAATGCTAATAAGGCAATACTGCTATGCTGCTTGAATATCAAACAAATAAATGACAGCATTATAGTTTCTATTACATGTTACACTGTATGTGTGTCAGTTTGTTACCACTGGTCTCTCACAGCCCACTGCAGCTTGTTTGGTGCTCTCAACTTTAATACGTATCCAATATAGATACTGGCAGTTTAAATATTCATCCAGTTGTCATTTAGCATGTCATCAGTATTGACTAGTTAAAGATGCTATGAAAGATGAAAAGTGACGCTGCTGTACTGATGCTGGAATTATTATCGTTCTCTTTTCAGGCAGATTTTCTGACCTCTCTGTTCATTGTACTTATAATTACTATACTTTATTCTATTATACTTTTATTCCCTGGTGAAACGCAGCAATTGGTGAGTCATGTATATGATTGTACTACAACTATTATCTTCTCAATCATACAAATTATACAAATAATTCTACTACTACTACTACTACTACCTTCAAGGGGACATATCATGCTCATTTTCAGGTTCATACTTGTATTTTGGGTTTCTACTGGAACATGTTTACGTGCTTTAATGTTCAAAAAACACGTTATTTTTCTCATACGGTCTGTCTGAATACACCTGTATTCACCCTTTGTCTGAAACGCTCTGTTTTAGCACCTTTCTCTTTAAGCCCCACCTCCCAAACAAAGCCCAATCTGCTCTGATTGATCAGAATTTCCGGTCTTCGGCATCTGCGCTCTCGCTGTGCGTGTCAACCATGGATGTATTAAGAGAACTGGATACAGCGTTGGAGGCGGGGCCCCGTTCATTCCTATGAATGTTGCTCAGTGGCGCATGATGCCAAAATGGCTCGACTTCAAACTAGAAAAGTACCCGGATCTTCTGGCGATCTTCCGCATCCATTGGGCCCATGGAGCAGACGCAGTGGCATCCGCTCAGTCACATGGCTCGGTCACAGGGTCACGGCCGTCACGCTGTCGTAACGGCTTGCTAACTCCACCTCCCAGCCTTCGCTCCAGCCTCGGTCTGGATCTCATTCACAACTTGATTTACCTCGACAAAAAATTATCCGATGAGTTACAGACATCTCTTTCCCAATGTAAGTCTATGGGAAAAAGAATTTTTGGGCCCAATGGCATCACGTGACGGACACAGACGTTGTATGAAAATTGGGATCAACGACCGGCGATCTTCCTGGGGGCTTGATGTCAAGTTAACAGAGTTTAGAGGCACTTCTACCGGTGACTGTACAGTTTTGACATTGCAACCTTACGGATGTCCTGACTGCTTGTTTAAAGGCACAGTTTCTGAATATGGTGTGTGTGCATTTCTCCGTGGACTGAGCGTTTTGATACTTTCACAGTATTTTTATAGCACCTAGACCTGTTTTGTAATGAAAAAAGACATGGAAATCTCACTTTCTACAATATGGAACCATTAATGATACATATAGAAGAATCCGGCGACCGCTCTTTGTGTTCTGTCATCTAGCGGCGGCCCCATTAATTCGGTGGCAAGCCATAGTGACTCAGTGTCTGCTAATCATGTTAACTGGTGACTTTCAGCCAAATGCGTCCGTGGTTGCTCGTAGTAACTTACGGAAATGGTTTGGCATAGATAATAAACACAGATGAGTATGTATTTAAAATTGACTAAAGTAAAATTGAAGGCTTTTACGAGGACACGTAGCCTACATGTTCTGTTGTGTTTTCAACAGCTGCCGTCACTACAAGTAACCTCGGCTGAGAGTCACCAGACACCATTGTAGGCTACGTGTTTCAGTTGTGATGCCGACTGAATGATGTTTACTTTGTGGTCATTAGGTTTCCCTAATTAGAGCAACTAACGTTATATTTCACAATAACGCCACAGATAGTTGATTGAGTTAGTGTATTTTGTAAGACCACAGCAACCTCTAGACAGTGACGTTAGCTAGCAAAGCTAGCAAGTTGAAGTTTGCCACTGTTGGAGCCATGGATGTATAAAGAGAACATTGGAGCAGCTGAAAACTGCACAGATGTTCCCGAACTACTAGACATCGTTGTAAAAGGTAACGTCACATAGAAAGTAAAGGTAACTGTAGAAAAATGTATACTTCTTAGGACAGCTTGCATTCAAACATGCACGTATTGTTGGGAGACGCCACCGCAGTAATGGTGAGTTGTTTACTTTCAGTATTTCTTCGGATTTGTGTATAATGACTAATAAAACATTGTATTACCTATGTGTGTATTTGTGTATTTTTAAGAGCCATCGTATTCTTAATCGTCTTAAATCGCACATTGTTTCATGATATACAGTATAATGTATTGTACAGTGATTTGAGGTTTCATATACAGTTCAGTATACCTATTTTAATGGTCCTCCTCTGCTGCACTGGACTAAAATTATAGAGTGATAGGACTTTCCATAATAGAACAAGACTCTGTTACACTGTGTTGCCTAATGAGCCCTTTTCAGTGCCTTGACATTATAATGATTTCACTTATTACCCTACAAGGAAGGCTTCTGTCATGCCACCCCTACATTTCACCACACTGGCCTTTAGCCACAAATACTTTTTCGAGTTCTTTAGGCAAATAAATACAGTACATGAATGGGTGTGCGTAAATAGATACATGACATGCACACTCACATGTACTGTATAGATGCAGAACCATGCACACATATATACTGTGATTCTGTGCAGTTCTATTCACTCTAACAATAGCATTTCTCCCAGTTTTCAGCATCAATAAGTGCCAATTTGGTCCCTTGGAGAGATGCCCTTTAGCAGGTGTGTTCATTCACAATTTTACCACCCTCCTTCTGCCCATGTCCAGCATTTGCAGCATTTACCACGGCACCATTTTCCAGTTCTGCTGTTCTTCTTGGAACTTGACAGAATGACAGCCCTTATAGAGTACCAAAATGCCAGTAGCTGTCAAGCGGAGAATGAAACAAACCTGCCTATCTGTTTCGGATGCAAAAGGGAGAAGTCAACACAGTTTAGATGGCACTTTGGACACATAGAAATTGATATTGACCACATATTGGTCGCATGGAGAGGGGAATAAGATAAGACCATTACCTTGCTGTACTGTTGCCATTTTAATGCCAGATGGGAGAGCTACGGTACAGATCCTGCCTGTTCCCCTACAGAAATGTAATCATGGACATGCAGGAAACACTAATTGGGTTTTACGTCAATTTAAGCGATTCTGAGTGCTGTCCTTCAGCATATAATGTCCTTGAATTCAGAGGGCACAGGTCTTGTATCCCAGACACACAAATGGTTTTCTAACAGGATGACCAACATGTCATAATTGGTACTTAACATACTGTAGTTAAAGGCTGCATAGCTGATCAAATGTAATGAGTCTGCTGCGGGGAAACTGTGTTTTATAGTGGCATAGTGGATTTATTTCAGCTATTTTTTGTTTTATGTGCACCACGTAGAAGGACTCAAACATCACTTTTTGCGAAAATGGTATAGTTAAAGGGTACTTAGAAAAATCATAACACTTTGAGCCTATAGAGTGCTTTCTGTGACATGATTGCGAAGGTGTATCAGTTGTAGAGGGATTTCAAAAGGAGAAAGTTCTCTCTAAAACAACAACAACAAAAAGAATAGGTTAAAAAGCACTCCATTGATATTGCCTTAATGGTCTATTCATGATCTGTCCTATTCCATTATGTGGTTGCTATATTGATTTTCAGCTCAAGTTTAACCAAGACAGCGGCTGTGTGGTTTTTGCCAACAAATAGCTCTTCGATTAGCAAAGCGGAATCTATAGTCTCCATGCTTGTCTTAACATATTGAAGCCAGTAAAGTTTAATAACTTTAAAATGAGTTCAATTTCATAATTGTTTAATATAACTTCAAACAGATCAATGCCCTTTTTGGCTTACCAATTAAATAACCTAAAATAGAAATGTCTGTATGCATAGTTAAAGACCTGCCACTCATCCAGACATGTCGGGAAGTTACAACCCAACCTCAGTTAAGCCATTATCTGGACAACCTGAAAGCCATTACCAGCAATGATGGTATGGATTCCCGTGGGGACAGTAGATGGACAGCTACATAGATGGCAGGTGATGGGGTGGACAGGGGAACATGGGGAATGGTTATAGCTCCCATTCCTCATACTCAATTACTGTGCTGGGCTCACCGAAACCTACAAATGAATTCAAGTTATGGCAGAGTTGTCATTTTGAGCATGGTTGGAAGGGCCAAAAACCTTTAACAGTTGCCTGGAGAGAGTTAGGTGGGAATGCTATGAGTGGCCAATTTATAAGATGAAAGCACCCTGTACCTTGAAATCCTACTAGTACCTGGGCTTATAAAGTCATGCAATTTGCCATCTTTTTTAACTTGAAGTGACCAAAATATACCAGATTTGACCACAGACATATTTTGTTTGTCATTATATAGCGTCAAATCATAAAAGAAGTTATCTCGAGACGCTTTTCATATAGAGCAGGTCTAGACCGTACTCTATATACATCAACTATCTACATATATATATATTTATAATTTGAAAAGGCAAGTATCTATTCATTTTTTATGGTATTTTGTTGACTTGTTAATGCCTGTCCTTGGAGGTGCTCTATATGATATCCAGAGCATTAATATAGTATCAAACAACTATTTGCTATGTAAAGATATAGAGGAGTAATGTCTACCTGAGCAGAGAATGAAGTCGCTCTCCCTCTGTGTTTGAATTTCTCCATGCTTTGTTGACATAGCCGGGCTGGGCGCGCATTCTTTTAGTGCATGTTCGTGCATGTGAGCATGGCCCAACTGACGACCGCCGCTCTGCACTGCTCTCATAAGGCGGTTACAGCTGAAAACGTCATTCCGACCTACGGCGCCGTCACAGAAGCATAGTGCCCATCCTCTGGTTCCCAATACTGTTAGCTCTGTTACATTGTTGCCTTTGTTTTTACTGTTAGCGCCAGGGCCGGCTTAAGGCATAGGCCATATAGGGGGTCGCCTAGGGCGCCACCTTCTGGGGGGCGCTGGTCACCCTCTAAAAAAAATAATAATAATAATATATATTTTTTAAATGCCGGTGGGCGCCCTTCCTCATTTTCTGCTTTGAGGTAACAAATGAACAAATAAATAAAGATTCGGCTCGAAATCCGAATTTCGTCCGAGGGCACCAAAAGGGCTAGAGCTGGGCCTGGTTAGCGCTGTTAGCACCGTTAGCTGTGAACCGCTGGCTAAGCTGTCGCCATGTTGAGAGCCATACGGAGGCAATAGAAATGCTCCCAATCTCGCATTTGGTACCTCTAAATAATAGCTAATCCAATTGTCATTTAGAACTAGCTGACAGTATATCTTTTGGGATCATTTATGACAACACAGTTCACCTATAGTGCATGAATTGGTTAAAAACATTTGTATAAGAACATTTTCTGAATGGACATCAAATATGACATATATAAACAATGTGGAGGGGTTATAACTAAATGGGTTGTAAGGGGAACAAAAATAATTATAATATTATGAAAAAAATAATTTGATAAAAACATTATTTAAAGAGGGCCTAACAAATATCAGGCTAAGCAATGCCATCAAATCATTTCCATGTCCCCACTGACCCTAATTCTCTGTTGTAGTTACATTTGTAGTAATGATACACTTATACATTTCAGTTTAAGTCTATATTGTTCTTTATAAAGGGTGAATTTGCCCAGCGTGGATCATGACCAGCTGTCAGCTGAACAATCAGAGCCCACATTTGTAGTGTGCAGCTCTAACTTTGTTTGACGGAGAGAAAAAAAAAAGAAAAAACAGAAAAGGCTGAGCCTACTTTCCAAAGGCAATTTACTTTTTTGGTTTTACAGGATGTACTGTATATTTTCCTGATTTCCTGCAGCACTGTATGACTAAAAAAATATCAGCAGGGCTGCTGAATGTTGAGTGAGTGAAACAAAGTAAACAACTCACAGTGCACCTCCTCCAGAGACTTCTGTATTCAGGAACACAGAAGCAGTCCCAGGCTGTGTCTTTGTTGAATGTTTGAAGACCCTCCCTCACTCATGACACGCGGCCCCTCAAAACACTCGGCTCACATTCACAGTCCTCCACTGTCCAACCAGTCCAACTACACCTAAAGGCATCTCTGGGTTAGATGTGGTGGGTCAGTTTATAGGTTTCAGTCATGTACTATTCATAACTATGTGCCCAGCTCAATACTATGAAACCACTTCTATAGTATTGTCTATCATTGTAAAATGCCTCTGAGAAATGCTTTTGAAAGAAAACACTGCAGTGGCTGCCTGCTGCTTCTTTTTCCAAGAGTGCCATTGTATTCTTTGGTTATTGTTTGTTGTTTTGATATTCTTGTCCCAAATGTATTGACATACAGTATGCATTATATATTTTTCTTGTTCTGTTTCCACCTCTGGAGCCCAAAAAGAGTAATAGCCAATAGTAATAAGAGGTAATTCAAATCACTGCTTACACATTGCAAGTATATCACAATTAAGTGTAATATACACATTGTGTAAAAGCTTGAAGTGCAGGCTGTCAGTAGAAGTCAGTAGTAGATTTGGTTAAAGGGATAGTTCGGGCAAAGAGTATAGAAGCAAAGAGACGAAACTCGTATTTTTCTGACAACAGCTGCTGCCACCATTTTGGACTAAAAAAGCTTATTATATTTATAATATTTTATTGTTCAACACAGGCCATTTCGGTACAATATGACAATATAATAGAAATAATTTTGTTTTACTTTTGTATGGCACTTTTTAGGCAGACTTTTTACTGGCATCCGGTAGTCGCTTTCAGTCCAAAATGGTGGAAGCGTAGCTCTGCTGCTGGGCGCTGATGTTGCAATGGAAAGAATAATTGACTTTCACTTCTTGGCAATATATGTTCTTTGGTTCGGGAGTTTTGAAGTGGGGTTGTATGAGGTACGTATCCATAGTAGATGTATTACTGTACTCACAGTAGATGACGTCTTCACAGCCCCAGCTTGGGGAAACATACAGGAGTACCGACACCGGAGCAATGCAAAGTACTGCTGTGGACGGGGACGGTAGAAAAACATATTTTAGCCACCTTAAAGAAAGACTCATCTGAAATAAAAAAATCAATATCCGTTTAAGTGTACGCTATATTTAGAATATTTTCATCACTTTATCTTGCCGTCAGACAGCCCTTTCTTAAGGAGAACTGAACTGAAAGTGAAACATATCTATGCTCTCTCCAAAGCCAGCAGGCTCAGATGACAAAAACAGTATAGATGCGTTTCACTTTCAGTTCAGTTTGCCGTCGGAAAATATTCTAAATACAGTGTACACTTAAACGGATATCAATTTTTTTTAGGTGAGCCTTCCTTTCTTTTAGCTCCGGTGTCGGTACTCCTGTCAGTTTCTCGATACAGGGTGCATGCCGACCGTCATCTACTGTAAGTAATACACCTACTATGGATAAATTCCTCATACAACCCCACTTCAAAACACCCAAACTTTCCAATTAACATTCTGCAGTCGCAGTCAAAATTGGATTGTGGAGTAGTTTATTTAAAAGCTGAGAGAAAACAATGGTAAGTAGGGCATGTTTTAGTAGCAACCTATCAAAAAACAGCCAACAAATATGAAGGATGAAAGCATTCAAAACAAATAGTCTTATTCAAATTTGCCTTTGCTTCCATGATATTGGAAGGTAACCCAGTCTAAAATGTTGGAAGACACTGAACTAACGGGCCATCTGGATTTCAGGCACCTTTTGGCTTTGCGAGCAGAAAAGGAGAACGTGACAGTCGGGCGCTGCTGCTTGCGAGGAAGTGAGCCACTCTCGCTGTAGCTCCAGCAATCTGCAACACACTTCACAGTGGCAACATTGTCTCAGCAGGATATTAAGTGTTTCCATTAAACACAAGGATTTGTTCCTTTTGACCTAAATGAATCACGGGTAAGCCTTGATTCGCTGACGGAGTATTGTATTACAAGGTAAGTTAACATTTGAACTGCCCACACAGCAAATGTGGCTCTTTGGTTTTCCATCAGCTTCACAGTGATAACAGCATGTTGGCATTTATACACCACTAAAGCTGATTAATTTCAAGCCTGACAGTAAATATGCTAGCATTTGAGTCATGCATACAGAGGGGAGAAAAAACTTGGGCCATGAAAACATAACTAAAAGGCTCAAGTATATTTTTGAATGATTTCGCTTTCACCCAAGCACTTGCAAATGGTCACCGGCTGTCAGAGCAGAGGGAAAAGCAGCTGAGGACAGGTATATGGTATATTTCATTAGACATGGAGCCTTAGGGGAGCTGACTACACTGTATGTTTGTCACAGAGGATTGATGACTGCTTTCTATAAAAGGTAAATAAATAAATAAATAATAGCAGTAATCCCGGAGATGTGACGGCCGTAATGTGTGCTGCAGTGAAAAGCTGTGGTCTGAGGCTTCTGATAGAAGTTTAATTCAGCATGGAATATGTCTCAGTTATTTATTTATATAATCGTGCCATTTATTCATGTACTGCTGCAAACATGTTGCTGAAAGATTGGATTCTCTTTGACTACAAAGCTCAGTGGGTTATCAGGTTTTTAACTGCCATCTATTAAAATGTACGGCTCGGCTTTCAAACCTGAAGAGATGACTAAATGTTTTTTGGGGGAAATGACTGCTTTAGCAAACTTCAAACGAAAAGCTCCTCAAATATCCTTTTCCTAACATGCCCTTGTTTGTATATTACAGGGGGAAAAAAAAAGGTAAAACGGCATGTTAGTGTAGCTGTTATTTTACTTTATGACGAATTAATCCATGCATACATAGAAAACTGTATATAGTACCAGTGTTGATGCCTTGTTTTCATGATCTGCGCATTCTCTGAACAGTTTTAAAAAACAGCAGAATTTTATTTTATGACTGTATAATATTGATGTTTTTATGTGTATTAGTGTAAAAATGGGATATTAGTAGCATATAAATGTCATCCCCTACTCGTGCCGGCCTCCTAGCCTGACTAAAGGACCGCAATGGAAATACATCATGTGACTTTATTGCGATATCCTGATGAATTTTAGTACTGTATGCGCATTTGTGTACTGTATTTTTAATTTATAAAATCACATCAAACCACATTTGATTGTACTGTTTCTTTAATAAGTACGAATGAACTGACATTTCATTGTAAAAATATATATTTGTCAGAGTTCAGTTTAGATGTAATGCTCTTGCCCACTGGCACTTGTATTGCTGTTTTTCTTGTAACACCATATGTACAAAGCATTTAAAAATAGATGTTGCTGCTCAGTTCATATCAAAATTTGTCTCTGTTTTTTTGCTGATGTTAATTATATCTCTCTCTCATATTTTTCTTTCTTTTCCTGACCAAGAGTTTATATGTTCAAATCTGGGATGTGCTACTTTTTCAAATTGTTTTGGGAATATGCTCATTGGACTTTGGGTTAAGCACTCCACCGTGAATCCCATTGTTGAAGCACAACCTAATTTTACAAAACAACGAATGTCGACATTTCTGAACTAAAAAAAGTTTCATAATATGTTCCATATCAGCCGTATCACGCTTGCAGAAACGCACAATGCAGAAATCGCAGTGTGGGTGGGCACAGGTGGGCCTAGCCCGTCCAAAACCAATCATAGGCTACTCAATAGGTTCTGAAATGCACCCGTTAACCAAAATAGGCCATTACAACTATGCTTGCTTGAATGCACCACAGTTTAATCATACAGGCCTTAGGCCGATACATCATCAGAGGTAGCGTTATGTTACAGGCACCAACAAGACCAACAATACCAGTAGCGTTAAAAATAACACTTTAACATAGCCTGGCACGGCGGCCACATAAACCACATGCACACACGCACACAAACACACACACAGATGGCAGACGCAGCATAATCAGCATTAAATCCAATTGTACACCCAACAAAATCTATACCCAATAAACAATAATACTGTAATAGGCTACTACGGTCCAAAATTGTAAATTTGCTTACTTTTGATGATTCCAGCAGGAGATGATGGGACCTGGTGTTGAACACTAAAAAGGAGAGCAGAGACAAAAGTATGTATGAGGCCCTGATGCCAGTTTTTATCTGACTGTCTTTCAACAGTACAGATTGTTATGGGTAACGTTAGGGTGAGGAGGGGCCACGGCACATACGTGTCGTTGTTAGGTTACTTGGCACTTGTTGAAGAGTAACTGGCGCAGGAGTAGGTCTTGGTTGAGAATTATGGCTGAACTTGAGCAGAATTCTCTTCCTCCTGCTCCTCATGACGTCTTTGTTTGCTTTGTTTCACTATGATTTGTTTTTTTTTGTGATTTTTTTCTACATACCTACATTAAAAGCAGCCAGCGGAAAGTAGGCTTCTGTTCCTCTGTGCAATGCGGCGATGTTTCAGTTGAACGAGTGACCGTGTTATCTGGTGACTTTCAACCAAATGCATGAGTGTTTATTTAAAATTAATGAAATTCAAGGCTTTCTGTCCGTGTTTTCAACAACTGCCGTCTCTATGAACAACCTCGACACATTTGGCTAAGAGACACCAGTTAACACGGTCACTTGTTAAAGCGAAACACCGGCTGTACACTGAGAGAAAGAGGATGGGCTGCTCACAATCTGGCATTTGCGAAATGCACTGCCACTCAAAAGATCTGATAAGGTAGCCTAAACAAGAGGCAACAACTGTTATATTTTTATTGGTAATAGTCAGATAATTGAAACAGCTTCATTGACTGCTATTCACTGGATGATCCAGCAAAAAAGGAGGCCTTCTGATTGGGTGGGTGGATTGGGTGGACCCAGGCCCAACTAGGCCCGCTCACAGCTACGCAGCTGCCACAGAGCAACCTTTTTGGACCCTTGATACCCCGCCCACACCAACATGGAAGAGGAAAACGAAGTGGGGCAAACGAAAGAAGGGGACAGCCCAAGAGACCTCCAAGACAATTCAATCACCAGTAGTGAATCTCTCCAAAGTTTCACTTACCCCTCCCCAATCCTCAGTTCTCATTTGCAGTGACTAATAAAGTTAATAATTTCAATTTTAAAGTTGACACATACAGTATTGGTTCATGAGACAACTCCATTTGAAACATTTTTTTGTCTCCTCTTCACAAAAGTGTACCATATTCTACTGAACAGTCATCACAAATTGAGCAGACTGAAACTGGGACACAGAAACAATCTTTATTTTCTCCAAAGTCATCAGTTTGCCCTTCAACCAACTTGAGCCCACTGATTGTGACATTTAACAAACTAGTTGAAAAGGATCTGGAGGGGGCCCTACAATGTAAGTATTCAAACTTGAACTATGAGGAGCGCAGTGCGAAGAGTCCAAAGATCGCTATTCGTCCGGCTGATAAAGGAGGAGCAGTGGTTGTCCTGGACGGTTCCTAAATAATTGGATCTAACTCCCAGCTGTGTCAACTTTTCCCTAGTGAATAATCCTGAACTGATCTGTAAAATGAAATGAAGGCTCTGTGCCGAAACGTGTACACACATTTCTATTGTGATGTGAGACAAATAAACAAGTGAAATAGTATTTAGTCATCCTTGACTTCAAAACATTTTTTTGGAATATGCTTATTGGACTTTGGGTTTAGCACTCCACCCAGAATCTTATTGTTGAAGTGTAACCTCCTTTTCCAAAACAGTGTTTATATGCTGTATTTCTTGTTTAGGTGTAAAATAGCTCTCCAGCTGAGCATGAGAATGTGCTGTGTTGAAAGGGAAACATGACACACTGGATCATAATAGAAAAACATGACATACTTTTGGTTCATGTTTAAGTACATTGAATTAGAAAGTAGTAGTAACTTAAAATTCAGACTGAAAACATATGGAAATGTATCTATTTGTTTATTGATTTATTTATATTGGTATTCATATATGAAAGGCTCATGATTGTACCAACTAGAGGTGGGCAATATGACGATATGTATCGTCAAAATGATATAAAAATGTCTATCATATATATTTTTCCATATCGTTTCTATCGCGATATAGTATAGGCCTATATATATTTATCTTTTTTCTCTATAATTTCACTTAACACTGTTATGTTAATTTTGCACTCAAGGTCTTAAAATGAGAAAGCACTTTTCATTTGTCAAGTATTTCACAAATAGACTATTTATTTATTATAAACTATTTATTTATTAAATTACCAGAAAATATGTCATATCGTGATATATATTGTTATGGAGACATGAAATGACTTATATCATGATGGAAGTTATTTGGCCATATCGCCCCGCCCCTGGTACCAAACATAAAAATGACCTGGATAAATACTATATTTCATAATTTTTCAGCATTGCTTTTAAGCATGATTTTTAAATGTTTAGAAGCTACAGAAAATGATGCATTACTTCTGTTTGTGGTTTCAGAGACACCAGCTGTAAAACATGGTTTTGAACCACTTGGGTTTCTGTTATTGGAGTTTTATAATTATAATATAATTTAGCATCACTTCATCAAAAGCACAAGCCCAGTTTGTGGGGTTACCAGTTCAATTATGTCCTACATAGTGGGTTTTGATAAGGTTAAAAGAAAAGAAAAAAAGAATTGATTTTGCAATTATTGTTGTTATTTCTTTTATTTTTACACATGCAGCATTGTGATCTGTGAGACCCCCAGCAATGAAAAAGTAAAGCAATTTTCAACAAAACACAAGATGTATTAAGAGGTGAGAGAAGTGTAATCTTAATGATGATCATCCAGAAGAGGCAAACTCTAAACTAGGGATGCACTGATACCGGATCGGATATCAGGCCGATCTATTCAATTCAATTATATGATCATGTACAACTGGAATTTTAATTCCTTTTTAAGTTTTGACCTATTTGTTGCTGCATTAAAAAGGTTTACACTAGAATTGTAATTCCTGTTCATTTTGAAGATTTTTTACCAAGTTGCTGGTGTATGCGATTTATTATTTTAATAATAAAGATTCAGTAAATTTTAGGGCTGTCAATCAATTAAATCTTTTAATCACTTTTAATCGCATGACCGTCCACAGTTAATTGCCATTAATCACAAATTAATCGCACATTTTTTTATCTGTTCAAAATGTACCTTAAAGGGAGATATGTCAAGTATTTAATACTCTTATCAACATGGGAGTGGGTAAATATGCTTGCTTTATGCAAATGTATGTATATATTTATTATTGGAAATCAATTAACAACACAAAACATCGACAAATATTGTCAAGAAACCCTCACAGGTACTGCATTTAGCATAAAAAAATATGTTGTCAGTGTATCAGTGTGCTGACTTGACTATGACTTGCTCAAAACTGCATGTGATTATCATAAAGTGGGTATGTCTGTAAAGGGGAGACTCGTGAGTACCCATAGAACCCATTTTCATTAACATATCTTGAGGTCAGAGGACAAGGGACCCCTTTGAAAATGGCCAAGCCAGTTTTGTTTTGCCACAATTTGGCATAAGTTTGGAGTGTTATTTAGCCTCTTCTGTGACAAGCTACGATGGTTGACATGGTTGGTACCAATGGATTCCTTAGGTTTTTAGTTTCATATGATACCAGTATCTTCGCTCTAGCTTTAAAACTGAGCCCACTATAACCTAAAAATCACAAGTTGTATTAATGCGTTAAAAAAATGAGTGGCGTTAAAATACATTTGCGTTAAAGCGTTTTTATCACGTTAACTGTGACAGCAGTAAATTTATATCTATCTATTTATTTGTTACATTTTGTTTTATAAAGTTAGGAAAGCAAAAGTTAAGTCAAGCCTGATGTTGCCTTACACATAAAATAATGTTCCACTTCCACACAGTGAGGCATACAGCTTATTAATTAAACACTGGCATTGGATCGGTACTCGGTATAGACTGATACCCAAAGCCCAGGTATCGGTATCGGAACTGAAACAGTCGGATAGGTGCATCCCTACTCTAAACCCTTGGTGTGTTAATTACATCACAAATTAGCAAGGCCAACACTTCACTAGAACATCATCCTGGTTTTCAAGTGCATGAAACAAAAGGTAGCAGTGTAAATTTAAATACAATTCAATTTAAGGTCAAGATAGAATTGAGATGGGAGATCAGGAGCACTTACATTACAAGTACAGCATGGAGCTATTCAATTTTAGTGTCTCAGCTATCTACCTACCATTTTTTCTCCTTTCTCTCCTACATCACATGTTTTTTTTCTGTTATAACCTTTAAGTATGTCAAAACCAGGAAATTCCTTCAGTGGAAAACTCTCAAATCCTTCAGGTTTCAGTCCAAGAAGTACAAGGTTAGAGGAACCCTTTCACCCTTAAAAGGCTATACTTTATATTGTATATTGTACACAGTGTTCTTTCTTTATTTAATTCCTTGTATTTATATTGTTACATCTTGTGTTTCATTGTAAACGGCATTCGGAGTGGAAGGCAAAGGAAGAATAACTTGTTTTTAACTGTGCATATGAGAATAAACACTTTGACTTTGACTTGTATATTTCAATATGTTAAATGCTTTAATTGTTCTTTAGGTTTACCTGGAATGGCAGTGTCTCCACTTGTTCTACTTATTAATGTTTAAGACCCCCAACTCCTCCTGGAGGCTCTGCACAGTAATAATGACATAAGTATAGTGTATTAACATGTGTTTTTAAAATTATATATTGTGTGTACTACATTTTCCCCTGAGCCCTCTGCTATTTCTTAAACTAACACTTAATCACCATTACTGATCACAACTGATTATTTGCAAATGTTAACCACCCCTGAAATACATTTCCAGAACATTTCAATTGAATCACTTTTTCTCTATTTTTAGTTTCAATTTTAGCCATGTATATAATTTTCAATAAATTCAAGGGAATTATAATTGCAATAGCAAAGAACATTGGTACTGTGAGGCGAAAATTGCGAGGCTGGTGTAATAAGGAGAACAATGACATTGACATTTTAATAGCGATAACTGACTCCAGAATGATCAGGCACACTTTTTGCCGCCTGCAACAGCACTACTTTGGCAAAGACAGGATTGTAAGTATAAGTCATAAATCCTCAGGATCAGATATTGTAAAATATGTTTTATCTTTCTAATAGATTTAATTTGTCTAGGAGCGTTAAAAGTCAGTCGGACACTAAATTAACATGTAGATCCTATTACGACTACTTAATATACGAACAGTTATTAGAATTTTTCTGGTTCGTGCTCAATATGGAAATATATGTCTTTAACAATTTTGCCTCCATAAGGAATTAGATACAAAGGCCACAGAACACACAATAAGCTTCTCCAAGACGACTGAAAGCGAAATCTATCATCTGACCTGCATAAAAATGGAGCTCTCAGCCATCTGTCTTCCTCTCCTGTAGACAAATTACCACAATAATGCTACAAACCATCTATCTGGGAATGGAGAAACTCTGTATTAGGTCATTCATTCACGCTTTGATCTGCTTCCTCCCATACAGCCTCATCGTGTGAAACAAATCTCTCCAAGCACACAATGGAGGGAAGGATGGACAACACCGGACTGGTTGTGAGTTCATCTCAGGGACAATACAAACAGACAGAGGATCATTTCCCCATCTGAAACTATGGGTCATTTACTGTCTCCAATCCAACTGAACTGCATGTGTTTGCCGGGGACTAAATTCAGCTCTTTCACAACACTATAATGCATCTCTATAATGTAACACTGTGATTGTGTCACAAAACAGAAAGCATTGTTTTAAGCCAGTCAACAAGAAATTGGTCTGAGCACTACAAACCCAAACTTCACAACAAGAGCTTGATGTCATCTGCTTTACTTATGCAGTGCAAAGACATGTCGTTGTCAACTCTTGTCAAGTCAAAATGGATAGCAGTGCACATATTGTGTTTCCAGTTGAGACACAAATACACAGGATTGCACTAGGCCAGGGGTCGGCAACCTTTACTAACCAAAGAGCCATTTTGCTCCCTCTTCCACCAAATAAAATTTGTCTGGAGCAGCAAAACATATTTGATAACACAGCTTATAAAGTTTTATATATAGTTATACTATATATACAAAAACTATAGTTTGTTGCATTTATGAAATTATAGAACAAGAATAAAGAAAACTGTTTACATTTTATTGCTATTTTTACCTGTTAACAAAACCAAACTCTTATGAAGAGGAGAACAAAATACACTGATACCGGTATCGGGTCCGATACTGTGCTCATGTACTTGTACTCACCTCCCCGACGGTGCAGGCGAGACGGGCCGGTGGTGCGCCCGACCCCGCTGGGCCGGGAACCCACCTCAGCCGGCGCGCGCTGGCCCTCACTTTCATTGCGCCACAGTGTTTTGCTTGCAGCCTCTGACTTGCGCGTGCGTTAGACTCCTTGGTCCGTGTTTCAAGACGTGTCGGGTGGGTTGCCGACACGTCCGCAGATCCCTGGTTCCTTTTACGTGGGCCGAGCCCCGCCCTGGCGGCACGACTCGGTTGGGGCGCACTGAGGAAATTCCGCCCCAGTCAACAGTGGCACCGGGAGCAGGGGGCCGCACCCCTTCCCGGTGCGATGTCATTGGTCCGAAATCCTGTTGTACTGACCATACACACTCTCCCTGCACTGCTGTCTTAATGCACAGGCTAACCGGGACTCAAGCCCCCGGACCAGACCACGTAAAAGGGCCCACGATGCTCCGGGGGAATAAAAATAAAAATATAATTCACAGGCCAACGGGAGGCTCCACGGTGTATTTTACTCCGCGTAACGGGAGGCTCCATGGTGTATTTTACTCCGCGTAACGGGAGGCTCCATGGTGTATTTTAATCCGCGTAACGGGAGGCTCCATGCATAAAGACGCAACTGCGGTGGTGTTTTTTATTATGTGAAACAAGCTAACAAACTATAGGTTAACTATCATTTCAACAAACATTGAAAATAATAATTAGAAAGAAATGAATGTACTCTAAATCAGATTAATCTTTCTCCATCTGTCCCTTGTTCACACTGAATCTTCCATCATTTCTCAGACAAACAGAAGCACATGGCTACTTTATTATGCAGAATGATGTCATCTGACCTTCCCTGCCCAACTACTGTCAACCTGGCAGTAGGATATTTAATCTAACAATCCTTCTTGGTTGGCATCATGTAGCGTTCCATGCAGCACTGATATGAGCGAGGGCTATACTCAATATTACTCAATAATATAACATCCTTGATTTTACTTTAGGTCCTCTGGCTACGGACGTTTTGAAAGCCCTTCCCTCGGATCCCTTCATATCAGTCAGGCAGTCAGTCAATAAGACAAACAGATTTCAGTCAGATATACAGCTGATAGAAATAAGTTTTTTTTGCTCTCTCTCTCCTGGCAGGTTTTGTCGGAGTAAAAAACACCACCGCAGTTGCGTCTTTACGCATGGAGCCTCCCGTTGCGCGGAGTAAAATACACCAGCCTCCCGTTGCGCGGAGTAAAATACATCATGGAGCCTCCCGTTGGCCTGTGAATTATATTTTTATTTGAACCAGAACGTTATTTATTTCCATTTTTTTTGTTTTTTGTCAAAGCTACAGGGAGCCACTGCAGAGGGGCTAAAGAGCTGCACGCGGCTCCAGAGCCGCGGGTTGCCGACCCCTGCACTAGGCATAGAGATGTTCCGATTAGAGGCTGAAAAAATGTCAAAAAATCAAAGAATTTCTTTGAATCTTTTTGACATTTTTTGCATAATCGGCATCGGCCGATGCCTGAGCATATTAAGCCGATTAGTTAACAGGCACATCTGCGGGCAGCCCAGTGTTGTTGTTATTGCTGTGTGCTGCGTGTAGTAAAAGTCTCCACCGCACATTTAGTTTAGTTTAGCAGATTGTCCGCTGTGTCTGCCCGGAGTAATGATACTCTGTCTGCCCAGATTAATGATAGCGAGTGTGTTTTTGTGCTACGTTAGCATCTGTAGCTCAGCTGCTAGCTTCGTGCTCGCCGCCGCTCTGTCATTGCAGCGTAACTTTTGCGAGTGTACGACAGACTGTATATGTGTGTGGCGGCGGGGAGGGGGGGTTGTCAGTGGTGTGAACGTAGGTGTAGCAGACAGTGTGTGTACAGTTTATTTGTCGGTGGATAAATGCTACGAGGCTACAACTCGCTCTGCTCAAGCGAGCCAGAGACCGGAGCCAACTTCCTGTATCTGTAACTCCGGCTCCGCCTCTTAAGGTGGACTCTTAAGGTGGACCAGCTTTTCTGCTTAAAGAGACGAGCCGCTCCTCTGAGTTTTTCTCTGCTTTGTAATTCATTATTAATATATATTTTAACCGATAGCGTTAATCGGTTAAAGTTCTTAACGTCGGTTAACGGTTAAACGGTTAATTATTGACATCCCTAGAGTGAGCAAAGTTATTATTATTGTTTGATCAATTAGATTATGGCCATATAGCTTGTAACAGTGTCTTTCAACAAACATAAATAAAAAACATGCTTTAGGACAGCTTTGGAAAGGTGCTTAAAAGGTTTTGAGCCCTGTACTATTACTACTATTAATCATTATGCACAAAATAAAATATGCACTGCAGTGCAGACACAAAGTGCAAATTGGAGAGACAGACCATAAGTGTTGTTCAATAAATGTTTAATTAAGTTAAGAAATTTTGTGTATTATTTGTTATTATTAAGCTGTTATATTTTATCAGATGGAGGTAAAAAAAAAAAAAAACAGCCAAACATATCGGCAAAAAAAAATCGGCATCATATATCGGCCATCGGCTGTCCTGATTCTGTAAAAATTCGGCATCGGCATCTTCCATAAAAAAACCATATCGGTCGACCTCTAGTTCCGATAACATTTTTCCTTCCCGATACGGATTCCAATACCTGAACTTGCGGTATCAGCCGGTACAGTTAACCGATTCCAATCCCAGCATGATAAATATAAGATCTTTGTCGCTTCTGGGCTATCTTTGTGGAATTTATCTCAATGTTGGAATGCGGTTTGATTTCCGGTTAAACAAGTTGATTTTTTTCTGGGTTAATAAATTATGGTATCGGATCGGTGCATAGACTGGTGTACTGGACGATACCAAATACCAAATTTTAGGCAGTATCGGACGCATTTCCAACACTGGTATTGGAACAACTGTAACTAGGCATGAATGCCAGAACAGCTAGCAGTTGTAGAATAAAGAATTTAAACCAATTTTACAAACCAAACTTATTAGTTTTGAGTTAACTAGGAAGCTGGTGGTTTTCAGTCCCTTCATAATATTTACTTTTTTGACAGGAAGCAGGTCACAGTCTAAAAGTGTGTTTTCATGATATTATGGTGCAGCTGGGTTTGAAGAACCAAAAGCAAACATTAACTCACTTTATGGACCTCTAACTTTGGTTCAGCCAGTGTTTTAATTTTGAAATACAGTTTTATATCTTTTGTGTAAGCCCAATGGCTGAACAAACTAGCCACTCATACCAGAATAAGTGGCTAGCCTGGTATGATGACTACTAACCCAGCTCCGAACCTCTGAATAGCTGTCTACATGTCTCGATTTTTCAGCTATTCACATTAGTCAGGTGTTGTGCTCACTTGCTGCTGCCTTGCTGGTTGGAAGCACAACTAATCAGAGCCTTGGCAAAATAAAAAAAAAATTGGGAAATTATAACAGAAAAAAATGGCGGCAAGCATGGATGAGATTGACAGAGCTGTTCGGGGGCCTTGCAACATGCAAGCTGCAAATTGAAACATGAGATAACTTATGTTTAAGCTGAAATTTGCAATCATTTGTGAAACGTGACACTGCCGCAATTTCCGATCTGTAGGTAAGCAGTGCAAATAATTTATCGACTTAAGAAAATCATAACTCTTAAATCTACATATTTCTTCTATTGTCATAAAAAGCATTAAGTTAACTGCTTCTAACGACCTCTATCACAGGTTGAACATGAACACAATCTCTGAATGAAACATGAAATGAACAATATGGCAATGAAATGCCATTCTAAGGCTACTATGCTTCAGTATTGAGCTAGCATTTACACTACAATGTGAATGGCTGACTGGCACATCGTTCCACTCATATCTACAGGTTTTGCATTAATTCCAGTTACAGCTGGACTGAACTATGGTTTCTGGTTTTGTTATGAAACTGCACTAAATATACACCAATGATGAATAGAAAACTCAGATAAACCAATATCCTCTCATCTTGTCTTCAAAGAACTGATTGCTGGCGAAAGGCACATGCACCTTTTTTTATGACAGGGGGGCTGGTCTCTGTTGTATAATTTATAGGGTGGGTCAGCCATTTCGCCAGCATTTATCCTCATTGATTTGTTCAACTCTCAGGGGCCCCTTTCCTTCCGTAGGTTTTGGGATGTAATAAAAGGGGCTTGGATGTATTGGTCCCTCAGTCCCAAAAGGTAAGCAAGGATGGGATTTTATTCAGCATATCCACTCCTAAAGCATGAACCAAAACCTTAAAACAAATGTAGAATAATGCAGTACCATTCAATTTATCTTGTCCTAGAGATAGAAAACAGCACCTGTCAAATATATTGTTTAAGAATGTTCAAATCTAATTAAGAGATCATTGGCTCTTGTTTAGTCACAATGTGTTTGAATTGCTGGATGAACATTAGTGATTGTTTAAAAGGACAGAGTCTGGAGGATGAGGACTTGACACAACAAGGATTATCACACTTCCCAAGTGGTTATCCGAGTTTCCTAATAGAATCGAGGTCTTACATGAATGTTAACATACACTAAGGGGATTTTTTTTTAAATAAGGCTATTTGGCCAAAAGAAAGATTATTTTTTTCAAAATAAATTCTCTATCAGTCTTCTCTAAGACCCTGATGCTAAAAAAAACTGCAGTCCTCCCATTAGATCAATACTGCACTGATGTCTGGAGGAGTGCAATGGAAACCAGGGCCCCCCCAGGGAGCACAACCACAGCTCTGTGCTCAGCGCTGGGCTCCCTGATGACCTGTCCTTCTGGAGACCTGGCCCACAATTGACCTCAGAGCTAACCACCAGGCCAATTAGCACGGGCTCTCTCCAGGGCCTACCTATCTGCACATCTGATCAGGATGCCACACAGACAGCCGAGCTGAAGGCCACCTCTCATTCAGTATGTGACCACAGAGAGTCCCGGGTGGGTTGTATCTTAACCAGTTTGTTGATACGGTTTGAACAGTGCAATCATGTTTATAATGCTGAAATAGGCCTACATAACACAATGAAATACATGCATGATGAAATACATAACTGAAAGATTCACTGTGACTCTGCTTTGTTGTTAGGCCATGTTCTTACTACGACACTAAGTCAAATGTCTAAAATGACTAAACCAAATATCAACAGCTAGAGTCACATTACAAAGTTAGACAACATGACAGCCCTCATGACTCACTGACATCACGCATTAAACTGCTGCGCTCTACATTAATTCATATTGACACAAGGATATTAGATTCAACATAGCATTGATCTCTGGGCTTACACATGTCAAGAAGCCATTAAGTATTTTGGCTGTAGGGCATATCAAGCAATTAGGGATGCACCGATACAACTTTTTCAGTCTGGATACCGATAGTGATACCTGGGCTTTGGGTATCGGCCGATGCCGAGTACCGATCCGATACCAGTGTTTAATTAATAAGCTGTATGCCTCACTGTGTGGAAGTGACTGCGATCATTCCTTTATGTGTAAGGCAACATCAGGCTGGACTTAAACATCGGAACCTTGTAAACAAAATATGATATGAATAAAATGAAATGAATAAAACAACATAAATTTAGTGAATCGTAATTTATTATTAAAATAATAAATCGTACACCAGCAACATGGCAAAAAAAAAAATCTTAACAGGAATTACAATTCAGGTGTAAACCGTTTTATCGCAGCAACAAATTGGTCAAAACTTAAAACAGGAATTAAAATTGTAGTCTATAATGTATAGTTTATAAACATAGAATTGAATTGAATAGATTGGACCCATTGTCACTGATACCCGATCCAACTATTTGAGTCAGTATCGGCCCGATATCCGATCCGGTATCGGTATTGGTGCAGCCCTACAAGCAATCACACCGATACTTTGTTAAGATTAAGTTATGTATATCCTTTACGGGGACAGTGTTTTCAGATTTGTCATTTATTCCCATGGAACAGCTCTACAAAAAATGTAGCTACTGGTTTTACTTCTGAAAAATGCTTCCGTTACTAACAACATGAAAATCTGCCAAGGCAGAGAACTGGCATAGTCTATTTCTGGACTTTGGTGCATATTACAATATATCCCTCCTCTATTCCTCCAATACCTCTATTAGGCATGCTAGCATTCCATGCCCAAGCTAACAGCAGTGTGTGACACTGTCACACAGTACAGTTGCAGGGGCTGTGTAAGTGATGCAATTGAACTGGAGCCTTTTCGCCTGGAGGCTCTCAGGGCCGAGATGCTTTTAGAAAACATAGTTTGGATGCAGTTAAATTTCATCTAGGCACACGCAGCATACACATCTACAGGCGCTTTCTGTGAATTGGCTTGTGGTCAATTCTGTCCTTCTGGATGGTTTCTCTTTTGAGCAATACACAGAATAATGGCTCTATATATTTATATAACTGTTCTACCACAAAGTCGCTGCAGCCAGACAAATCTCTCTCCGAGCCAGCACAAGTGACATCCAGATATTTTTGATCAACATGTTGATGACATGATGCTTTTCAAAATGATATATTACTTCTCATTGCTGTTTTCTATCTTGATGTTGCAAACTAAAACATTTGCAAAAGAGGAGCTCAGTAGGGCCAACGTGTACAAAAATAACAAAGAAGTGAGGCATTCTTGAAGTTTAGAAAGTACTCTAGGTTTTTACTGAAATGCAGTAATTGCACACTTGTCGATAAAGAGTCGAGTAAACATTGTGCATCTTCAAAAACGCTCTTGAGGACACAAAAACACATTTCAAAGATCAATTGTTGAAATTCTTTGACATAAGGCTGCAGTGCTGTAGTTGGAGATCTCTCAGCCAGCCAGCGACATGAATGAACGGCAACAAATGGGGTGAGCAAATTCAGAAATGTTTTGTGCTACAATATCTCTTAAAAAAACAAGCCATCCAGATGTTGCTCACTTTTTTCTGGGAGGTCACTGTCCATTTAGCAGACAGCCGGTGACAGCGGTAACCTGTCAGCCAAAAATGAGCAGCAGCATACAGTGAGTTTATAGCCCATTTGCTAGTTTACTCTGAATGGCAGCATAATGCATTAAAGTGTTCCACTGCATCCTCTCAGACACCATGAGACATCTTGGTGCACAAAAAAAGTCTTCCTTTGTTGTGTCTGGCTGAACTTTTTTCATGTGGTAGCTTAAAACGTTTTATTAGCTCACCATTTGCTCTTGTTGGTTTCTGTCTAGCAATATACTGCCTGCTGCCTGAGAGTTCTCCATTTACATTTTAAAATGATAATAATCCTTAAAGGAATCAACATTTTCAAATGAGCTTAATCACTTTCTGCAGAGTTTGATATAAGAAGATCGATACTCCTCTTAGACATGAGCGTGGTAATGATCTTCTCATCTAGCTCTTGGAAGGAAAGTGATTAAACCTTTAAGATTGTCACTTATAAAAACCTATTTGTTTTTAACTATTTATGTCTGACACTTTTTCAGCAGTAGCTAAATGTATTTTGATTATGTAATCCTCATATAGTACTTTTTGTTGTAACTGGTAAAGTCTCCTTTCATGCAGGATTTAAACTGTGTACAACATACACATGTATAGTATTGCCATTTTGGACAACATCGTTGACTGTCTTCTTTAACTTTCTTTATTAAAAACAACCTGACAGGATGGATCCTCTGAGCCTGTGTTTGCTGGCCCCCGCTGTCAGTACACATCATTTTGAACGAACATTTGGGACCTGTACTATTAAAACTCACTTGATGTATCAACCAGGAATGAAAAACAAATAAATCATTTATATAAAAGGCACATGATGTGAACATAACTAAAGGCCTTTAAACACTGGAAGCGTGATGAATGATGAAATGTGAAATACGCGGCTGCGAATATTTTGCATCAAAACCATTTATATCAGCAACAGCGACGTGTATTTGCGACAGTTGCAGCACTTTAAGGGCTTTTATTGTGAAAGGAAGAGTTGTTCATATACTGATACCAGTATCGGAAATGCGTCCAATATTTCCCAAAATTCGGTATCGGGTGTTGGCGAGTACGCCAGTCTATGCATCAATCCGATACCATAATTTATTAACCCAGTAAAAAATCAACTTGTTAAACTGGAAATCAGTTTTTCTACGCCGCTCCAAAACAGTAGCCTTCACTATGCTGTCGCCCTGGATGTAGCATAGCTGCCACTGGCAACTACTGTTTTAGAGCAACGAAGAACAACTGAATGCAGGTAGTTTGTCACATGACAATTGCAAACAACAGTGTGGTGCTAGTGGAGAGTGCAACGGAAAATGTCTGCCATTTGGCAATATTTCACAGTGGAAAATCCAACAAGTTAAACGTTGATATGTACAGTATGTAAGGCTTCCGTTTCGAGGCGTGGCAGTGCCATAGTAGGGTGTGTGAATATTGCATCCTGCAGGACAAATTAGCACACAGGCTGTCCACTGAGGAGACAGCTAAGATAATACCAAATTGTTATTTATTCCTAGCTACATTTATTTGTATTCTTTGTAACTGACAAATGACTGACTGTAGTCAAATAATGGTGGATTCATTGCGCACCACCGTGTAGTATTGACAGTATGAGAATGGAGTAAAACTGAATTGAAGAAAGAACATAAAGGGAACAATGAGTAAGATAAGCCTCATTAATATACATTTCCATCATGCCTCTTATATGCCTCATAAAGCCTATCTGATATATCTGGTTACCAATATAGCGAGCTGACAGCCATTAACATGACAGGTTACATGGTGAAAAATGAAAAGTGCATAACATATTAAAACAATGCAGAAGAAACAATTAAACAATTAAGACAACGCTTCTAAAAGTAATTCCAAAAGAAGATGGATGTAGATGCTTTCACTACACAGTAATGATGTGCCGAGGCTTCGGAGCGTGTGTCGAGTAATCCAGGAAGTTTTCTGTGAAGCGCGTATTGAGGCTTGTATCGTTTTAGACAAATGGCGTCATTGAAGATTGAAGCCGAAATACAGTTGAGAACTTATTATTCCTGTATAAAAACGAATAATGTCTCCCATCTATCATTTTCCTTTAGTTACACAAGCACATTCACTGCTTCAGTGCTTCATGAAGCTTCATCTCGCCATCAGTACTACACAGATCAACAATGTTCTTTCTACCAGGAGTGCAAGGAAATCAAAGATGGCCGCCTACAGGGCTCAAAGGACAAGCAATAAAGCCTGTATTATACAAAAAAGAATCAGCACCACCTAGTGGCTGGAAAAATTAACTGAAAATTTATTTTTCTCAGGCCAGAATAATAATAATAATTATAATAATAACTATATATTTTTGTTATCACGCTAGTATCGGATTGGTACTTGATATTGGCCGATACCGCAAGTTCAGTTATCGGCATCGGTATTGGGAAGGAAAAAATGGTATCGGAACATCTCTAGTAAAAGGGAAGAACGGAAGAAGTGACTCTGGTAAATGATTTCCGATTTTGCCATCTTGGTTTGGACCAAGGAGCCTCTATGTTATTGTACAATATAGTGTACGTATTGTCCATTCTGCACAACGTGATTGGTTGATACCTTTATTCGCGGTGCGAACGCTCGACCTCACTCTGGACCAAAAATTAAGACGCTTTTTCACTGCGTGATATACACATTAAAAAACAACAGTTCGAAAAAATATACTGAATTATTTGCACGAAAAAACGCCCTTGGTGTGTAAAGGCCTTAAAGCAGAGCTCCAATACCAAAAAAAATGAATTAAACGTGCTGTAAGTCTCATTTACAGGTCATTTAATCAAAATATTAACACCGAGTCCAATCTGAGTCTGCAATGTTTTCTAGTGCTGTTTTGCTCATGTAATGAAAATGGGATTGCATTGCAGCAGCATTAACCACATATTAAACTGCACTACAAACACTACGTCCTGACCAAAGAGCACAAGATCCACATGCTAATGATGCGGTCAAATTGATGTTGTGCCAATAAGGCTATTCCCCTGGGCCTCCCTTCACCTGTTGTTAACAACGTTCTCTTAGGGGTTTCTGTCAAGTGCTGACAGTAAGGAAAAACATATGGCTCCCTTCATCTGTTAAAGCTGCATGAGAAGAATCCCTGGGAGGCTAGTTTGACCCTCTCCGGCAGTATTTAAACCGCAAATTAAACAGAAATTGTTTTCTTACCTGAAGCAACTGTGCATCCCTGATGTCTTCATGCTTAAGGGAAATTGAACATCAGTTCAAGACAAGGGATGCAAAATGCTTGGAAGTAAATGATTAACAGACCGTTCAGCAGCTGTCAGCAAAAGATGAGATGATATCATTTGCAACACCCGACAGCTAATGATCTAAGTTTATCTTGTTTTTTTCTAATTTGTTCAAATCATAAGCTGTTTGGAGTGGCAATCAATTGCTTTTTAACAAAATTCCATTAATTATAAGAAATGAGGCTTGGAATTAATGGCGTTAGAATATCTATATTGCCACATAACGGTCTTCCTCCTTGAAGTGACCCTGCCGTCCTCGTCCCCTTGTGATGATCTGCATTCACTGCTTTAAGACAGATCTACGGAGAGCGCGGAGGTTGTTTGACGGCTGATGGTTGCCTGTGGGCTGTACAGTTCTAGTGGAGCTTTTTAGCTGTTTGAAGTGTGCTGCTTATGTGAGCGATGAAAAATTCATGAAAATAATTGAGAGTAAGAGCCCTCTCTCATGCAAAGGTCCGTGTGAAGCGGTAAAGATATTTTCCACAACACCGGCACCCCCTCGTGTCCTCTGTACTTTCCTGCTTAACATGAGAAAAAATGTTGCTGATGAACTTCAGGAATTTAAGGACTAGTCAAGCATAATGATTATATTGCATATGGTACTATGATGATGGCTTAAAATCACTGCAGACTTACCCATCCCAATCAAACAGAGACACACACAACACTTATCACCATTCAGTCAAAGCTTAATCTATATGTTGTAGTGTAATTCAACAATAATGTACTACCCAACAATCTCCATTTACTGTAGATACAAAACAAGAATAACGAAAGAAATGAAATAAACTAAACAGATGTGGACTAGCAGCGTGTTTTGGTTTATCTTCAGTTAGTTGCCACATGCATCAGTATACTTGTTTATGCCCAAATTGTTTTAAGAACTCAAAGAGAAATGGCCTCAAAGATCCATGTAAATAAAAACGAGGAGTAAATAGACATGGAATTGTGGAAATTGGGCTGGCGAGGTAATCAGAGGCAGACAGAAGACACCAATAACTCCTCCAGGAAGGAACCAGCCACTTCCAATGGCACTTCTTATTTCCATTCTCCACGCTCTGAAATCCTGTCAACTCTCTCTCAGACAGACAGCAGCTGCATTTCACGCTAGTCTTTGTACAACTGAGAGTTGCTCACTCACTTTGTACAGAACAGGGTGTTGGTATGCCGCGGTTAACTGTGCTGTTTTTTTTTTCTTTTCTTGTTTGACCGTGGTTAAAATCTAAAAGATCCCCAAACGTCTTAAAGCGAAATTCTTGTCATTCTATGTAAAGTGTGCACAAGATTTCTGAAAATGCTAATCAATAACTGCATTATGGCATCCTCTGTTGAAAGACTTTTCCCAAGATACATATTTTGGTTTCGGTATTTTGGACTGTACTAATATGGAATTTAAAGTTGTTGGCGTACAGTGCTGAAAAAGGATCACTCCTACCCTTTACACCAGAAAGTGTACCGCATCCCACCACTGCTGCTTGACTCTCGACTTCCTACACTGGTCTGCTCACTGACTTTTCACCCTCCTGGCACCACAATGACCTTCCTTCTCAATGGAGGATTAAAGAGATCATCTTCTGCTAAAGTACACATCTGAAAACTCACTCCTCAAGAATTATCTTACTGTATGTCACTCTACTCCCCACTGAATAATATCCCTCTGCACTCTGGTTGACCTCTAAAGTCTCATCATTTGACCGCATATAGGAAAAAAACTAACTTTAATTTAACTGTAATCTGAGCATTACTGTACTTAAAGCAGCAGTAGGTCGAATTGGAGCAAATATGATTAAAAAGAGTTATTTTTATAAGACGGCCTCCATATTCTGACAGTAGTACATGAGACAGGTAATCTAAAAAAATAATGTGCCTCTGTGTCCTCCGGTGCTCCTAATGGCATCTGCAAGATTTCACAGACCGGAGGAAAACTAGCTGTCAATCACTTGCGAACTCCAATCAAACAGTCAAACTAGACTAGACTAGACTTTGGCCAATCCCAGGTCATTTCAGAGAGAGAGAGCATTCCCATTGGCTGTTCATTCAACGGAGGCAGCTGTCAGTCACTCATGAACTCTGATCAAACGCTCAAACTAGGCAGCGCTGATCAAATATGAATCAATATTCTGTTACTGTAATGACTATTTCTCGCCTCAAATGTTTTCAGAAACATCTTGTAGTGTGCTGTTTAGCTGTAACATGAGAAAGTTTGTGACCCAGCAGCCATGTTGAGAACAGTTGAGGAAATACCAAGCATGATGCCAAAAACATTCTGCCTACTGCAGGTTTAATTAGCTACATAACTTAAATATAATGAAAATGTATTTCAGTCAAGCAGCTGCACCAATTAATTTCTGAAACAGTCAGTAGCAGCAATCTAGCAAGTAGCCTGACCATTAAACAACTGTTTTATTGTCTACTTTTGTCATCAGCCTTCATTCTGTCCCAAAAGTATTAAGTATATACTTGTTTGGCGGTAAAATCTGCAGCTAATCATGAAAAAATATTAGCAAACATGTGCCGTCCTTCACAATGTCAGAGATATATAATGAATATTATGATCTATGTTTTGATCAATAAACATTGATGCAGTTAATAGTCACAATTTATCATAAAACTCATGCATTTTTCCACTTGTGGAAGGGTTTCTTTTGTTTCTATTTACATTGAGTATTTTCAAGAACAATATATTAGCTAAGCAGTATTCTAAATTAATGTTTGTTTGTATTTGACTGTTTGGTGTCTCCTAGCTTTAGATAAAAGCCTACAGCGTAATAGTTCAGTGTCTTTATATTGTGAGTTTTGCTATTATTTATTTGTACTTTTAATAGCTGTTTGGGTCACAAGCCTATATGACATGTACGTCGGGCTGGGAGATAATTCAATATGATAATCTGTCGTCTTTTAATGGAATCGTATCGTGCTGAAATCATATATCGGGATATCATGATACACAATTACATCGTCTAAATTGATAGTGACGAGCACATACTAACTCAAAAAATCTCAGAAAATCTGATGAGAAATAATTTGAGGGATTATCATTTTAAGTTTGGGGTTTTGTTTTTACATCACACTTTACGTTACCAATCAGTTCAATGTGATGAACAAATGTGTATACATGGAAAATAAAAAAAATCGGCATAATTTCACAAACTGTTTTGTTCATATTCTGTATTTGTTCTTAATTAAATGAGAAAATACATTTCATTTGTATCAATTATATCATTATATTTATTTACACAGTTATATATAAAAATAGGCTTTACCATGTGGTTATTTTATATAGACTATTTATTTACTGAATTACCGTAAAACTTGTTATATTGTGATATATATTATTATCGAGATGTGAAATTACCTATATTGGGATAGAAGATTTTGGCCATATCACCCAGCCCTACGTGTACGCCTCGGGGTTTATTACATTATTCGTGATAGACAATTGCAGAACAAGACCTAACAACAGGAATTTCAAAGACGCACACTTGTGGTCCAAACCACGCCCACCTCTGATGTTACAATACAATATATACATTGCTGCGATGCTAATATAACTCCCACATAACAGAGATATAGAGGAGTAATAGCCTCTGATATTTATTCTGTGTTCATAGACCACAGATCAAAGAGTGGTTTTGGCCATTCAAAGTACTCATTTAGGGCTTTAATCCCCTTTAAGAAAGAGCCCCTTTAAAGCGCGGCATTGTGTTGCATTGATCGAGATGGCTACTGCCCTCTGAAAAGATGAAAAGAATAGTTCTTCATTTCAGAGAAGAGATTGAGATAGACATCCATTACCTCATCCCACCCTTCTTCTGCTCTTAAATCCATCCGTGAATGCACTCCCATATGTTGGAACAATAAGAGACGTTTAAGGCTTTGTTCAGACTTACTGTCCTGCACTCAGATATCATCAAGAGATCGTGTCTAGATTAGGTTGAAGCAGATTGCCGTTAATACCGGGCACCACAGTGTGAATCACATGCATCTCAAGTGACCAATTATGACTGTATTTCATTTTCCTCTTAAATGCTTTATTTTTAAAGATGTCAGAGAAGCATTTGCCTTCAGAATACACTACAATGGAGTGCTGCAAGGATAACGTATTTTTGTAGGCCAACCAGGAAGTTAGCAGTTATTTTGGATTATTGCAGAAAATAAGCTCTGCATGTGGAAAACACCAGTTTATGATACTTACACGTTTTGTTGAGCAAGATAATCTTCACAAATGAACACCATTTGTATGATCATCTAAGTATGCAATCACCAGAAGAAGAACGCTATAAACAAACTACGCCACGGTTGCATGAGCGCGAGTATACACAACAAGGCTGTAAAGACGAACGAGTTGGCGTTTAGTAGTCTCATTTAGCTACTTGTTAGCAACCACCTTTTTTAAGATACGAAAAATCTTCAAAATTCATGAGTGGAATATATACGAACGAATTTTAACTCATAGAACAAAATGATAAAATCTCTAAAGCTTGTGTTAACCACAGACCTTATTTCAGGTATCTAACTAAAAACTAGGGCTGTCAAGGTTAACGCAATTAAACGCGAGCGAAGATACTGGCATCATATGAAACTACAAAACCGAACGAATCCATTGATACCAACCATGTCATACTAGCTTGTCAGGAAGGAGGGTAAATAACGCTCCAAACGTACACATAATTTTGGTGAGGAAAAACTGGCATGGCCATTTTCGAAGGGGTCCCTTGACCTCTGACCTCAAGATATGTGAATGAAAATGGGTTCTATGGTTACCCATGAGTCTCCCCTTTACAGACATGCCCACTTTATGATAATCACATGCAGTTTGGGGCAAGTCATAGTCTAGTCAGCATGTTATGATTTGAGCATATATTTTTTGTGCTAAATGCAGTACCTGTGAGGGTTTCTGGTCAATATTTGTCATTGTTTTGTGTTGTTAATTGATTTCCAGTAATAAATATATACATACGTTTGCATAAAGCAAGCATGTTTGCCCACTCCCGTATTGATAAGAGTATTAAATACTCAAAAAATCTCCCTTTAAGGTACATTTTGACAAGATTAAAAAATTTGCGATTAATCATGATTAACTATGGACAATCATGCGATTAATCGTGATTAAATATTTTAATCGATTGACAGCCCTACTAAAAATCCATTCAGAAAACCCATTGTCTTTGAGACGAGGTAACCAGAAGTGCTAAAATTCTAACTCATTTCTGGGTTTTGGACTCGTTCCTGCAGCCGCTAGTTATGATTTGGCCTCACCACTACAAAGTGAGACATATGCAAATAAACACTCTGCGACAAAGAAGTAGAGTTATTATAATGTATTGGATCTGTTGACTAGGCTACATTTCAAAACCGTAGAGTGGGTATGGGTCGGGTGACGGGTCAGTCCTGGTACTGAGCTCTGCAGGTGTGGCGCGGGTACAGGTTTACAAACTAGACCGTCGTAGGACTGGTGCCAGGAGATAAAAACATCTTCACACGTTCAATCTTGTTTTCAAAAGTTAACATGTTTTTTTGCTCTGATATATAGGATGGATATTTTTCTGTTATACAGCTACTTGGCACAGGACTGCACAGATTGAGCAGCTTTCTCCCTCTCTTCTGCACGTCACAGAGAACCGAACTTTAATTTACAGACAGTAATTAATGTTTGTGTTGATATTTAACCATGCGCTCCTTGGAACAGCTGTCTGGAGGAAAAGTCTCCAACACGCCCGGCTGTAACCACTTAATAAACAGCTCTTTATTAAAAATTACAGAGTGGCTTATTCTCACCTCTTACTTGTTGTTTGCCAAAAAATGTTAAGTAATTAAAGTAAATGCGATGTGTGATGTCAACTTGTCTTAACATGCTGTACTGATGGCCCGTTATCTTCTGTCAATATTGCATGTTGGTCAGGGTGTTTTTTTATGCATCATAGCTCATTCTTTGTTTTGTACTCCTCTGCATAATTGTGTGTGGATTTGGTGTCAAATGACTGGTCTATGCAGTGTGGAGCTCACCTCCGGCCAGCATTCACTTCAGCAGCATCTCTCATCATTTCTGCCATGCATTAAAGCTGAGTATCCCCTCTGTCCATCAGTATGCAGTGAAGACTTGTGAAGGTTTCTCCTTTGTGTCAGACACAAAAACATGATTTCAGAATAGAGCTGATGTAGGAAACACCCTGCCATAACACATTTTCTACAAAGTGACAAACTGGTTATGCAGAAACAACTTTCTCACCTAGTGGTGAAGGTATCTTAATAAAGTCTCCTCTTTCCCCACCTTGGCTGTGCTTTTTAATTCAACCCCACGTCATCCCCTCCATCTCCCCCCAAAAGCCACAGTGTGATTTGAATTCAAAGACCACCTAAAACTAGAACTAACACAAAGTAGCTTCTGGAAAAGAGACGCTATGAGGAGAAGCTGGACTCTCACGGAGTCTGTCGTCTCACTGCACCGTCAGCCCACCGACACCGACACACACAAAAAAACTGGAAGCAGTGTATGTTGTAGGGTTGGGCGATTGGACGAATTTATCGGCTATCCGCCGGTTGTTGTTTTTTTTTTGGGCAATTGTTTGGGAGATGTTAATGGTCCACCTCCAAAGAACAAGAGCCTCTCTGCCGCTTCTCAGCTGGGCAGATAGGGATACAGCGGGGGGAAACAACGTGCAGAGCCGGCATGTTTTCACATGTAACTTGGTAAATAAGGGTTTATTTTGTTGGTGATTGTTGGAAAGATTAACCAATACCGTTTTGGTGAGTTTTATTTACTTTCTGTCGAGTTTGAATGAAATCTGTTTTACAATTCTCCGCCGCTAGAACGCCGATTGTTGGGCTGACGATAGATGGTTGGAACATTTTCAATTGGAGCTTTAGATGTAATTGCTCTTCTTCCACATCGCTGTGTACCACACACGCAAACAGCCTCTTGCCTTCAGATCATACTGCACTCAAAATTATGAAGTTAGTGCATTAAACACAACTGAGTGATGATAAGCATAAGAATAATGTCTGATGTTATCCATTCTACCTTCTAAATAGTAGGGCTGTGTATTGGCAAGAATCTGGGGATAAGATATTGTACGTATCATGATACAGGGGTTACGATTCAATATATTGCAAAACTGCAAGCAAGGCGATACATTGTGATTTTTTAAATCAAATTTTAGGAAAACTGTCACAGTATAAAGAACACACCGCCATACGCATAAAATCTGTGTAAAACAAAGTGTACTTTTGATATGCAATCATAACAGTGGGATCTGCATTTGCATTTATCACAGTTCCTGTAACCTCCAACATCATAGCGCTACTTTGAGAGGGCACATACACTGAGAGGGTGCATACCTTTGCAAATTAAATAAAGTATTGACTGAGTCTTTGCATGTGAACTATTAATTACAAATTGATAGTGTTTTTAAGAATCAATACAGTATCAAAAAACATAATATTGCAATATTCAATATATTCGAAATATTCAATATTTTCTTACACACCTACTAAATAGTATGTTTCCTGGGTTACAAGGCTCAGATCATGGGCTCCAATGCAACTACACCGACAGCACTGTTTATATTTCTCCCAATGCATGCTCAATACATTTATGTTACAATCACAAATTTATTTAAAGCTCTTCACTTGCGATCAGATCAGCTAAGACACACTGTGTGTGCCAAGTAACAACGTGGCCCAAACGACAGCTTTGTCAGTATCACAAAGCCATCAAATAGTTTGAGGTGGAGGTGGAGGTGGAGGTGCAAAAGCATTTTCTCGGTTGGAAAATGCGAAAGCTTTTATTGAATGGCTCTTACTTGTTAAATGCTTATTCTCCCTTTTCTTTCATTTGTCTACTTTGAAGAAGAACCTCCTTTTTAAGCACCCTCAACAGTGTTGTTCTTTGTTCGGTGTGCTCTTCCTGGGAATGTTGACATATGTAAAGAGGCTAATGGGTGTACCAGTCATCCAGGCAGGCACGGTGCTTTACGCTTTGATGTAAACATTTGAAATGTCAACCCGGTCCATAGCTCTGCGTGGGTAAGCTCCAAACACAAATTACACTGTCAATCCATTTTCTTTGTGTGTGTGTGTGTGTGTGTGTGAGTATTAATCTGAGAGACATGCCTCTGCCGTGTTGTTGGTTTGTGTACTTTACCACCAAGATACACGGAGCCCCTGCCACTGTCTTACTGCCCATAGTTATCCCTGTTCACTTCTTATCAAAGATCCCTGAGGTGTGACACCAAACTATTCTCCTTTCCACTAATAACCCTCCACTTTTGTCTTCATCATTCTTGCATGAAATTGGCTATTAGATGGTTCTCTGGGACAGATAGAGACTTAATACTTTAATACAATGGCCCTGTGCACTGAGAATATGTGCCGGAAAAATGCTGAAAATATGAATGCCTAAAATTCCTGACCGAGATCAACCTGAGTAAGGACACACACACACACACACAGGGGGAAAGAGGAAGAGGAAGGGAGAAAGAGAGAGCAGTAAACAGCCCCCTGTGATGTGTCTTTAAACTCCATAAAATGGCTTGAAATCACAGCAGGGACATGTTAAGGAGAGACGGGGTCTTTTCAGTTTGATTTACTTTGAAGCCATCACTTATCCCTGTGTGGTGATTTCCATGGGTCTTTGCAGTCCCCCGACCTCACCCCAATCGCGTTAACACAATCAAATTTCTGGGCACTATTCGAGTTGCCACGCGCCAACCACCTAATCACGAACAGAGAAAGAGAGGGAAGAATTATCCACGAGAACTTGGCTGCTTGAAACCAATACTGGGTCAATCATCATTATCACAGCCTGTCCTTCTGGGCTCACCAGAGATTATAAAAAGAAGGGTTGATGAACGGCAACGGGGCGGAATGGAGAAAACAAAAGACAAAATACATAAAGTCTTAGTGCGTCCTTCAAAGTTCAAAAGATGGATATAAATTGCTGCTTTCAAAATGTGTCTTGCTTCAGTTCTCTTCCCGCGTTGCATCAAAGCAGAATGATTATTTAGTAACACACAGAGTGTGACAAAATGACAATGTTACTCCCAGCTGACGGTCCAGTAATGGGAGCTTTCGGAGAGGTGACCATCGCATTCGGAGTGGGAGTTTGAGTCTCTTTCCGTACCTTCCACAACTGCTGTGATACAGAATGACTTCATCTTTTACTGCACAAGTTATGAGCGCTGCCTGTAGCTATGGGAGACAATCTGTAAAATAAGCCAAGTTTCAATTCTGACAGCCTCTCTTTAACCTGACACTCTTTTATTTGTTCCCACGTGGATTACTGGAGCAGAATGTATTTTTTTCAGTGCACTCACAGAGCTACATACTCTAGGTTGAATATGTTTGTTCACAGAAGTCATATCTTTTTAATTGCAATCACATTCCAAACTTAAACCCACCTTATCTTCCTCTTTTATTACCAGACCTACAACCCCTTGTGTTTTTCCATTTCCTTTCCTTTGGTTTTATGGAAATGAGACACAAGTCCCCACTACTGTCACATAAGATGTTGAGATAAATGTGGAACATACACTTGAATAAATGAATAATATTCCCTATTGTGCATCACCTTATTATGCTTGAAATAAAGTACTGTTGTACACCAAGATCCCTCTAGATGTGCTGAAATCACTAAAGCATGCTCACACAGTAGGAACATCCTTTGTTTTTTCAAATATGAGGTTTTATGCTCACTGATATTTGAGCTTAAAACCAAGTGACAAGTGACTGGACCGGATATGTGTGTTTTAGCAGAACAATTTATTCCTGCCAATTTATTCCTGCTATATATATATATATTTAAACCTTATAAGTACAATACTCAAGACCTTTTAGCTTAAAGCTCCACTAATCAATATGTTTACAATTATGTAAACATATGTGCATGTGCATATGACAAACCTATATGTAATTATAAGCATCTGCAGCTCTACAAAACTCGATGATGGTAGTAAGACAAAAGAAAACCTATGTAAACCTTTGGATTGCAATCCTATACTTTACACAATGTTAAGCTGCCTTTATTATACCTGACATTTTCTGGTACAAAATGTTTACTACAAACGTTACAACAAAAAGCACTGTGGTGGTTAAATATCTCATCTTGACTGATGTTCAATTCTAGCATTACGATGAACTGTAAATTAAGTACCGTAGCTTAAATGTGGAACCTTTTTTTTAGCCCTAATAACTGAGGGCGATCCAGATGAGAATATCAACATTTATTGATTATCAACTCAGATCTCTCATCTGGATTATGGTGGCTGGACAGTAAGAGAGCACTGTTTAGTAAGAAAATCAACCTGAAACAATAAAAATGAGGGGGGCATGTCCCCTCCATCCTCCATGGAAATCACGTATTTACGGTTCAGTCTCGTCACTTTCATCAACCAAATTTCAGCAAATAAGCTCCAAATTGACTGTAAAGTCAACCCGGTCTCACAGGAAGGCGTACAAATAGCACAACATTAAAAGAACATTCTAAGTGTCATGACGACGCATGTTAGGCTTTTCATGTGTCATTTGTACGCCGCTTTTTGCGTGCCTTTTGTACTCAACGCAACAAAACTATGGTAATGTCCGCAGTTAGGTTGAGGCAGCAAAGGAATTTAGGAAAAACATAATGGTTTTGCTTAAAATAAGTACATAAACTAAGTAAAATACGTACGAAAACAATGTAACGTAAGTACAGAAAACAAGTGACAAACTTCACGAATGGAACTTACAAAACAAAACACCAGTCTTGAACACGTCTCGTTTAAAAGTTGTGTGTTTGTTGGACCCATCAACATTCCCACCCGCCCGCCATAAGCTTTCTTTCTTGCTTTTTATTCTACGTCTGAGCGTAGCATATGTATGCGGATGCACTTACATTGCAGTCAGTACAGACTACACGGCGTATAAATGACACGCCAAACGAAAGAAAGGCGTTCTTATTGCACGCTAAATGTCTTGTTCATTATTGTGTCATTCATACACCTTTTCATGTGAACGGGCTGGTAAAGTAGCTGACCAACAGCTAACAGCAGACGGACAAAGTTAGTTGAGAAATTGGAACATCTGGCAAGCTTCAGACCAGACAAATAAGGAGTTGGTGGAGACTAAAATGCAACTAAAAAGGCGGATAAATATTGAACATGTATGTGACCAGAAACATGACTGCATATAAATGTGTAAACGGGTGACTGTTTGCTATGATGTTTGCTACAGTAAACCCTAACATCTCTCTAATGTAATGCTATGTAACTTATTATTGTGGAGTTCTTCTGCCTTCAAGTGGCAGCCAAAACTATGTATTGCACGTTTTGACTTATTAAAGTCATAGCAATGGTAGCTATAATCGAACTGAAACATGACGTATTGGAATTTTCACAAGAGTATTTTAGACATAAGTCAACCTAAACTGAGTTTCATGTCTTTTCTTGGCAGTTTGTGACATGAATGGCAAGCAAACTGTTCTCTCTACAGTGTCAATCTATTCCCATGTAAAAGAAAACATTTTTTTTCTAAATGTTCATGTAGTCAAAAGAGAATACTATGATGGCAACTTGATAGAAAGATGGTAATTAAGCTGCTGCAGGGAAAGGTCTGCTGATATAATGGGTGATGCCTTCACTTACTAATCAGACTATGGTTAGTTGCATGTAAATGGAAATCGTAAACAGCTTAATACAAATACTGTATGGTGCTAGCCATGGTTTCACCTTCATCATTCAAGCTATAAATAAATGTTGGCAGCTTCTAGTTGATATATAGGAGGATATACGTAGATATAAAATAATGGAAGGCGTAATTACATTAATCCCTGGCATTTGTTTACAAATGTCACCTTGGTGGTGCTCTCCTGTGCGAGCCTTGTGTTTGTGAAGACGTGGGCTCAGGGGAAATCTCAGAGTAGATACTGAGGACAATATTTGGCAAGAGAGACATCTGACAATCCTCCAGCACTAAACCTGTCACACTGTCAAAGCACCAGCACAACTCCCATATCTCCAGGCACTGAGCACCGGCCAAGAGTAAATACATATTTATTAGTTTCTGTGAAATATAAAAGCACACAACTAGACAACTTAAGATATTCTGTTCCCCGTGACTCAGAGGGGGGAACCAAGCAGTAACACATTTTCTGAAGAGCACAGTCAGGCAGAGGAACACATGCAGTAGAATACTAGCTAGATGGAGTATATTTGTTTGAATGAATTAAACCTCGCCATGGGTACGCCTATGTTAATCAGCCACGAAAAGCATCTTCTCGTTGGGTGCACGTGATACAGGCTCTTACCTCCAAAGCTCAAAGGCCACCTTTCATTACCATGCCTGTGTGTCATCCGAGGATGAGCAATGAGCCCTATCTCTACTGGGGCAACATTTAAAATATTAATACGTCTCGTAAGCCATCCCAGAAGGGGAATGGACAATCAGGGGAGAAAATTTGGAATAAATTATGTAGGCTAAACTTGTAGCTGCTTTTATTTCCTAATTTATGACAGTGGTTAAAATCTAGTCCATCTCTTAAGATTTAAGGTCAAATAGATTGGAGACTATATACCATGCCTTCAATTGCCTTTATGAGTCTGATTGCACCTATTTTTCTTAGGAATAAAGCCACCACTGAGGCAATAGGACTATCTTAAAGGAACAGTGTGTAACATTTCGGGAGATCTATTAGCAGAAATTGAATATAATATTCATACCTATGTTTTCATTAGTGTGTAATCACCTGAGAGTAAGAATCGTTATGATTTTGTTGACTTAGAATGAGCCGTTCATATCTACATGGGGAGCCAGGCGGTGCTTTCAATAAAGATTCATTCGCTCAACTAGTGTATGAACTGACACACGACCTCAAGTTTGTCAATGAGAGTCACTCGCGGTGCTCTCAAAGAACCATTCAACATTTAGGCTACTTCTGGAAGGGTATTAATAAACTAGCTTGTCATACATGTACCGCAATTCCAGCTGATTTCTGGTAACCATAGCAACTTCTCACCACTTCCTCCATTCAACGTCCGACACAAACAGACCTCTGGCATCGCCTTTTATTACCTGATCAAAATGAATTTGGGTGTATAAAAACACCACACACCATTCTGAAGCAGATTTAAGAAGCAGTCACGCACATTGTTGGATTTAACTAGTTTGATAGGGTTTTTTGATAGTGTAGATATTTATTTCTCTACATAGTTCTTACACATTTATTTCAAATATTCACTTTGAAAACCTTCTGAAGGAGTTGTCAATTTGCCATTGCATTCAAAACATTAAAGGAGTTGCCATTAGGGGTGTAAGAAAATATTGAAAAAAAATCGGATATCGCAAAACTATGATTTGTGATACTGTATCTATTCTCAGAAACACTGTATTCATTTTTAATTTATAGTTTACATGCAAAGATTAGCTCGGTCAATACTTTTATTTGATTTGGAAAGAGATGCACCCTCTCAGTGTCAGTGCCCTCTCAAAGTACTGCTATGATGTTAAATGTTACAGGAACTGTGATAAATGCAAATGCAGATCCCACTGTTCTGATTGCATAAAACTTTTTTTTTACTCAGATTTGATGCATATGGTGGTGTGTTCTCTATACTCTTTAAAAAACTTTTTAAAAAAAATCACAATAAAATGCAATATGTACATTATCGCAATATATTGTATCGTAACCCCTCTGTCATGACACGGATCATCTCGCCAGATTCTTGCCAATACACAGCCCTAGTTGCCATAGCAATTTTCACTCCTACACCTGTTTGTATGTGAAGCTTACTTAACCTACAGTTCAAATAAATTGCTTTGGAATACGTTTAAATCTAATGCAAAATTGTAATGCAATGTCAATTTTATACAAAAGGAGATATTGGAATTATATTGGTTATCAGATATCCAAATTCAGGTATTGAATCGGATTGGAACTGAAAAAAGTGGATCGGTGCATCAGTGCATCTCTAACACAGAATGCACAAACCAAACACTGACCCTAGCGAAAGCCTTTCACGTTTTTACGTTACCTGAAGGTCACCGTAGTTCTCCGACACGCTTTCCAAGACTGCGGTAACGTGAGCCGCAGAGTGTTAAACCGTGGTACCGCCAGCCGCTGTCTGACTTCCGTTGCTCCTTAAGTGGTGTTATTATGGTAAAGATGGCCTCTGAGGGAGACGAACGGCGTTACCATGGTTTTGGCAGGAGTAAGCAATCTGCAACCACATCGCTAGATGATGCCAAATCCTACACACTGTACCTTTAAGGACACGATGGGATGTGATAAAGATATTCAAAAGCACTAAATGCACCACAACATGTTTATGTATAATAGATGTAGCAATTTATAATTTGCCTCCTACATAAAGCGTGCACACCAGGTCAAGGTGGGGAGGACACGAGACTAAGAGAGATTAATCATTTGGAAGACTGGTCGAGCACTTTCCTCACTGAAACCTGCGTCTTTATATTTTGTCTTATCCATCCCTATTACACGAAGAAAATCTACTATACAAATTAATTCTCCTGGAGGTCAATCTACATTTTCTTTGGCTGCATCATCACTTATTTATCTGCTTAAAATAGTTACAGTTGAGGAGCATATTTCCTCAAAACCCCAGAGTGTGTGTAAACACAGCTTTTTTGTTGCATGTTGTGAAGTTATTCACATCTAATTAATATGCTTGAGTAGTTTGAGGGCTGAAATAACATTAAAGCCTTTCCCAAACTTCAAGATTAAAACACTCTGGCACCACTAAAAGGCCTTATCCTTTATCAGGATGTGCCACCTGAGAAATTGCTACCTGGGGGTGACATTTAGCATCTTACATTGGGCCGATGAAAGGGTGGAAAGTCTGAGCATCAGCAGGTTCCGTGTCCTGTATGTTGGGTCCTCAGCAGCACCTCCATCTGTTTCTCTAGTAATGCAATTTGCCTTTAATTTCCTAATGTTCCTCTAATCACCAGGCCGGGTGCACGGGGGCTAATAGAGGGGTCACAAGTTGAAGTCTGTCCCGAGGAATGGATTTAATGGGGAACAGAGAATGCAAACTGCATTATAAAACACAGCTGCCTCTGCCTCACAGCAAAGCCCAGTCAATGTCTGCTGCAGATCTGATACTATGAGTTACAATTCAAGTCATGCTTTCTGTACGATGATTTAAGCATAAGGCAGACATAAAGGTCCGAGAAAAGTACATGTTCAATTCAGATAATTACATACCCCGAATACTATTATGAACCTCATATATTTATTTTATACTTTATTTTTAGCCAAGCATCTAGAATGCCAAAATATATATGATTCACAGTTGAGGAAGTAGCAAAAGGTTAGCATTTTTTTTTCTCATGAAAGGAATACTTTAGTCATGAATAATAGATTAAAGAGAAATATTACAGATGAGAATGTTTCCTATACAAAATCAGAAACTCAAATATCATCTCGCTTGAATAACGTGATTTTGGATTTTGTTTGAGTCACGAAATCCCACAATTTCAAGATTCTTACGTTTCAAGCTCCCGACGCAACATGTATTATATTTATTTTCTCCTATTCATAACTTTCCATCTCCAAATCTTCAAAAATAAAAGTTTGCCTTAGATATGCTTATGTATGCTGGATTTTAGATCAATGGCGTAAAGCCCTGGAAGAACAGAGATGGAAAAACATCCGCTGTGAGGAACTAAAATAAGCAGCCAGGCAAGTGCATCTGTTTAGTCGCACGCTTTTCAAACCCCCTGCTCCTTCAACTAAAGGACCTCATGGCCAGGCACAAACAGAAAATATTTATTGGAGATGTTCTTACTGCAGTCTTTGCACTCGTGGCAATATTTGTTTATTCAAACGTCTTAATTACTGTGTTTGAAGTGCCTGGTAGACTTAAATCTTTGGTTGTTGCCAGCTTTCTTTCTGAATAAAGAGTTTTATAGCGACGGTTAATGCCCAACCATACTGTATACTTTTTATCTTCACAGTCCATTTTGCAGTTAAACCTCGGTCAAGTGTGTTAAGTGAGTGATGAAAGGCATGTTTGTGCATTAAATAAGAGAAGGGTTACATCCTTACATCAGAAGCAATAAGAGGTTAGAGAGCATATGGTCTTTGCAGAATGTGCCACACATTCATCTTGGCTGTAACCATGTATTTCTATACAGGGCTAAATAGAGTTATCCAAGGCATTTTCTGTATGTTGGATCATATAGACTGGCTTACTGTACTTTACCAGTGGGCTTGTTGACCTCTGAACCAGGTGGTCCAAGCTAAACTAATACTAATAGATATCCAGTCCAGTCCAGAGTCCTTTTCACAGGGAAGCTGTCATACAACAGATGCATCATTAACTAATTGTTCTCATCATGCACATCATGCCCTCCCTATTCTGAGCTGAGAGTGACAGACTGATTGTGCGGCGTCTTAATTGCACAAAGCAGCAGAGCCCACAAAAATGAAAGCAGAGAGCAGAGCACAAAGCAGAGCTGAAGTTGAAAAATTAAGTGAAACAAAATCAGAGGCAGATATATGACGGCGTATTAGGGCCATTGTAGGTAAAACAAAAAGCCGGGGAAGGGGGTAATATTAATATACGAGAATTTCTAACATTAAAGTGGCACATTTATGAGAAAAAACTCACATATTATGGAGAAAAAAAACTTGATTTTTTTATTCTTTGAGATTATAAAGTCAACACAGCAAAGGTACATAACATAACTGCTTGTGTTGTGACACATATTATGGTGAAATATGTCCTTAGAGTTTGCTGGGGAGAGGGACATCTGGAATACCCTGCTTAGCCTGCTGTCCCCTGTGACCCGGCCCTGGATATATATATATATATATATATGTATATATATATATATATATATATATATATATATATATATATATATATATATATATATATATATATATATTATGGCAAGCCGTTTAGGAAATTATTATATATATAATGTGAAATTTGAGAATATTGAATGAAATCCTGAATATATTGAATGAAATCCTGAGAATATTGAATGAACTCTGAATATATGGAATGAAATCCTGAGAATATTGAATGAAATCCTGAGAATATTGAATGAACTCTGAATATATTGAATGAACCCTGAATATATTGAATGAACTCTGAATATATGGAATGAAATCCTGAGAATATTGAATGAACTCTGAATATATTGAATGAAATCCTGAGAATATTGAATGAAATCCTGAGAATATTGAATGAACTCTGAATATATTGAATGAACTCTGAATATATTGAATGAACTCTGAATATATTGAATGAACTCTGAATATATTGAATGAACTCTGAATATATTGAATGAAGTCTGAATATATTGAATGAACTCTGAATATATGGAACGAAATCTGACGTCATAAAGGCGCTTCTGCCATCTTGGTTTTAGGGTCATTATCCGTACAGATCTTGGTGCTGCTAGACGTGTGTGTCACTATGAGCGAGTCAGCACGAAATCTAGTATCAGCCATCCTCAGTAATGAGGAGATAGTTAACACTCTGGTGAATATATGTACCACAGACCAAAATAATACTGGTAAACATATTGAATACCGTTCTACAGATGAAGAGTTTATTCACTTTTTCACCCGTGGTCTCTATGTGCGGCCGGCTGTGAGAGAGTGCTCAGGGACCGTCTACAAAGTGCAACGCCGAAAAGAGTTGCTACAAAAATATTCAATAACTTCACTATTATACAGTGTTGATACCAAAATCACTTCACACATCATCGATGGTCTCTTCCTGGTTATACTACAACGCTTATTTTGGAAAAATGTGCTTTTGGTGAATTTATAATGGGAAAAATATTCAATGCACTTTGTGGACGGTCCCTGACCACTCGTCTTACAGCCGGCCGCGCATAGAGACCAGGATAGAGACCAATGTTATGTGTCCAGCTCGTTTTGATCTAAATAAGGTTGTAGCTCGTTGTCTACCTTACTACGGTTAGAAAGAGCCCTCGTTGGTGTTTAAACAACATTTCGTTTGTGAGTTATTGATCCAGGAAGTTCAAATCTATCAATATCTTTCCAACTTTAGTGAACTAGTTCAGTTCTGCATTACTCTTCCACGACGAAAAAGTGAATAAACTCTTCATCTGTAGAACGGTATTCAATATGTTTACCAGTATTATTTTGGTCTGTGGTACATATATTCACCAGAGTGTTAACTATCTCCTCATTACTGAGGATGGCTGATACTAGATTTCGTGCTGACTCGCTCATAGTGACACACATGTCTAGCAGCACCAAGATCTGAAGGGATAATGACCCTAAAACCAAGATGGCAGCAGGGCCTTTATGACGTCAGATTTCGTTCCATATATTCAGAGTTCATTCAATATATTCAGAGTTCATTCAATATATTCAGAGTTCATTCAATATTCTCAGGATTTCATTCAATATTCTCAGGATTTCATTCAATATATTCAGAGTTCATTCCATATATTCAGAGTTCATTCAATATATTCAGGGTTCATTCAATATATTCAGAGTTCATTCAATATTCTCAGGATTTCATTCAATATTCTCAGGATTTCATTCCATATATTCAGAGTTCATTCAATATTCTCAGGATTTCACATTATATATATAATAATTTCCTAAACGGCTTGCCATAATATATATATATAAATATATATATATGTATGTATATATATATATATATATATATATATATATATATATGTATATATATATACATATATATATATATGGATGGATGGATGGATGGATGTATGTCCATAGAGTTCGCTACATTACAATATAATACATTTTGCACTCGGCTCATTACCGACGTTACCGCAGTGTTACCAACGGTGGCGTCTGAGGTGTGATGGGGTTGATCCAACTTTGCAAATTGAAGCAATGTGGTTCCTTGACCAAAAAAACAAAATTTTTCTGAGTATTTTTCTCTCAAATTTTGGAGTTTAATCTCAGAGAATTTCGGAATATTCAAGTTTTTTTCTCGTAAATTTGAAAGTTTTTTCTTGTAAATTTACCACTTTAATCTCAGAGAATATCTGTGTTTTTTTCTCCGAAATGTATAACTTTAATCTCAGAAATCAAAGAGGTTTTTCTTGGAATATTAGCCCCCACCCACTACTACCCCTCTTTTTTTTTTACCTACAATGGCCCTAATACACCGTCGTACAGATGCATGAATAAATTCATTTATTTTGTATAGCTCTAAAACATCAGTACAGCAAGTGTAATGCCTCTACTTTTAATATAGTACTGTAACTTTTGAGATGCCTTTTGACGTATAAAAGTGTTAACTTCATTACAATCGTCATATCCTACAGGTACATACATTTTGAACATATTTGAGTGCAAACAAACTGGTCAATTGAGTTGAGAGTATCATAATAATACATATATAATAATGGAGACAAATAGATTAGTCATATATGCCCAAGGAAATGTTAAATTAAAGCAATGACAATAAAAAAAACGATTTTTTTATAATGATATGTTTGGTTTAGCAATAGAAGAACTCATATCATGAATATTGATGTAATTATGTTCCTACTTTGGCTCTTTGTTAAATTTGTAGCTGTTACATTATTGCAGTGCTCTCCTGCTGCTTTAGCAGCAATGTGTTTTCTGTGTATATAAAACAACTACTTTCTGATGAAAAGTACTTGAATTTGAGAGAAATTAAGTTCGCAACCTAAAAACTTTTTTCCTAACAGTTTAAGAGAAATATGGAAATTGATCAAAACAAAAAAAGTCACACGACTCTGACAGTCTTTCAAATGCAACAGTGGATAATAGATTCTGTTCTTGCATCGTAACAATGCTTGTCTCCATTTCCCAGATTTCTTTCAGCAGCTCATTGTAATACGGGGTAAATGCTCATTAAAGTGAACTATCTCCTCACATAAATTGCTGCAATAGCACTACTAGGTTCACAGTGCATCCTCTCTTAACGGGTTTTGATGCTAGTTATTTTCAGTGACAAATGTGTTTCTTCACAGAATTAAATAAATCTGTGTACTATGACAGTAATTTGTTTACATTTACATCCACACTGTATCTTATTCCTCACAAAAGGATCAGCTGAGTCAACGGGATTGGCTACTAAATGGCATTCTGGCAAAATGTCTTTCTAAGCCAACTTTACGTTTATTGATGCTAAACTGAATCAAAAGCAAAGCTGCATTATGAATGATAAATAAAGCCATGTTGAAGTGCATTCATAATGTCAAAGTGATCATCTAGCGCTTTGATTTAGAGTTTTCATCAGCAGGCTGGGAATTTAGTAACTGAATGCTAACAGTAAGTACTGACGTGTACTAGAAAGTACTGAGACCAAGCCTCGACTTTTGATGTAAATTTAAAATCTGTTTTATGTTGTTCAGTTATCAAATAAATATATATATTGTACGCCATCACGTTGCATTTACTTCAAAAGCTGATGCAAATAGCTGCTGTTTTGAATACATTTTGCATTTTTGCTGGCATCTCTGTTCTCAGGGCAGTACTGCTGTTTGTTGTTTAGGATGCAGTTCCAACAGTGGAAGGAGAAGAGGGCTTTGGAAACCCGAGGCTCTTTAGATTGAAGGACTCCAGCTGAGTGGAAGAAGTTGCGAACAGCATGAGTCAATTTCATGTCTAAGCAGTGCCTCTTCCTGTGGATATAATACACTTTTAGAGCGCTCTAAACTCGGCTGGTGTGATTCTCTCCACTATGAGAGCTTTTACCTTTTTTTCCAAGCACAGTCATCAAACAGTGAACCTCTAGATGCTTATTCAGAATCAGGTGACAACATTTTGCTTTTAGCGGATCTATCATTTGAAGAAAACCGAGAGGCAATACACATCAAAATATTTATCAAGATAGAAAAGAGCTTGACAATTTTTATGATGCTTTCACGTCAGAATATCTTAATAGCAGCAGCCTGCGGTTGGACGTCTGTGTTGACAAAGCAGGACTGCACATTAATGCATGCATTTACCTAAGGGGCCAGGAAATTCACATTAATACCTCAGTCAGCTTCACATGGCATTGTGGGACTTTGCTAATGCATGTCTCCTTGTACCTGAATAGTGTAGTGCCCGTTCAGGGCATGTGGCCGTTCAGAGCACATGGCCATTCAGAATGGGCCGATTGCCTGGCCCCCGGTATTGCTGCTTGCAGCGTTACCGGGGTCATGCCCGCTCGGAGAGTGTGGCCGTTCGGGACAAATGCCTGTTTGGACCGAGCCAATTGCTTGGCCCCCGGAAGTTCTACTTGCAGTGTTCTCAAGAACCACTGATTGCTTGTTGACTCCAGGGAAGTGAAGGAAAGTTTGGCTGTAACTAGGGCTGTCAATAGATTGAAATATTTAATTGCGATAAATCAGATGATTGTCCATAGTTAATCGCAACTAATCACAAATTAATCACACATTTTTTATATGTTCAAAATGTATCTTAAAGAGAGATTTGTCAAGTATTTAATACTCTTATCAACATGGGAGTGGGCAAATATGCTGGGTTTATGCAAATGTATGTATATATTTATTACTGGAAATCAATTAACAATACAAAACTAGAATAAGTTTAAGTTAAATTTATTTGCACAACCATAAAACTGCAAAAAATCCAGTCAATGAAAAACAAAACTGTGTCAGGAGAGGTCAAGAAGCCACAGGCTTATACAAAGGACCTCACCCCAACCCCTGGAGAAAATTAACAATTACAAAAAAGGAAGAAAGATCTAAACTAACATAGAATAGCACTCGGAGAGCGCAGACCTCCGAAAAGGTTCCCGAGTACGATTGCCCCCCCTCTCCGTTCAGCTTGCGCCATCATCCACGTGTATTTTTGTTTATGTTGAGATCAGCTGAACGTAGCGGAGCATCCTAAAACACTTCATTCAAACTGGACAGAAACAAAATAAAACTCAATTAAACCGTCTTCGTCGACTCTTTCCAACAATCACCAAGTCTGCTTTGGCCGAATCTACAGTTGTCCCCCCCTTCCAAGGCCTTCGGCCTTGGCGGATGTAACAATGACAAATGTTGTGAAGAAACCCTCACAGGTACTGCATTTAGCATAAAAAAAATGCTCAAATCATAACATGGCAAACTGAAGCCCAACAGGCAACAACAGCTGTCAGTGTGTCAGTGTGCTGACTTGACTATGACTTGCCCCAAACTGCATGTGATTATCATAAAGTGGGCATGTCTGTAAAGGGGAGACTCGTGGGTAACCATAGAACCCATTTTCATTCGCATATCTTGAGATCAGAGATCAAGGGACACCTTTGAAAATGGCCATGACAGTTTTTCCTCCCCAAAATTTAGCGCAAGTTTAGAGTTATTTAACCTCCTTAGCAACAAGCTAGTATGACATGGTTGGTACCAATGGATTCCTTTTCTAGTTTCATATGATGCCAGTATCTTCACTCTACCTTTAAAACTAAGCCCACTACAACCTAAAAATCGCAAGTTGCGTTAATGTGTTAAAGAAATTAGTGGCATTAAAACGAATTTGCATTAACGCATTATTATCGTGTTAACTTTGACAGCCCTAGTAGTAACGAGTATATCCAGCATCCAGCAGCAAAAGTGGACAGCAGTCAATGAGCCGCGGCCTAAAAAGGCCCGCTGCCGACGACATGCTTGACTCAGCCCGCGGAGCCCCGAAGCCACGCCCCCCGCTGCTGCACAGAGCGCTATCGCTTGTTTATTCAAAGCTTATTAACATTGAACGTGTCCAAATTGCACCAAACCCTTCAAGTACGAAGTAGATCGGGTGAACGGTTCTCGAGATATGCGAAGGAAACACACACACAGCCAGACAGACAGAGATTCCTCGCCTTATAGTTAGATAATTTATCACCAACGGCCTGTGATTCCTGTAGGGTTCAAGTGGCACTTGACACAGTTAGTTAGTGTTTTACAACAACAGAGTTTACCACAGCTTGGCAGCATATACTGTGGAGGTATAGGAATTATGGCAGGGTGCACTATTTCACACTTAGCTTTCACTATGGGACAGTAATTATCAGCACATCTTCACAGTTGGTAGTGGTGGGTCATATGAAGATGCGATGGCTAATAAAACTGCTGCAGTTTTGTGTAAAGGCTGCTGGATGAAATTAGCTACAGGCTAAACTGGACAGACACTAAGAGCATATTTAATCATGGCTTTAAGGGAAAGTTGGTAGGCAAAATTTCTGTTCATGCATTTACAGCGAAATCACACATGCAGGGAAAATTTAAACTCTCATCAAATGCATGCTCTTGGGGAAGACACGCTTTTTCTGTAGGGAGTGGTCTTTGGCCCAACCAGTTATTATATTTTTCTGTCATCAACACCAGTATGTGCCATCACATTGGAGCGGGTCTATTTTTATTTCAGGTGCTGACCCTGCCCACCTGACTGAGTTTATGCACACAACTCTGAAATGTGTTTATCTTCTATATTTTCCCACTTCCCATTATCATCCTATTATGTGAAAATCAAAGAGAGAACGCCTTCCTGGTTCACTTTATCCAATCACGTTAGCCTAAAGCTACCACTCTGCTCAAATACCGCAACGTATCCTTATACTATGGTTCGTATGATAACTTACGAAAAGTTATTCCTCATTTTTCGTCCATTTTCCTACAAATGTCAAGCAACACGTGTCAATTTCCGCTTGTTACATGCATACAGTCTTTTCAAAATTAACTTCTGTCTTCACGGGAAACATGGTTTAAGGTTTAAGCAACAAAACTACTTAGTTAGGTTTATGAACAGATCGTGGTTTGGGTTAAAATAACTCCGGAAGTGCTGTAACTTAAGTACGGAAGTTACGTGACAAATAAATCAATGTTGACTTCTGGTTTCACACTGGGTTGGTGTTTTTTGATTCACCCGTCCACCCCGACCTCCTCCCTATGCTGCTTTTTGTCCTTCTTTATACTTCCTGGTTCACGATTACGTGGATTACATACAAATTGATTTTGTTGGATATATACAAATTACAGCGCATTACTTTTCGTAGGTATAGCTACGAACGGTGTATGAGAACAGCCTGCATACACATGAGCCAATCCCCTTTATTAATCCAAGTGATGCTTTCCCCACTACTACCACTTCCATCGAGACTCAATCTTTAACCCCAGTGAAAATTGTCAGGGGAGTTAAACTTAATTTATATTTCTGAGGGTAAACTAAATATTAGAAGCACCACAGTAAAATGCATGGCATGGTAAACATGGCTAAAAACACATTTAACTCATTTATAGCTGTATACATTTTCAAGTTCATTATGATTTAGTTATAAAGTCAGACAATGAATGGCTGGATAGAGACAGACACCGAAGAAAAAGCGCGGTTAATCATGTGCATTCTGAGCAGCACACGCTGGAGGAAGTCAATGGTTTATGATGGCATATCTTTCTCTTTATTGTACTTATTTGCATGTTTGCATTACATTCAGATGAACTCTGAATTTGATTGGTGTACTAGTGCTCACCCTGGATTACAGCACGAGGAATATTAACTTAACCCGCGTATTGATTAATGATATGTTATTTCTCTCACAACCCCAAGTGTCAAATGTGAGTAATTTACATTTTAAATTGTCTTTCACTCGTCTCTTTCATCTGTAAATTAAAACATTACGCTCAATGTCAGCAGCCCTCCGATATAACCCCGACAACCTGCTTTACACAGGTTATGTTCTCATTGATTGTTCACACACACGAGACAAAGCACGAGATAAATCTCCCACACACAGCAGCAGCAGGCAACTGTACATTTAAAAGAGCAAAATGATCCCAAAATAGCCTGGTACAAATACACTTTGTGGTTAGAATTCTTCACCTTAGAGCACAGACGGGGCCTTTGCTCATATATCTTCGCAGGGAAAGTTTGCTTAAAGGAAAGTGAGGTCAGTGACCTTAGAGACGCACTAAAAAAATATGCTGACCACCAAATGAATTGCCAACTCGGTAAGATTTGAAGCTCTGGGGGCCTCATTTCTATATGTGGCACTTTAATGACTAATAGTCTCATTTAAAAGGCTAGCATGATGGGCTATATTTCAACAGCAATATAGTGCATTACCACATAACTCATACATTTTAAAATAAAGCAGTGAACAAATGGAATATGGGATAAATATTACATGTAAAGCTTTCAATAAAAGTGCTAAATTATGAATCTAAATAACCAAAAATGTATTCTGTAATCAGGCAGTAAAGTAAAATTGAAATTGTGATGTCTTTTAATTGTAGAAAGAGAAATGTATATAAAGTGCATATATGCATAAAACATGAGCCACCATCTTCTGTTCAAAGATAGTAATATAAAACTTCAAAACTGCATGCATGATAGGATGGGGTCAGTGAATGGTGGCAAAAAACAAAGCAGTTTTGTTGTGGGACTCTGAGACTGTAACTAATTTGGAACAAATTCTAAAAACTTTGTGTTTTTCCCTTAATTGAACATGCGTTATTCTAGATTTAAAAGAGAGAAAGAAAGAAAAAAGAAAACCATAATTCTGTCTGGAGAGATATAAAGGACGGTCTTAGTTAATGATAAACTCATAAAGAGAAGTTTTCTTTCCCTCTGGGCTGATAGAAGTCATAAAGATTTGATTGCTTGTTAGCCTCTCCTCACTGTACCCTTCTGGTGTCATTATTTTTCTATGAGACACACAGAGTTTTGGGTATACAACCCACTTTTACATAAAAAGTGCTGAAGCCCTTAAATATGGGAATGGAGATCACAGGAGAAGTAGATGGTGGTCAAAACCCCTGCTGTGATTTCTCGTTAACTCCAGGCCAAACCTAAAAATCTAAAGCTGCAGTTTAACAGAACCGAACACACGAGGGACAGTGTGTTCTCCTATAAGGCGCTGAAAGATCAAACTGAGGTCTTATTATAACTTCATGATAACCAATTCAGGAGGCCTGAAGTTATACTTTAGCTGATGTTGATTCAGCAATACTGCATTGGAGCAGCTTATCAAAGTTTTCCTATGGGCAGCCAAACCTGACAAGAAAATTCAGAGGTTTGTTTCGACGGCAGATGAATTGCCGATAGATAAACATGAGGGGTGTGCTGCTGGCACACAAATCACACTTTGATTCGTACTTTGGTTTTCGGGGCACAATACGGCACATCGGGGAAAGCAAAGCAAATGCAGAAGATAACATTTTTCTAATTTTTTAAAATGTAAACACAAAGTTGTACTTTATACAAGACAAGCACAACAGAATGACTGAAATGTGAATGTAAAGCTTAAATCTTCTATTCACTCTGCAAAGCATAGTCGCATATGATTAAACACTCTATACTACTGCATATATACAGCTGTATACTATAACTGTGGTTCAGTGGGTCTGAAAGGTGAAGCCAATGCAGAAGTGCCTTAAACTTGCATTCTTTCTAAAAGCCAGCAGGGGGCGACTCCTCTGGTTGCAAAGCCTGATTGTATAGAAGTCTATGAGAAAATGACCCTACTTCTCACTTGATTTATTACCTCAGTAAACATTGTAAACATGAGTTTATGGTCTCAATCGCAAGTCTTCTTCAGTACAGCATGATTTTCATTTAGTAAATTATGGTTCCACTTAGAATCAAATAGACCATAAAGCAGAGTATGCTTTAGGGCGTGGCTAACTTGTGATTAGACAGGTCTTTACCACGGTGTTGTCCGGTCTGGGTGTTGTCTATGTGTTTGTCTTACAACTTTAACCTTTTCACAGTGTGTTTTCTGTTGTACTTAGTGCCACCCTCTCGTGTCACTTCTGGTTGCAAAAAAACAAGATGGCCATGGCCAAAACGCCGAACTTGAGGCTTCAAAACAGCAGTCCACAAACCAATGGGTGATGTCACGGTGACTACTTCCACTTCTTATATACAGTCTATGCTGTGGTTATTGCTTTGGCATGACTTGATTGGTGGTCTGAGGCTGCTTGAACACTATGGGGAAAGAGATTTTCTTTCCAGGCTGTTTTTCCCGTGTTCCAGTAGTACACATACTCAGGTGATGACATCACAAGTGGTTTAGCATGTTAACTCACCTTCCCAGTATCCCTGGAAATTAAATCCATATTGGACGATTTCACACCTCACAAATTACCTCCAGTGCCAATGGGGAAAAATTCATGCGGGAGGACAGAAGTTCACAACCCATCACAGAAGTGTAGTAAACATTTGCCTTTTTATTAACTGTAACTATCCTCTTTCCCTAACCTCAACCAAGTGTTTTAGTTGCCAAACCTTAACTCAACCATAACTTATTTAGCATTACTCTACCATAGTTGCCATGTGCAATACTTGAACATTCATAACACATTGGATGTAGAAAAAGTTGTCATTGCACGTAATTTGGGGTTCTGCAGAATAAGATACAGTAATAAATATATTCTATCTGTACTTGATTTCACAACCATTCCAGCAAAATGTCTGAATCCCTAAATGACAATTAAACCAGTATCTAATAATGCATGTAGAAATATCATACTGTACATCTTCTCTTAATATCCTCCTTTACTTTAATCCACTGGTGTCTCATTCATGAAATCATGTTTACTATGTATTACTACACTGGAGGCCTGCGGAGTGAAATATGCAAGATGACATGGAGATTTCCCCGGCATCTGTTTCTCTACCCTCTCTGTCAGCCATGAAGGTTCTTGTGCCAAGGTCTTCAACTCCTCCTATCTCCCAGGCGTTGGGCCTGAGAACTCAAAACAGTCTCACCAAAGCTCACCCACATGGCCTGGGTCACGCACACAGACACAGTGGCATGCATCAGTGACAGATGGAGCTTGCACAGAGAGAGATGCCCTGATTGGATGCAGTACACAGAGTACACAAAATACAGTTTATGTGCCACAGTCCCCGAATGCAAATGAAAAGTAGTAAATGTGTTCTCCTGGTTATCCTTTGCTTGTGAGCGATGGTTCAGAGGTTACAAGTGGAAGTGAGCCCTATTGCTCTGACTCACATCTACTTTAAATCCCCCAGGGAAGCGGCAACTGACCTCATGGCCGTGCATTGCCTTTTATAGTTTTTAATACCGATTTTAAACTTCCCACGATTCCCATTCTTTGCCTATGTACTGTAAGCAGCCGTGCAATGCATTCTGGTAGCGTAGCGTAGAGTTTCGAGAGATGGACCGTCCTCATATGCATAAAGTTGAGGTTTAGGCTACTTTATGCAAATCAGGGGCATCCGGTGTGACTCGCTGCCTCTGGAAACTCCCCAAAAACTTTTAAAGTAACCGTTGTCCATCTAAAATTAAGACAGAATCATCAACTGCATGGCTTATTTCTCGCTTAAAATGTTTTCAGAAACACATTTTGGTTTGGTTTTTTTCGTAATATACAAGCAAAAAGTCTCCAAACGAGCTGCCATGTTGGTTCCGGTTTGAAAGCTGGGAGCAGCAGCCCATGAGTGAAAGCATTCATCCAATCGGGTGCCAATGCCTAGTGTCAGCCCATCAAGTGTCTGATGCTGGGAAGCGAGGCTATCCCTCGCATCTAAAAACGCCGAGGTGGACACGTACCATTAGCCAGTCCAGTGCAGCCACCTACAAGAACAAGTGGAGTCTCTAGGCTTGCAGATTCTGGTCCCCATGAACTGCAACCGGCCTCCAGGGTAACCAGCTCCAAGTCTACAAGCTCACAACCCTGGTTACAGAAGACTCTATCGTCAGGAACGTCAACAACTTATTGTTTCCCGGGTGTGACTATCCACGATATAGCAAGCCCTCGAGATCCTAGCAAATTAACCTGATACTACCGAGGTCATTGTCCACATTGGCAAAAATGATATCCGTAAAGATCAGACTAAACTACTCAGAACTGACTTTGTGCACCTGTTCAGGACACTGAAAAGATCTATGAGTGACATCTACGTATCCGGTCCTATTCCCTCCTGTGGTCGCGGTATTGGGCAGTTCACAGCAGGCTCCGGTCGCTGCACATCTGGCTCTCATCAGCCTGCGCTGCCGGTAGTGTTTCCTACATTGACAATTTCAACCTCTTCTGGGAACGCAGGCAGCTATTTAGAAAATATGGAATACCATCCAAATTGGTTTTGGGCAAACTACTATCCAGAAGCATGTTGTACTGTGTTGCCCACAAGGATGTTCCTCGATCAGGCAGCCAAAACATTTCCCAGACGTCCACTTGCTCTGTCCAGTCCCACTACTACTGACGTCCTAGCACCAGTCTGATTGGTTTCTCGTGGTTTTCTTCCGTTGTTTATGCCAGGTCTGTCTAGCAACCCTATAAATTATCCCATTCTCGACAGTGCTATTTAATATAGGTTGACCAATTTCATCGGACTTCTGATCTCCTTAAGCACCATAAATACCACTCGGTCAAGTTGCAACGTTCTGCCATCCTCACCACTTAGAACTGACCAGTGCTCCCCCTGTTGGCTGTCTCCTGTTTCTACAGTCCCAGTCATCTGTGACAGGCATCAAGGAGGAACTTATACTTCCAACTTACATCACTTCAGGTATCTACCCATCTACTCTCAAATCTGAATACAACACCAAAACAAATTGGCCCAATGAATGCAAGGTCATTTGTAACAAATTGTTCTTATCAATGAACTGATTGTCTCTAATATTTTGAACTATCTTATGGTAACTGAGACATGGTTGGCTCGAGCAGTCTCTGCTGCCTTAGTGGAGGCTACCTCCCCTGATTTTAAACATTTCAATTTCAGTGGTTTAGCTGTTTTTTGTAAGAAGTGTTTTAGGTGCCGTCTCATTTAATTTGGTAATTTTATATCATTTTTATATCATATATAAATCAAACACCCTCCCCTGGCTAAATGATCACACTCAATCCCTGAAACGACTGTACAGGAAACTCAAATGGAAGTTAACTAAGTCACAATACTCTTAACATATATGGCAAACCACCAAAAAAGCAGTAAAATATTCTAGATTGGCCTATTTTTCAGACATAATATCCAATGATCAAGCAAGGAAGCCAGATCCAAACAAGAATTGTGTATTTGTCACCTTTGTGACTACAGTAGGTGAGTAACTGATTAATCAAGAAATGGAAATATGCAGATTAACTGATAATGAAATCAACCCTTTGTTGCAGCCTTGAGTAAACAAACTATGTTCAGAATTATATGCACACCACATCCATTTATATATTGAGTTTTCTACATCGTAACTAAAGGTCATAAATCCACCAAATATAAAACAGTTGTTATATTTGGTTAATAAAAACAAAGCATCCTTGTAACTCAGAATATCTGAAAATATAAAACAGGTACAGGGAGAAAGCTTTTGATTCACTGTCACATCATGCATTTTATTAAGCATGCCTCGTTTTAATACACCTGCTAAAGTTTATTTTCCTTTCAACCTGATCCTCCCATCTGGTGGACGAGATGAAAAGACAGTGCTGACTTCATTTGCATGAAAGTCTCAATGAGTCAGCTGCACAATTGGAAACAGCTGCACCTGCTTTTTTTTTTTTTTTTCGCACAGAGTAATAATTTGCGCCTTTTACTACAACCAGGACTGTATGTATTGTCTGCATTGCTTTGTTTTAGCATTGTGATTTCTTTTCTCTCCTTTCAACAGCTTTGATGAATGAACCAGAGACATTGCTCCCTGCATAATGACTGTCATAATTCATCCTGTAACATCTACTGTTTTCTGCAATTCATTGTGGGGAGGATTCACTTTAAAGTAACAATGAATCTGTATTTTGAGAGCTCCCTCCATAATTTAAAGTTTATTATTTCCTTTTGAAATCAAATGTTGTATTTGGACATGATGTGGGAAAGATATATCTTAATGTACAGTGGGTAAATGTCATAGGTGTACAGGGTCACAGAAAAAACAAACATTTAGCAACCTTTATCAACAGTTTCTGGTATGTTGGTCTTTATTATCCCATTGTCAGTTGAAGGGTGCAGATGATAAACTACTCGATTTTAGGGCTGAAGTCCCTCGAGCATGAACGAGTGAGCAAAGTTCTGCTTTCAATGACGGTGAAATAAATCAGAACATCAAACGAATTTAGAAACTCCCTTGAACTTGCAATAATTTAAATATCTTTACAAGCCTGCGATCTTTACTGGAATTTGTGAGATATCATTCTTTCTGCCAAATCATTTAAATTTAAAGACTTTTCCACACGCACGCCTCCCCCCAGCATCTTGTTTTCCTGCTGCTCTTTGATCTTACAAGTAACTCAAATTCTCTCACTGATGCTTTCATTCAGGGAATACAATTGAAATCTCACATGTTCATGAATGTTAGAAGCGTATTTGCAAACTGCTGAGACACTGCTGCAATAAGAGCTGTCTGCAGACTGAGATGAATCAGTTTAGTACACATAAAGGTTGATGTTCACATTATTCTAGCCTTGTTATTAATAGCCTTGTATTGCTACACAATTTAGCAAACCATGGTGCAGCTTTTTATTGTGTTTCAAGAATGCAAATGAAGCACCTTGTTGTGAAAAGGGTAATTTAATATGACCTGCCACACAGTAAGTAATAGGCTCCTTCGTGTAGGTCAAAGCAATTGCAAAATCTCATAACGATCAATTTGCCATCTGTTCATTAATGCTATGATGATAAAAAGAAAGGGAAACTTATTGGTGACATATTTGACTCCTAACTTGTCCCTAACTGATGTTTTATTCCAGTGCTGTAAACATGACTTGAGATTTTTCCCTCCTCTTGCAGAAGGAAAACAAATATCTATACGGTGAACGTGAAAGTGTCACTGTGAAAACTGAAGAACAGAACTAGAATAAACTGTGAAAAAGTGAGTTGTTTCTCACAGAAAGGTGTTGACATTATATATGCATTTAGCTATAGGTTGCTCGTTGCTATGGAACCTGAAGTCTCTCACCTATTATTAAGTGATGCTTGCTTGCCCAAAGAGTGTTGCATTGTGTGTGTTTTTAACCGCAGTGTGATATTTTATTTTATTTTATTTTTGTTTACAATACAATACAAAAAAGTACCTTTTCTGACGTGGAGGCTGGTATTGAAACATTTCTGCACGAGCTGCCATTGTGTAGCAACATAGTAGAATGGATTTATTGTACCTGACAATACAGCCATGAATGATGTGGCTAGCCTGATAGTTCCAGTTCCAGTAATACTAACTTTAACTACATCGACAGCTGACTCTGCACAGTTAGATTGATGCCACAGGACTGTGAGCATCTGGTGTTGTCTGTGTATTGATTCACATGTACACTGTGAAGCGATCTAGTCCTGTTTTGTTTAGGTGTTTGTGCTATACCTCAGGAAAAACACATTGCAGGAAGCACATACAATAAAACAATACAATTTAACTTTAGATACTTTACAACCTTACTTTACCTCTTGGTATTGCTCAGTTTTAAAGGTGGAGTGAAGATACTGGCATCATATGAAACTAGAAAACCTAAGGAATCCATTGGTACCAACCATGTCATACTAACTTGTGGCGAAGGAGGTTAAATAACGCTCCAAACCTGCGCTAAATTTTGGCGAGAAAAAACTGTCATGGCAATTTTCAAAGGTGTCCCTTGACCTCTGACCTGAAGATATGTGAATGAAAATGGGTTCTATGGGTACCCACGAGTCTCCCCTTTACAGACATACCCACTTTATGATAATCACATGCAGTTTGGGGCAAGTCATAGTCAAGTCAGCACACTGACACACTGACAGCTGTTGTTGCCTGTTGGGCTTGAGTTTGCCATGTCATGATTTGAGCATATTTTTATGCTAAATGCAGTACCTGTGAGGGTTTCTGGACAATATTTGTCATTGTTTTGTGTTGTTAATTGATTTCCAGTAATACATATATACATAAATTTACATAAAGCAAGTATATTTTCCCTCTCCCATTTGATAAGAGTATTAAATACTTGACAAATCTCTTTTGAACAGATAAAAAATGTGTGATTAATTTGCGATTAAATATTTTTAATCGCAAATTGACAGCCCTAATATGTGTGTGTGTGTGTATGTGTGTGTGTGTGTGTGTGTGTGTGTGTGTATATACAGTTTATATATATATATATATATATATATATATATATATATTCGCAGATTGGTGGTTTAAAAAAGAAAATTGGAAATGAATACATTAAAATATAGTATAATAAAGGGATTTCAACTATATTTAAGTGCTTCCTCTGCATCTCAAGAGAGCTGTTTACTTCCTGTTAGTGCTTGTGAGATTATGGCACAGTGTGACCTGAGTGAGACATAAAAGAAATAAAAGGTTATGGACGAGCCATCCAGTGTAGTAATCTGAGGTCTGCAGGGGCATTGCCTCTTGATTTATTATGTGTTTCTCTTAGTTAAAACACTGTGTTTCAGTCAAGAGGTAGTTCCGGTGGCCTGTGGTGACACAACTTTAATCTTTGTGCATCTATCCTGAATGACTGAATGGAAATAAAACGATCTTTACACTGAAGCTCTTCGACCGGATGCAACAGCTGCCGAATGCTGAGACTCCAGCTGAACATTGCAGGAAAAAAAAAAAAAAAAAGCAAGTCGATGATGGATGATGTTGATATGGGCCTTACCTCACGCGGTCTTCACTGAATGGTTTTCTTCTCAGCAAAATACAGTATCTCTGTCTATGAAACCTCTGTCTTTTTTATCTCTAACTGGGAGTCTGCCTTGCTGGTCAGAAAGAAAGCATTTAGAGTCCACCAGTCTACTCTTGACCAAACCATCAGGATGATAAAGTGGCCTGACAGCCATTGAATAGGCTAGGATACACACCATCTTGCCGTAGTGCAATCTTCATTGCCGGGAGGTTGGTGAATGAGCAATAAAAAAGGAATCACTGTGGGAAGGAAAGTGGCCGGTCAGCATTTGAGATGTGCTCAACCATGTGCAGGGAGTCTTCTCACATGCAATCAAGACAAAATCGTGAACACAGGACAATGGGATGGCTCATCTCTCTTTCCTAGACGACGTCTCGGGCGATATGGCAAGGACGACTGAGAGGTTTTTTGCTTTGTAAAGCAGACAGCTATTTCCTCCTTGCTTTAGAGAAATGAAAAAAAAAAAAAAAACAGTGTACCTGCAGTACACAGTAGACGGATTGTAAAGGTAGGTGGGGGAGGGGGGCTGACTTGGAAGACTCTGCTGCGACATCAGGCAGCTCGGTAGAATGGATGGCCTTGAAAGAGCCGAGTTAACAGAAAACAGCCAGGGAGATGCATCATAGGGCTCTAGCTGGAGGACGTGTCTGTGCAGCGCCGTATCAGGGGGCCCGAACCATGATTGGCTCTGCCTGTTCTGTCATTTGTTAACTTCACTCCTCACCCCCCCAAAAAACACAGTCAGCCTCAGAGCAGCATGGATAATCTTGACAAGAACCTATCAGAGGCATCTGTTAACATGGAGCGTGCTGCTTTGTAATTTAATGTGACTGTTGTTGTTAGTGCAGCGAGCTGAGCAGCCTCCTCACAGCAGATACAAGGAGACGCTTCAGCTCGTTCACTCTTCAGTTCACCTGAAATAGTTCCACTTTCTGCATCAGAACAGTAGTTGGACTTCTAATGGGTTACATTCACTGGTACCATTTTGCTTCCCCAGTTGCATTCAATTCAACTGGAAATCTAGGAGGTATAGAAAAAATACTTTAAACTACCCGAAGAATTGTAACTTCTGCAAATACCAGGGCTGTGAATTGGCAAGAATCTGCCGATAAGATACCTATACAATGATACAGGGATAACGATTCAATATATTGCGATACTGTTAGCAAGGCGATATATTGCGATTTTTTCCAAATCTAATTTTAGGAAAACTGTCATAGTATAAAGACACACCACCAAAATCTGATTAAAAAAAGTCATGGGGACTAACATCATTAGGAACCACAAGAGTCTCCGCTTTCCAGTCATATCCAATTTATGTAATTCCAAGACTGTTCAGAGATCCCAATATGCAGGTTTTTGCCGAAAACTGCATGAAGTTAGCATAAATTGAGCATATTTGTAAAGGGGAAACTTGTGGGAACCAATTTTCATACACAAATATTGAGGTGAGATGTCAAGGGACCCCTTTGAAAATGGTCATGCCAGTATCGCAAAACATAATATCCCGGCACTCATGTGTATCGATATTTTCTTACACTCCTTGCAAATAGCGTCGATACATATCATAAAGCGCAATTAAATCAATATAGAGAAACAGCTTACACATTTGTGGGGTAGCATCACTACTAACCTAGCACAGTACCAAATTTTAAGAAATTCCCTCCAGGGGTTCCTGAGATATCGCACTCACAAGAATGGGTCAGTCGGATTGATGGATGGATGGACGGACGGACGGACAGACAAACAACCCGAAAACACAATTCATATAAAACAGGACTTTAAATGTTCAGAGTAGAGCCAAGTTGAGCAAAAGACAAACATAAGTGGCCTAAATATAAGGACAGGCATAGATGGGTGGCAGTAAGAGTAGATACATGATATAGTGTCCTGGCTGGAATTAAAAAATAATGGACATACAGAGTGCATTATCACTCTTATACCACAGCCACTTAACATGGCCAACAATATGTAGCTGTTAATTTAAACCACCATCGGCACCACCTTGTTAGGCAGACTTACTGTTGCTATAGTTACCTGCAGTTAAAAAGGATATAATAATTTTTTTTTTTATTTATCAATACAAAACTCGTGCCAATATGTACATTGAAAGAGTTCCTGGTCACTATCTTCATTGCTCCTGTCCATACTGGCTGTGAAGTGACTGCATTCTAGTGTGACAACACCACAATAAATAGGGGCAAAATCCACATTCCTTGTTCTGTGCAAAAATACATTCAAAAGTTCAGCTGAAGGGAATATGAAGCTGAAGCAGCTCAGAAAGGAAGCACTGTCAGTGAAAATACACAGAGGGAATTATAATTAGTATTACATACATATTACATGCCGAACGACTGTAAGCTTTGGGAGATAACCAATTAATTTAGCTAATTAAATACTACTGTCATTGCTACAGTATTTGGCTGAGTCAGACTTTAATATACCTTGCGCACTGACTTAATGGCACCACACCCCATCAGACTATGTGTAAAACACATACATCCATTATTCTCTATGTAAGCCTGCACACTGGGGTTGCTTGACATGTATCAATGCGTCAACTTGTCGGGATAAACTGGTGTTACATTTCCCCAGGAATCAACTGTCCATTATTACCTTCACCAAGGAGGTTGTGTTTTCGGTTTGGTGGTTTGTTGGTTTGTTTGTCTTTGTCAGCAGGATTGCGGAAAAAACTACTGGCCAAATTTTCATGAAACTTGGTGGAAGGGTGTACTGTAGCATGAGCCAAGGAAGAACCCATTCAATTTTGAACCGGATCCGAATCACGGGACGGATACACGCATTATCTTCCACTTCTGCACTCTCCGAGTGCCCTTCTAGGTCTTATTACATTCACACCCCAGACTAGCACCTGACAACACTGACACCACCAACACAAGCAAGCTAATCAAAAACAAGTATTTCCTGTGGCTCTGGTATAATAAGCGAATAAAGAATAGATCTGTCAGCAGATAATCAAAGATTTTATAAGAATTGTAACAAAGTGCAGTAACCTAGTTGGACCGGTGACTGAACCCAGGAGTTGTAGGTGAGTACTACATATCTTTAGCAATGGTGCTGAAAATAAACACAGACATTCAGCAAATCCTGTCTGAATAAAGAAATGTTAAAAGCGCACTATAATTCACTCAAGTTAAAATATCAGCGTACTCAATTAGCTTTTATTAACTAACATTATCTTTGAGAACCACAGATGCAGAAATAACTGTGTGATGTGAGTCACGGACGCCTTCTGTTTGCTAAATTACTCTCAAGCACACAAGTACAGGAAGCTCAAAGAGCAGCGCTGCAAAAGAGAGAGATGAAATTAGAGCGGCTGTACTCGTGTGGACAGCAAATAAAGGGGAAATGAAGGAGAGCAGGACACTCACTTGGGAGTAGTATATTGAGCCGAACCTCGAGGTGCACTACAGATCAACCCCTCTTTGACCCGAGGGGCTAATCACAATTTTAAAGCATCCCCGTGCCCCATCTCGCCATGACCCTGAGGGCAGACCCAGAGGAAGCCTCTCAGGAAGGTGTCCCCACTGGACTCAATTAGAAATGAATGTGGTGTTTCTGTCAGACATGCTGAACGTGTGGGTTTTGATCAGCTCTGCCAAAGGACAGAATTTAGCACTGGGCTTGATGTACAGAACTCACAATGGTTTCCCCGGACGTTGTAGTGAGGAACCCCCGGGTTCAACGCAAAGCTCTGTCCCCGGTGACAGCGCAATCTAGTGATGATTGTTCTCTCTTTTAAGTGTCTAAGAAAAAGCATCTTCCCTCTCCCCTTGAAGGTTAATACTGTGGGTCACTTCATTCTCTGAAGAGGAAATTAAACACAGAGAATAAGCCTTGAAATATCTGGGTGCATGGCTCCATTACTTATATCCCATAATACATCTTTCTATTTCATTATATCCTGTGCCTGCTTTCGTCCCAGTAAGCAGTCCAGGAGTCAAATACAAAGATAGCAGTTACTAAGCAAATGGGTCCCTATGCAATAGCTTTTCATTTTATTCCCCATCATCCCCCCCTTTTTATTTTTCTCAGACAACCAATTGCTGAGCTCTGTGTGAGTGCATAAGAGCATCCTCTTTTTTTTCTTCCCTAAGGGATAAAAGTCACCTTCTCCAAATCTCATTGAACAAAAAGTCACACAGAAAATAAAAGCTAAACTCTATATTCCGCCTGCACACAGAGTTCAAGCTTAGAGAGAACAGGGTTGGCACTTTTTAGTTCTCTCTTTGTCAGCAGGAATAGAGGGAGAGAGAGAGACAGTGAGAGTGAGGAACAGAGGCGTAGAGAGAGAAAGAAAAGTCAAGGCAAGTGTGTGAACCGTGAAAATAGCAGCATTATTTTTCTAATTTACAAAGAAGTACATGTATTCAGTTGGAAGCACTTGACTCGCTACTTCTTAGACTCCGTCTCCTTCAGTACTTCACTCCACCTCACTTACTGTACATAATTCACTCACAACTCTCCGTCTCTGCCTCTTGCGCATTGTGCCTCATCCAAGATGAAGGAGCAGAACAAGTGAATCAGGTCATTCTGAATCATTGATGAGACATGAGAGGCATGGAAAACTTGAATCTGACAGGGGAGCTGTAATAAGCCCCAGACAGGTAGCGCTGATGCGTTTCGATTGACAGGTATTTATTTCTCAGGGGCTTTGCTAAAACTGATCCTGCCCTTTTGGCAGAGCGAGGGTCCACAGCTGCTGTTGACAAATCATCAGTGTGAACTGCGCTCAACATTTTAAGGTGTTAATGATTATTTCATGGGACGATACACCGATCTCCCGATTCAATACTATCACGATACTTGGGTGCTGATTTGATATGTATTGGGATTCTACAAGTATTGCGATTCCATATTTCGATTTATTGCGATTTTTGTTAACTTTTTTAACTCCATGGTAAGACCATGGGAAAAAGCTGAATCCTACACTCCTAGGGACTTTTACTTTGGAAAATATCTAAATTGATACACTAAAAATGTTTGATTTTCAGCATGTATGAAGTCAGAGATGTCCTGAAGTCAAATATATCAGTCATTGTCAGGAATTTTTTATTACATTTTTTTCCAGCGACACAAAAATCAAAGAATAAAGACATTTCCCTCACAAATTAGTGGTATTTTCTTTTTGATTTAAAAGGGACATGTAAAAATGTTTATACTTCTGGTGAATATAATGTAATCAATCATATTTACATATACAGGTATGTATTTTGTATTTACAGTTCCCTTTGTTAGCACCTTATTTTGAAAACCAGACGTCGTCACACGTGTATACTTCCGATAACTTCGCCAAGTCCGTCGCTTACCGTTTGCTCCGTTCTCTTTATACATCCATGGTCAGCTTCATCGGGGCCGTTTTAATGCATTTAACATAAATGTCAGTATATGGGTGCTCTACAGTAAATGCGACTGCTGGCTTGACAGCACGTTACCGCAATACGATAACGTTTTTCTGTCCATGACAGAGTTGGCATGCAGCTTTAGCCATGATGTCTAGCTCTGCTTTTCCTGGTAATGATTGAAACCCAAATTGTTTCCAAACTTTACTGTATGTGTAGTTTTAAACACGTTGGATTTAAAATGTGAGGGTGAAGGTGGTATCCACGTGGACCCTCCGCCGTTTTTATACATTTCAAGTCGCTGCGGTTTGTTTTGGGTGACAGAAACTGGACGGATATGATGTCACTTTACTCAGACTACAACAATAAAAGCTGTAACTTCCTTCTACCTCCGCAAAGACTCAAGTGAAGCAGATATAGTGATTCTGGCATTAAAAAATCTAAAAATTTAAAAAACGTAAAAAACAAAAAGAAAATCGCAATACATAGGTGAATCAATTTTTTTTCCCACCCCTATTATTTCATGGTTTAATTCTCATCTTAGGTGATCCTGTTTGTATTTGTCCTTTCAGGTCTAGCATTGTGTTTCTTATTTGTTTACTTATTTTCTTATCCTTATATTATATTTATCTTAAGAAAAACAAGAACCATCACATTACAACAAGGTAAAAATGTCAGAAATGCCTTTAACGAGTTCCATTTGAAGCCAACCAAGAACATGTGACATTGATATTTCACTGTTTCAAAAGACGTGGGGAGCTATCACTGGGCTGACCATTGTTACCATGGAAACTGGTGTCTCTGGTGTTGATTGACAACTGACACAATTTGAGGGCTGACTCACCTCTAAAATAGGGGTACAGCCACTCATTCAGTCAATCAGCCAGTAGAACACATGGCATGGCACATGTCAGTGAGCATGTACATTAGGGATGCATCGATACCACTTTTTTTCAGACCGAGTACAAGTATAAGTACTTCAATTTGGGTAATAACCGATACCGAGTACCGATACGAGTACTTCTCTGTGCCAAAAGCCCCTCGTTAACAGACAGCTGGAGGGTGTGAGCGACACATGGCAGGCTGAGGAGTCCCGCATATTAGGCGGTGCGCAGCGACCGGCTCTAGGTCGGCTTGGAAAGTCTCGGGGCGAAGGTGGCTCACAGGCGCAGCTTTACAGCGCTCCCCGCCCGAACCTCGCCGCACCGTGGACAAAGGGCTCGCTGCGCCCTCTCTCCCCGCCGGGGAGGGACGGGGCCCCCTGGTCCCGGTGCGACTGTCGACCGGGGCGGACTGTCCTGGAAAGATGGTGACGAGAAGTTAACGTCATGCTGCCGTAAAGTGGTATCGGTGCCGTTGTTTTGCGAGTACAAGTACGAGTACATGAGCACAGTATAGGACCCGATACCCGATACTGGTATCGGTATCGGTGCATCCCTAATGTACATAATCTATAATACTTCAACTTAAAAAAAAAAAAATCTTATATCTAATGCATGGCTGAAGTATAAAGCTGTCCGTGTCAAATTTATTATTTTCATTCCATTTATGTTATCCATTTGTATTATTGAGCTTCCTTAAGAACAGTTAAGAGGGATGGTCTCTGCCAAGATTTCTCTATTAAAGTAGATAGAAAATATATTTCTATACTTACCAATAATGAAGAGTCAGCTTTCATATGAAACCAAAAACCCTGGCTCACCTCTAATGATAATGAATGAATGATGAACGTATTCTCATACAACGGTTCCTATGATATCTTATGAAAAAGTTATTCCTCCTTTTTCGTTTGTTTTCCTATGAATGTCCAGCAAAACGTGTCAATTTCCGCTTGTGACACGCATACAGTCTTTTCAAAATAAACTTCTATCTACAGACGCAACAACTTCATTAGGTTTAGGCAAGAAAGCTACTTAGATTTAGGAAAAGATCAACTTAGTTAGGTTTAGGAAAAGATTGTGGTTTGGCAGGTCTTATTATAAATTCATGGAGGAAACAGTGGAAGCGGACACTCTCTCTTTATGGTAATCCGGAGCAACTGAAGCAAACTACTTCTCCAAAACCGTATTCCTCACTCCATTAGTGCAATGAAAAAATAAACATGAATGCATACCATTACCCAAAATTATTACTCTCAGTTTTTATCACATAAATGAGGTCACCCTATCTTAGGGACTCCACATAAAGATTAATAAAGGGTTGAGAAGTGGATGGTAGAAAAAGACCGAAGGCTATTTCGTTTCTGTGTTCTACACAAATGTATGTGAGCAGATTTGTATATATTTCCCGCCAACGTCAATAACAAAATCTGTGCAGAGGCGAAATATAAAACCCTACAAAAGATCACAGCAAACTACATGAGCACCTGGTGTAAATTTACACCTCTTAAGAAATGTATTATGCTACTGCATGAGGCAAATCTTCCTCCTCCCACTAGAGCACTTGCACATTCAGTCAGATAAAACGTGAATACTATCTACAGTTATTTAGATGCCTTTAATTGTTTAAGTCTGCACCTGTCCTTGAGTGTATCTTCCAGTGGCAGAGAGAATCAAATACTCTCCTGGTTTGTTTACCCATCTTACTCCCTGTTCTGGCTCTCGCCTCCTCCTCCTACTTTCCACATAACCATAAAAGGATTCATTACTGACCAATTCTCCTGTCTGCTCATTTATCCAGAAAATCTGCTCATCATCTTGTGCTCGCCATTGACTCTGATTACATGCACAAACAATGTGTTTACAGTTCTAAATTTCCCCATAATGAGATGACACTAAGTAGAATATTGTCCACCTAACGAGCTCATAAAAGTAACATGCCAACATTCTGGAGGCAGGACGTAATTGATGGAAAATAACTGTAATTTGAGGGGCAGGAGAGGAGGGAAGAGTGCAGTGATGAACTGGGTAACAACAAAGAGATTAGGCTCGGATAAAATTAAATAAAACACAAGTGCAAGTACAATTAATGGGTAAATAGTCAAAACACAATAAAAGTGTGTTACCTTAATTGTATAAAACAGCTCTACTTAGATTCAAATGCATGCCTGTGGGATATACTAGATTTTTTTCATTCCTTTTATTTCTTCCCTTGTTTTGTACTGCCTACCACTCACTGCTTATTACATGTATTACTACTATGGGAGCCAAAATGTGCATTTAGCCTGTATTGTTTATTATTATTTCTTTAGGTTGCACACATACTTTTGGTGAGTATCATTTTTCGGTTGTGGACACATTATTTACCTGTGCATTTGGACGTTAGGATTCAGAAAAAGAGGGTGAGTTAGGCTCGGACATTTTCTGTTGACCGTCACATCATGTCACATCATGTCACATCACTTCACTTCATCTACTTTAGTTAATCCAGTTGGCCTAAGTTATTTGCTTGTGATTCTTTTCATTTAATGAACATAACACGCATCCTGACTAAGTAGCCTATGGATCTGTTTTTACGCGTCACACAGTAAAGAGCCTACTTTAGCCTCTTAGCAGCTTTTGATTGATAGTATCGCTATAGTAGGTACGTATCAAGTTTAGGATCTAAGACTCTTCGGCCTACATATACTGTACATTGCTACTCCATTATGAAAAATATGGCACAGTAAGTTTTTTGTTTACAAAGAAAATGGCAGATTTGAAATCGACTAGCATACAAACATGACAGAAATGGTTATTAAAAATGACATTTACATGATCTGTGCAATGGTAGATAAATCATAAATAAAGGAAGTATTTTGGAAGATTAAAGAACTGCATGTCAATTTCACAGTTTTCTGTAAAGATGATCCCCAGATAATAATTAAAAGTCCCTAAAACTGCCTTGAATTCATGTCTGAAATGTAACTGTACCCTTGTACTGTACTCTAGGGATGCACCGATCGGACTTTTTCAGTCCTGATACCGATAGCGCTACCGATACCTGGGCTTTGGGGATCGGCCGATACCGAGTACCGATCCGATACCAGTGTTTAACTAATAAGCTGTATGCCTCACTGTGTGGAAGTGACTGGGATCATTCTTTTATGTGTAAGGCAACATCAGGCTTGACTTAAATATTGCTTTCCTAGCTTTGTCAAATAAAATGTAACAAATAAATACATAGATATAAATCTAGTGAATTGTTATTGATTATTAAACTAATAAATCATGGACCTGCAACTTGGTAAAAAATCTTCAAAATTAACAGGAATTACAATTCAAGTGTAAATCTTTTTAATGCAGCAACAAATTGCTCAAAACTTAAACAGGAATTCAAATTCCAGTATATAATACATATAGTATATAATCATAGAATTGAATTTAATAGATCGGCCCGATTGTCACCGATATCCGATCCGGTATCGGTGCATCCCTAACTGTAACTTCAGCATTCAGTCGTGTTTCTGTTCCAAGTTCAATACATCAACTCTTCATTGTGAGGTGTCATTGACATTGGAATTTATTCCTCAGTCAACACTGAATGGAAGCAGTTTGTTTTCCACAAACACAGAAGAGGGATGCGGAATAAAGCTTCAAGCAGAAGTGCAAACCTGGAGTTTGTAAGAGGATAAAGAGGGTAGAGGATTTACTGTGCGTTGCAGCGCTCTCCTCTCATCTTTTTGACTCTTTTTCTGTCCCTCGCTGCCTGCATGGGCTTATTGACCCTTGAATAACGTAGGAGTTAACAGCCACAAACAATTATAGCCACGAAAAAAAAAGGAAAAAAGATCAGAAACATATAGGCTAGAGATTAAAAAAACATTCACGCTTCCTTCTTAATTTACTCTCTATCTCCACATTGTAGATTTACCCTCTGTTCTGTATCATTCCCCTACCACCACTCTGATTCACTGAACCCTGCCTAGTATTTCCACTGGTTGATGGGTTAATCCTCCCCCCACCCCCCATCCTCGTATTCTCAGTCTTATCTGGTCAACCAGGTGTATAAGATAGGGCCCACTGTGCAGTGGTCCGTTTGTAATGGTAGTCTGTGTTGTGTGCTCAGTCACCCTGCTGTTTCACAGATGCTGTGCTTTATCTGAAACAGACTGTGGTTATTATAGAGTGGGAGGCGGTAAGACACACTGGTCCCCTGGGTAAATGTATACTGTGCGAGTGAATAAAGTCCATGATTAACACACCTTGTGCCATTGTTCTTGCACTGCAACCTCTGCACATGTCCAGTTAGGTGCATGCCAATACACCTCACACACCTTGACGAGAGACATGCTTGTTATGTAGCATCACAACAGCAGAGGAAACTTGGTGTGCAATTATATGAACAGGGTTTTTTCTGTAAAGAGATATTTTTGGTGCCCCCCAAAGAGGCTTTAGCCAGCGGCAAACTGATAAGAATTGAGTATAAACATAGCAATTTACGTCCTCTCTGAATGTGTTTAAGAAATCTAACAGCCATCTCATTATGGTTAACACTATAAACCAGAACAAAAAATGGCAATTACCAACATAAGCCACCATGTTCTGAACAGACACATTACATTACAAACACTAACAAGTAACATTTGCATTTTGGAACATAAAATAGCAAACTTAACAAATTACTCAGTCCAGCACTCGGGGCTAGGCAGGCATGATGGGAAATGTGAGCCTTGTGTCTTGCTCGTGCCGACTGCATGTATGTCGCTGATCCCTGACTTCCGTCAAATAAATATATATCAATATATATATATATATCAATATATCAATATATCGATATATATATATATATATATCAATATATATCAATATATATATATATATATACATATATATATATATATATATATATATGGGGGGCAGTGTTAGGCCCTAAATTGTTTATACTGTATATCAATGATATATGCAAAGTATCAAATGTATTGAAATTAGTATTGTTTGCTGATGATACTAATATTTTCTGTTGTGGGGATAATTTAAAACAACTATTGGAAGATATCACTAAAGAAATGAGCAAAGTAAAAACATGGCTTGATAGAAACAAATTATCACTAAACTTGAACAAAACTAAAGTAATGTTATTTGGTAACTGTAGGATGAATACACAATTACAGATACAGATAGATGGGGTGGAAATTGAAAGAGTTCACGAAAACAAATTTCTTGGGGTAACAATAGATGATAGAATCTGCTGGAAATCACACATTAAACATGTAGAAACTAAACTGTCAAGAAGCATCGCAGTATTAAACAAAGCAAAACAGGTTCTGGATCAGAAATCACTCCACATTCTCTACTGTTCACTAGTTTTACCATATTTAAATTACTGTGCGGAGGTCTGGGGCAACAACTACAAATGTTCATTACATTCACTATCTATTCTCCAAAAAAGAGCAATACGGATTATTCACAAAGTGGGATATCTGGATCACACCAACTGATTATTCTTTCAGTCAAATTTATTAAAATTTACAGATCTAGTGGAATTTCAAACAGCACAAATAATGTTTAAGGCTAAAAATAACCGGCTACCAGGAAATATTCAAAAAATGTTCAGTGATCGAGAGGGGGGTTATAATTTAAGGGGGAAATTTAATTTCAAAATGCATAGTATTCGTACGACCATGAAAAGTTTTTGTATTTCAATCTGTGGAGTGAAACTATGTAACAGTTTTAATGTGGAGCTAAAGCAATGTCCAAACTTAGACCAGTTTAGAATAAGGTATAAAGACATGATTTTCTCAAGGTACAGGGATGAAGTGGAGGTTTGACAATCACCAGGTGTTTACAGGGGTCACTGTTTATTTATTTATTACTATTTATTTATTTATTACTGTTTATTTATATATTACTGTTTATTTATTTATCTGGTTTGCTCAATATTAAGTAATGATTTGGTATTCTTGACTGATAATGAATTCATATTTTGATAAGGATAATTATATCAGTAATTAATTTATATTTCTATATGACAGAGATGAAAGGTAATAATTATGGTTAAACAAGTTTAGGAAAAATAACTTGGATTATATGTTTAGCTCAATAAGGACGCTGGTTACTCATTAATGAATGAGTTATGGAGAAGGGGTGGGATTAAATAAGTTTGTACTTCTTCTCACTCCTTTTCGAATATGTAAACCAAGGCAAGTGTTTGACAATTTCTTTTGCTTATGATTTTCATTGTATGTGGATACTGCTTTTTTTCTGGCAGTCCACTTGTTGTATGATGATTCTCTTTTTTTTTTTAATTATTAATATTATTTTACATGTTCGAAATAAAATTTGAAATGAAATGAAATGAATGAATATATATATATATATATATATATATATATATACATAATTTAGGTGCACCCAAAAATTTTCACCGCACTTTAGGCACCGCAATAATACATTTTAAGTGTTTTGTTAGTTCCCATGGGCCTACACTATAGATGTGACAATACCAGAAATTTAGTAGTCGAAACCAATACCAGTGAAATTCCATGATTCTCAATACCAATTCGATACCATGTTAAAAAACAAAAGTAAAACAATAAATCCGATGTACTTCAACATACACTCCTTTATTACAGTTTGCATACTGGTATTTGTTACAGTAGGAAGTTAAACGGGTCATAATTCCTTCTCTATTGTCTATTTTTTATTGCTGTGAAAACATCTCCTTCAAACAACATCTATTCAAGTTTCTCCCCAAAAACTACATTTTACGAGATCACATTTGACAACATATCATGATAACGTTAGAATTTACCATAGCCCAATACTCATCTTAGTGCCTGAACGCTGAACTTTAATTCAATGGCACCTCCCGTTAAGCTGTCGTCCTGCTGATTTCAACACGGATTTGTTGTTCACAATGTAGCATTATCAAGGAAAAAAAAGGGTGGGTCCCCTAGATGCGTCGATAGTGAGTTTAACAGTCTACCTATGGTACCGTCAAGTATCCACATGTTTACATATCACGTTGGTATCAGAGTAGCGTAATGTAATGTATGCGTTGCCAGTGAGTTGTCGAGTGACAGAGAGAGAGATGCGCTACGAGCAGATCAGCTGTTTGGCGATCATCGGAGCAGAGAAAAATTAGCGGTAAAGTAGCCTTGCGGTATTAAATGTACAGTAGTGACACACACACACACACACACACACACACACACACACACACACACACACACACACACACAAACACACACACAAACACACACACACAGACAGAGATTCCTTGCTTTAAAGTTACCAAATTTGTTACGGTCACTCAGACATCAGATCTACACATGTCCACCAATGTGGTCGCAATAGCACATGAACATGAACATATTTAGTCGCACTCCACAGATTTTTGGTCACATATGCGACTAAAATGGTCGCTCTCTGGAGCCCTGACTACATTGGAAATCATTTACAATCAATCTAATACACACAGACACCTGCGTTCGAGAGGAGCGACGATGCGGCCATCTTGCTGAGGTCAAAGGTTGTAAACAAACTACGGCACATGTTCCCAGTGACACGATAGGTCAGGAAATGGTCACTCATTTTCTCTTTTTTGTTTCTCTCTTCTTTCCTCTCTGGCCATTTTTTTATTCATGGTTATTTATAATTATTTAGTTTCCAGTGAAATTTACTGTTTAAGAGCACTGATTTCATTTTGGACAAAGATAATTGTGAAACTGTAAAATATCCTTCCACCATTACATATCTTTGTCACAAGTGTTTGATAACCACACGGACCGATCATGTTTACTGTTGTGTGTATATTCACCCCCCAAAAGCCCATTCTGAGCCAGGAAAAACCCTGTATGAACGATCCAAATTGATTTATTCCTTATATACTACATAGGAAATCAATTACATGCAATCGGATGCACACGCAGCTACGTCCAACAATACACAGATCTGTACACATCATGTATTCACCTCCCATGCTCTGTCAATAAGTGTCTCATATGACTGACAGGGTAATATGATTGTCATATGGATTCACACATACGCACTCCAGCATTGGCAGTGACAATAATGTCAATAATATAAAATATGTCTTCATAAGTTATAATTTAATAAACACTTAAAAAAATGTCCTCATAACTACATTAACCAATTATTAAATGTTTGTAGATGGCATAAGTGTTTTAACAACGTAGCCTTACTTTAACAATTTATATCTCAGCTCTTTTGTTGGTCACACAATGAAAGACCTGTCTAGTTAAGTGAGAGAGAGTAAGGTCTTTAGGCTCCCGTTTGCTTGCAAGCACAAAAGGAATGTGATACCTGCCTCCTGATGGGGGGAAGGGGTATGATAGCGTTTTCTTTTTGCAGAGGACACACTGACACTTGCTTACAATCACAAACACACATGCCGTACAGCCCACATGCTCGCTGCAGTCAGTGAGCACATACAGTACCTAGATACACAGCTATGCACAGATAAATCCATCATGTTGAGCTATTATGCTGCTAGCGGTGCTGGAGAGAATTGCATGCCCCATCCCTCATCTGTGCTTTATTTCCTGCTAAAAATAAGCAGACAAATAAATAAGTCTGAGTCTTAAGGGAATTGCGCAGTTGTAGAAGCTCGGCGCGCTCGGGCCGACAGATTTGAAGTCTCATCGGCTCTGAGGGTCAATTTGATTTTAAACGCGGTTTGTTTGTCATTCCATTTCTCTATATTTGCAGAACGCCGCATGACCCATGTGAGGATAAATCGAATGAAGTGAGGTGATATGACAAACGCTATTCAATTCAAAGGACTTATGTTAGAGACCTGATAAAAATTCATGCTCAGATGTGCCCTCAAGTGTTGTGATTGGCTAATGCCGCGTGGGAGTGCGTCTCCACGTCAACAGGATCCTGGTTTTGGTTGATAGGGAGAACAAGCCTGGTATCTAATCTTCCTCATTCCATGCTCACCTCTTTAAATGGGAAGCACTAAAAGAAAAAGATAACATATAAGTTCATGCACATTGTCAATCCGCCCTTGTGTCACTTATGTATGTACCACTGTGAATAAATCATTCCTGTTCATACCTTTGTATGTTTGTGTGAATGCGTGAGTTAAATACATATGGAAATATTGCATCAGAAGAATTCAAATAGGGTACGTCCCAATACCCATACCACAATACTATTTAGTATGCCAGAAAAGATTTAGTATGTCCAATACCTAATATGTCAAATGTAGTATGCCAAAAATACCAGGATGTCCTGCGACATCGGGTCGCATTTTGCAGTATGCAAGCCAGCATGCTTTTCTGGCTATCTGACCGACAATCCTCTGCCTACAACTCGACCTACAACTCCTCAAAGTTCATGGCGCAATGTTATGACAAAGTCGTATGTCCCAATTGTATGAATACTGCATGCAACAATACATACAATAGCAATACAGTATGACCCAGGGGCTCTTCCAAGTGACCAGGGGGCCATGGAGGACCAGGCCGCAGGTGGAGATGATGGTGGTCCCAAGGGTCTTGAAGGAGGCTGTGAACAACTGTATACCATGATACAGAGAGGCCTGCAAACAGGAGCAGCGGTGGCTAAGTGTGCAGGAACGGCTGAACTAGGTGCGGGATGAGATGGAGGCAGACAGGCAGGGAGGAGTCAGAGCGAGTATGGAGCCCGATGGCCCAGAAGAGAGGGGTGCATCATTGGGGCATTCACCTGCTGATGGACCTCCACCTCCTGACCTCAATCCTCATTTCCCAGTGGGGCCAGCGACCTGGAGCAGAGCCACCATTCCAAAAGTGGAAGATGGAGATGACATTGAACAATACCTAATAACATTTGAGCGTTTAGCCACTGCCTACAGATGGCCTAGGGCAGAGTGGGCTCCCGAAGTGAGACTGTGGGTGAAAGAACACAACCGTAAGAATGGCCTGGAAGTGCCAACCTTGTGGCAGACTTCCTGTCTCGCCATCCTGATGGGGAGGGAAATGTGAAAAGGCTGCCTATCTTCCTTTTCACCAAAGTTAACAGTGTTTTTGTGTCTGCTAAATTGTTAATTTCAGTTCAATGTTAGGTTTATTTGATACATTATCAGTTAAGATGTATGACACAAGCCTGTTTCGTTTATTTGTTCTGTGGGTTCATGGGATTTTGTTGTTCTGCCTGGGATGTTGTGGTGAATCAGCTGCTCAGCAGCTCGATCAGGGAGAGTGCAGTCAGGTTTCCCTCGTTAGGTCCTTAGAGGGGAGGGACTGAGCACTGTTAAGGAGCAGAATGAGATAGGTAAGAGGGAGAGGAGAGAACAGCTTGCTGTGAGGCTGCAGTTTTCTTTTGTTTGGTGTTCTTTTGATTTAGTTTAAATTAAGTATCATTGAATTTCCCGGGTTTCATTTTTGCCTTTTGCTTCAGTGAACTTTTGTTAATAAACCTCATTTTTTTTGCACTACTCCGGCTTATCAACCTGTCCAGTGCCCAACCACCTCATCTGCCTTTACATGGGGTGGCGGCATCACACTTTGTAAGGACAGCTGGAGTATGTGATTTTGAACACACCCATAGTTTCAGATCAGTTTTCAGTTACATACTAAATATCACTAAATAGCACTGACGCATTACTGGGTTAACTTTATCCAGTACTCATGGGTGGAAAACCATAGGGTCACCGATCAAACCCAAGACAATGGCTTGTTTTGATGCAATGGCAACAGAGCTAATCTTGTTTACCTGGGGGGGAACTAGGGCTGGGTAATATATCAATATTATATTGATATTGTAACATGATACTTGATATCGTTTTAGATTATGGATTTCGTAATATGGCATACGTGTTGTCTTTTCCTGGTTTTAAAGGCTGCATTACAGTAAAGTGACTGTTCTAGCGGTTCTATTATTTGCCTTTACCCACTTAGTCATTATATCCACATTACTGATGATTATTTATAAAAAATCTCATCGTGTAAATATTTTGTGGGGCCACGCTCACATGCACTAACATGCACTAGAAGAGCATGCTCGGCCAGCCCGGCTATATCAACAAAGCACAGAGAAGCTTGGGTTGCAACACACACAGAGGGAGAACGACTTCATTCTCTGCTCAGGTAGACATTACTCCTCTATATCTTTACATAGACAATAGCGTATATTGAACCTTTAACTTATCAGTACAATGATGCAGGTTATTAACATTACTTGAAGTTGCCACGAACGATCACTAAACCAGCTGATTTCTACGTTTTAGGTCTGGAAGCTGATTTCTAAATATGAATTAAAATATTTCACCCAACTATGTAATATGTAATATATATTTTACTGATAATATGATTTGTAATAATTAGGTTGTCACACAATAATAACTCTGTGTCACACAAAAACTGGACTGTGTGTAATAGTGTAACTATCCAAATGAGTTTCCACTGTGACTGTGTTTTGAAGAAATATTGTATGAGCAAATGAAACGGCCCCACTAAGAACACGTCTAGTATGATATCATATTATTATAAACACATGAAAACACAAATACCATCACATCGTCATAGTATTGTGTTGATGATATATTGACCAAAATTGGGCTGATTTTTCGATTCTCTGTGATTTTTAGTCAGAAGCAACCAAAATTCACCTTTCAAATAAACTTGATTGCTCTGCTGGAACTCTTTTTCCTTCCATATGTGACAAAAAATCTCCATCTGGAAACTTAATACTCTAAATCAACAAAATATTTGCAAATACTGTGTGATCCGAGTTTCAACGTGTCTGGAAGAGAGAAAAGTCTACAAAGGAATGACAGGGTGGTGGTGACGGTTTGTATGTGTGGCGGGCTGTGGGGCATTTGGTTTCATAACCCGTGCAAGGTCGAGAAAGCATCTATCGAAGAACTCTCCCACCTCCACCGCCTCATTTCGTGACCCCCTCACCCACCTTTGAAAGGAGAGCTTTACTTGCATAAAAGCAGCAGCCTCCGAGCGGCAACTCTGTTTATTCTTCTTTCTCTCTCTCTCTCTCTCTCTCACTTCCTCGCCCTGCTTCCCCTGATACCAAGCCCCATGAAATCTACACAGCTTTCAAATTAAATGTGAATGAAGGGTATGTTTCCTTAGGATTGCATGGCATGATGGTTGAAATGCCATAGTAAATATGACTTTGGAACCAACGGTATCTCTCACGCTGTAAGCTGGGAAATATTTGCACTCTTGCACTTCATACAACCTCTTCACAGAATCTGATCCGTTCCCGAGGCTTATAGAATGTGTCAGTAGACCTCTCCGTCTTAGTCCTCATATGAATGGAGGATGATGGGAAATGGTGCAATTTGCACCAATATTATTAGTGCAGCTTCATGTTTGGATGGCACATTTTACATAAATATTAAAGCGCCTGCGTATTTTGTGCCCAAGAACTGAGAATACACAATTATGATCAATTATGATTGAAATTTGTCCAGTCCATTTTGAGAATGTACCGTAATAGGGTAAATTGAGTTTATTTCTTAATTGACTGCAGTCAGACAAATCTGCTACATGGGTCCACTAAGGCTAATGTGTTACAAGTGTTAACACTTTGCCAAGTTTTGGCAGAACAAGATTTTTAGAAACATAATGAGCATACAAATGAACAGAAGAGAAGATCATTCTTCAGAAGTGGTGAGACAAGTTTCTAATGATGGACAGCAAACTTGTCACTATTAGAATTCAGTACAACAGCCATGTATTGAAGATGACCACAGTATCTGTTTTCTGCTTGTGACAAAACTACTAGGTTTTCAAGCCTACAGAGGCCTTCATGGTGTGGAAGTGTTTGACACTTGATATAAACAGTTTGTGTGCATTTCACTTTAATTTTGTGTGGTACGTGATGCACCAATTTTCGAATCTGGTTGGGTATGTGTAGATTCAAGAGCAGAAAATCTGCGAAATGCATTTTCTTATGTCGTTTGAGGCAGTCAGAGTTGCAGCAGAGGAGGCCAAGTTGCTAAGGGAGACCATGTAAAGTGTTTTATTTTTTATTATATATAAGGTGTAGCCAATTAAGAAAAGTCATGTCACTTATGTTTTTTGAATTATTGTAATTTCCAGTGATATAACGTCAGTCGAGAACAGGCCTACAATATGCTGCATGTTCACCTAGATCTGGAAAAAGATTACCAGTTTGCGTATACAGTGCGTTACCAAATTTCAGTTTATATTCTGTCATTTACTTCAGAGTAAATATTTCCTGGTTGTAAAAATCCAGGGGATTATTCTGAGTAAGGTTATAATCAAATGTGCTTTCAATAACCAAATAAAACAGCAATGAAGGTAGGGCTGGACACGGATATTTGACTATTTGGTTATTCGATTGTTAGGTAGGTATTTTGGTATACAGTTTTGGTATTCGAATATCTGTTTGTTGTTTGTTTCTTTAACCCCTCGGGATTACAAACATGCATAAAACACACCAAACCTTTAAGAAAATGTATTTTATTCAATAACAAATAAAAATACAAACAACAATACTGTAGAATAACAGAATCCTTAAAAATTAATGCCTTTAATTAAACCGAAAGACACGTGTTGCAAAGAAATGTTTGCCTGAGTCCTTCCCGGGTCATGTCATGGAAACAAGCCAAGCCAGAATCCTCGTCGCCGTTGCTTATGTCGGAGCGCAACCCACGCTGGGCTCGGGCCGGAAGGGTTGGACGGAAGCCTCCGCAGGCTGCATCACGCACGGGCTTGCAGCCAGAAAGGCGGTGCGTACGCGTTCCAGACATGCGGAGTAGATTGCTACGCTACCATTTGAAGCGTAATGACGGCACGGTCACAAAAAATCTGTGGTAGGCAGACGTCCGTACAGAGCCTACGTGTACACCCTCTGATGACGAAATTTACGTCTCGCGTACCCTGGAGGACCCTCACGTACGGACGCGGAAGGTATAAATTAGGCTTCAAGCGTTCCTCCAGTCATGGCGGTCCCACACGCACTGCAGGTTGAGTCTTTTTGGCGTGTCATCACCATTCATATCTATACAACCAATGTCTTTATAATTAAATTGTTTACTAGCGCACAAAGTTCGTCATAGATCTAGCCTCTGAATTTAGCTCCAAGTGCACCAGATTCATTTAACTCTCAACTGTAGGCAACAAAATGTTCTTTCTAAGTGCATGATGTTTCCAAAGTCAATGAGTAATCGTGATCTCAGTATTGACCAAAATAATCGCAAATGTGATTTTTGCCATTATCAAGCATGACTCATATACAAAAATGAAATCTCATAAAGGTATTGCATCATCTACTTTGTGCACACTGGTGCGATCGGGTTCAATGCCCTAAACATGTCCTATTCTGTATTTACTGTAGTTGAGGTTTGAGGTTATTGCTGCATTAGTGATATAGTCTGGTCTGTTCCTTTATGTTATAGCTTGAGCCCATGATTTGTAACTGTGTGTTACTGAGTACGTAGTCTGTCTCAGACCATCAAGTTGAAAGTCTCACAGCCTAACTCACCGCAGGTCAGCAGTGCACCAGGGGATTAGCCACAAGCTCCAGTTTGAGGATCGTTAGCCAATTAATTTATCATTCCCATGCCCGAGAAACACGACAAGAACAGGCCACATCGATTTTCTTTGGTTTGATGTTCTCTATCTCTTCCTCCATCCTTCGTTTCCTGTGCCTCTCACTGGCCTTACCATCTCTTTCTTGGCCGATCTAACACTATGTCCTGCACTTCTTCCTCTCATTGACAGGGCTCCCTGATAGCACCAGCTGACAGAGCTGTAAAGGTGTTGACTTATGTTGTCCCAATCTCCAGCTCTGTAAAACCTTTCCAGATCACCAAGACACAGACAGCTTGACAAAAAAAACTACAGTGGATGGAAAAAAAAACCCACAAAAGCCAAAGCCCATTTGCCTCTGATGTGCACCAGTACAACACTTGCAGTCGGAGCTAATTGCACAGATTATGTCTGTGTTGGATGTTCCAGTACTTGCGTGTCTGAAGTACAGAGACAAATTACAAATTACAGTAAAATTACTGTATTATTAGGTGCAGCACAGACGTATTAATCTGTGAATAAATGTACATGTTCCTGAACACATACATGCATAGACATTCACACAGAAGCAGCTACCTCTTCCAGGCTTTTGTCCTTGTGTGGTTTTCATAAGTGCTATCAGTGGAGCATACAGCTGTTTGAGGACTCTCTGTGGAACTCCTTGTATTGCAGGACACATATGGCAGCAGATTGGCCATAAAAAACAAAACCAAAGACTGTCTCACACATGCACTGAAATATTCTGCTGCTCAACTGAAGCACTCTCTTTCCATGTATGGTCTATTCGGGTCGGTGTAAATATGACTCGCATCCACACACACACGCACATGCAGGCAAATCAATACACATCAAATAATGTAACAACCTCAGCTACGAAAAGGTAGCACGCCGCCATCCATCTGACACTATTAAGAGAACAATCTTTTTGAATCTCGCAGTGACAATGGGGTTCATTTCAGGAGTCTCGCCATAACCCGCATCTCATCACACGGTTTCTTCATCTTGCAAGCTTTGAGTAAAATGACCTTGAATTAAATTTGCTCCAGATAATAATAAGAGAGAAAGGTGGACATGCTTGGAAGGCTAACACGAAACATAGAAGTGAAAATGATATCCTGGAAAATACTAAAAGGACAGTTGCTGCCATGTTGTTGCAAAACATTCATGTTTTACCTGATCAATGCATGTTCTCCTTTGTGAGGTGCAGTAGTGCTATTATTAAAGCTGCAGTGGGTAGAAATGGAGCAAATATGATTAAAAAAAGTTATTTTTATAAAACGGTCGCAATATCCTGACAGCAGTGCATGAGACAGGTAATCTGGAAAAAATCATGTGTCTCTGTGACCTCCGGTGCTCTTAATGGCATCTGCAAGATTTCACAGACGGTGCTTAGTATTTCCTCAACTGATCTCAACATGGCTGCCGGGTGGCAAACTTTCTCATTTTACAGCTAAACAGTACACTACAATATGTTTCTGAAAACATTTGAGGCGAGACATAGGCATTACAGTAACAGAATATTGATTCATATTTGATCAGAGCTGCCTAGTTTGAACATTTGATCGAAGTTCGCGAATGATTGACAGCTGCCTCCGTTGAACAGCAAATAGGAACGCTCTCTCTCTGAAATGACCTGTGATTGGCCAAAGTCTCCTGTCACGGGCTAGATTTTTTTAAAGCCTGAAAGCAGAGCCATGAGGAGGTGCAGAAGTTTAGTTTTCTCTCAGAACACTTGAATTACAATTTGCTGAAAGATTATTATGGATTTTTTGCACAATGATGCCAAAGACTTTCTATCTACTGCAGGTTTAACTGGTAATGATAGTGTTGTAAAATCAATGTGATTCCAGCTTAAAACACGGCTGAGCTTCCACACTATACACACGCTGTTCACCACACTCCAAACCATTACCACTACTGGCAATACTCCAGCCAACACCACTAAAGACCCTCTTACCCCCTCCTCATTCACACTTAACCCTTTTACATGAAAATGTCTGGTGCTGCCAATTTCCCTCTTATGGATGCATGGAGCTATTAGATGTCAAGGTACATATGTAATACATGCATAAATAGATGGACTTCTTGTTTTATGTATAATATGTATGTATCATATGGTGCATCTTGTAATGCCACACTGAGGATGTGTGTGTGTGTGTGTGTGTGTGTGTGTGTGTGTGTGTGTGTGTGTGTGTGTGTGTGTGTGTGTGTGTGTGTGTGTGTGTGTGTGTACGTGTGTGTGTGTGTACGTGTGTTGTATGAGAGCAGAGGAAGTGCAGCAGCTTGGAGAATGGGATTTGCTGGACTTCTCTAAAGACCACAGTGACCCCTGCTGGACGGGTCAAACTGTTGAGTCACAGTGAACTTTGAGCTTTGAAAAATAAAGAGGGAGACAGATCAGAGAGAGGCAGTGCTGGAGTAATTTAGATGTTTGTTCTCTGAAAGCAAATTATCTCTGTGAGGGTCAGCGGGGTCAAAAATACTTTATTGGACTTTGGTAAACTTCACTTAATGTGTTCTATTGATTGTGGGAATGTAATTAATACGTTCAGTGCTGACATTTGGTGTGCCTTTGTGTGTGTTTGAGTGAGATAGATGGATCTTTACTCCAGTGTCTTTGGGAGAGGAGAGCGAGGGAGAGGCAGCATGGTGAGCAAATATGATGCTGTGGCAAATGATTCACATTAATGTGATTAGCTCTCACACTTAATGTCGAATCGTGCTCTCTCATCATATACGGTGCTGAAAAATGTACAAAAAGAGGAGTAAATATCACAAATCAAAGCTGGCAAATGGTACAGCAATAGGGGTGTGATGAAATATCGTACCATGAAATATCGCGATATAAAAACGTGACGATATGCGTCGTCGAGACGAAAAATTGAATCACGATATCAGGGTATAATAGGTACTACGTACATACGGGCTCTGGGGCTAAAGCTGCAGCTTCTTCCTGCTGCTCTGCAAGGTCTATGGAAGGAGGCTGAGTAAGCGTCATATCTTTGGGGTACAACACATGGCAGTAAAATCTGGTCTGACCTCGCTGAAATTGAACCAATCGCAACGCACGGCCGCAGCTTCAGTTACACTGCGCATGTGTCATACCCCCAGAGCCATGTCTGCCCGTGACCCAGCCTCCTTTAATAGGCCTTGTCGGAGCTCCACACACAGTGCAGGCAGTGAACAGCTGATCAGAGAGGCTGCGGTGGAGAGACGAGTCGACGCTACGCTCGTTGCTGTAGTAAGTGCAATAAAACTTTGCAAGTGTAAAGCCAAGATACGTCATAACACCTGTTCAACAAGCATAAACACGATGAAACGGTTAAACATGGAGGAAAGCAACGTTTCATTCTGCTCTGTCCGCCATCTCTCATCCACCGCTGCTGTTCACACAAGCAGAGCGCGTTAGCTCGGCGGCTAACAGCTAACTGTAAACGTGTAAGTTATTTAGTTGAGTTGTGAATGACTTTAGTTCCCTCTAGTAAGCCGTGTTTCAGTGAATGTGTCTTCATAAAGTATAGGAGCAGCGTAACCCTCGGCTACACAAGACTGAAACTAAAGCTGGCAGCAGGCTGTGTAGTCTGTTTGTTAGTTTGTCATTTATCTTACTGGTAAACTGATCAGCTGGCTGAGACTATACAGCGATGTTATTTTTCAATTTTAAATAAGCTCCACTTTAGTTCACAATGAACTAGCTGCAAAGGTAAACAAGAATATTGAAACTGGAATAGAAACATGACACTATGTTCCTCATTCAAACCTGTCTTCTTACAAGAAAACTTAATAAAACGATGGTGGAAAAAAAAACACATATTTCTTAAACCGAGAAATGATTCATACGCATCAATAGTGTGAAAGTGAGCATCCTATCACTACATCACCCCCAACTCCCTTAACATTATTCAAATGACTGACAGGGCCTAAAAAATTGACAGCAAAGAGCGGCTTGATCAAATGTGATCTGACTTGTCGCTAAATGTGTAATCGTGGCATCTATCAGGGCGAGGAGGAAGAGGAAGCTGTCAGTGGATGTCTCCCCCATGGGAGGGCTAATGGATTTACAGTACTGCCTGACAGATTTTAAGAGACCTAACATCATGTTTTTCAAATATGTATTTTTCTCATTATTTTAAAAATGGGAGCTCGGGCTTGGCAGTCAAGCATGAAATGAGTCAAATATGTCTTTGGGCTCTGTTCAGATTTCTCTAAATGGTTATAATTGTTGTGTTTACTTTTTCTGTTTCAGTTTCAGTTTCAGTCGGAGTTTTCTCGAATTGCTTAGTAGCAGGGAAGTGAGTTCTCTTGATATTTCTATATGTAAAGTAATCTAAACTGTATTCTGACTTTATCATCCAACATATAACATTACATTACAGTGTAAAGCCAGTGCCATTGGTGGAATAAACACATTTCCAAATAAAGTCCCACTTCCTAAGACATGCAGACATGATGTTTTCCTGTATACCATAGACAAAAGTGTGAGACTTAGCAGCAGAGCAGGTACCGGGCATGGATGTATAAAGAGAACTTGACACAGCGTTGTAGGCGGGCTCCCGTTCATTCCTATGAGAGTTGCTCAGTGATACATGAAGCTAAAATGGCTCGACTTCCGAGTGATAAAGTACCCGGATTTTCCATCAATCTTCAGCATCCATTGCCCCGCCTCCCAGCCCTCGCTTCAGCCTCAGTCTGGGTCTCATTCACATGAACACAGGAAGGAAAATAACTCATTAAGCGATTAATGCATTTTACAACTTTTAGGACCTAATGATTTAAATAAGGGCTATTCAAGTGTTCGTACTGGGAAAAATTACCCGCTGAGTTACAGACATCTACTTCCCAATGCAAGTCTATGGGAAAAAGTATTTTTAGGTCCAATGGCATCACTTGATGGACACGGAAGTTGTAAATCCACCATTTGGCCACTATGTAAAATTTGCTTCAAAGCCCAGCGCAATTCCTGCGGGCTTGGTACCGGGGCAAGCGTCACGACTGCCATCTTGCTATGGCAACAAAGTAGTTAGACCAGTTTGAAAGCCAAAGCTGTCACTTGGTGCGCGAGCAAGGACCTCATGCTCTGCTGGTAGCTCTGCTGGTAGCTTCGTGCTACCCGTAGCCACACACATACGCTCTGTCAGCGCGGCATTACTTCAGCGAGTTTCCGATAGACCGCGTGTGTGTGTGGCGGTGGTGAATGTGGGTTTTGTTGGTGGGGTTATAGCTGTGAACGTAGGTGTAGCAGACAGTGTGTGTACAGTTTATTTGTCGGTGAATAAATGCTACAAGGCTACAACTCCTCCGCTCAAGCGAGCTATAGACGGGAGCCAACTTCCTGTATCTGTAACGCCGGCTCAGACTCTCTTAAGGTGGGCTCCTAAAGTGGACCAGCTTTTCTCCTTAAAGCTTTTTAATTAATTATTAAAATTTATTTTAACCGTTTTATCCGATAGCGTTAATCGGTTAAAATGCTTAATGTCGGTTGACGGTTAAGCGGTTAATTATTAAAATACCTAACTCAGCCATCATTGAGTCCATTATCACATCCTCACTTAGGGCAGCACGGACAGTGAAACACAAAACGTTGTTAACGAGGCATTCAAAATCATTGGCAAACCACTCCCCAAAGTTGAATCTCTACCACTCAGAGAACTGTAAAGCGAGCAGAGAAGATCATCTCTGACCCCTCACATCCTGCTCAAAACCTCTTCCAGCTCCTTCCATCAGGGAGGCGCTACAGGTCACTGTCCACTAAGACTAAACGCTTCACAAACAGCTTTTTTCCCTTATGCTGGGCACATATTACACGAGAATCAAGCCGATTTTGGGCCTGATTCCCCCCTCCTGACAATGGTCAGCAAAACCCAGATTTTTTGATGGTTCTAAAGATATTCCTTTGGTGTGAGGTACTGTATGTTAAGAGTGTTTTTTTTACATCCCCCGATTTGCTCGGAAGTCCAAACTGGCCGCACCGATTTCGAATATTGTATATTGTATACTATGCAAATATTAAACATGTTCAATATTTACAATTGAATATCCTGTTGTGTGTGGGAACCCCGAGGATGTGGGAAAGAACGATAGCCAATTGGGAACCAAGTTGACTGAAGAAGGAAGGACAACACCGCAATCATGGCAACCGCGGCAAATGCAAAACATAAAGCATAAAGAAGTAGTAAAATGGACCTCAGAAATGGAGGACCATTGATTTGTGGCAACAACACAAGTTCATTTAACGTGTCATCATGACTTCATCCGTATTTTTTTCTTTGTGAATTTTCAGTACAATGTAGTGCAAAAACTAACATCTAAATCTTCCAGCCCGTAATCTGCATTATTTGTTTACACTGAAGTCATGTTTGATCGTGAGAGATTTCGCGAGATTTTCGGGGGGGGGGGGGGTTTGAGTCAGGACTCTTGTTGTTCATGAATGGAAGCTGTTAGTGTGTGGTGTGCTGTTTTGGCCAAATCGTTGCTCACCACACACTATAGGAACAAAAAAGTTAAATTTAACATAACGTTTTTATGTGTGGGGTCTCTCACATTTTTCACATCTGTTAAGATTTGAAAATTCTTTTAGTGTGGGCCAGCCTTTAGCCATCAGGACTCTGAACTCCTCCTTCCTCACATACCACTGACATGCATTACCATGATTGTCTGATGTTGTCCATTTATGTATTTGTGCTGCAGAGAAAAACATACTGTAACGAAAACAAATTCCACCGACCTTGTCCGTGTGGGTAATAAACAATCTAATCTAATAGTAAAATGCACATGTGTACAGTATACAACAGCTGAACATCATGCACTGTTGACTAAACACCAAGAGGGGTTATCAGGTGAGCAGGTTCACCAGCTGGAATCAAATTAACATTCAGATCACTCATTACTGTAATTTTCATGTGGCTTCAGATGCAGATCAATTATAGGGGCAGGACAACTGCCCATTACAAAGCTAGCATGCTTATCTTCTCACTTTGAGGCACGGGGCTTTCAAACGAACACAATGTAAATGAGCACACAAGAGAACCCCCAAATACTCATTATCTCACATTCACAAGCAATGTGCCATTGGATATTGACTACATTATTCTCCCCGCAGGGTCTCCAAAAGGTTATTTGGCTAGTAGTCTCTAATATTCCTTTTAGAGAGAATTAAAAGGAAAAGATCCCAGAACTGCCTTGCTAATTGGGTTGTGTGTTTGTGCAATGTCAGATAATATCTCTGAATAATGGCTTTTTGATGGAACATCCAACGACATAACAGACATGAAGTGAGCGGAGAATAGTCGGGATGACAAGAGCGAAAATCAAAATGCGTTCTCAACGAGCGGCCCTTTATGCCTGATGTTGTTTGACCCCACGGAGCGCAGCTTGTTTTATGCCTCCCGCTGAGAAACTGAGCAAGCTTAAGTGCAGTCTGTTGTCTTTGAGCGCCGATGCCTTTGTTGTACAGGTCGTTTGCTTTCTCCTATAATGGCTGCACTAATGAACTCTGGGAAAAGCTGAACGTCATTTAAAAAGCACCGCCGTACTCATTTTGTGCTCTTGAGCGGCACTTCAATTACATCCTTGTCTGGGATAGGGTCCGCGTGCCATTATTCAACATGATCTAAATTTAAATCTACAACATCTCCGTGTGACACTCCTGTCTTGAAAGAGGTCGGACACGCTGGCATCTTGAATAACTTTCATTAGTTTTGACACGTAGCTTATTTGAGAAAGAAATCACCAATTGAAGCTTGTTATCACCAACTTTACTGAAAAGGAGCGTGTCAGATATTTCAACTTTCATACAAAGAAGCTGAAATTATTTAAAAAAAATATTGTATTTGACATTTTAATTGACATCCAAGCTAACATCTTCTTTCCTGTCAACTACTGTACAGTATATGACTTATCATTGCTCAGATTTTGAAATGCTCACTTAAGGGCTAGGTCATTTTGCTGTGATTGAACATTTAGGTAATTTGCTTTTGTCACCGGAGAGTGTGTGTACTTGGCTTTCTTCTTCCACTTGTGAGGGGGAAAATAACTGCATTCATTTCCACAGGGGGCTGATGGATTGGGCTCACCTTCAAGTTGCTAACATTATTTATATTTTTGTCCTGCGCACTACATTTTCATCAAACAGTTCTCCCCCTATAATTTGCTACCATGTATCCCTCAATCAAGGGAGCATGGCTTAATGAGACACTTACAATGAGGACAGATGTAATTCACACCCTCGGACTGTATTTATTGGACAGTCGTGTCTCCTCACATCCTAACTGGGAGCGATGAGATGCTCACTCATCCGTCTTTATAGGAAAGAAAAAAAAACAGCATCACTGCAGCATTAAATATTTTTTATATCCTATCAGAATGCACCAGCTGCTGAATAACGCAGCTTGCGAGGTGCATTGCAATTTATTAAGCATCCCTATTGTTCAGTTCAGATAGAGAGTATTGTTTATATTTAAGTGCCAGGACATTCAGTTTAGAAATCCATTTCTTGAGTATTAGTAAGAAGATAAAGCATATACAGTGATAGTGATGTATTGTATTTTGGCCTCCTGTCCTCAGCATAATGCATTAACGCAGTTGTTCCCAACCATTTTTGACCCCTTATTACTGGTTCCATACAGTTCAACCAAAGTGATGTTTACTTCTGTGATTGTTTAATTTAAAAGCTTCTATAGGTCTGAGGAGGATAATACAAATTACAGAGAAAAGTTTAAAAAAAATAGTGTGTAGCAGAAATGTTTTTTTCTTACTTTCTGTCTAGTTAAAGCTGCACTAATCAATTTTTATAATAAAAATGGCTCAATTGAGTTTATGTAACGTGAGGGGTTCGCATGAATTATCAGCCATCCCCTCATCTCTACTCATACACAGACTGTATATAAGAAGCGGATGTAGTCACCGTGACGTCACCCATTGGTTTGTGGACTGCCGTTTTGAAGCCTTTAGCCCGGCATATTGGCCGTCGCCATCTTGGTTTTTTGCAACTAGAAGTGACACGAGAGGGTGAAGCTAAGGACAACCGAACACAATAAGATATTTTTAGGCGACCAAAATGTTACAATTAACTTTCATGACTTCATTTTACAACCAGAGGAGCCACCCCCTGCTGGCTATTAGAAAGAATGCAAGTTTAAGGCACTTCAGCATTGGCTTCTCTTCACAGACCGGGAGGTTGCCCAGTGTTTCTACTGAGGGTTTTAGCATCTTCTCTGCCCACAACTTATCTTATCTCACTACTCTCCCCAACCTCCTATCCAGCAACAGCACGCAGCTGTTTTCAGCAACAAAAACGACAAGCTGGTGAACATAGTGGAGCATTTAGCTGCTAAAGAGACAGATTTATCAGTAGTTGGTGAAGAACTGAATATTGGACTCCAAATGAATGCTAATGTTGTTCTGAGTCTGTAAATAATGCAAACAATTTCTAAGATGTTTGCTTTTAGCAACTTTAAACGGCCATAATATGTCAGCACATGAGTTATGTTCAGCTAAATGTCGAGTTATGCCCCCAAATGGCCAAAGAAGAAAATGCTTAATGCTTCATTAATCCTCTCTCTCTCTCTCTCTGGGGGCTCCAGACCCCCCCGGGTTGGGAGGCACACTCATAACACTTTACGTGGTAATTCTGTGTTATTTTAAAGCTTTTGGTCACACCTTGTTTCATCAGAACCTTGTAAAACATGGATTCCATTTCCAGACTGGTTTTATATGATGATATGGGTGTTGCCTTTGATAACACAAAGAACGTATTAAGGTACCATCTTTACAAGTACGCTCATATTCCTTCTGTGTACACCTGAGTTGCTTCATACTTTGTTGTCTGTCTAAAATTACGGAAAAAAACAAAAAATAAATAAATAAAATGTACCTCTTTTTTAGTTACATATTCTACCCAAGTTCCACACATATACTGTATAGTATGTATACACAAATATTCTTTTACATCAAAACAAAGCGGCAGGTTATTTTGAATATTCCTCCTAATTCTTCCTGGCCTTCATCTCATCTTCATCTGCTTATCACTCCCTCCATTTTGCACTGCACACATTCCTGCAATCATTTACACAGCAGATTATTGCCCCTGTCCGCTCATGATAAAATACTGTGATAAAATGAATACTGCGATAAAATGAATTAAAGCGTCAAGTATTTCTTCCCAATGCGTTATGAGTGAGGCTGGTATATTACCATGTTTATATGACACCCGTCCTCCTGTAAACTCTGGTAAGCGGAAACAGAGGCAGCCAGCCTATAAAACAAGCCGCCCTCCCCAGATCCAAGTATTTATGGGAATAAAAACAACAGGCATTAAATCAGACCTCAAGAGGGACTATGCACTGCACTGAGAGGCCATGTTGTGTCCAGTCCTTTCACTGCATCCTCTGATGACTTCATTTGGCATCATTTTTGTGTATTAAATGTATGTAAACGTATGCATAAGTTCTGATTTCATTTTCACACAAGAGGCTTGCTTTTGATTGCTTTCATTTAGCAAGCATGTGTTGAGAATTCACCTCATTTCAAGGCTCTCACCTTTAGTCAAACGTAATGTTTCCGTTGCTGTAGCAGCACCACTTATCTTTAGGAGCCACAATGATGTTCTTTGGTTATGTAAATCAGTTGTTTGATTACATATTCAATGGATAGAGGCCAATATTCGCTGGTTTCAAAGGTTAACTGTGTGTCTCATTTGTGGGTCTGGTGACGAATATTCAGAGCGCTCTGAAATATCCATTATACTGCAGGTTTATGCCTTCCACATCAGTTATCCCCACTGTCCCTCTCTACTTGCCAAGCCGACTTTTGTTTAAAACAGGAGGAATAATGTGGTCCGGCCTCAAAGCAGCTTTTGCCTGTAGGTGCCGAGAGGGCAACACAAGATTGTTCTTGTTATATTTGTTTTCTGTGTCCGGGGGGGACGCTATCAATCAGGAGGAAAATATAATAATAAATCTGTAGTAAGAAAAAAAAAAAAAAAGGAGAAAAACAGCCCCAGTGCAAATGGTTGGCTCGTGTGACAGGTAAATGAACACCTATATCAGACAAAAAATGGCGGTAAACCTGGTTATCACTTGCCCTTGACTCAGAGCAGGAAGCATTCATCACCTCTGGTTTATTTTTACATTTTTTAATTTTTTAAGATATTTTTGTCAACTACAGCAGAATACTGGCTGACATGGATCTGTCTTTTCTTCCACATTCACATCACAATAACACTAAACTTGTTAAAGTATTAAACACCTGAATAGGGTCATCATGTTAATTTCATTGCAATTGTCTACCATTGAAAAGTTTGGGCTCTTTTTTTTTTTTAATTATCAATGCATGGCCCAAATCATAGTCAATATTGTGTGGAACAAGTTTACAACGCACGACGCTAAATCACGACGTACAATAAAGCCTGTGACTTAAACGTCCACTAAAGCTGTAATGTTCCTTAAATTAAAACATGAAACAAACAGAGATCCAATATTTCCAACATGTTTTATACATTGTTTTTCACCGTTTGAGGTTTGACTGCCGCATTTTTAATGACATCTCCTTATTGTGCCCTCTTCCTCTGCAATGGTTTAATGGCTCCCGACAGGAAAATTAGCGCCACCAGCAGTTTATCTCGACAAACCAACCGCTAATGTTCCGGTAGTGGATGGAAATTTGCATTTATTCACATTTACTTTTGCAGATTTTCTCAAAATTTGGTATAAATTTCTGCTACATTTGCATGGAGAACTAGCTTATGGCTCATGTTAACAGCGGCCCTGAGTGCTCAACGCACTGCAAATTAAGAAAGCACACACAAATGAACACAACACCAGCAAATAAATAAACATTTTCACCGATTTGACAACACATGCGCAGCATTTAGAAAAAGAGCTGCAAATAGAGAAGCTCACAACAGAAACTGTTCCCAGGGGACACTAAAAAGTGATGCATGCGGTAGGCTTGCCGCAGTAGTCGGTATTATCGGTGTTACACAGTGTTCGGGCATACGCCAATTATATTACTTGCTCATCGCCCCCAACGTCGTTTTACTGTCTTTTATAGAAATAAAACCAATTTAGCTCATTTTCACGTATCAGCGCCGTTTTATCATTACATAGTCAAATGACGGACGCTAAAAACTGAAAGTGAAAGTGTCTGTTCCGTAAGGAGTCTCAGCACAGAGAGGCAGGAATCAGATTTCACACAAACGGGACGAGAGAGAGTTGACAGACAAGACGATGGCGGAGGATTTGGTGTCAAGGTGAAAAGGAAAAGCTCCTATTTGGCAATATTTTGGATTTAAACCCAACGCTATAAGGGAACCATAACGTTAATGAGGTAATCACCGTGCAGAGGTCAGAGCGGTCACAGCCGTCGTGCACACCGCACAGTGGCGCCAGATGGAAAGATATTATTCAGATATATTAGATATTATTATATTCAGATATTACAAAAACAAGTAAAAACACTGGGTTAACATCAGATATCTGCAATAATATCTGAATCATGCCACCATAATGTTAAAATAAGCCCAAAATACTTCAAACACCACTGACAGATAGCTGACTTAAATAACTTTGTAACCCACAAACGGCATCAACAAGCGTTGCATGTCCCAGCCGTGGCCACAGTACATGTTAGCCCCCGTTTGTGCCTCTCGTGCATTAGCATACATTCGGTTCACAGAGGAAACCTTCATTTTTTCTCTTTCAAAAACCCAGAAGGTTGTTAAACACCGTTGTTCTGACAGTATTCTCTGAATGAGATTGGTGTTAAGTTCTTTTCTCTTGCCTGTCTGAAAGCAAGTCTGAATGAGTCTATTGTGTTTTGCTGACAATACAGTGGGGGCAGCCATTGGGTGCTCGACAGACCTGTACACTACCTGTTTTTTTTCTTTGAGGAAAATTGATGTAATTGAACTTGGGGTTGAGGGAGGCAGACATAATGCAGGGGCCTAGACATCTACCTTAGCCAGTCTATAATTAATTTGCTTTCAAGGCTGTACCATCTGGTCTCTGTATAACAGCAGCTTCTGTAACAGTTTCACCTTACATTCTGAAAGGCATGTCATGCTATCAATCACTAGATTTGGGGTAATGCTTTGTCTATACTGTCACTAAACCCAGTATAAACCTATATTTACTTTGCATCCACTGTGTCTGGAATTGTAATCAATACCTGCCGACTTGTAAGATCAGGACTTCACATGTTCGGGGCATTTTCTAAATCCCAGAAAGGATTCAACAATAAATGAATCTCTCAGTGGATGCCCTGACATGTTTCCCCCTCTTGTTACCTCCATTCGAACAGAGGTGAAAATCAAAGAAAGAGTATAAAAAAAAAAGAGAGTAAAAGAAAAGAAAAAAGACAAGGCTATTTAGCAGCTGCAGTAGAGGATTATATTTATTTCAAAGAAGAAGTGGAAGAGTAATCCGGTTAACATTTGGGTGTCTCTGCCCTTGGGGAACAGGGGGCCTTCACAAACCACAGTGTTTAAGCAGTCATCATGGCCTCACAGAGCAATGTTCAGTCTCATTACCACTTAACGGCCTTATTAAAGTCCAGCTCCAAACCCCTTACATGACATCAAACGTGTTCCATTAAATTGTGACATCTTGTACAAAGTTGTAGAAGCTATTAAAGCGCAATGGTGAGGAAAGCGCTGTAGACACAAAAAGTGGGTGAAACCTATTGGATGTTTTCTCTTTTTTTTATTATTTCTAAAGCTTCATTTAGGAAATTAGAGCAGCTCATGGTGATTGTGAAAAGCTTACCATTGAATACTTCCCTTGAGGGAGAGTCTTATAGTAAGTGTGCTTCCCACATGATCATTAACCATAAACATCAAAGGCTCTTGACCCAGTCATTTCTGGTGTGGTAGAGCTAATGCAGCTTAATTAAAATCCTCTCAAAGATCACCATGGGTGACCTCTGGAATATGCTGTCTGGATCATCACAGGCTTCTCTCATTTATGGTCTTTATTACGTTCTCACACAAACAGACGAGATATTCTTAATTTGTTTTCTAAATCGTTGTGTCTTTGTTCTGTCACTTCTCTTTCAGACATGCATCAACGGAAAATAATGACATAAAGTCTGATCACTGACAGCCAAGACCAAAAATATATTACCGATTGATTATCAATCAGTTTATTTATATTTTTAGTTAAAAAGACTGTGCTCATAAGAGAAATGACAGCATAAATCTTCTGTTGAAATGCCTAAAAAAAACTGCTGTAAATTAATCTGACATTAGGGATTAATATTTTGCCCAAAAATGAGACATTTTCTGCCCCGGAGGCAGAATGACACAATCCCGGGAATCCTGGGAAAATAACTTGTTTTTTTAAAGTATAACTTACAGTCAAAAATCATTGGTCATATTTCAAGCAAGACTAAATGCAACAAGGATAATTATAGCAGGCGAGATTGGAGCAAATATGATTTAAAAAAGTTATTTTTATAAAGCGGTCGCTATATCGTGACAATAGTGCATGAAACGGGTAACCTGAAAAAAATCATGTGCCTCTGTGTCCTCCGGTGCTTCTAACGGCATCTGCAAGATTTTACAGACCGGAGGAAAACAACCAGTCAGAGCTGATCTGAGGTCTGCTGTCCATCTGCTGTCAATGAGAGCCGGCTGTCAATCACTCGCGAACTCCAACCAAACGGTCAAACTAGGCCGCACTGATCAAATATGAATCAATATTATGTTACATTAATGCCTATTTCTTGCCTCAAATGTTTTCAGAATCATCTTGTAGTGCACGGTTAAGCTGTAAAATAAGAAAGTTTGTGATGCGGCCGCCATTGTAAAATCTGTTGAAGGAACGCCAAGTTCTGGTCACATGACCGGAGCACAGCCAATAGGAACGCTCTCTCAATGAAATGACCTGTGATTGGTCAAAGTCTGCCGTCACGGGCTAGATTTTTTAAAGCCTGAAAACGGAGCCATGAGGAAGTGCAGAAGACTAGTTATCTCTCAGAACACTTGAATTACAATATGCTGAAAGGTTATTATGGAATTTTTGCCCAATGATGCCAAAAATATACTGCCTACTGCCACTTTAAGGCAAAAGAATGACATTTATGTTAATAAAAATTAGAATTAAGATAACACAAACTTTGCATGCAGCTTGCACTTTGCTATAGCTGCGAGGAATATGAAATGCCAAGTTCATTTCCTGAGATCTGTCTGCTGAGAACAGCCTCATGCTATGGATGTCACGGTGAGGACATTTTCCCACCGGTTAATAAACTTATGACAATACCGGTGTGACCGATTACAACAGACTATTTACAAGAAAATATGACAGAAAACATATGTAGAGCGCTTTCTTTGAATTTTAACGTTGGATGGCTGGTGTGTCTGGCCTCTCCGGTCCAGCTTTCAGTGCAGGGCTGCAGGTTTGCACCTGGCCGCGAACACTGGCTGTGACCGCTCCCTCCTCCTCACGGCGTTTACCTCATTAACGTTATGGTTCCCTTATAGCATTGGGTTTAAATCTGAAATATTGCCAAATAGGCCTTTTTGCTTTCCTGCTTTGAGACCGAATCCTTCGCCATCGTCTTGTCTGTCAACTCTCTCTCGTCCCGTGATAAGTGTGTGAAATCTGTCTCCTGCTCATCATCCGACTTGTATTGATAACACACCGCTGATACGAAAAAATTAACTAAATGGGTTTTATTTCTATAACAAAGCAAAACAATGGTGAGCGCGGTGGAAATCTAATGTTATCGGTGTATGCCCGAACACCGCATAACACGGGTTACACCGGCGTCAGGCCTACGTCGTGGAAGTAATATCTGACAATGTTTTATTGTATAAACCAATGGAATTCGCTGAAGCAAGTAATTTGACGTTCTCAAAGTCATACTAATAAGCTGACAAGGATCCATATTGAATTAGCGCTCAGAGGCTCGACCGAGAAATTTCCTAGAAACAACTCTTCAAAACGAAAATAAATATTGTGTATAATATAACACTCATATTGTAGGACATAATTGTGCACCTTATTAGAAAAATAGCACAAGTTTGCATGTTCAGCTGACCAATTGAATAGCAAATTGCAAATTCTTTCCAGGAAACCTTTTGAAGAGTTCTGAACTTAAGAATGTATGGAGTACTTTTTGTATCCAAACCATAGACTGTATATAAAGATGGACGACGCGTCTCCACTTCCTCCTACTGTACAGAAGTGAAGCCAAAATATCTCGGATACGGGAGTTTCCATCTTGAGATTTTCACGTAATTTGGAGCCAGAGGCTGCGCAGTAGTGATCAGGCGGTGGAGCCGCAGTATCAAGGTCACCCGCCCAAACCAAACGCGAGCTGAGCACGGCCGCAGCTTGTCAGCGAGAGAGACACACAGCTGCCAATCATGACGTCACACCCCCTTTTTATAGCATCAAGAAAAAGCATCAGATAGCATCTTATAGCATGAGAAAAATGATCACTTGAACATACATCAGTGTGATAAGAACTACCTAAAATGACAGAAACCATCTTTGGGATAAAATTATTTGAAGTGTACTTAGATGTTTTAGTTTGGCCCATGTCTCATCCGCTAACATGGAAGAGGCGGGATTTATGACCTATACTTCAGCCAGCCACCAGGGGATCCAGATGTTTTGGCTTCACTTTTGGGGAGCCGTCATGTCGTCCATCTTTATATACAGTCTATGATCCAAACCTTAACTATAGCAGTGGCAGATCAGAAACCAGCCATATGAATAATTTGTAACAATAATCCCTAATGGCTTTGGAAGGCATTGACAATGTAGGAAAACGCTCATATGAGTCATTTTGGGAGGCAATGACAGACATGTGCTGTTGTTTACCTTGAAAGACTTCGGCGGAGATAAAGGTTGTTTTATGTGTGTTCATGCAAGTTAAATATTTCATATTACACTTTATGATTTCTGTTCATATTCAGAAAAGCACATCTATGCACAAGCAGAGAAATGTGTGTGTGCTGTTAAAACAGTATTTTTGTCTCCCTGATGCCGCTGCTTTTTTTTCTTTACTTTCATCAGAGCTCACATATAGATCGTGAATGTGGCTACGTTGTCACCTCCAGTTAGTGCACATCTTCTGAATGCTCTCTCAGCTATGACCTTCAAATGCGTCCTCTGAGCCAAATTCACACCATCGCTTCTAGTCACTGCCGTACGATGTAGAATCAGAGAATGCAAGGTGGAACGACAAAAATGTAAAGCCTGATGCTTAGTTCACGTTTCTTTTATTAGATTTTTCCTCAAAATATGTCGGAGACATTTGGAATAGGAACAATGCCCCAGAGACACTTCAACCATATATCAATGGTAGTTCTGGCATTTAAATGTCACACAGGATTAGATACTAGCGTCACCATCACACCTGGAGCTCGTCCTTACACATCCCCCTATAAGGAGAGGGCTCTTCTGTCCTTTGCTATACAAGGGCAATTCACGGTGATCCCAGGAGAGCAGAGGAGAGCCGGTGTGAGCACCAGAGAGACCCCTAGAGCAGAGCATGTCAATGCAGCTCTGCTGTCCAACCTGCACCTTTCTTTCTCCAGCCTCCCTGCCTCTATCTCCTGGCAAATGATTTGGAGAGGGATGGATCATGCGGTGCCAAACCCCAGTTATCTGGCAGAAGATCACACAGATGGGCCACTGAGCCAGCTGAACCCACAGGCAGCTGGGAGTGATGATGCACAGGATGCTTCCTATCAACAGGATGTACTGTAGCGCAGAAGCTTCACAGGCTGACACACAAGACAGGGCCACTGAAGGAGGGCCTGCAAAGAGACCAAAGAAGACAGGGGACCAGAGAGAGGGAGCGGCTAGATCAAGAGGAGGGACTCAAATCTGCAGAATTTAGCGAGGAGTTGAAGTGGGAAATGAGGGAGGAGAGAAGCAGGCATTTAAGCATACAATGAAAAAAATAAGACAGACATTTTTGGCATGATGATAAAGAAAGAGCCTTGAAGGAGAAGAGAGGAGCGATAAGCTTTGTGGTGAGTTGTAAAGAGTGGTGAGGTTAAGTGAAGTGTGACAGGGAAATTCAATTTGTGAAAGGAGAAAGAACTGTGGAAATGATTACATCTAACTTTTTTCAAAAAAAGTTGACTTTACAGCGCTCTGGACTTATTGGAAATGTTTGGATCACACGAGTTGGAAACAATCCTTTTGCAGCCACCACTGGAATATAATTCTACAAATAGTATTGTACTAATATTAGTGTAGCCTGAACTTTATCTGTAGCTGGGCAGAAATACCGGGTTTAAAAATAGATTAAAAAAAAGCTGCGCAGAATTTAAATGTTGATTTAGAATTCAAATGTCAACGTCACAAATGAACCTTTGAACTATTCAGTACAGCTCTAGTAACAAAACACTTTTTTAGTCCGACACCCAGGCCAGTTGCCAGGATGAAGTGACTGAGGGGTCTGTCTATCGATCTCCTCCACTCCATTTCAGTACTACGGACAGCGTACACACACACGGCTCTTACATTCAACAAACAGCGCTGTCCATGGTTCTGAAACAACAGCTAAACGTCACATGTATCTCAGCCAATGTTGTTGTTTTTGCTTTTTTTCTACAGATATATAAAGCTTAAATGGAGGGGGCCCGCCAACACCACACAACGCCACATCTACACGGATGACAAACACACAAAACAAGCCAAGCCTATTTACACATAAATGTATACAACAACAGTGAACAACAAACATCCAGTCAACAGATAAAACTAATCTTGTCAAAAGTCTAAATCAACATCATAGTGACAGCGCTGTTTATTCATTATTACGAGTCAGCACACGGAGCTAAATATCTTAATATCTTATACACACAGAGACAGGCGGGGTGTACAGTGATACCATACCAGAGAAAATGAGATGACTAACTCAATTAGAGCACGCTACTTTTAGTTATCACATTTATACTTAAAGCTGCAGTAGGCAGAATGTTTTTGGCATCATTGGGCAAAAATTCCATGGTAACCTTTCAGCATATTGTAATTCAAGTGTTGTGAGAGAAAACTAGACTTCTGCACCTCCTCATGGCTCTTTTTTTCAGGCTTTAAAAACATCTAGCCCGTGACGGGAGACTGGCCAATCACAAGTCATTTCAGAGAGAGTGTTCCTATTGAGCGTTCCTATTGGCTGTGCTCCAGCTGGTGGGCGGTGCTTGGTATTTCCTCAACAGATCTCAACATGGCTGCTGGGTCACAAACTTTCTCATTTTACAGCTAAACAGTACACTACAAGATGTTTCTGAAAACATTTGAGGCGAGAAATAGGCATTACAGTAACATAATATTGATTCATACTTCATCAGCGCTGCCTAGTTTGACCGTTTGATCGGAGTTCGGGAGTGATTGACAGCTGCTCAGAGACGGCAAGACTCCAGCTCGGCTCTGATTGGTTGTTTTCCTCCGGTCTGTGAAATCTTGCAGATGCCATTAGGAGCACCGGAGGACACAGAGGCACACGATTTTTTTCAGATTACCTGTGTCATGCCCTACTGTCAGGATATAGTGACCGTTTTATTAAAAATATTTTTTTTTAATCATATTTGCTCCATTTCTACCCACCGCAGCTTTAATATAATGTAGGCTACGTTATGAATTTAAATCTCGTGTCGCAAAAGCCAATATCTCCTGTGCATTAGCCCGCTAGTTTGACTCATCGATTGACTGCATCTATTTATTATCTTATTATTCATAATAATTGTTTTAACTTATTATTTAAACTTTTGTTATTATTAATCTTATTGTATTTATCATATCTTTTTACCTGACTAAGAGATCCGCACAAAAATTCCAATGCCTTGTACACCTGAGTAAATGGTAAATTTAAAGTCTTGAATTTTGAATTGAAAATACCTGCAAAAATAGACATGACTAATGAAAATAAATCCAAATAGAGTACTGTAATATGTTTTGGGAACTGAACTCTTCAAGATATGATTATCAATTGCTGCCTGCGGCTCATTTTGTAGGGCAGGTCACTTTCCAGTCTGATGTGGCACATGCTCATTGGCTGAGCAGCTACGCGCCGTCACGTGGAAACTTGCTCTCACATGGAAACCTGCATGCATCAATCCACTGCCGAACAGCCATGACAGTTCATAGAAACATTTTATGGAGAAATCTCACAGTTCTGTTATGTTTTACAGTGGACATTTGGCTGAACTTTCAATGACCTTTTTATTGTGCACTAAAAGATTCATTCCACATGGCTTTCTAACTCTCAAAAAAGTCAAATTTAGCCAATCCTAATATTATTTATTTTTTACCTTGCCTCTCAACTTTAAAAGAGGAACTACAAATGTTTTTGGACTACAAAAGGAAAAAATGTTCTGTCTTTTCCAGAGGATATAAAAATGGTTGGGAGAGATGGAACAAGGGTTGGGGTGAGGGTGGATTGTTGTTGACATTTCATTTAATTCACCACTAGGTCATATTATTTCAAGTCTCTTACTCGTGTACTACATAATGAGGCTTTAATGAAGCAAGCGCATGCAGCTAACTGCAAATGAGAAAGCAATCCTCAAAATTGTTTCTTTTAGTTTCTTATGAGCACTGAAAAAAGACCGGAAAAGATCCGTCATCTGTAGCTGCTGTAATCCTGTAAAAACGTCTACCAGTCAGTAAAAATGGTCCCGGTTGTAAGGAACCAATCAGATGCCTCCCTGCTCGTACTCTAGCCTCAGCGTGCACCAGCGTGAACTCAAAGCGCGTGTCCGCCGCACGTTCACTGGAGAGTGGAAGAGAAAACTCAGCTCTTAAAACACCGGACAACGAGAACGAACTCGTACCACTATTACCATATTATCGAAAAATACAACTTTGATTTAGTTGTTTATGTTCTGTTAGTTTACTTTATAAGATACTGCAGGTTTAAACTATTTATTCTAACAGCTCAAAGTGAAGTCAGACAAACAGGATTATCAACGAGGGGAGACGGCGGATAGAAAACATTGCCGAACAAAATTTACGTTACTCAAACTGCTTTTTCAGTTACAGCAACAAACGAGTGGACTGATCTCCCTCCAGATATTAGAGTAATGTTAAAAAGGGTCGTGTTGTCTCAGCAGGTATCTCTCTCTTTCCCTCCCCTCTCTGCTGCTCTGTGGCCGGCTCTCCAGCGAGCTGCTGCTGCCCCCCCCGCTCCCCTCTCCGTCAACCAGGAAATAAAGCCCCTCGTCTACGAGAGCGGTCTCTTGAGAGAGCTCCAGCTCATAGCGGGGTCTGTGTGAGTGAATGCCCGGGTGGAGAGGTGGCGATCCCGGCAGGAGCTAGCTAGCTGTGCCGGCAGTTTGTGGAGCTTCTAAACTCCCACAGCGGTGGAGAAAATGTTTGATTCGCCATCTAACATCGTAAAACTGTCAACATTCTAAATCTACACCGTTGATTTCTCGCCTCAACATTTTTCAGAAGTGAATTTAGTGATGAAATAGCTACGAAAAATGTGAAGTAGTTATGATGCGGCGGTGCTCGTGCATGTGTGTGGGGGGCGTTGCCTTATAAGGAGTTTCGAGGGGAGGGGGGGGTTTAGAGGGAGCTCCTGAGGCGATGCGACTTTCAAATTATGGTAGTTTTCCAAGATCGCAGACCCCAGCTTTAAGTGCTGGAACCTTGTTGTTTCTGTAGGGATTCTCCTTTTAATTACCCTCTTATAGTGTTCACCTCTTTTCCCCTGCCCGTCTCTATCCAGAAACCATAACTCACGGCAGCCAACATTTCCAGAAAAAAACAATGGCAGCTGTCCACATAAAAATGCAAAGATGACAGGAACAGTATGGATGATCAGTGGTTGCAAATGGCATACATCTGCAGAAGAGCTGGCACACTTGGCATGTTTCTTGTACATACAGTATCATCAGATGGTGATAATCACTGCATTCAAGGAGTTTATTGTGATTAAGTGATTTAATGTGCTTTACGGTGTGCCCACATTCTTCTATGCTGCCTTGTTTGCTTCCACTTCATTTTTGGATTTCCTGCATTTCCCAGAGTAACGTTTGACAACCTCTACCCAGGTGTGTGTTTCACAGTACTGTATGTCTAAATAATAGGGCTGTCAATCGATTAAAATATTGAATCACGATTAATCGCATGATTGTCCATGATTAATCGCGATTAATCGCAAATTAATCACACATTTTTTAACTGTTCAAAACTTACCTTTAAAGGAGATTTGTCTGCTACCACAACTAAAGACATAAAGAAGTACATTTAACTAAATTCTAAAATACTTTTTTCCCAAAGAGTTTCATTTTTTGACGTGTCTATAGATACAATACAAATAATGCTGGCATAGACCTGACACTGATGTGCCTGTTGGGCTGTCAGCTTGGCCTCTTATCATCTCAGGTGCTCCAGTGTGAGTGTCAGCGTGTAAAGGGGAGACTCGTGGGTACCCATAGAACCCATTTTCATTCACATATCTTGAGGTCTGAGGTCAAGGGTCACGCGTTATTATCGCGTTAACTTTGACAGCCTTAGTAAATAACAATAATGAAAGTATACAGTGCAAAGCTGCAAGGGATGACTGAATGCCCCTCACTCATTCCTGTAGGAATCATTATTTCATGTTGGTGTAAAATAGGGGTTATTATTTAGACTTCCTTGCTCTTGATTCTGCCTCCAAACCAGACAATCACTGTTGAGTGAGTTTGAGTTTAAGGTGAATATTTTTTGTCATAAATTCTTTCATTTTTGTGTGTGATATACCACAAAATAATGTCACCTCGTCTATTTTTGTCCACTTATCTGTGAGAGTGAAAAAAAAAAAAGCTGCATATCACCCAAAAATGGGCCAACAAATTCAAGGTACACCACCGGTAGCTGCATTAAACACTTTAATCCACCCTTTAATCCACCCTTAAACACTTTAACAGCGAACAGTGGATTTTTTTTCTGTCTAAAAAAGCTGCTCCTGCAAAATAAAGACAGATGGAGTGGCTGGCCTTTAAAGGAAAGCATACTTGGGTGGCATCCTTCCAACAATGCGAGAACACATTATGCTTGGAAGTAATATGAAGGGAAGCATGTAGTGTACTATATATTGTGACAGGTTAAGAAACTCTGTGGCACCTGTCAGATTATACAGCAGCATGGGAGGAGGAGGAGGACATTTCACCTACTGAGGCCGTAAATAGTCTATAGGAGAGACACGAGCTGCACCAGTATGATGCTGTATGTGAAACGCCAACCTACAGTATTGTAGACAGAATCAAATAACTGCAAGGCCATGAGAAATACAGTGAAATCTAATGAGAGTGTCGGTTTTATAAGATCGTAAAAAATCACATTTTCTTTTAACATAGTTCATTTCCATGGACACACATGTGCTTCAGGGTAAGGCATTTTTATGCAACATTTTCACACTTATTCCCTTTAACATATTCCTACTTACGTTCCCACAGTATTAATGTTAGTCCTCTCCTTCCTTTGCTCCTTGTCATTTGGTCCAGCCAATACCATGTACTCTATGAGCTGCAGATAATGTGTAATCATGTCCTGGCAAGCACAGCAGTTTGAATGAGAGGAAAGGCTAGAGGATTTGCTCAACAGTGTGCGTGCGTGTGTGCATGCGTGTGCATTGCAAAGGGCTGACACAATATTAACATATTTAGTGAAGCCGAATTTTGGCTTAATACCTGTATTAGAGTATCACAAGGTGCACATGTATTATCATAAGCGTAAAATACAATTCCTCTGCATATGCAAAATAATACATAAATACATAATATAACAAACTTTCCACTGTATATGGCTTTGAAAATGCAAGAAAAAAGTCATGTATCACTACGTAATAATGGCCATGGCTAATAGGCAATACCCCGGAGTCCCTGCTATAGAAGTTACCCTTAATGAAGAGAAAACAGTCTGCGTATGAAAATGGGGCGCTGTGGAATTAATTCAAAATTAAAAGTAAAGTCGGCACTAACACATTTAATAAACAGCTGATGAAAGGTGTGGAGATAAAGAATAGTAAATAACAAATGACCAGTTCTGACAAACAGCATCACTCTTTTTTTTAATTTGTAACTGATTCTAATTCAGTAGTAACAAGGCAAAAGTGAGCATGGCTCACATACCCCCGCTCACTGCTTGACCCCTGCTAAAGTAGGGCCAAGGTTTTGCCCTTTTGGAAAAATGTCAAACATTTTGGGCACCCTGGACTTCTAACCCCCAAAAGGCACAACTACACCACACTGTCAAACATCATACCAAATTTAAAGTTCCTAAGTTAAATAGTTTTTGAGTTCTGCTCCGGAATCAAAAGTGTGACACGCGAACGGATGGACGGCGCTACATACCGACTACGTTGTCGTGGGAGTATAAATAGTAAATAGCTCAAATGTCCTTGAATTAGCCTATTCAATTTACGTTCAGACCAATGCAGTATTTAAAGGGATGGTTTGAATTATTTGAAGTGGGGTTTTATGAGGTACTTATCCATAGTCAGTGCATTACCTACAATGGATGATAGTCGGTACGCGCCCAGTACTGTACGTGAAACTAAATGTAACCGTTGACTTATTTTGTCACGTCAGTCATTAAATCACGTGACTCATTAGTATCGTTAGTCCCGTGAATCACACGTCTTTTGACACGCCGTCCCTGACACATCCAAAAGTAACGCAAGAGGGACACCCCGTCTGTCGGTCTCCGATGCCATGGGGCATTGACCAAGAGGTGGCATTTGATGAGTTGAGAGTGAGAATGTGTTGAAATAATACTATTAAAATGGTATTAGTAATAGCAAAAGTTATAAATTTTGATTTTTTTTTTTCCCTAATTTGGGGCGCCCCTTTGGATGGGTGCCGCCCCTAGCATTCGCCTACCTATACTGCCTATGCCTATGGCCGGCTCTGGGTGACCACCGGTTTCTGTAAAAAATATACTATGTCAATACAGGGTAACTATAGGAGTAAAGGATTATAATCCTACACTGGAAGAGAATTAGGTCAAAATTAACATATTTAACACAGAAATCTGGCACTATCACAATGTTACAAGTTGTACCTGCCAGGTTGGTTGGCATCAACTCCTGATGAAGCTGGAAGATTGGATCTTTAACACAAAAATAATACTGCCACAGTGTTTTTAGAGGGGGAAAAGCAGATTTTCAAATGTAACAAAATAGACAGTCTAGATGTCTGCCAAAGGCTTTTGCACCCTACAAGTTTACATAATTATGCAGATTTTCTATGAACTCTGGTACACTATGGTTTAACTGATGTGTTTGGAACTACAGAGTCTTGTGTGAGTGGCAATCAACAAGCTAAGTTGGGTCAGGACATTTTACAGGGAGGCCTGGACCAATCTCTCTACAGAAAATATATAAAGATAAATGAACATTTTTTTATATTTATTTTAATCTAGTAGGCCCATTATCCCTGAAACACAGAACAACATTAGCATTAATTGGGACTTGTTTTTCTGGCTCCATGACAAATGTAAGTCCAATATTCACTCTCCTCTTACCTCTGTTTTTGTCTCCATCGACTCTTGAGAAAAATAACTGGTTCCTCAGCTGCTAGATATTGGATTTTTATCACTAGCTAGTCGCTAACTTTGTTCATCTGCTGTCTAGTGCTGTGCAGGTAATGTACAGGCAGCTTATTAGACCTGTGTCGCTACAGTAAAACCAGCTGCTTGCTGCTGGGAATGAGGTTGCTGAGAGCAGTGAGACTGAGCCATACAGTAGATTTGTGAGCCATAAAACCAAAACTTGAGCCAAAAGAGGCTTAAAAAAGCTGCACAATTGTGTGATAATTCTCTATGCGTCTCTCTATGTAATCGACCCCTTCACATTACAGAAAAAGTAGCCATCAGTGGGGCTTTAAATATCGATCAGGAACCATTGTTGACAGACATCAGACACATTAGCTACCCTGTGCAAGCACCACACTTGCATTTTATTCCCAGGTAGGTAGAGTAAGGTAGATAAGTTCTGAGATTGGTTTATGATATAATTCTGACATATCCCTAAATTTCTTACATTTCAGTTGAAGGTAGGAATGCTAATTTTGAAAAAAGTTCTTAACCGATAACCGGCCCTCGTTAACCGATTATTAACCGTTATCCGACAAGATTTGTGCCTCGCATGTAGCGGTGCGCCAGCTGCAGTGTATGAGCACAACAGACAACTGAGTCCCCAGTTCACCGTCAGGAGAGCTACGATGCTGCGTTCACTGTCTCCAGTTCACCGTCCGGGAGCGTTGTTGCGTGTAGTGTCGCGGACATGCAGCCACTCTCCCAGTTAAAGTCTCCAATGCACATTTAGTTTAGGTTAGCAAGTTGTCGGCTGTGTGTCTGCCCGGTGTAACGGTGCCCGGATTAACGATAGCGACTGTCCGACAAACAGTTTGCGTGTTTGTGCTATACATTAGCATCTGTAGCTATGCTGGTAGCTTCGTGCTCATCATTATGTTGGGACCTCACCATTCAAGATGGTGGCAAAGACAATGAACTACACATCCCAGGATCCTTAGGTAGCTCCACCCATGGACTCAGTAACCATTTCCATTGGCTACTGTAGCCATGATGACTCATTCACACATACTTGTGAAATTCATGCAAGATAAAAGAAGGGTCCCCCTTTTTTCCACCTCTTTTCTTGGCCATTGAACCCCTGCTGCCCTGCAGGAGGTCAGCTGCGGCTCTTCTCACCCAGCTCTCCGTACAGACAGAAGCTGCAGAACCAGCTATGCTCTGGATGTCTTGTTAGCAAACAGACAGGAACACAGGGAACTTCTAAGGCAGAAGACGCGAGTGCCTGCCTTTTGACCAACTAACTTCCACCAACAAGGAAGTTAGTACTAAGCCACCAAGCTGCAGAAACAGGACTGGACCAGTTTCCCTCCAACTGCACAACTGGATTTGAGCACAGCAAGGACAACATCTTTGACCCTGGAACCACAACTTTCCCCAGACTGCTTCCTCCAACTCCTCTACTTGGAATTTCAACCTTTGCTTCCATGGATTGGTAACGTACTGGGCCTTACCTTAGCATTAGCAATTGCACATGGCTGAGCAAGACTGATCAACTTAACTTCTGTGAATGTACCTGTATTGATATGTTTAATGTAATTCATTGAGTTTGACTGTTGTGATATTATTTGTAGTCAGGATATTTGGTTAGCTGGCTTCGCCACATCTGATGTGCTTAGGTAATGCCTCACATAGACAAAGGGTCTTGCATGCAAACTAACCATTTTTTCTAACCCACTACATTATCCGACACACATTAAGATCACTTACATAAACTGTGAATTGGTTTAAACACAAACATACACATTCAGAGAACCTCAACCCCCACATCACACCCCCTTTGTCCTTCCTGAGCCCATGTGCTCCGAAGAACAAAGAGACCATGTGGTGACACCCTGGCGGCCATCTTTGATCAAGTCATCTTTGTAGTTTTACAGTGCTCGCCATATTGTTTGTAGGCCATGCAGACATTAAAGACAAGTAGCCATCTTGTCTTTGTCTCTCTCTCTCCCTCTCTCTCTCTCTCACACACAAACACACACACACATGCTCACACACTGTGTTTGGTTTGTTTAGTTTAGTTATTTAGTTAGATTAATATTGTGTTTTAACCTTTATTATCTTGTAAATAAATATTTGTGGATTATACATGCTGGTCTGTTTAATGTTGTACAAGAGTAAATAATGCCAACCGCTGCTGTGTCAAGAACTCCAATATCCTTCAACCTTTACTATCTATTGATATAGTGATTTTTGGTTATAGTTATTAATTTAATTATTAATCAAAGTTCCAAATTGATAGTTTGGTATATTTGACGAGACTTATCTATGAGACTACATTAATTCGCTATCATTTTCTCTTTGTTTCAATGAGTGGTGCCCCGAGGATGATCTAATATACATTAAATCATATTATTCAACATAATTAATAATTATTTTGATAATTATTATTTACTTTTGATAGCCATTTTAATGACTTTTGAGCTTATGTACCAATGTAATTCGGTGCCCTGTTATTATTAATATATATTGATAATTTAGTAATATTAATTTTTTTAATATTGATAATTATCTTTAATATTTTCTAAAAACTAGACCAGCTCCTACCTGCGTCCCCAACAATTGTCACACACATACGGTCTGTCAGCGCGGCGTAACTTCAGCGATTTTCTGACAGACCGTGTGTGTGTGGGTTTGTCGGTGGCGTTATAGCTGTGAACGTAGGTGTAGCAGACAGTGTGTGTACAGTTTATTTGTCGGGGAATAAATGCTACAAGGTTACAACTCGCTCCGCTCAAGCGAGCTATAGACGGGAGCCAACTTCCTGTATCTGTAACTCCGGCTCAGACTCTCTTAAGGTGGGCTCTTAAAGTGGACCAGCTTTTCTCCTTAAAGTGACGAGTTTTTCTCAGCTTTTAAATGAATTATTAACATTTCTTTTAACCGTTTTAGCAGATAGCGTTAATCGGTTAAAATGCTTAATGTCGGTTAACGGTCAAACGGTTAATTATTAACATCCCCAGTTGAAGGCTTTTTGTGACAAAGATTTTTTTGTTAAATTTCTTTTGGCCTCTGATTGGATTTGGTTCAGGGAGACAGGCTGTATTTTGTCATATTACAGAGTCTCACCAATAGAAATGAAACTGCCATTTTGCTTGGCAAGATTGGGAGCAGAGCTGGCATATTAAAACGCTACTAAAGGTTAGGACTCCACGGGGGAATTCTATGGGAATAAAATCACAAAAGGGGTGCAATAACAGCCTGATTACGGGGCAGTAATAATGGTAGAGAGAGGGAGAGAGAAAGGAGGAGAAAGACAGACTAAAAGATACTTTGATTTAAACGCTGTGAAGTCCTCCAGTGTGGTGTCTGTGTGGTAGACTGCTTGGAGGACAAAGAGGACCAGTAATTGTTTACAATACTTCATTCAGCTTCATTTCATGGCCACACGCAGATTAGCAGATGTTTGATAGTGTCATCCTGCCTTGGAGGAAGATATTACACAAACAATCACATAGTAGAATGCACACAAAACGGCTGGATAACTCAAATAAACTGCCAGAGCACATCCATCCATTACAGTCCTAAATAGTCGGGTTTGAGTCAACGTACATCTGAAATGTAAATATAACCTGAAATGTAGATATCTTATTATATCCAAATACTGTAAACTCTCACCATATTATTATTATAGCTGTTAACAATGTGTCAGTAAATTCTACCATCATTACCGACAGTTTGACAGTCTAATCGTACTGCAGAAATTCACCATGCAAAGAAATGTAGGCTGTTTAATAAAAATGACATAATGTGAAAGTTTGATGGTCAATGTCCTCAGCAGAAAGGTAACATAGCTGATAGCAAGGGCATCCCTTGAAGCCATGGATCCATGTTTAAAACTCTATTAGACAGAGATCAATATGTGACAGCATTAAGAATTCCTCACACTGGTCTGACATTTATTTTGGGATGGCCAGCACTACAACATGAATACAGAATAGTCAAGTGAGGCCACAAGATCTTTCAACTTTTCACATCTTCACCTCTCATTTAAACCAAGACATCTGCATTTTTTATGCCTCCCTGCCGGCGACAGCCGTGGCCAGAGGCAATATGTTTCTGGGTTGTCCGTCCGTACGTCCGTACGTCCGTACGTCCGTACGTCCGGTCCAGTCCATTCTCGGGAATAAGTTATCTCAGGAACGCCTGGATGAAATTTCTTCAAATTTGGCACAACTGTCCACTTGGACTCAAGGATGAACTGATTAGATTTTGGTGGTCAGAGTTCAAAGGTCAAGGTCACTGTGACCTTACGTCCGTCCCATTTTCGGGATATCTTAGGAACGCCTTGAGCTAATTTCTTCAAATTTGGCACAAAGGTCCACTTGGACTCAAAGATCACCTGATTAGACTTCAGTGGTCAAAGGTCAATGTCACTGTGACCTCACGTCCATCCCTTTCTCTCGAAAGCGATATCTCAGGAACGCCATGAGGGAATTTCATCAAATTTGGCACAAACGTCCACTTGGACTCGAGGATGAACGCATTAGGTTTTGGTTGTCAAAGGTCACTGTGAACCTCACGTCCATCCCATTCTTGTGATATCTCAGGAACGGCTTGAGTGAATTTCTTCAAATTTGGCACAAATTTTCAAAGATTCAAGGATGACTTGAGTTGATTTTGGTAGTCAAAGGTCAAAGGTCAAAGTCACTGTGCCCTCAAAAAAGCATGTTTTTGCCATAACTCAAGAATTCATATGCTAATTATGACAATTTCACACAAATGTTTAATAGGTTAAAATGATGTGATGACATTTTGGACAGACATGGATGTAAACTGCAACTTGACTGGTTGGCAAAGACACACAATGGCAAGGCAGTAATTCTAGTTTTGTTTATTTTTTTCCTGAGTCAAATTCTCATAAATTAATTAGACTTGGGGTTAAGGCCAAAACCACAACATGTGTTCATGTATTACTTGTCGTAGCCAAACTAAAATGTCCTGTGTGTCTTTCTACACTCTCACACATTCAATTAGATTTTGTGATTTGTGTGCATCTGAAAGCACATTTAATGGAAACACATACAATGTAAGAGCAGCAACAGGGACATGAAACTTTCAGCTTTCTTTCTTGTGTACATAATAGGTTCATTTAAGCATGTGTGCCATTCCTTTGTGAAAGACGAAGCATACACAGAAAGGGTATATGTGAACTATGAATGCTGTGTTTTCATTACTACATTTCTCGGTATTTCTATAGGAACCAGCTGCCAGAGATGCTGCCCAATCAACCTGAATCCACAGCTTTTTGTGAGCAGGCACAGCAAACTATTCCCGATCTCCTGCTGTTACAAACACAGAGGCTCACACACATGAACTCTAGCCGTGTGCACAGAGACACAAACAGATACATCGATTTGCATTCAAACATTGGCCTATTTAGCAGTTTACATGAGGCCACATATACTGCATCTCTGCACAGTGTGGCACATTGTTAATACATACTTCATCAGTGCATATTTTACCACAAGGCAAATGTATATAAAATATTGTTAAAGTCCATGCTTGACAGTCCAGCAGTCATACAGATCTCATGAAGATGGGTATGACCTCCAATGTATAGTCTTGCTCACCCAAGCTGCAAATGAATGGTGCACATTATAAACTCCAAACTGAGGACGGCAAAAAAACACAAAAAAAGATTAATGTGAATGTTTTTAAAATAACTTCGACACCAACTGATACTAAACAGTTTAGTTATGTTAAATTCTATGATTTATGTAGCATATTACTGCATATGTGACTCGGACAGAATAACAAGCTGTGCAAACACAGTGCTCTCTTTAAAACAGGCCCAGTGGCAAGCTGAGAGACTGAGATACCTTAATTTATTAAAGATAATAGTACTCCCAGCAATGTATTTGTCCTCTCCCAAACAGTGTCTTTGCATTTAATTTCGGACAGGTATTTATGCTAAATGAATTCATTAAAATATATAATTTATAAACACTTAAAAGAACATTATTCTAAGAAGACATTTATTGTAAATGGTGTGAAATTTAAATTGAATAAGAAAACGAAGCAATAGCGAACCTCATGGCTGTCCCGGGGGGGAATTCATTTAGTAAATGGACCACACGCTTTATTGTCTGCTTTCAACAAACACATGAATTACAAGAAGTCTTCAATGCATCATGCAGACACGCGTATGCTTTAAAGTGTTTTTTATACAGGAGCCATGTCTTTTTGGTATATTAAAAGAAGTGATGCCACACATATTCAGTAATGGGATCCCATGTAGTCTTCTTGAGTAATGAATTAATTCATTTCAAGACTGAATTAGCTTACAACTGGAGCCAACATTTGTCTTTATCACAAAAAAACTCTAAATTATACCTAGGGGACACATTAGCCGGTTGCACACAGCTTTATTAAATAGCAATGTGTCGCTGAGCAATGACCAAAAGAATGTCTGAGTTTTGGTTTAGTTTTCTGTATCTGTAAATCGGTTCTTGGCTCTATATTTTTTCACACATTTTACACTCAAAAGTAATTAATTCAATGATCTGGTAAGTTAAGTTGAGGTCACATTAGATTCATCATGTGAGGGATGCACAGTATAGATCTTTGCACTGCTGACCAAATTAATTTCCTTAAGGGGTAATGAAGTTAAACCTGAACTTGATAATTGAGTACTCCTTGAAAACAACACACTGTTTGAAAAAAAGCAAAAGAAAATACATGTAAGTCAATGGCAATTGGACAGCCGTATCCTGAACAGTACAGTGAGTAATGGATCTTTCACAGATTAAGGACTGCACAGGCTATGTAACCCTGTCGATCGATAAGTTTGGATTCGGTGCCGTCTAGGGAATGGGCATGAATGGAGGAAAACACTGTGCATCTGCCTGCACTGTTAAGCTCCTATAGAGCAGGTGATCAGTCTTCCTTACAGCGGCGGTCGGACTCAGTCTGAACTTTCTGCCAGGACATCTCTGAGCTCAGCTCAAGTCCTTCAGGCTCCCCATGGACACCCCCCTCCCTGCTGAGATGCAGGTGAATTCATAGGTCTGCCGAGCTGCTGGCTCATTGTGAGATATTTATGGCTGTAGCTTACTGCCCAACACAGGGCATTGTTTGGCCAACTCCAAGAGCACTTCACTACAGAAGTTGCTTCTCAGGGTGTCTTTCATGAAGGTGGCCTCATTGAAGCATGTTGCAATTCTGTAATGATGCATTTGACAGTAACAGTATACGAGCTAATGCTTTAATACCAATAAACCAAGTATATTATGGGTCAAATAAAGCAATAGGCACATTAAATCTGCAGTAGGCAGAATGTTTTTGGCATCATTGGGCAAAAATCCAATAATAACCTTTCAGCATATTGTAATTCAAGTGTTCTGAGGGAAAACCAGACTTCTGCACCTCCTCATGGCTCTGTTTACAGGCTTTAAAAACTCTATTCTGTGACGGGAGACTTTGGCCAATCACAGGTCATTTCAGAGAGGGAGCGTTCCTATTGGCTGTTCATTCAACAGAGGCAGCTCACTCGCAAACTCCGATCAAATGGTCAAACTAGGCAGCGCTGATCAGATATGAATCACTCTTATGTTACTGTAATGCCTATTTCTCGCCTCAAATGTTTTCAGAAACATCTTGTAGTGTACTGTTTAGCTGTAAAATGAGAAAGTTTGCTCCGGCTGGTGGGTGGTGCTTGGTATTTCCTCATCTGATCTCAACATGGCTGCCGGGTCACAATCTTTATTTTTTTGCATGTATTATTACATTTTCATTAAAAAAGTGCAACTCCCCTATTTTGTAATAACCATTACAATATGTAGGCTAATAATTTATTTCAAAATGCAGGGAAATTTAATGCATATTGCGTTCAGGCTGTTTATTATACGATGCGGCAGATTATCACAAAATGTGGGTTATTTATTTATTACATAATGAAGTGAAAATGTATTATTCTTTTTAGTTTTTTTTAGTTTTTATATAATAAGTTTTCATTATATATACAGACTCCCCAGTCCAGGCGAGTCGGTCAAAAGTTATGCAGTAACATTAACTTTTCTGCCAAAACTGATGATGACCAATTTCCAACTACTGTTTTAAGACTGAAAAGCATCCACATTGGCTGCCTTCATCCATCAGTGGGGGTGATGCCAACCGCGATCAATCCAGCCATGCTTTCACTGTCAGTAAAACTGTGTTCAGTTCGACTATGCCTCTGCAGTAATGGCAGCATCACTCGAGAGCACAACACATAAATCAGCCAGCGGATTAGTCTATAGACAGTGAATAATGGAGAACCTGCTAGGACGGTATGACAGCAGGCATGGTGACTTTACTAAGGTATGAGCATCTTCTGGTTCATAGCTGTAAGCTCTTCACTGAAGAAAACAAAATGCATTTGGATAGACTACCTCAAACAAAAGTTCAATGAGCCTGCAGAGTCATTAATTAAATGTAAGAGGATCAATTCCAAAAAGTGTCACCTAATGACATCATCAATTTGAGTCTTTAGTGCACAACGGCCACATAGCAGAGTGCATCACTTGACACGTTATTCAGACAGATAAAGTTGTCAGGGTAGAGTAGCTGGTATGTGCTAATCAAGAGGGGATAAATGCCACAAAACTTCTATTTGTTTCTAGGGAGTTTGGCGAGCTTTCTGTCTGTCTGTCTGTCTGTCTGTCTGTCTGTCTGTCTGTCTGTCTGTCTGTGGGTATGTCCTTCACATACCTTGACAACCAATCATCCACTCTACTTCACAGGTGTATTGCTGGGGACCCAAGGACGTGCAGTTTCGAAGTTGGTGCAAATTGGTCAGATGGTGGCGCTATAACAACGCACCTTTTTTTCTGGCCTATAACTTTTGAACCAAAAGTCTCCAAAACAAAAATCGTTGTTTCCTGGATTCTGTGGGCCCAATCTATCCATATAAGCCCAGTTGTGACTAGATTCATTTTCCGCCATTTTTAATGGTGTTAACATTTTTTGCTGCTACTCCCGCAAATTTTAAGCAATCGTCACCAAATTTGATGCAGAACATCTCTGGACCAAGCCGTAAGCAATTCCTTTCAGATTTTTGCTGTTCCATACAGTTTTGCTATAGCTGACCCTCAAAGTTAGCTCAAATGCTGTGGGCAGGGCTTATATCACAAAAAATGTTGTATCTCTTGAACGCTTTGTGCTATTGCGACCACATTGGTGGACATGTGTAGATCTGATGTCTGAGTGACCGTAACAAATTGGGTTAGGGAATCTCTGTGTGTGTGTGTGTGTGTGTGTGTGTGTGTGTGTGTGTGCGTGCGTGCGTGCGTGCGTGCGTGCGTGCGTGCGTGCGTGCGTGCACGTCTCCTTCATATATCTCGAGAACAGTTCATCCGATCTACTTCACACTTGGCGGGTGTATTACCATAGACCCATGGATGTACACTGTCAAAGTTGGTGCAATTTAGACGTGTGACAGGTTCAATATTAATACAATTACAATAAACAAGCGATAGCATTCTTTGCAGCAGCGGGGCTCTGCGGACTGACTCAAGTATGTTGTCCACAGTGGGCCTTTACAGGCCGCGGCTCACTTTTGCTGCTGGATGCTGGATATACTAACGCTACAACCAGTCAAGTCCAGTCAAGTCAAGTCTTCTTCACTTCCCTCAAGTCAGCAAGCGATGAGCGGTTCTCAACAACGCTGCAAGCAGCACTTCCAGGGGTCAAGAAATCAGCCCGAACGGGAACGCACCCCAACAACGCTGTAAGCAGTAATACCGAAAGCCAGGCCGGTCCGTTCCAAACTGGCACGCACTCAGATTGGGCACAGCACTAGTAGAAAACAATTGGGTATAGATGTTTTGATAATGGGTTTAACAGCACTGATTTTGCAATCAAGGAATATGATGATCCTGTTTCTCTAGAGCAAATGTAGGCATAGATGTATAGATGTGGATATTGTGCTGAGAAGGTACAAGAGAGATACTCCATTAGAAGATTTTTTGCTGTATGTTTTTAACAAAAAAAAAATGCAAAATGATGAATGCTCCTGCAACATTTTCAGAAGTCTTCACATTAGCCTCCTGAGCGTTGCTAATACAGCAGGTTCCAGTGGTTAATTCTCAGCTTTCCAGGAGTCAATTTCAATGATTCCCACAGTAAAAGTTTGTCCAAATCGACTCCAGAAATTTTGGTGTCATGCATCGCTAATCTGCTCAGCTTCATCTGTGGGTGGCAGCAGGTGCAGAGCTCAAACTAATGAATATGCAAATCAACAGTGGATGTGAAAGAACTAAAGCTGAGGGGCAAAGGACAACCAGTTACAAAATATTAGAAAAATAATAGCATACAGCACTGTACATGTTAATCTTTAATTGACTGCAACTGCTAGTTACTGTCTACACGGCAAACGGCAATAGTAGATAATCAAACTGTGTTTAAACTGTTTTTCCAGCTCGCAAAAAAAAGAAGAGGAGAAGTAAAAGTAAAAGTAGAAAGTGAAGTTAAAGTAGGTCCATATAGAAAAACTGAGTTTGAGTCACTCTCTGGAGTACTGTGGTTATCTAAATTTACATGCAATTTGTGTCCAGCTAACAAATGCAGCAGTTACATTGAAGTTGCCAGCAGTCTGTCATCATTGCCTAAACTGCAAGATGATTAATATGTGGCTGAACATAATAACATCTGAAAAGTATTCGACAGTATGGTTTATATTCATTCCCAAGAGGGCTTAATAGGCTTGGTAGTAGGGATGTTAATAATTAACCGTTTAACCGTTAACCGACATTAAGCATTTTAACAGAATAACGCTATCAGTTAAAATGGTTAAAAGAAATGTTAATAATTAATTAAAAAGCTGAGAAAAACTCGTCACTTTAAGGAGAAAAGCTGGTCCACCTTAACAGCCTACCTTAAGAGAGTCTGAGCCGGAGTTACAGATATAGAAAGTGGCTCACATCTATAGCTCGCTTGAGCCCCGACAAATAAACTGTACACACTGTCTGCTACACCTACGTTCACAGCTATAACGCCACCTCCCACACACACACGGTCTGTCAGAAAATCGCTGAAGTTACGCCGCGCTGACAGACCGTGTGTGTGACGATGGTGAGCACGAAGCAACCAGCAGAGCTACAGCTGCTAACGTAGCACAGACACACACACTGTCTGTCGGACAATCGCTATCGTTAATCCAGGCGGACACACAGCGGACAACCTGCTAAACTAAACTAAATGTGTGGTGGAGACTTTTACTGGGAAAGCGGCTGCATGTCCGCGACACTACACGCAGCATCGTGGCTGCTAAGTTAAGGCTCCCGGATGGTGAACTGGAGACAGTGAACGCAGCACCGTGGCTGCTACAGTAACTCTGCTGACGGTGAACTGGGGACTCAGTTGTCTGTTGTGCTGATACACTGCAGCTGGCTAACCGCTGCATGCGAGGCACAAATCTTGCTGGCTAACGGTTAATAATGTGTTAACGAGGGTTGGTTATCGGTTAAGAAAATTTTTCAAAATTAGTATCCCTAATTGGTAGGCTAGTACCCAAAGAGGGAGTAAACAGACACCCTCATAAATTCGATACTCCGTATCGATCCGATACTGGCCAAAATCACTGGATCGGAGGGAAAAAAAAGTATTATCCTATCCGATCCATTTCCATTTTCTTCTATGTCGGCATCTGTGCCGCGGATGTGCAGGGATCAGTCCGGCACAGACACTCTTCTAAGTCGGCGTTGCCAGGTCATTTTGCTAGTGCTAAAGCCCCGAGTGTACCCCCCAACAGAAAACGTCATGTGTGTGAATAGTGTTCGTTACAGAACCGACTGTCAACGTAAATGCAGGTCTCTAAACCAACAGTGTGTGACGGGGTCTGACAGTCAGCGCTGAATGACTTACAGCGGGAAGATGAGAGGAGAAATGGCAGAGCGTTTTGTCTTCTTCATGATTGTAGCTGCCGTTTTATTTTATTTTACAAACCTCACATTGCGTAACATTACGTTATGGCGTCGCTCCAAAACGAACGAAAAAGATTAACGACTCATTTCACTAGAGGTGAAAACTCAGTGTGCGAACGCACTTTGGAGAGAGAAATAAAGACAGACAGCAGCAGTAGATGATGAAGAGGTAAACAGTGCACGCACTACAGTGCATTAACTGTATCTGAAAATTGTGTGCATGTGAGTGAAAGGAAACCCTTTTAATATTTCAATAAACTAATATTAACATACAGAGATGGAAGAAAAAAAAGTCCTTTATTCGAAATATTAGGCTACTCAAGTAAAAGTACATAAGTATTAGCATCGACATATACTTAAAGTACCAAAAGTAAAAGTGCTCATTATGCAGAATAATATATATTATATTATTGTATTCTAATTATTGATGCAGTAAAGTGTTCATTACGTTAATGTTGCAGCTGGTAAATGTGGAGGTCATTTTAATGACTTTATATACTGCTGGGTAGTTTAATCTGTAATAATACATAATTTATTAGTTCATTATATTTTGTATTCATAACCCAAATACGCAAATAACTAAATTTATTAAATGTATTAAACTTAGTTGTTTAAGAGAGGGAAAAAGACGGTATCCGATTGGTATCGGTATCGGCAGATACTCAAGGTATCGGTATAGGTATCGGAGAAAGAAAGAAGTGGTATCGAGCCATCTCTAATTCAGAACACTGAGGTTATTTATTAGACATCCAAAAGGGAATAAGATCAAAATATAACAAAAGATCCAAAATGAAATGAAATTACATGCACAATTTAACTGGATGCTCCTAAACGCTGTGTGCATTTGAAATCAGAGGGTATTCTTGAAACACACGCACACAAGTACAATGTAGGCACAATAACAACTAACCCACATTTTTTGTGTCTTTTGTGCCATTTCTGTCTCACTCGTGAAGACGTTTTCTGCTGTCCCCATCTTATTGCTGTATGGAGAATGCACAAAAGAGGTCTTTCATTGCAGTTCAGCTTTAGAGCCACAACATCTTCCTTTTTGGATTGCAAAGCTGCTCTCTGGAAGAAAAGTATGAGTAGTAAAGAAGCCAATTCAGTGGATGCACTTAAAGCATCATCTTGATTATAGTAACAATTCAAAAGGGGGCCTATTCCTGAGCTCTCTCCCAGCCTGTACAGTAGACGTCTCGTAAGAGGAGACAAACAGATCTGTACACTGATGCTGGACGATTGTTGAGACGGGTATGGGGGGGTCGGGGGGGATGAGATGAGAGGACTGCGAAGAGGAGCAGAAGGAGGAGGGTGGCATCCGCGTCCAAACAAATACCTCTTTAGAATTCTACACAGCACTCCGCTGCAGCGTGTTTGGTTTCCAGGCAGCACTGCATCATTAATGCACCCATCTACCCCGACTCCCAACCCCAGAGCACAGAGAGTAGGGTGGGGACAGAGAGAGGAGGAGAGAGAGCAGGTTGGGGTGGGGTTAAAATAAAGAGAACAAAGTTATATGTAAAGGTTGGTAATCAGCACACGATACCGTTTGATATGAAAATGTACGGAATTACAGGCAGTTTGAGATTTTCAGATAAATTTGTCGGAGGGTGTGTGCCTGTGTATTACACAGCACCCAATATAATGACTTTGATTTAATGACTTTGAGGATAAGGCTTCTTACGCTCAACGAATCCCATGAAAAGACCAAGGCCAACAATGTGTTGACACTCAGGACAAGCCTATTAATTCCTATTCCTACATGAATCTTTCAAAATAGGTAACAAATGTATGCTTTTATATTTAAGAAAGCTAAGTTAAAACAGCTGTAACCACTGTAGTTTTTTGCAAACATTACTCTAACAGGAGCGAGTTGTGCATTTGTTGGGGACTATTTTCATCTGCAGATTAATACATATTTGATATGCTAGTGAGTATTTACAGCAGCAAGACCATGTATATAAAATAAAGCACAGTGCCCCTGTTCATTCAACAAAATGTCGTAGTAGTTTATCATTTTGAGAAATATGCTTACTCACTTTTTTGCCAAGAGTTAGATGAGAAGATTGATACCAATCTCCAATGTCTGTGTATTAAGTATGGAACTGAAGCCAGGAGGCGATTAGCTTAGCTTAGCATAAAGCTAGCCTGGCTCTCTCCAAAGTTAACAAATCAGACTACCATCACCTCTTATGTTTGCTATTAACATGTTGTGTCTTGTTTGTGTATGTAAAAAATGACAGATAGGGGTTTTACACAGAGTAAAACACACTGTGACTATTTTTTGGCAAACAGCTGAGAGCTGCCCAGATGCTTGTTGCTACCATGAGATTGCCAGGCAACCAGCAGATGTGCTACACAGAAATGCTGGGCGGATGGATAAACATCTGTTCATCATGAAATGGTTACAACACCAACCCACAAACTGTCTTTTAATATTTCTGTTTGTGTGTAAAGTAATTGAACAAGATGAAATGTGTCATCTGGTCAGCTTAGAGATGCTACAGTAGTAGGCATTTTTCGAACTGGCTGCTGTATGCTAAGCTAAGCTAAGCTAACCACCTACCACCTCTTGTTCCGTTCTTTATGCACAGACATGGGAGCGGTATTGATCTTCTCATCTAAGTCTTGGCAAGAAGACATATCAGGCTTTGGCAACACAGGCAATATATATTAACTCTTTGTTGGTTTTCATGATATTTATTGACAATGAAATATAAAATATCGCCAGCCTTATTCTTTAACTTTGGTTAAAAACAAAGTATTTGAACTGTTTGTTTAAGAGATGGTAAGGTCACTCTGACGGCAATACCATTTCTTTACACTGAGGCTACATACACAATAATACATTTAAGTATTAGTAGTAAACACAGAACTTTTGCTACGTTTACGCCTGGTGTCCACACAACTCCGGCGAATTAGAACCCCTAAAACGGAGACGTTTGAAAACGCTGCTTATGTTTAGTTTAAAAAACTCCAGGGTTGCGTTTTAGTGTAGACGGGTACAAACGGAGACCTTTGAAAACGATGACACAGACCCCCAATTTGCTTCTTGATTGGGTCTTATAAATCACAACGTATACTTCGTCACGCCCTAACACGTGACACTTTTCCTGAATAAAATAAACATCAGCCTTGATTATAGTGCAACTACCAGTGGTTAATTCAACATGGATAACGAATTACAAGCGTTGCTGACCTAGCAGCTGTTGTGAAGTTAAATTCTGCATTATATAATGCTACTACTGCCTGCATGTGCAGGAGGCAAGCTATTATTCGAGCGATTTGTGAGCGGCGAGTCCAGCAGCATTATCACCCACAGGGCGGACATTTGAAGGCGTTTTTTGGCTTTGAGGAGGGCGATGGACATAAAAAGGACTTTCCTTTTGTTATCTATGCTTATTTTTTTCTGCACAACTATTGTGAAGTTCACAAATAAACTGTAAACGAACAAAGCATAAATGCTGCTCTCCAGTACGACAGGGTCTTCCAGACAGCGGGCAGAGCTACGAGTGTGAGAACATACAACAACGAAATGGAGGCGAAACGAGTGAGACGTGTGTTGACCAAATTTCTTGACCCATAAATAAGTAAAACTTTGATTTGTAATTGTTCATTTTTAAAAGAAATTTGATGTGCGTAAGAGAGTTAAAGCGAGACCTAAGTTAGGCAATAGTAACGTAGTAGAGGCCTTGTTACTGCGTTAGAAAAATGAAACAACCAACCGCAGAGTAGACAAATCTGCTTCCTGCTTACACCGGCACACGTGAAAGTGAATGGTCATGTGATATTCGATTTCAGGCATGTTAGTATGGGCGGAGATTATTTCTACACGGTGGTCGTTTTCATTTTTAAACGTATTAGTGTGGATGTAGCCTGAGTAACTCATGCAAATTAAGTTGTACATCGAGCTTTGAAATACTGGAAATGGCTGAATTTAAGTGTTTTTTTTCACAGCCTAGCAATATTATTTTGGCAACACTGGAACCCAAAGATCATTATCTGATGATATCTGACTTCATAAAAACAGATAACTGTTTAAACTCCTGGCCAGACTGCCAAAGATGGAATCCTTACCATGATAAACAGTCTCTCTCTCTGTCTTTCTCTCCGTGTCTAATTAACAAACCCAGACATGTTTCGAATGCCAGGAACCTGGCAGTAAGAGAGGGAGAGAGAGAGAGAGGGAGAGAGAGAGAGAGAGAGGGAGACAGAGAGAGAGATAAAGATTCCAATTTCCCCAGTCACCGACATCATAAGGTACACATTGAGTCTCTTCACAGATTGGCATCGAGCACGCTTTGACGCTGCAGCCGCCAGTGGGAAAATGTTAAGAGTTAACCTTTGGCAGCCCAAATGCGGTTTTGCTTTTGAAGCTAGCACATTTCCCTCAGCTCTTTTAATTCCACCTTTTCCAGGGACTTCATTTCCTATTCAAGGTAATGGGGTTGGAGTAATGAATTCTTGCAGAGTCCAAACTATGTCCCCCTTGTGACCTCCTGTCTGTAAATGAAATAGTCAGCAGAGCACCGGGCAGGAGGTCATTGTGGTATACAGCCTCGGCACACTGCTCTGCAGGGAACATTCAGGGAGATTCTCCCCCTCCATCATCTCTAAATGGAGCTCTGCAACCTTTATTTTTTTATTTTTTCCTCTAACCGGTTTTAGAATCCAGCTCAATTTGTTCTTATTTTTCTTGGCAATGAAATTGTGAGGCAATCCACCAAGGATGTCAATACCCATTATCTTTTGTCTTTTATTCCGTATGAGCAAACAAAAGAAAAGGAAGTGCAGCAGCATTGAGCTCAGAGGCTGACTGTTGTCTAGTGTCTCTGATGCGCTACTTGACCAAACAAGCTGTTAAGCCGGCACTATTTCCCTCCAGTGGAAGCGAAAGCTGTGAGCAGAGGAAAGCAGCAGCGGTGAGTGGTTGTGCGACATCACCTTGTCAAAGCAGTCAGCCGGGATTTGCCTAAGGGGAATTTACAGGGTCGTTGATCCCCCAGTAACACTGACTTCCAAACCCCCGATAGCCAGCATTGATGTCATGTAAAGATTTGAACAGAACTATTGGCAAAAGGGTTTAAAAACAGTCACCATTATTAGTGCCTTGAAGAGAGGCAGTAAAATAGAATCTACATTCTCAGTGAGCCGTCTAACGTTCATCAGTTCTCCAACTCTGCAATGCAGTGGCTGCACCACACTACAGCTAATGAATACACCAGTTTTACCCAACAGTTTAAAGTAAGTGACACAAAGTCCTAATGGTGGTGCACAAGAGGAGAAATAAGAGAAAATTAGAGAGAGAGTGTGTGGAGTGGGTTGACAGATAAGAGTGGAAGAGGATAAAAGTTGAAGTATAACCTATTTTAGAAAGAAAATTATTTTCCGTTTTGTTTGTTTGTTTTTGTTTTTTTATGTGGTTACACCTTTTCATAGACAATCAAATGTTCTATGATTTGCATACAGTGATAAGGATAATCCACAATCAGTCTTGACATTTTATTACAAATCATTGTAAGAAAATATCGATACACATGAGTATTGCGATATTATGTTTTGCAATACTGTATCGGTTCTCCAAAATGCCGTATCGATTTTTAATTAACATCTTAAAAATCCGACAGCCCGCTGGCGGACCCAACCGCTATTCTGTCTTTCGGAGGTTGTAGCGGGCTCAGTTTTAAATCTATAGTGAATAGCATTATATGAAACTACTAATGAAGGAAGAAATCCATTGGTACCAATTATGTCATGTCATACTTGCATGTCGCGAAGGAGGCTAAATAACGCTCCAAAGTTACGCAAAATTTTAGCGAGGAAAAACTGCCATGGCCATTTTCAAAAGGGTCCCTTGATCGCTCACCTGAATGAAAATGGGTTCTATGGGTACCCACAAGTCTCCCCTTTACAGACATGCCCACTTTATGCCAATCCCGTGCAGTTTTTCGCATGTAGTACAAATGTGTTATTTTCACCTATTCTAAAATGGTGTATTTGAATATTTCTGCATACTGGGGTCCGAAACAGTCTTAGAATTGCATAAATTGGGTATGACTGAACAGCTGAGACTCTTGTGGATCCTATGAGTCAAATTGTATTCATGTGTAATGATGTTAGTCCCCATAGTAGCCATTTCACATAGTGACTTTTTTACGATGGTGGTGTGTCTTTGTACTATGTACTACTCCTAAAATTAGATTTGAAAAAATTGCAAGTATATCACCTTGCTTACAGTATTGCAATATATCGCAATATATTGAATCGTTACCACTGTATCATGATACGTATCGTATCAGCAGATTCTTGCCAATACACAGCCCTATGTCAAACTGCATGGTCTAATTTGGCATGAACCTGGCATTGGTCCAAATGACTCATAACAAACCTGAGCAGAAAACTACAGATTGCTTAATAAGCAAAAACAGGGATTTTTGCATTCAGTTAAATAAAACCTTTTGAAAAAGAAGATCCCACAATCACTTCATTTTAGTCTGTACTTTAATGTCACTATAACTACACATTGCAGAAAAGAGTCTGGGAGTTACTTCGTTTTATAGAAAAGTTAATAATAAAATTAAGGTGAGATGCAGACCAATAAATTGACGCATAAGCAGACTGACATATTCAATTCAAAGTGAAGTTCTATGCAGTGACATTTAGTGCTGCATGCCTTTCCCGAGTGGCTTGGAGAAAACAGGGAGGATAAGGGCACTTTTAACTATTTCTGCTGCTGTTTTATCCCATCCATTTCTCTTCTTCTTCTAAATAAAATGATAGCAGTTCCCCCAATGGCGATCCTGTGTTTATAGTGAGGGCGAGCAAAAATGTAATGAGCAAGATTTGTTTTATTGCTTCCTTCATGCTTTCCATCCTCCCTATTTTGTCATCTCACTGTGCTCGAATGTCTTCGTGTTTGTCCTTCACCTTGGCAGGAACATTGCTGTAAACCTGTTTCTTTGAAAAAGGGTCTGATAAAATTTCAAGTCTTGTGCAAACAGAGCAAACAATTCCAGGAACTGCTGTGCTGTGTTTGCTGCCCACAGCTCACTCTGTTATTGGTGGGGTATTTTTAAAAGGAGATTTGGCAGTCCGCTCCCATTAATATTTTTTGCTTGACCGATTGTAGAGCTATGAAAGTCACTCAGGGAATTGAAACTTGGGAAGTCGTGGATATGGACTGAGGTATGCAAAAAGTGGAAGATATAGACCTTATCCCTACAGACATTAGTAATGTTTCTGAGCAGTGATCCCAAAAAATCTCTCGTGTTTTCTTTTCTTGTTTCTTTATCTTTTTAGAAAAAGGCTGTGAAACAAGTGTTAATTGCCAATCTTACAGATATGCTTTAAAAAGACTTACCTGGATATCTATGTTATCAGTAACTACAGGACAATATCCCTATGACCTTCATGACATTCATGACCCTATGACCTACATGACCTTCGCAAAAACAAACATGCAGGTAAACAGTTCATATTCTTCTTGACCTGAGTGCTGCATTTAAACAGTGGGTACATTTTTTCTGCCAATTTTACTGGATTACAGGGACAATCCCAAACTGGTTAAATACAGGACAATGACTTTTTGTCTCTTTGGGGGACCTAATGTCTAAATAGTAAAAGGCTTTATATGGAGTTCCACAGGTTTCAATTCTTTCAATTCATCCTGTGTTATTCAATCTTTACTATTCGTAGATATAATTAGTATAATTGTAATTAGGGATGTTAATAATTAACCGTTTAACCGTTAACCGACATTAAGCATTTTAACCGATTAACGCTATCGGTTAAATGGCTAAAATACATTTTATTAATTAATTAAAAAGTAAGCAAAACTCAGAGGAGCGGCTTGTCAGTTTAAGGAGAAAGGCTGGTCCACCTTAACAGCCCACCTTGAGAGAGTCTGAGCCGGCGTTGCAGGATACAGGAAGTTGGCTCCTGTCTTGAGCGGAGTTGTAGCCTCGTAGCATTTATTCACCGACAAATAAACTGTACACACACTGTCTGCTACAACTACGTTCACAGCTATAACGCTACCTACAAACACACACGGTCTGTCAGAAACTTGCTGAAGTTACGGCGCGCTGATAGATTGTATGTGTGTGACTACGTGGAGCACAAAGCTACCAGCAAAGCTACAGATGCTAACGTAGCACAAACACACAAACTGTTCTGTCGACAATCGCTATCGTTAATCCGGGCAGACAGTGTAGTTACGCTGGGCAGACAAACAGCTGACAACCTGCTAAACTAAACTAAATGTGCGGTGGAGACTTTTACTGGGAAAGTGGCTGCATGTCCGCGACACTACACGCAGCATCGTGGCTGCTAAATTAACGCTCCCGGACGGTGAACTGGAGACAGTGAACGCAGCACCGTGGCTGCTAGAGTAGCTCTCCTGACGTATAACGGGGGACTCAGTTGTCTGTTGTGGTCATACGCTGCAGCTGGCGCACTGCTGCATGCGAGACACAAATCTTGTCGGTTAACGGTAAATAATCGGTTAACGAGGGTTGGTTATCGGTTAAGAAAATGTTTCAAAATTAGCATCCCTACTTGTAATCAATATGATATATAATAAATAATAAAAACGATATTTAGTCATAATTAGGTGGATGACTATAATTATTGGCTTCTTTTTATATCGATATACTTTTTATGGATATAGACCTGTAGTATTAGTATCTGTATAATTATGTATTTTTAATAAAGTTTGTCTTTATTTTTGATTTTTTTTTTTAACTAATGTAATGTAAAGTAGGGGCAACATCAACACCAGGGCGCAGGTTTGCAATGGCGCTAACGGCATTCATTGCATGCTTAACCCTCATTCTACCAATCGATTTAACATACAAGGACTACCGCCCGAGGACCATAAGAATAAACTACTGTCAGATGGTAAATGGAATGATAAATGGACTTGCATTTATATAGCGCTTGTCTAGTCTGCCAATCACTAAAAGCACGTTACACTATATGTCAGCATTCACCCATTCACACACACATTCACACATGCTGCCATACAAGGTGCCAACCTGCCCATCTAAATACTCATTCACACACCGATGGGGAGCAATTTGGGGTTAAGTATCTTGCTCAAGGACGCTTCGACATGTGGGCCGGAGGAGCCGGGGATCGAACCCCCGACCTTCCGTTTGATGGTCGACCCACTCTACCTCTGAGCCACAGCCACCCAACTAAGAAACAACCATCATAGCAAAATGTTAACTCAGTGGAGCCAGTGGGTCGCTATACTTGACCCAGTCGGTCACTCGCTAGACCCAGTCGGTCACTATACTTGACCCAGTCGGTCGCTTGACCCAGTCGGTCGCTTGACCCAGTCGGTCACTATACTTGACCCAGTGTGTCGCTATACTCGACCCAGTCTGTCGTTATACTTGACCCAGTGGGTCACTGTCCTCGACCCAGTTGGTCGCTATACTGGACCCAATCGGTCGCTATGCTAATTTCTGAAATTGGATAAATGTTACACACTTTTCCTTTAAATGATACAGATGACGCGATCTGCTAGAGAGAAGACGTATCACTCTGTTGGAGCCGTGGGAACTAAGCTCAGTCCACCTTCATTTTCAGTAGTGTTACAGAGTGGAGGTTCTTCCCTTACAAATTATCTTTGACGAGTACAAACACCAGCTTGCAGCAAGCACACAAACCAGACAACAGACAAGTTTAATATTGGCCCTCCGTCAAGTAGCTTTCGGAATTAGTTCATTAACGACAGCGCAGGCGATATTCGCCGCTTAAACCTGTGAATGGACAGTCAGCGGCGGCTAAAAATGTGAAGCTGTTACCTAAAAGTTTTGTTCCCTGCTCTTTGCTAACGAGACAGAGAGGACATATAACAATTAGTTTGCATCGGTGTTTAGCAAACCTCAGAGTCAGAGCTCCAAGTCACCCCATTCAAATAATTATACACATTCACCCACTCTAATTTGTACTTGGATATACAGTGAAATGCACTGTGGCCTCGCTGTAGTAAAGGAGAGCAGCGCTGCAATAGCAGGTTGATATGGACAAAACACAATAAATTTCAGTAAAGAAAGGATCAGATTTTGATCGGCTTTATTTTAACCACTGATCCGTTAAAATATGCCCGGATCGGCCCCGATACTAATCCTTAGGATCGGCTCGGGACATCTCTGCTTAAAACCCAGTTTTAATAACCCACTGCATCATTGAGTAAAACTGACTTTGTGCCCTCACCTCAGTTGAGACGGTGTAAAATGCCATTTAGCATGGCAAGAGCTCTACTGAAGCTCAGCAGAGACTTGCAGCTGGGAATATAAAATGGATATTTCTGTTTTTAGGTTAAGCTACATGTATCCTGCAGCCTGCATTTTGGCAGCAGCACAGTGATCCTGTCTGTTTGAGGGTGATTTGAGAATAGCTAAAAGACATTGTTCGGCACAATGCATAAAGTCTGCATGGAGTGTTTTTTTCTTTTTTTGCTTTATAAAATGGTGAGAGTGAAACTACTGCATTAAAGCATCAGTTCAAATGCCCAAAACATAATTCAGTTTAACAGTCTATACTGTAATTATCATATTACTCTGACCTATAGATATTCTGTTGTACTGTTTTTGAACAGCAGCTAAACAATGTAGTTTATGGATACAAAGTTTCTATATGATTTTTGGTGATGTGTCTGTGTGTTTATCCAGCTTTCAATGGGAATGTGTTATTCCATAACAAAGACTTTTAATACGGACCAAGCTCTGTGTTTCAGTGTAGTGCAGAGGTCAGAACATCGTGGCACAACATGGCAAAGGTCTGTTTTGTTGGGAAATATGATCACAGAACACAAAGTGGAAGAAAAGCCCTCTGTTGCAGTTATTTGAGTAGGTTTCAGCATCACACAGGTCATTGTTGTTGGGTTAGCTTCAATGAGGGGTTTTCTCTGGGTGTGTGACCTGAACAGACTGTGCTCAGGGAGGCAGGAAATGTGAGTCGTGCTGGCAGTGTGTATATAAACACCTTTACCCCCGAGTCATAGTGAGATGTCACCTTTGCCTTCATAGCCACATGGACCAACTCTTGCACAGCCGTAACATACTGTTCATTCTCCATTTACTAGAAAGATGAAAGACTAGGTTGTGTTGTGTTTGTGAAACATTTTACATCTTCTACAGCCAGTTTTTTCAATCTTTTTTTAATCAGTTATAAACCACTTAAGGGCAGAGATGGAAAGTTACAAAGTTTATGTATTCAAGTACTGTATGCAGTGCATTTCCGTTTTGTCTTATTACTTTCACTTGTCTACATTTCAGATGGAAATATCTTACTCATTTGCTAAATTTATCCGTTGTCTGTTGCCAGTAGTTACTGGCAGATTGTGGTTTTATATTCAAAATAAGCTCATATGATTCATTGCTGCATTTCATACTACCCATCTGGCCACTTGCAACATTAAAATACTGCATATTAATACAAAAATACCTACTGGAAGAGGCTATTGTCTGAGTACTTTTTACTTTCTGACACTGAAGTACCCTTTATCTTTACTTCACAAGAACAATTCAAATACTTTTCCACAACTGATCTTCAGGGCATCTTGTCCTGAATATATAATATATATTCTCCGTGCACATTGAAACTCACTCATCCTCCTCTCAGTCCACTTCTTAATCAACCTCAGCCCCAAGATCAATAGCCTGCGAAGGACAATCCAATCAACCACTCATAATAACAGACCAATTAAAACATAATCCATTTATCCATCACCTTTAATAAGCATATTTAATTTCCAATGTGATTCTCCAGCATCCTGACTATCCATAATGAGAATGCCTCTTTCAAGGGCAACGTGGCATAGGTGCCGACAGCATAAACCAAAATCCCCAAATAAGGCGTGCACCTTTCCTCCTCATTATGAACTCAGCTGCATAGTGTTGACCTGTGACAGAGCTGGCCTCATTTAGATGCTAAGCGTTATCTCACCTTCTAGGGAGTGAGTCTGTTGTCCATGTTAGGGCAACGCGGGAGTGCCCGTAAAACACTGCTATCTGAGCTTTGATGTACTACTAAGTGTGCTCATCCTTAATGGCCCTTTATATGTTAAGAAAAAAATATAAATGTCGCTGCTTTCACTGAGCAAATGAGAAAAAAAGGGATGATGTTTCAACCTTTACTGTAGAATAAGCCGCAAACCGCAGCCTTTTCAAATGCATTAAGTGAACTGTTAAAGATCACCTTGAAGACATTCAAATGCACAGTGATGGATGGACCGTTATTGATGGTTCGGCAAAATTGACAGCAGTGGAGATAAATATGGTCTAAAGCCTGCCAAATGCTGTCATTACCACTTGGCCCTCCACTTGTCAGTTAACTGTATGCATTTATGCTGTTTAGGCAGGCATTATAAAACAATTTCCATCCCATTAGACCTACAAATTCAGGACTCATTTTATAGCAATATAATAAACATCAACCTCTGTTGACCTGTAGTACACTTACAGTGTAGAGTTACCACACACCAACACACAGTGAATGCATCGCTTCAGGATACAGAAAAATGTTCAGAAAAGCAATGAAGGGCGGATCATAACGCAAAGTGAAAAAGTGAATTCCAGCGAATAAAATCCATCCGCTATACCTAGATACCGGAGGGTCAGCACAGTAACGTTTTTTGGCAATTGATTTACTAAAGTTGAGTTGGTTCTGTTGGAGGACACACGCTCTCTTTTCAGAGACTAAATGATTAGTATGATTAATGGATAAATATTTTTTTTCGATAATCGAATAATAATTTAAATAACTTTTTTAAACAACATTATTACACAGCTGTGTCGAATACTCGAGTCTGATTGGTCAATCACGGTGTTCTACGGTCTGTTATTTCTTTATAGCAGACCGTTGCTATGTATAACAGACCGTTGCAAACCGCGCGCAGTTCTGATGTCAGACTCTGACCCTTTTGTGTCAAATTATTGATTTCTTAAGTAAATAGCCGTGTAATAAGCAGGACAATGTACAGCTAGCGGGTAATTGTTGTGAAATAAACCCGCATTACCCTGTCAGGGTTTCTTTCACAACAATGACCGGCTCGCTGTACATTATCCCTTACATGCTAAACACTCTCTGATTATAGGTTCTTAAATGTGAGGATTTGCTGCTTTTCTTTGTCTTATTTAATAGTAAACTGAATTTCTTTGGGTTTCTTATTGTTGGACAGAAAAAAAAATTAGCATTTTGGACACATCACTTATGGCTGTAGGATAGTCTGACAGATTCTTACTATTTAGGGATGCACAGATCCGACTTTTTCATTCCAATACCGATATCGATACCAGGGCTTCGGATATCGGCTGATACCGAGTACCGATCTGATACCAGTGTCAAATTAATAAGATGTATGCCTCACTGTGTGGAAGAGACTGGGATCATTATTTTATGTAAAAGGCAACAAACATCAGGTTTGGCTTAAACACAGCTTTTCTAACTTTGTAAAACAAAAAGTAACAAATAAATACATAGATACAATATTTACTGTCTTGATATTTATTATTAAAATAATAAATCGTACACCAGTAACTTGGTAGGAAATGTTCAAAGTTATCAGGAATTACAATTCAAGTGTAAACCTTTTTAATTCAGCAACAAATTGCTCAAAACTCAGAACAGGAATTGAAATTCCAGTATAAAATTAATATAGTATATAAACATAGAATTGAATTGAATTGAATTGATCGGCTCCATTGTCACGATACCCGATCCAGCTATTTGAGTCAGTATCGGCCCGATAGCTGATCCGGTATTGGTATCTGTGCATCCCTATTACTATTTTCTGACATTTTCTAAAATAAATTATTAATTTATTAGTTAAAAAAATTATAGCAAAGTTAGAACTAAGAAAAAACTAGGAATGCAAATAAATGGAGTTAATAAACTAGAAGTTTGAAAACTTGATGTTGAGTTTTATTGTGAGTAATAAATCGGTATATTAGTGAAGATGACATGTATTGTAGCTGCTGACGCTTCTCTATCTCTATACTAAAGTGAATGTTATGGCTGTTCTTATTTTAAACCAATAGAGCGAGGAAAGTCACTGTTTCACAGTCACAGAAAACTACTTCAAAAAAGTACAAAGTAAACAAAAAAAGACTTAAAAGCCATCTTCTCAAATATTTATTTTATTTCTTTCAATTATTCGAATCATGAATATTATCAGAGGAGTGTATTAGTGTATTAAATTGACATGATGAAATAAATAATACTTAAAACTAGAACGTTATCTGACACTTCAGTGTCAGATAACGTTCTAGTTTTAAGTATTATTTAGATTAACATCTTTAAGACATGCTTGACGTGTCACCGAATATAAAGCTGTTCCGACTTAAGTTGCACTCCAACTGTAGTAGCTAAGTTTAACGGTCTCGGTCTCCAACCTCTTTCCCTCTCTCTCACACACACTCACACACACTCACCCTCACACACACACACACACACACACACACACACACAGTTATGCAGAAGGGGTTCCAAATCTGACATCTCACTGCACTCTGGCATCAAAGCCCTTTGTACGCGAGCCGACACCTGGTCCCTCTCTCCGTGCCAAAGAGGTCTAGCGAGTGGGCTCAGATGCCTGGAAGAGCCGGGAGAATTTACACCACCCACCTCCCGCTCAACACACAACCATACACGGGCTATTGGAAGTCCAGACAAGGACAGACTCTGCTGCCCTAAGTTGCCCCCTGAATCCTACCACAGGCAAAGGTACACACGCTCAGACACACACACACACACATAGAGACACACACTGTACACATTCCAGCTGATTCATGCATGTTGGAGCCAGTGCCAGACAGAAAACACTACACTGCTGTGATAGCACGGTGTATCTAATGGTGCTAAATGAACGTTATGAAGGTCAAAGAGAGAGCGAGCATAATCAGTTATGGATATGGACTACTTTTTTGCTACCTGAGGGGGTTCTGGCTGAACATTTCAACCATTTTCTGCCTTGATGAACCAAGTAATACCCCACAAACAAGCCTTGATCCCAACCTTAGGCTGTGTATTTAACTCAGCAAATGATTTCTACTGTTTTGATTTATTTTTCTGTCACGTGTAAGAGAAAACTAAGCCGTTTTCTAGCCACACTGTTTCTTACGACAAGAGCAAGTCTTACATTTTGTAACATTAGGCAGCATGATGTTCTGTACAAGCATCAAACACGATGTTGGCCTGTCAAAAGGCCCCACCTCCCCCTCTATCTTTGATGTTGCAGACTGAGACATTACCCAAGACCTTTCAAGACTGCACTATTCTCAGCTGCAAAGCAAAGACTACATGACCACTAAACCTCAAGAGATCTTTTGCTAAGACATTTTTTTTCAAGCAACTGCACCAGCAAACCTTTCAGTAATTCCCCACATCTGCAACTGCCCAACGGCATGTCTCATCTCCAAAATTACAGTAAGGAACACACATTACATCCATGACTTGCAATTAATTCTATAACCAGTTAATCTGTAGGTTATCTTTTCAAGTATGCTTCCATTCTATATAGTGTGACAAAATAGTGAAAATGCCCTGCAAATGTTTTGCATGTTTGCTGAAATGATTAAATGCCAATTAATTCAATCAACTGAACAAGTAATTGACAACAGCACGTCATGCCTGTGGAGATCTGCAGTTGAGTATTTTTATGTTTATGATAAGGACAGGCTAATGCCTGATTTATACTCCTGCGGCTGTGCGCATATGCATTCTGTGCGGGCAACTTTCGCGTGTGCCAGGCATACATAGTACTGCTGCGGACTGCACATAGCATGTCATTTCTTTTTAATTTGGACCCATGGTTTTCAAATCCTTTGTCAGGCGGACTACGACTTATTTGATTGGCGTGATTCAATAGTTCCAGAGAAGTTTGGTCCATATACTGTATATAAAGATGGACGATGCGTCTCCACTTCCTCCCACTGTACAGAAGTGAAGCCAAAGTATCCCGGATATAGGAGCCGCCATTTTGAGATTTTGACGTCATTTGGAGCCAGAGTCCTTTTTAAAGCATTATATAACTAATTAAAACTAAACTTATCAGAAAAAATTAACACTTGAACATACATCAGTGTGATAAGAACTACGTAAAATGACAGAAACCATCTTTGAGAAAAAATGGATTTGATGTGTACTTTTTAGTTTGGTCCATGTCCCATCCGCTAACATGGAGGGGGCGGGATTTATGACCTATACTGCAGCCGGCCACCAGGGAACGATTGAGATGTTTTGGCTTCACTTTTTGGGAGCTGTGATGTCGTTCATCTTTATATACAGTCTATGGTGTGGCCCAACACAGCTCCATGGCTGGAAAAAAAAATATGGAAGAGTTGAATGATGAGGAGGAGCTCCTGTGCCAAGAGTTAAGAGGGAGAAAAAGAGAAAACCAAATGAGGAGGTGGTATGTGCGGCCTCTTAATACAACCCGGTTCCGATGTCCAATCAAACTTCTGCGGCATCGGCGGTGCCTGGCATGTAGTTGCATTTTTCAGGAAGCGCGCGACGCGTCTCTGCGAGCTCCACAAACCCTCTCTGCGGCTCTGCAGAGGCTCTGCGCAAGCTTTTCCGCAGAAGTATAAATTAGGCATAACAGTGATGATGGTGCACAACTTGTGCTTTTACTGTATCTTCAGGGACATTGCGGGTATGCGCTTAAGACCACTAGTCCACAATTTTAGAGATTCATTTAATTATTCATTCTCTGCATCATGTTTGATTGTGTGAATGGCGATGACGCAGACTTACTGTAAAGGTGAACATCATCCCATTCTTTCCACTGCCAACACTAAAATGAAACCTTAATTTAGGTTCTCAGTAGATCTAGAGGTTCACTGGAAGGATAAACCCTGAATCATCCCTCATTTGATCTGTACTTTTTCTCTTTTTTGTGTGTTGTATAAAAGCTTCTAACCTATATTTCTCCTGTATATACACAATAGTTGACAGAGAAACTTCCGCTGCATAACACCTTTTGGCAGGTCAATTGCAGAGCATATGACTCATTCCTACAGACATGCTGAAGGGTCCTTATGCAAAAATGGGGGTGGAAGAGAAGCATGCAAATGCTAGTGATTATATACTTACACACTTGCATACTGTGTGTTATACAAAATTCATATGTCCATTCGAAACAAATACATCTTGGTGGTATGAACAGAGAATTTGTGTGTATGATGCCTGCTGCCATTTATAGCTCAACAGCTGGCTGATGGGCAACCGAGGAGCTCCATCCCTGGAGCTGCTGCTGCTACTGGAGCTGATGAATAGCCACAGCAGTCACTATCTGCCAACCTACCTCCTCCTCACTACATATAATTCCAGTTTACAGTTCTCCCTTGGCTCTGGCATTTTTATGTCAGAGATGTTGTGTTCTGTTCCAGATAACGCTATATATGATCAGTGAGGCTGTGTGTGTGAGCAATGAGGGGGGGGGGGGCATGCTCTGTCTTTGGGTTGGTCTTTGATTTGATCTAGAGCATGACATATTAGCTCAAACCTAATGCTAATTAGCGCTGGGACGATACACCTATCTCCCAATTCGATACTGTCACGATACTTGGCTGCTGATTATGTATTTAGATTTTTAAGTATTGAAATTCTACAAGTACTGCGATTCAATATTACGATTTATTGCGATTTTTGTTAACTTTTTTAACACTAGACCACGGAAAAAGTTGAATCATACACTTCTAAACACTTTTACTTTGGAAAATATCTAAATTAATACAGTAATAATGTTTGATTTTTCAGCATGTATGTAGTCAGAAATGTCCTGAAGTCAAGACAAGTCAAGAATAAAGAGATTTCCCTCACAAATTAGTGGTATTTTCTTTTTTAATTTATAAGGGACATGTAATGTTGTATACTTCTGGTTAATACAATCCAATCAATCTTATTTCCATATATGTATTTTGTATATATTTTACTACAATACTATACTATACTATACTATACTTTATGTATTCTTCCGCTAACTTCACCAAGTCCGGGGCTAGCTCTTACCATCAGCTCTGTTCTCTTTATACATCCATGGTCAGCTCCATTGGGGCCGTTTGAATGAATTTAACACAAATGTCAGTATATGGGTGCTCTACAGTTTTAGTGGCGGCTGATTTGACCACGGAGATAAGAGTGACGACTGCCTTAACCGCACGTTACCGCAATACGATGACATTTCCTGTCCATAACGGAGTTAGCACGCAGCTTTAGCCGTGATGTCTAGCTCTGCTTTTCCTGGCAATGTGTGAAACCCAAAGTGTTTCCATACTTTACTAGATGAATCGATTTTTTTTCCCAACCCTAATGCTAATGCTATGAATTGTCTATCAAATTACATAAACACACCACTGGATTTTGAAATAGTATAACCTGACAAGAGAAACATCACTTTTCTTGGATAGGAGTTTTTCTGAACCTGCTGTGCTCCACAGAGCTTCAGGTGACGTTTTCCCCTAGGTGTCAAGAAGGTTGCCATAGTGAAGCCCACCGGAGTCTGTATGCGGCTAATGGCTGTGCGAGCTGGAATCAATTGGATTTTAGCTGCGGTTGTGGGTCACCTCTGGGGTTAGCTTGCCCACAGGCATGGCTATGCCTCCTCAGCTGTAAGGTTGGGCACTGGGCCCTCTCCATGAAGCAGAATGGTGGAGCACAATGTTAATCTCTCCTCTCTGCTGAGTCCCAGCTGTGGCCCTGCATCCCCACTGGGCCCTTAAATGTGGATGGAGGGGGGCAACATGGACCTCTGCTTTCACCACAGCCATGGGTACAAACACAGTCAAAAATGCTGTTTGCTCTTGCTTTAATGAATCCAAGTTTATTGCTTGGTATAAACTATGTGGTTAAGTTTCTGTAGAACTTCATAAACCGACACTTCAAGGACTTTTTTAACTTCCTCTCCATGCAAATTAAATGATCTATGCATCGTTTGTCCACTGTTAGTTTTTAAATTTTTTCAAAAGTACGTACATTTCTTTGTATAGAAATAGTGAAGGTTTCATTACTATTTACAGCACACTTGAAAAAAAACCTACTGAATTCATTCAGGTTGCGTCTCATAGTCTGTAGATTCTATTGCCTATCTTGTAATGGCCTTCAGTCTGACAAGTTTCTGTTTTTTCAAAAGGTAATCATATTTGTTTCAATCCTATAGCACTGAGTCAAACGTTTTAAATAGTTAGTTTTTATTTATATTTTAAACTCTGTAACCTACAGAGAGAGAAAGAAAAGTTTGTTCAGATGACATTACAAGAAAAACCACAAGGATTAAAAAAAAGCTGAACTTAAAAGTAATTTAAAAGTGGCGAGATAAATTCAAGATGACAAGGCTTGACAGCTGACTTCAATAACAGAAATTAAATAATGATTGGATTCTTCATTGATCATTGTGCATGTACTCTGTTTGTCCTCTCACAGGCGGGTCAGAGCTGAGAGTCAGGTAGAAGGGATTCTGCATTTTTGCTCACGGACACTTCAGCAAGACGGATGCTTGCCAAGAAAAGGGCTTGAACCTTTGTCCTCCGTTTGAATAATTGTCTCCCTATTCACACCACCACCCTCCAAAGATAGATACTCACCAGGCAGCCGATGAAGAAGAAAGTTTAAAATAAAAAATGGTTCATACCATACCTCGTGGTTCTGCTATATTCGCACTATAAATCAACCTCCCGTTTGTGGAATACAAAGTGCTAAATATCAATAAAATCCATATAGAACAAATACATTCAAGCCCTGCACTTGATAAACATTATTTTTCTCAAAATGAACACATACAATATTGAGTTCAGCACGCAGCCACACTTCATGGCATCCAGTGAATTTATACGTAGGAGGCCTGAGGAAAATTGCTCATTGTTATCTTTAGTAATCCATAAGGTCTCTGAGCTACAGCATAGCGTGGTCTGAGGCTTGGTTGCTAATCGTAAATTCACAGAAATCTACTTAGAGAAAGGCAAATATCAACAAGTCCTGCACCAGCTTCTCTATTTTCTCATTAGGCAGATAGATGGAAGATAGCTAGCACTGGCAGAGGTGGAGGCAAGAACAGATTAGTCTCCCTTCACAAACAACCACATATCCTTGACTTTTAATTAAAAATGCCATCGCAATTAGACACAGTAGTTTAAAGGACTGCCGAAATAAAAAAGAGTTCAGGCACTGCCATAAAGGCAATCCGGAGCACTTCCAAGAGAATAAAGCTTTTCACTTTTCTCATTGTGAATGTGGTTTTTTTTTTTCTGTTTTTTTTAACGGAAACTTAAATCGGCTTATAGGTTTTTCGCAAAAGCACTGCAGTCGGAGCAAAAGAGGAGCCAGAGAGGAGAAAATAGAACTCAAAGTCATCACAGTGGTTACAAAGGACGTTGAAGATTGAGGTCAGGGGAGGAGGAAAACTATTCTGTCGGCACAATAAATGAGAACAATTAATCAACAGTTAATGTGAATCACACCATTTATCCATCTAAACAATCTGGTTTCACCAAGTCACATTACCGAAGTAATGAATCTGTGCAACTCTGACATTTGAAATGCTTTAGAGAAGGGCAACAGCCTGTAGCAGCCAACACAGAGAGGCATCGTTGAAACATGAGCAACAGCGGGGCTCTAAGTGACGCATACTGTACTCTTCTGCATCTGAGTCAACCACGCACATGAAAGTCCTGAAATAGCAGTCGCATGTATTGTGAAAACAGAAACTAGGTCTACTAGTATGGCCTACTTAGGGTTATTTTCCGGTTGCGTTGCCTTATTTAATAGTACTATGAATAAAACAGCTCAACACTGATTGCCCAAAATGTGAGTTATTTCATATGAAAAGATTGCAAAGCTGGTGGTATTACTATATTGAAAAAAAGCTATTTCCTTTCGAGAAGAAAAAACAACTCTTGAGTATGTATGATGTAGCAGGTTGTTGTTGCTCCACAGCCACCCACCTGATAAGTCTTAGTGTGGTTTTATCAGCTTTTCCTGCAAACCTTTTCCTCTTTGTCTTAATTGTATTGTATATTCTTGTTTTTAAAATGTTCCTTCTTTTTCACTTTTATAACATTAAGCCCTTCCTTGTATTACTCTCTGTTTAATGTGTTTTACCTGCATGTGAACACACGGGAACATAGCCCAACTCTTATCCAGGTTTTTCTGCTTTTTGCAATAGAATAACAAATCGGTCTTGGTGATTTAGTATTCCCCTGGGTAATTGGTTTTCTGGAGTGGTGACCATGTGGAGATGAAAAACAATCAGCAAAGCTCTTAACAGATGCTGTAATTACCTGAGCAGACTCGCACAAGCGCTTGTGCACACCCGAGTCATAGACGCACCCTCTGTGATCTACCACTTACAGAGAAGGAAGGACAGAATCCACTTGAGCACTTGAGGGCTTCATCTTGACAGGAAAAGTGATGCACCATGTAACCAAACTGTGGAGCCACAGCAGACACAGGGAGTAGATACGATGAACTGTAATGCCTGTAAATATGATTTAATAAACAGCCTTATACTCAATATTTAATAGAAAAGCACTCTGAATATGTAATTAATTGTATAGATTATTTTTAGCCATACATCTGTTAAGGCCTTTACACACTGGCAACGTTTTTTTTCATGGGATTAATTTGTACGTCAATACATTTTTTCGAACTGTTGTTTTTGTCATGAGTACTTTCACACAGAAAGCAAATATTACAAGCCGAGAACGAGGCTGATTTTCGGAGTTTTTGCGTCGCTAATCACGTTGTGCGGAACGGGTTGATTTGCACGTATATTTATGAAATAACAACAGAAGAAAAACTTTACATCTCCTTTCAACCTTGACAACGGCAGCACAGACCAGATCCACTCCTTCCCTTCTTACCTTTCACAATAAAAGCCCTAGACATAAAATACTCGCAGCCTAGTATTTCGCATTATCGTGTCATTTATTCTTCACGCCACCATTGTGTAAAGGCCTTTAGTCGGTCGGTCGGTCGGTCGGTCGGTCGGTCAGTCCGCCAGTACCTGACTGAAATATCTCAACAACTATTGGGTGGATTGTTATCGTTTGTATGTTAATAATTAGTATTAGTATTAATTAGTAGCCTATAGACTTTGGTGATCACTGTGAGCCAACTTATCCTGATACAACGGTTCGTATGATATCTTACAAAAAGTTATTCCTCATTTTTCGTGCGTTTTCCTACGAATATCCACCAACACGTGACGCACGGTTCAACTTCCACTCGTTAGAAGCAGTCTTATCAAAATAAACTTCCATCTTCACAGGAAACAACTTGGTTAGCTTTAGGTAACAAAACTACTTAGTTTTAGGAAAAGATCGTGGTTTGGGTTAAAATAGCTCCGGAAGTGGCGTAACTTAAGTACGGAAGTTGACTTCTGGTTTCACACGGGGTACAAACACCGGTCTCCTAGTCCAGTGTTATGATTATAGCATTTATTTCAAAGCATCGCTGTGCTGTTCTAGTAGTCTGTTATGAACAATATTCACTTAGTTGCCAGTTTATAAAAAGTACACCCATGGCTAAAATTAAACCTGTCTAAAACAACAGGCCTGCAATAAATGCTACCTTCAGAGAGGTTATGATATTCAGCTTTTGTTGTTGTTGTTGTAACTGTTTTAGAGAGGTGTTCATTCAATTTTATGGTCATTTTGGAGGTTGTAGTATGTGGTGCTGTTTAGTTCTATATTTGAGGTATACAGAAGTGTTCTTATAATTTGTCCACCATGTTTATGTCAATGAGGGAAGACTAAATATTAGAAACACCAAAAAGATTATAACCCAATACAGTTCAACAGCTCTAAAACAGTTTCAACAAACCCTGAACATCATAACCCTCATGAAGGTATGATTTACTGCAGGCCTGTATTAGACTACATTAGTTTTAGCTGGGTGTTCCTAATAAACTGGCAACTGAGTGTAAGCTTCACAAACGTAGTGGCATTAAACAGTTTGCATTAGTGTTCTTGGTATTGCGTACATCTCCATCATCCCAGTACTTAATATGTATAAATCTCAATGTGTGGTCTTGATTAAAGGAAGGAGGACAATAGTTAGTATATGTCAAATATGTTTGAAAAGATTATGAATATCAATTCTCACTGAAGGGTAAACACTTTCAGCTAATTGCTGTCAGCTAGTGTGTGATGGTATGATGTACTTATGTGAATGCAAAGACCTCTGGACAACAGCCATCTGTTATAATGACCCAAATTAGTGCTAATAATAGTCAGATTTAAACACTCTCCATCCTTTGTTTTCAAACTGCTGAGGAATATGTTCTCTCGCTGCTCAGCTTGATCTGCCCATGGGGATTCATCATTTTGTACAGCAATGTCGATGATTAAAGGCTAAATTGCTTAAAGGGTCTTGAAGAAAGGACGGGAGAACATTAGAGGTAGATGTTAATGTTCGAAGGATCTGAGGTCAATGTGGTGCCACGCTGGGAGAACTTGTTCCTTCCCTTCAGCCGGCTCTGCACTCCTGAATTCCTGAGCTCCAAATGACCTCTGTTACTATAGTCACGCACACATTATTATAGCTACATGGTGGTAGCAGCGCCTCATCTAGGCTACTCCAACCACCAACGGCAAACCACGACGTGAGGTGACTCGAGACAAAGACGGCTATAGATATAACTGCATGCAGCAATTCTAAGCAGGAGGTCGTGTAGAATATGTTGAATAAGGGAAGCCAGGTTTAGGCCTGTTTAATACAGAATATGTATATGTCATTATGGGTAGATGCAACACGTGTTCACATTATTTTAGGTCTTTTCCCATTGGGCTCCATGTTAGGCTTGCCTCGGTAGCTGGTGGCGGTGGTGGTGGCGCAGGAAGAAGAAGAAGAAGAAGAAGCTCCACAGTGCCATAAGCAAACAGCAGCGGGCTCATCCTGACGGGGTACATATAATAGCTGGGGTTTTCAATCAGGCAAGCTTAAAGACTGTTCTTCCTAAATTCACACAATATGTGAAATGTGCCACCAGGGAGAAAAACACTCTAGACCATGTTTACTGTAACATAAAGCTTGCATACAGAGCAGTGCCTCAACCACACATAGGCCAGTCAGACCACCTGTCACTGCACCTCATACCAGCCTACACCCCCCTCAGGAGGCAATCCAAGCCCATCACAAGGCACATCAACACTTGGCCTGAGGATGCCCTCTCTCAGCTACAGGACTGCTTAATGAGCACTGAGTCAAGTCTATTTGAGAACCAGGACTTGGAAGAGTACACGCAGACTGTACTTTCCTACATCACGTACTGTGCTGGAAATGTCACTGTCAAAAAACGCACCCGGGTTTTCCCAAACCAGAAACCCTGGATGACGGGTGAGGTCCGGCTCCTCATCAGAGACCGCAACACCGCCTTCAGGTCAAGGGACAGAGCACAATACAGCACTGCCAGAGCAAACCTGAGGAGGGGCATCAAAGCAGACAAGGAGACGTACAAGAGGAAAATAGAGGGACATCTCGCTGACAATAACCCACGGCAGGTGTGGCAGGGAATCCAGCACATCACCAACTACAGGGGCTGCAACACCGCAGCTGTTAACGCTGATGCTTCACTAGCAGAGGAACTGAACAGTTTCTTTGCCCGTTTTCAGGCGAGCAGACCAACGGCGCCCCCTCCAGCCTACACCAGTACCTCACCTCTCACATCAAGTGAGGTCAGGTCAGTGAACCCGAGAAAGGCGGCTGGACCCGACGGAGTACCAGGGAAAGTACTCAGGGCGTGTGCGGACCAGCTTTCAGAGATCCTCACCAAGATCTTCAACCTCTCCCTGACCCAAGCCACCATCCCAGCCTGCATGAAATCAGCCACCATCATCCCGGTCCCAAAAACATCAGGAAACAGCAGAGTCTGAATAACTTCAGGCCCATTGCTCTCACGTCGGTGGTGATGAAGTGCTTCGAGAGGCTGGTTTCACAGCACATCAAGGCCTGCCTCCCCCCATCACTTGACCCCCACCAGTTTGCCTACAGAGCAAACCGCTCCACCGAGGACGCCATCGCCATCGCCATCGCCCTCCACTCCACGCTGAGCCACCTGGAACACCCCGGTAACTATGCAAGACTGCTCTTCATAGACTACGGCTCAGCTATTAATACTATCATCCCTGACATACTGATCAATAAACTCCTGGACTTACACCTCCCCCCTCCACCTACGCATGGATAAAGGATTTCCTCACCAACAGACCACAATCTGTGAAACTTGGCCCCCTTCTCTCCTCCTCTCTCACACTCAGCACTGGCTCTCCTCAAGGCTGCGTGCTGAGTCCACTACTGTATGCACTTTACACATAAGACTGCACCCCCTCCCACCCCTACTACACCATCATCAAATTCGACACCACTGTAGTTGGGCTCATCTCAGGGGGGGATGAGACGGCCTACAGAGATGAGGTCCAGCAACTGACAATGTGGTGTTCAGCTAACAACCTGCTGCTGAACACCACAAAAGCAAAGGAGATAATCGTGGACTTCAGGAGGAACAGCGAGGCCCACGCCCCCCTCCACATCAACGGGAACTGTGTGGAGAGGGTGTCATCTTTTAAATTCCTGGGAGCGCACATCTCCGAGGAGCTCTCCTGGTCCACAAACACCTTGGCGGTGAAAAAGAAGGCCCAGCAGCGACTTCACTTCCAGAGAATTCTCAGGAAGAACAAACTGGAACAGAAGCTGCTGGAGTCCTTCTATCGCTCGGCGATCGAGAGCGTACTCACGTACTGCATCACGGTGTGGTACACTGGGAGCTCGGCTGCAGACAGGAGGGCTCTGCAGAGGGTCATAGACACAGCCCAGAGGATTATTGGCTGCCCTCTGCCCTCTCTGGAGGAGATCTCCAGCTCCCGCTGCCTCAGTAGGTCCAGAACTATTCTCAGGGACTCCTCCCACCCAGTTCATCACCTGTTTGACCTACCTATTGCGCTACAGGTCAATGAAAGCCCGCACCTCCAGACTTGCAAACAGTTTCTTTCCCTGGGCCATACGGTCACTGAACAAACATTAAAATCTGTGCAATATTAATACACTGAATGTGAAATAGCATCTAGCTCACCTATTCTATTTCTCAAGTGCAATACCTCTGTTTATATTTATTTATTAATTACTCTGCCTCACCTGTTTTATTCCTGTTTTATTTGCTTTATAGCTATGTGTGTTTTATCTGTTACATGTTTTACCTGCCTTGTCAAGTATTTGTTTTTAAAGCACTGACCAGGAGTGGCAACTGTGAATCTCTTTATTCTCGTGTATTTAATACGATGACAAGAAAGCTTTCTATTCTATTCTATTCTATTCTTTTCAAGGGCACCTCAGCAGTGCCCAAGCGGCAAACTGGCATCTCTCCAGCTACCAGCTCACACTCAGTGGACTTGAACTGGCGACCCTCCGGTTCCCAAGCCAAGTCCCTATGGACTGAGCTACTGCCGCAACATGCCGCCCCGCACACACCGATTACATTACGTACCCACTGCCGTTTTGCTTTTTTTACAGAAATAAAACCCATTTATTTAATTTGGCGTATCAACGCTGTGTTATCAATACAAAGTTAGATGACGGACACTACAAACTGACAGTGAATGCATCTGCTCCATACGGAGTCTCAGCGCAGTTCTTTTGACTTCTTTTGACTTTGTATTTTATTTGTCTGGAACATATTTTTATTGTGTTTTTTTTTTTTTTAAATGTATTGTTATATGTTATGTTTCTGTTGTGTGTGGACCCCAGGAAAAGTAGCTGCTACCCTGGTGGCAGCTAATGGGGATCCAAATAAAGAATAAAGAATAAAGCACAGAGCAGCAAGTGTCATATTTCACACACACGGGACGAGAGAAAGTAGACAGACGATGCGAGTAGAAGATGGTGCGAAGCGAAAAGCAAAAGCACCTATTTGGCAATATTTCAGATTTAAACCCAATGCTATAAGAGAACCATAACGTTAATGAGATAATCGCCGTGAGGAGGATGGAGCGGTCACAGCCGGTGTGCGCCGGGTGGAAACCTGCGGCCCCGCAGCGGAAGCTCTACCGGAGAGGCCAGACACACAGCTACCCGACGTTAAAGATCAAAGTAAGCGCTCTACACATATTGACCATCATCTTTTCTTGTAAAATGTCCGGTGTAATCAGTAACACCGGTGTTGTCACAAGTTTATTAACCGGTGGGAAAATTTCCTCACGGTCACATCCCTACTACATGTTCTTCCTTCTCTAATGATGAGGGTATCAGTGCAATGATTACAGCAGGACAATAGGGACTCTCCTACCAAAAAAATAAATATATTGAAGAGATATACATTACTTTCTGTTTATATTTTGATCGTTGTAAATAATCTATCCCCTGCTCACCTGCAGTTTATCTTTGAAGACTGTAATCCTGTGTTATGCTATAATAGCCACAAAAAGGCTTTCACATATCCAAAAATCAAAACAGGTGTTTCTCATAATTTTCACTAAGGTTGTTATTCGACTCTGTGTAAATGATAGGATTCAAGGGGGGTTTTAAAAAAAAAAAGAATAAATATATAAATCTATTAGCCAAAGCATTGCCCCAGATGTTGCCCTGTGGTGGCATTTGCTGGCACAGATGTGTATTAGGGATTTGTGTATCCACTGAGCAATTTTGATCGTGATCAAGTCGAGCAATGCGGGGAAACATCACAGTTTTTGGCACAAAGGGTCCAGTCTGGCACAGAATTTGGCAGCAACAGCCTCCATCCCAAAAGAGACGGAGCAAAGCCTTTCTCTAAGAACACAGCTTACAGCTTTATCCATCAAGCCACTTTCAAAGTGACGTTGGGTTAGTCAGTCCCACTTTAATGATAGTGCTCCTTGGTCCTGTCTTAACTACACTCACTACCTGACCAAATCAGGCTGTTCTCATACATCGTTCATAGCTATACCTACAAAAAGTAATGCATTGTAATGTGTACATATCCCACGAAAACAATTTGTATGTTATCCATGTAATTGTTAACCAGGAAGTATAAAGAGCAACAAATGCCACATAGGGAGAAGGTCGGGAGGGATGGGTGGGTCAAAACAAAACCCGGAGACCGGTGTTCGTACCCCTTGTGAAACCGTTGATTTATTTGCAATGTAACTTCCGTACTTAAGTTACGCCACTTCCGATGTTATTTTAACCCAAACCACAATCTTTTCCTCAACCAACTAAGTAGTTTTGTTGCCTAAACCTAACCAAGTTGTTTCCTGTGAAGATGAAAGTTTATTTTGAAAAGACCGGAGAGGAAATTGAGACGTGCATCACGTGTTGCTGGACATTCGTAGGAAAACGCACGAAAAATGAGGAATACCTTTTCATAAGATCATACGAGCCGTTGTATGAGGATACTTTGCCCAAATACCTGGTAAGCAGTGTCAGTTTTTTTCTGTGGAAGAACTCAGATTATTGTTGCAGATGGTGTTAAATAAACTTTTTTTTTTTTAAATGTTCCCCAATGATAATAATACTGTAGGTCAATTACTGCTTACTTTATACTGTATAGTAACATTTCCAGTGTATTTAAGCAGTTTAATGTCCATTTCTATGTAGGCAACACTATCTTGTATGCATTCTGCTGCATCTCAAATAGTTGCCTTCTCCCTTTGATAATATTCACACATCATCTTAATCTCTAAAATCTTAATGCTAAATGTATGCCAGGCCTCATACTGCAAATTCCCCGGCTGCCATACAAGCTTTTAATTGTGATCGAACTACACTTCTAGAAATATAGGAATTTTGTAAATAGCACTTTAATGGAAGCATGGAACACTTTGCAACTAAGCTAAAAATCAAATTAGATTTGTTGAATCAAAATTAGGGATGTGCGCGATTAGTCGACTAGTCGATTAAATGTTGCTACCCTCGCTAGTCGGCGCCAGAAATACTAGTCAGTTAAACTTAATATTTTATCAATGTATACATTTAAATTACATATTGACATATGCTGTCTGACATATGTTGCTGTGGAGAGTTGCTTTGATTAAGATTTTCGAATGAAGCTTCGAATGTCGGCATATTTTATGACATTAGACCGCCCCGTTAATACAGGTGCGTGCGGGAGAGTGATACAGTTTTTGACCGCAGTGAAAAAGCTGTTTTTGAAAGGCTACACGGCAACAAATATGGATTGAAGCAGAATATTTCATTAGATAAAAACGTGAATTTTGGAAATGATTATATCTATCTTCTTTCAATAACTTTAGACTTTTGGACTGAGGACTGCGATAATTAACGTTACGAGATGAGAGCTGAGCGCCGCGTCGCTCGCTCTGTGTGTTTGTTTGAGAGAGACAGAGGGAAGAGAAGGTGGAAGGTAATAAAACTTGCACACTCAGATACGAATGGTAGCCTATAAGCTATGCCAAACCATGACTCTTCTTAGACCAGAGTGCCCGCAGGTGTTTAATCAAATATTACACCATACAACCGGGTTAACCGGGCAACCGGAGGGGACTCTGGGGACATACTGATTTCAGCGGCATTTCAAATACGATTTGGTTATTGAAAAATGTGATTACCGATTTCAAATGGCTTTTATACACAATCTTTAACCGTAAGGATTAAATTGTGAGCAATTTTGAGTGTTTTCTGGGTGTTTTCTTGCTTTTAGACTGGTCGACTAGTCTAAGTTTAAACTTCTGTTTAAATGTCAGTGAAATTAGTCATGACCTTGAACATTCCTAATCAAAATAAAGTGTGTTGCTCTTTTTACAACATCAAAATGGTCATACAATCACTTCTGCACTTGACTACTGGTATTTGGATATTCTATATGTTCATTGTTCAGGGTGCATTTGTCAACACCCTGAAGCCACAAGATGTTGTTGCTGTTTAACCGAGTGATTTCCGATTCATTATTCAAGACTGTTACTGCACACACCACTGTGAATACACTGTACACTGCGCTACTGTACTGAGACACAAACAAGTATCAGCTAGACCTCTCGCCGCTCAGCTGTAAGAAACTGTCAGAAGCTGAGGTGCTGGTGTTGCACATCCTTTAATCACAGGCGCATCATGGTGACAGAACCGTGTGTAGTTTAATAAAGCCAGGAACAAAGACATTCTCCTCTAAACTATCTTCCTCACGTTGTGTCTGCGAGCAGGGCTTAGGAGAGCTGGTTATTACCATCTCATTGAAGAGGGACCCCTCAACAGCTTGTAAAGTTGCTTTGCATCATGTCTCTACTTCACTGTATGCTGACAGCCCGACCATCAGGACTAGACACTTTTCTTTGGAGGCTGTTTCAATTATTCACTCTTTCCTTTGAGTGTCAATGCTGTCTTTCCGCTGACACCACCTCTGCCTATCTTTTTTTTTCTTACTTTCCTCGTCGTTCTCAGGCTCTCTTTCTGCGTGAGATGGGCAGGTACCACAATCCAGGTAAAGCCCGGAGTCAGAGAAAGAGAGGAAAATGGAGGATAAAAGAGCGGTACATAGGGTCACAGAAAAAAGGCCCTTAAGCAAATCTTATCACAGCAGAAAGCCCAAATGAGATACCTAACCAAGGGGAATAATTATCTTTAGAATGAGGCTAATCTAAAATAAATAAAATAAAGACAAACCTCAATCTGAGTGTAAGGAAATGCAATTATTCAAATGGAATAAAATGCAAATGTGTGGTCTTCTGTGGAGTAAACAAGGAGCCAGGAGCCAGGAGCCAGCGTGTCCTCCAAGAACCAGACTCCCTACTGGCTCATAATTTCCTGTAATGGATGTCAACGTCCTTGTCGACACGTGACATTTTTTAAGGGCAGTGGAATTGTGGGGAGTCAGCTGGCCCCTAATCAAGGATAATGTGTCTAATTGTGTTTATAAATGTCCTCGTGCAGTAAAAAACACATTTTCATTAAATGTAGATCTAATAATCCTAATCTACGCCAGGGTATTAGATTAATGAAACGTGTACACAATATAATTGTTCACATGTTTATGAAGAATAGAAGACATGCATTTATTAATGAATATGGAAGTGCTGTGGCATGTAAAGAAAATCATTCTGCAGAATAATACAAATGTCATGTATAAAATTAAAGTATATTGGTTGGCTTTGCAAAATAAAGGTGAAGATACCGACTGATATTGGATTTTTATCCCAATACAGAGAGTTTAAAAATGTGAAGATGGTAATGGGTTAATATTAATTTCTAACATCAATGCATAATATACAAGGGTCCCTTAAATTTGATTATTTAAGAGTAGTAAGAAAGATAGTGGTGTACCAGCTGAAGATGTCTAAGAGTCTGCCGCTATGATGGCGGCTCTATGAGACTGTACTTGGACACTGTGGTGCTTTGAGCTAAATGCTAACATCAACATGCTAACATGCTCACAAACACAATGCTAACTGTACATGCTGATGTTTACCAGGTTTACAATGATCACCATCTTATTTTATTGTGTTAGCACGCTAACATTTGCTAATTAGCACTAAATACAGCTGAGGCTAATAAGAATGTCATTAGGTTTTCAGTTATCTGGTCATAAACCAAAGTATTGGATAAATTTTGACCTCATGAGGGGCTATATGAAAAATTAAAGAATCACCAAAATTACTACAATTCAGCCTGAGGTGAATATGAATGTCTGTTACGATTTGGTATATAGTTGTCGAGACATTTCCCTCAAAATCACAAATATCAACCTGCTGATGGCGCTAGAGGAAAAGTCACGGGGGTTCACCAAGGTCATTAGGGTACATTATCTGGGTACTGACAAGCTGACATTGCCATCCCTAGAGCCAAAAATAAACTTAAACAGCGCCCTCTGGTGGACAAACTATGTAATGGTAAAACAATTTCTAAATCACAGCGTACTGTAATTTTGGCATTTCTGTTCTGCGAATTATGTTACTTCTCAGCAGACACATGCCTATTTGTGAGGCTCTATTTCTTAATATATATCATTATATTTTTCAGTGTCTATTGAAATATTATATGAATTTGCACACTTTTTTTCATCCTCTGTATTGCAAAGCACACACATGCTGTACACACAAATGACGGTCGCCACCCCTTACATTGTTCCTGTCCCACTGTGTCTTTTCAGTTTGCCTGTATTGTCCTTCATGCTGTCATATAAAACGCACACTGCAGGCCTACAGTATGTAAGAGCAAAGAGAGACGTAGCTTCAGAAGACTGTGGAAAGTATGCCAGCGCTTATTTTGCCAACAACCACAAGCCAAACGAATGAATTAAAAACATGGCACCAGAGTTGCCAACGATTAGCTTTAAAATATTAGACAAATGGGAGAAATAAGAGGAAGAGCCCGTGGATTAAGCTAACAACACAGAGCAGGTGGTTCAGTGGATGCAGGGTTTTATGTATTATTCAAATATTGTGTATTGTCTGAAAAAAGAAAAAAAAAACAATGACAGAATCCTTTGTATTATCATTCATTTATATTCCACGTATCTAAACATCTAGAGTGGTTGAGTGGTTAAGCCATGTACGAGCCAATCTGTTAACACTTTTATGTCATGAAAGCGGTTAACCTAAAAGAAAAGAATTCGGGCTGTCAATCGATTAAAATATTTAATAGTGATTTATCACATGATTTGACCTCTTTTATGACAAGCTATATGACATGGTTGGTACCGATGGATTCCTTGTTTCATATGATGCCACTCTAGGTTTAAAACACAGCCCGCTACAACGTGGGAAAGATCGATTGCGTTAATGTGTTAAAGAAATTAGTGACGTTTAAACAATTTTGCATCAACGCATAATTATCGGGCCTAAAAGAAATCCAACAAAAAGCCCAAACTTACACTATAAGGCTCTATATCATCTGCTGCGGGGCGTTTCATAAACAGCATACACCTGGTGAAGTGCTGCATCTGCACTTCCTTTAATTTATTACTATTGGTTGCAAGGTTGCTCTAATCGAGTTACAAAGATCCTTGATTGGCTTCCAGCGCCACGCCAGGATCCCTTTGGATTACTGTGGTCCAACAGCAGCGTCTGACTGACAGGAGGAAGACGATGAGTTTGGTCGCGGGAGCGCAAACACCCACCATGCTCCGTCAGCACGGTGCCACATTAACCTCACATCCGAACAACTCTCTGACGCTTTCCTCCTTTTAGTTTTCTCCCTCCTCTTTCCCGAATCACGTTGCTTCGTTTGACATTCATCAACATAAATACTCAATACACATATTTCCTTTAAAGATTTTTCTCTCCTTTTTTTTATACTGAAAATGCAAAGAAGTTTATCTTTAAATATAGTTTCTTGGCTCTCTTCAGTACATAAATAATTGATCACAGAGAGGCTCCAGGGGGAGTCGTGTTCGCAGATATGTTGATTTCACACCAATTTCCTCACATATATAGCCCAATCTCTGTGTTTGCCCTGCATAAAATTAGCACATACTGGACAGCATCTCCAGAGCTCAGTTGGAGCTGAAATGAATGACAAATAGGGCCTTCAATAAGTAACATTTGCGAAACGTGTGTAAAATGGCTTGAAGAATGAGGCGGAGGAGGCTCTCGCATGCCGACGAGACAGATTCCATGATCCATATCTCTCTGAGAAATCACCAAGCGGCGGCATAAACAAGCCAGTGACTCCGTCGTGAGATCAAAACAAATGTTAAACGTCAAAAGGCTGAATTGAACAAGTGAAAAAATTCAATATAACGTTCAACATAACAATCAATGTAGTTTCTATGACAGTGCAAGCAACACAAATCTGGAGCACAGTGTGCTGCTGGCAAAACAACACAAATCATCAGTTATGTGTTCTACAGAGAGGGAAAAAAAAGTTTTTCAGCTTAGCAATACTGACAAGACCTCAAAGATTTTACTGCACGATCCCATGAATAAATATGCCCGAAAGTTTTGTCTAAATTTCATTTCTTAAAGGAGTTGCAAAGTAATGTTTTCGGGATGTTTTCCCAGAATAAACACAGGATTATTCTAGGCAAATAAATGATGATGGAAGTTTATTTATCATAAATTTGTTTGATCTCATCAACAACAGCTGACAGCGGTGGGGGGTGGGGGAGAGATTAGGTTTGAAGCACCCTGAAATGAAAAAGAGCTGATAAATCCATCTCAGATACAGGAAAGTAAAGCCACGTTGTGCGGGGCTGCCCTCGCTGCACATTACTATTCGCATGTTAGCGTATGAAATAGTCCGCTCAGACCCCCACTCGTTAATTTTTTTTTCTTTCTCAGTTGTAAGTAAAGGATGCCCGGCTGCAATTTGTTTCTGTCAGGATGATTAATGGCTCTCAATGATATTACAGCTTATATGGATATGGGAAGGTGCATCTCTACAGCAGCCAATCGATAAATCTGTGATCCTACAACCACCCACCCTCATCGCGCCGAGAGATTTAGAGGCCACACGAGCAGCCTTGAATCTCCATACAGTACTAAGTCTTATGCAGATTAATAAAAACGTTCCTTAAATGTGCTCTAACTTCGTCTAATAATACCTTAGGTATTAATTCTCCGGGCTGACAGGCGATGAGAGCTTTTTTCTTGTGTGGAGCCTGTACAGTATGTTACAGTATAATATTTAGTTAGTAGTTATTTTTGTTTAAAAACTGCAAAGTTTATTTTAAAAGAGCAAAGCAGGATGCTCTGACTGTGTGTGTGGCTGGCAACGGTTGTGGTAGGATATGTTTCATGGATGCTAGTGGGAAGCTCAGACTTCAGGGCAGTTCGGCCTTGGATGTGCCTGTGCCTCCCACTGGCATTTGAATGCAATGCAAAAGGCCAAAAGAAAAAAAAAAAAAACTTGGCATGGTCCACTGGATATAGGTGCTTGGCCGAAGGCTGCTATCCGCTTTAGTTTTTGAAATGATCGATCCTCAGCGATAAGGTAGCTTTTTTTTTCATATAAACTCAATATTTTTTCTGGACGTTTCAGTTTGTTGGCGGTCTCATGTCGATCATAGTTTTATGAAAGCTAAACTTATGTTTATTGAACTGATCTGGAAAACGCTAGGGAGTAATACACCGCACGCCAATCAAAAACTTGCTCTAACGTGACCTGACTGAAGTCTGCCAATGATAATCTTCAAATAGGAAGTAAACAAACACATCAGTGGAATCACTGACTGAAGCACAGAAGCTGCAGATATACTGCTGTAAGGTAATGTGTTAAATTTCAAATTCATTCATATTGTCTCTAATAGCAATACTTAACACTTTGCTACATCTTTGATGCAGTCAGATAAGTGTAGAGAAATATGTGATGACTATATAGATTGTAGTAGTAGTGCTTCCAACGTTATCTGTTACCCCAGGTAACCCCAGATGCTCAGCTTTGCTATCAGACATCTTCTGGACCTGACCTGACCCTGACACATTTATTATGCTGAAGTGTTGCAGGAATGAGTCCTAAAACCCGGAAATGAGTTCCCTCGTCTCAAAGTCAATGGTTTTTTTTTTAATGGGTTCTTAGTTAGATGCCTGAAATAAGGTCTGTTCTACGATATATATAACACATCAGTAAATATCCCCCAAATTTTGAAGCTTTTACGTGTCTTAAAAAAGGCGGTTGTTAACAAGTGACTAAATGAGACTACTAAACGTCATCACATTGACTCCTTTACAGCCTTGTGTACGTGCTAATGTGACCAAGGTTTGTTGGATTTATAGCCTAACGTTAGCTTTTTACTTCTGGCGATTGCATTCACACTTCAAAAATCATAAAAGTGGTGTTCATTTGTGGAGATTATCTTACGGAACAAAACATGTAAGTATCATAATCGTTTGTTTGCCACAGAACTCATTTTCTGCAATAATCCAAAAACCAAGGAAAAAAATCCCATTGGCTTTTTGTGGAGGGAACCAGGGCGATGCTAACTTCTGGGTTGGCCTACAAAAATACATCATCCCTGCAGCACTCTAGGAACATCCTCTTTGTTTTTTTATGATTCAGCTTAAAATGGATTCTTAGCATTTATACACACAAATGTATAATGTTAACAGTTAACCAGTATAAAGCTGCTTTACAAACCTTAAACCTCCTTGTACTGTCTTTTCTCTCAATATTTCTTTTGTTAGCATACTGCATGTAGCATTCTCTATGGTACAGTAGCCAACATGAGCAGGCACATCTGGATGTGACTGTCTTTTAGGTTGTATTTTTCTACAGCTCTTTCTGCAATTTACCTTTAATTCACCCACTCCAGACAACTTTGTACAAATCTCTCTCCAACTTGCAACTGAAAATGGTCTAATGTTTGTTGATGTACAGCTAGTGACATGCATGCAACACTTCATACTCAAGCTTATGTATCATATAATATATATTATTATATATAATGTGATTTGTGAAAAAAATCAGAGGGGGTAAGTGCCATAATGGCCTCTGATCATGCCTTAATGAAAACAGCGACATGTTCCTCAGACCATGGATACTAACTTTTGTGCTTGTTTAGCATGTGAACCATAAAAAATAAAATAAGCTCAGCCACTACAGGAAATTTATTTGCAATTAATAGCAATGCAAATATTGCCCATACCCATAGGTACTAGGTAGACAGCTGCAGCATATGAGCAGAGACTAGCAGACAACAGATGCCATAACATGAGCAGCCCAAACAGATCTGTTGAAGCTCCAGCAGTGTTCAGTCTGACAACGTTAGCTTACACTGCTAAGCACATAAACACCAACTGCTAGCCATGACAGTCATCAACAGAAAGTTAGCACAAGCAGTAAACTTTATTTGCCGTGTTGAATTGAAGCAGCGTTGCTTGGCATAAACAACGGAAGTAAAGTCTCCATGTACCCAAGGGCGTCTCTTCCGGCTTGCGTTGCACCTTTGGCCGACAGGTGCAATCACAAACGGCCAACGAAACAGGAACAGGCGCAAAGAAACATTTTTATTCCTCCACAAACCCGTCTTGAGGCAATTTTTTTGCAGACTGTTTACAAGCAGCAGGTTTACAGTAGTGTTATATGTGAAGCAGAGTTGGCAAAAAATCGGCACAGCAAAGCACAACAGCAGGCCGGGCACTGACAACTTAAACAGACCGCTGACCGGTGTTGTGTTGAATACGGTTCCCCTGTTGAAATGTGTTTCCCCCAAAATGTTGCAGTAAGTAAGAGTGTGTCAGGTGTCTGCCATATCAGTGTATATTAATGAAATAATGACACTAATAACGACGTTTCTGTAAATAATGACATCTTCCAAGTTCCTATAAGTAATCATTTTTAATAATAAAATTGTAATTCTACAAAATGAAGGCACAATATTATGATAGTAAAGTAATACTATTCTGATTGAAGATTGTTATATTCAGGAATATACTGTAACAACCAAAATGTTGTATATCATGACAAAACAGTCATGTCACACATTTGATTTTTATTATAATTTCTCCATCACTGGGCTTTAATCCTTTTCTGATTCCATCAACGTGATATCTGCACTTTTTGACGCAGTTGTCTGGAGAACATGGAATCATGACGAATTGGAAAGTGGAATTATGACGGATAGTACGGCAAATGATCTCATGCCAGTTCGAAACCGATATCAAGTTACTCATCATCACCTGATATAATTCATATTAATTGGTCAGAGGTGGATGCAAAATATTTATAGTCTATATATAAATTTCCATATGCATATCCATGTTAGCTGACAGACTGCTCTTACCTATTGACATATATACTGTATACCAACAATTCTCAGGAGTATAGATTGTTCTTCAAATATTAAGACTGTCATAGTACAAAGAACACACTACTACTGTATATGCATACAATTTGAGTTTAAAGAAAATGCAATCAGCACAGTGGAATCTGCATTTGCATTTATCACAGTCCCTGTAACATTCAAAATCATAGTGCTACTTTGAGAGGGCACATAAATAAATAAATAAATAAATAAATTAAGTAATAAAGTAATTAAGTATTGACTGAGTTAAGCTTTGCAATTAAACTATTAATAAAAATTGATAGTGTTTTTGAAAATCGATACAGTATCACAAAACATAATATCGCTATATTCGATATTTTCTTACACCCCTAATTATTGTCTTACATAACTCATAATACTCTTTAATAAACCTTTATTTTAATGATTTTATTATTTTTTTCTCACAATATTAAAATACCGAATACACACAATCTTGAGTGTCTTCACTTTAAACCGTGCATTCTGCTTCATATATGGCAGCCTCGGGAGGTTTAAATGACTTGGTGAGAAGAATTCAGTGTGAAATGGGATGTGATGCTGCACAGAGGTGCTCCAGTCCCACAGGCTGTGTCGTACAGCACGGCTGGACTTCACGGACTCCTGCCCGCCTCCCAACAGCCTCCTTTTTCCTCTGTCTTTCCTTCTCTCCTTCTCTCACTTCTTTTCTTTGTCCCCACCTGGCGACAACCTCCATTTTCTCTTAATAACATCCGTTTTCCTTTGGCTATTCCTCCCTGTGAATGAAACTCTAAACCATGCTGAGAATTTGCTCCTCTTAATTATTGCGTCGTAATAAATGAAGTGAGCTCCGACTCTCCGGAGTAGCTCATGCTGATCTCCACCACCAGAGAGAGGCTGGTGTCTTACCAGAGGCATTGCTGCTCACCCACATCAGTCTCATCAAGCGCTGTGGTTTCGCTTCACTTACAGCTTCATATATATGAGAGCTTAATAGAGACTGATTCATTGATATTCCAGCCAAAACTGCCCAGGGATTTGGCAGAACAGGCGCCAGCAGAGGGACAAGACAGAAAACAAAGTGACGGAGAACGAGTGGGAGGGGAGAGACTGAGAAAGTTACACCAGATTTGCAGTCACACGCTAAGATGCCAAGGGATGATAAAACCATCGCTCAGACAGGCCACTGTGATAGACATGATTCGGTCCACTCGCCCACCCCACCCCAACCTCCCTCTATTCTCACGCTGGTCTCCCACATTCTTCTTCTCTGACTCAAACATGATGAACGGGAGCAGGGGAGAGATGAGCAGCCGGTCTGGTCTCGGCGGGGCGAAAGGAACACATTTGACAAAATCAAATCAGGTCGGTCAAAGGTGAAGCCCGCCGGTCTCCCCGTGGAGCGGCGGTGAATGGTATCAATACTGCACAGATGACCAGAACGCTGTGCAGCTCCACATGAAAACATTGCAAATCTCCCTCTTCCAAACTGAAAAAGTCATATTTATCTATGCTCTCTTATAACTAGGGATGAAACGATCTGACTTTTTCAGTCCCAATACCGATACCTGGGCTTTTGGTATCGGCCGGTACCGATCCGATACCAGTGTTTAATTAATAAACTGTATGCCTCGCTGTGTGGAAGTGACTTTGATCATTCTTTTATGCGTAATGCAACATCAGGCTTGACTTAAGCATTGCATTCTTAACTTTGTAAAACAAGATGTAACAAATAAATACATAGATATACATTTACTGAATTGTTAAGTACATACACCAGCAACTTGGTAAAAAATCTTCCACAAGAACCTTGTAAAACCTTAAAAACCCATTTTAATGCAGCAACAAATTGGTCAAAACCCAGTTAAAATTCCAAACTATAATGTATATAGTATATAAACATAGTAGTGGATTGAATAGATCTGCCCCATTGTTACCGATACCCGATCCAGCTATTTGAGTCAGTATCGGCCCGATATCCGATCTGGTATCGGTACATCCCTCGTTATAACATCCAGGCCTTTCAAAAGACCACCCTAATAAAATCAGTTTAGATTTGATTAGATCCTCTAACTGCCTTTACTCTTCCATTAGAGATGTAATTATAATGTTCAATGTATATTAACACAGCTGCCCATAAACGTTCGGCATTTTTTATCAGGCAGATGAAAGACACGATTGTACGGCTCCTCATCCTCTGTAGTGAGAAGATGAAATCATGCAGAGGACTTCAATTTGCACAGATCCACCTCCTTGCAGGTTGGAAGTCAGCTGTCGCTCTATTTCAGCAGCTTAACACTTTGATATGCAACACCTCATAGAGCCAAAGCACCAATTGGAGCCATTATACAGTGTTCAGCCCACTAATAGATTTATTAGAGGGCTGGAGCCAGCTTGTTACAGAGGGTCTCAGGAAAAAGAGCAGAGGGAGTGATCTTTGCATCTGCATGCTATGCCAGGCTCGGAAAAAGGACCATAAATTAGTGCTGCAGGGAGAGGACGTGAAAGAGATATCTGGCGAGAGTCCTCTGTTCTCAAACCCCGGTGATGAGGTTGAGGTGGCATCCTTCCACTACTATGCATAGTCATAGAATCAGGCTCACATTTCCCTTATCAGGGTCAATCACCGTGCCTCATCCTTAATCATCAGCAGCAGAGAAAGGTCATTACCCAAGTAAATTACCTCTTTAGCATTTGATTATTCGCTTTTTTCTTCTTTTCTCCTTTTTGCTCTCTGGAAGGCAGGAAGCATCAAGCAGTCTGCGATTTACATATACTGTTTGTCCTTCTGCATGTCCACCTGCAGTATGGAAACTAGGACTGGAACGATGCACCTATCTCCCGATTCGATATGTATTGCGATTTTTAAGTATTGCGATTTTCCAAGTGTTGTGATTCGAAATTACGATTTATTGTGATTATTGCGAACTTTTTTAACACTAGAGCATGGGGAAAAGTTGAATCATAACCTTCTAGGGACTTTTACTTTGGAAAATATCTAAATTAATACAGTAAAAATGTTTTATTTTCAGCTTGTATATAGTCAGAGATGTCCTGATGTCAAATATATCAAGTCATTGTCAGGCTTTATTTATTAAATAAAAATATAAAATAAATTTCCCTCACAAATTAGTGGTATTTTCTTTTCATTTATAAGGGACATGTTATGTTTTAAACTACTGGTCAATAAAATCGTATCAATCTTATTTCCATATATGTATTTTGTATATGCAGTTCCCTTTGTTAACACCTTATTTTGAAAACCGGACGTTGTCACGCGTGTATACTTACGCCAACTTTGCCAAGTCCGTCGCTAGCTCTCTGTAGCTCTCCAGTCAGCTCCGTTCTCTTTAAACATCCATGGTCAGCTCCATCGGGCCGTTTGAATGCATTTAACATAAATGTCAGTAGATGGGTGCTCTACAGTTGTAGCGTCAGCTGATTTGACCACAGAGATGCGAGTGACGGCTGGCTTGACCGCACGTTACCACAATACGATAACGTTTCCTGTCCATGATAGAGTTTGCACGCAGCTTTAGCCATGATGTCTAGCTCTGCTTTTCCTGCAATGTGTGAAACCCAAAGTGTTTCCATACCTTACTGTGTGTGTAGTGTTTACCACTTTGGATTTAATATGCAAGAGTGCAGGTCGTATCCACACGGAACCCTCCGCCGTTTCCTGCTTTGTCCATTCGGCTCACTGCGGTTTGTTTTGGTGACGGATACGCAACGGATATGGCGTCATGTTACTAAGACTACAACAATAAAAGCGGTAACTTCCTTCTACCTCCACTTAGACTCAAATGAAGTAAATATATCGATAAAAAAATTAATTTCAAAATCTTAAAAAAAAAAAAAAATTGCGATTCATAGCGGAATCAATTTTTTTCCCACCCCTAATGGAAACCATGGAGCCACTTTTGCTTCAAACCAGTATATTAATTGTACTTACTACTAGTATTCTGCAGTACACTACAATATAATATTGGTCAAAATTAATTTCCACTTTTAAAGGTTTTCAATTGTTTTTTGTTCTTTGAGTGGTCTTCATCTCTCCATCTTCCCTCCAATCCCCTCTGGCCCTAATAAAGTATCCTCAAAAGATGACACGGAGTGAAAATGGTAAAGTTTCAGCCTGCATATTTGCATTTACCGAAAATACTGAATGATAAAGCACTCTGACAGTCCAGTGCACTTACGCAGCACACGCCGTAAAACATCTGTTGAAAGCTGGGCATAATTCATTCCCCCAAACACTCATGCACGTACGCTAATAAAACTCACACACTCTCTCTTCATTTATCTGTTTATAGATGTGTGTTGGTTGGTCTGTCTCTCACTCTCTCTCTGTCTCTGTCTCTCTGTCTCTGTCTCTCTCTCTCTCTCTCTCTCTCTCTCTCTCCCACACACAGGCACCATAACACAAATCTGTCCAGGAACTTGCAATATATGACATTTGCAAAGAGCATGGTCCAGTCAGAAGCATTATAAAATGTTAAACCTGAGGGTAAGATAAAAAGGCCTTGTCACCTTTGACATTCAGTTGCCACACAGGGTTATAAATGTTATCAATTAATGTGGCAGGCGTGAAATTAAGGGGTCAGTGATGGAATGGTGGATTTTAAAGTCTCAAAATGTATTCTTTTTTGGGCATTTTTGCCTTTATTTGACAGTGTAGAGACAAAGACTAGACATGGGGGAGAGAGAGACATATGACATGCAACAAAGGTCACAAGGCCTGAATGGAACCCGGGACATTGTGGTAATGAGCGCCGTCACCGCTCAGCTACGAAGGGGCTCCTCAAAAATGTAATGGATTGTAATGGATTGTATGTAGACATACAATCCAAATTTAAGATCTGTTTGCGGAGGATGGAGTTTTTCGACCAACTCATGGAGTTAATTTTAGTAAGCTGATAAAACTGTTGCTGAGTAAGCCTGCTAATTGTGTCTACTTCTGTCTGAAGTCAAGGACCAATTGTTTAAAAAAAATATATACGATGAATTACAAGTGGTAAATCTGCCACCATAATTATTGTAAAGTGTATGCAGTGCTAGATTGGACAGCTTGAAAGGCGTAGCAACTGTAACCAACGGCAGTGGCGTGAAGTGAAGAGTCAATTAATCTCATATCCAAGAAAAACGTCTCTCCATCTATTTAAATATTAAGCAACATGGATACATTAATAAGTCTGTTTGTAGCGTTTTCAAACCGCACTATATCTGCATTTGTACATGGAAACAGACAAACTCAAGCATGTCTAAACACATCCCTCATATACAGTACCACCCTGATCTGCTTCCATTTGCCACAGGTCAGCAAAAATTTTGAATCAAAAAACTTCTGATTGTTTTCTGTCGAATCTGTATTGTACACAGTAAAGCTTACATGGGACATATTGTAATGCACGGCACTGCCTTGATATTCGCTCCCTCCTACCTGTCTTCCAAAGATTACTACTCATTTACAGTTCTGATCATTTGTCATCCATTGCCTTTCCCATCCACCTCACTGGACATGCAAGGCCAAACAGTAGTAACCCAATAGCCAGCGGTGTATGTGCACAATTTCCACCTCTCCCTCATTCCGCGCATCTCCCCCAACCCCTTTGAAATGGTGGCTATGAATCTTCATTGCATCCGGTGGTGTGGAAAGCGGCCCTCTCCTAAATGACTATTGATGATAATGCCACACTGTAAGGAATGTGAACACAGTATGGAAATGGTACGGCAAGCCTGGAGGAATGGAGTGAGGAGGTGTGTGGGGTGGAGTACTGTGAAGTGGTACGGATAGGCAGCCTAAAGCCTGAATGTAAATGTTCTCCAATGAGATGTAATGTGTTACTAATAAATAAATAGGTCCACAAACATACATGTGAAATTATAGGTAAATTATGACATTTTAAGTGGTGTCCTTGCTGTGTCATATTTCAATAATCGAATGGCAAAGAAATTAAAAGGCAGATATGCTGCTTAATTGAAACTATAGAGTAATAAAGGCAATAATAAAGACAAATATGAATGCAATCGTGCACACGCACATTTCAGATACATTCATATTTTGCTCTGATATTCATGTCTAATTTTGCAAGAAATATATCATGGAACACACATTGCAGCAGGCATTGTTGCAATGTTGTTTTTATATGTTGTATTATTCAGAGCTCCGGCCTTCCCGTGTGCTTGAAAACAGAGCTGTTGAATGGAGAGAGCTGGATTTATTATGAAAGACAATGAATAAGTGGTATCTATGGTCTTATAAAGACCATTCTCCAACTTCTATGGGAAGGTTCTTATGTGCGCTGGTGTTATCCACTCCTCCAAAGCCTATACAACTTGTCCTTGGTTGTAAAGAACTATGAAAAGTTACCCAGACGACGCAGTAATCCTCCATTTACCAGCCTTGAGATAGACATGGGATGATGCCTAACAATACAGAGGTCATCCATGCGAAGCATTCAAAGCCACCATGTAGTGCAGCTGTTCAGTCAAACACTACACCAGGTTAGTTCGTTTGAGAAATCAGCTGGGGCCAAATGTAAGAAAAAAGTTTAGGTAAAAAAACATGCATACTGTATGCATTTTCCTCAGGGGAACGAGTATTTATGTATGTGTTGGGAGACTGTGCACACAGAGACATTTTTTAGACAATTTTTATTTCTAGAGCAAGCTGAGTGTGATAAGTAGTTTGAAAGATAATGCGAGAGACTGAATCTAATATGCAACATTATTCACTCAATCTCATCGAGTGTGCATGATTTTTTGCGGTCTACACATCTAGCAATTTAAATTATGTCTGTTGTACTCAATTGTATTATTATTATTATTTTCATATATGCAGCTTCCGGTGTTTTTCCTCTTTCATCATTTTCCCTTGTGTATGTAATTTTCATTTCATCCTTTATTGTGAAACCTTTTTCTGTTGTGCTTGAATCTAAATCATTACTGTTGACCTTTCCAAAGTGATGACGGTGATACAGAGCTACAGTATAACTGCTGTTGATAGTTTGCAGGTGCATGCGTAATTAATTAAAAGTAATAAATGACACGATGGGTGCTATGAATAACCACAGCCGTGTGTAATGGACACTTCTCCGGCGTTGTTGGAGGACCTCACAAATGTGATTCAGTGACAATGTGGTTCTTCTTTGCATCCTTTTTTTTTTTTTTTATTGAGAGTCTAGTGGAGCATTCATCTATTTATGGCTAGCAGTGAGAGAGGAAATCAGGATTTTGCACATCTTCACAATTCACAGAGTGAAATTCATAAAACAGGACCATGTATGTACTGTATATTATGTATATATTAGGACTGTCAATCGATTTAAATGTTTAATCGCGATTGATCACATGATTGTCCATGATTAATCGTAAATTAATCAGACGGTATAAAAGGTAGTAGAAAACACAGAAAATGAAGCAGCAATTTAGATGATTTCTAACAACCCACTCACTTTCAGTATTAATATAGATATTTTTGTGAAAAAAAGAGATACATATAAAGATAGTAGCTTTACATCACACCTAGTGTTGTCACGCTACCAAAATTCTGACTTCGATATGATACCCTGCCTAAATATCTTGATACCGATACTGAAACGATACCACGGCGAAAAACTAAAAAAATCAGGAAAAGTAATGGAATAATAGATGACAGAACATGGAACTTAAAATTATGTTTTATTAATTCAAAATGCTTAAATGTAAAAATGTATTCATTAAAAAAAATGAAATGTCGTGCAATACATTTTTATTTATGGAAGCTCATAAAGCATCAAAAGTGATGATGAGCACATTATATTGAATTAAACTAGTAACAAAATTATTATTATTATTTTTTTTTTATAATTTTATTGCAAAACGAAAGACAATACATTAACACAACAACAAGAGGACAACAAGAACAGTGAGTACAGGCCAGTTAACACATTCCTGCCATAGGATGAGAGAACCAAGTGGTGTGTGTGTGTGCGCGTGCGTGCGTGCGTGCGTGCGTGCGTGCTAGCGTGCGTGAGAATGGAGAGCTCCGCTATGCTGGCACGGACCTCGGGCCCCATTGCCTCAGCTGTCCGGGTTGGACTGACGGCATAACTATGGCGGGACTACCGGGCGACCGCCGGGGTCCCGGCCCGACGTGCGCTTCTGTACTCCGCGCACCCCGGACTGGATCCCAGGCGACGGACCGCCGCACGCGCTGCACTACATGGAGTGTGTTCCCAATGTAACGTACTGGGCGCTGCGTCCCCGCTCGTTGGACTGACAGGCTTCTAGTGACACAGACGTACACACAAAGTTCATCCCGATGCAGAGACTGCAGTGATTGTTTATTAGAAATCTTGTAAGTCGCTGTTTTACTGCTTAAAGTGGCAGTAGGCAGTATATTTTTGGCATCATTGGGCAAAAATTCCGTAATAACCTTTCAGCATATTGTAATTCAAGTGTTCTGAGAGATAACTAGACTTCTGCACCTCCTCATGGCTCTGTTTTCAGGCTTTAGAAAATCTAGCCCGTGACGGGTGACTTTGACCAATCACAGGTCATTTCAGAGAGAGAGAGAGCGTTCCTATTGGCTGTGGAACGGTCATGTGAGCGGAACTTGGCGTTCCTTTACCAGATTTTACAAAGGCGGCGGCATCACAAACTTTCTCATTTTACAGCTAAACAGTACACTACAAGATGATTCTGAAAACATTTGAGGCGAGAAATAGGCATTACAGTAACAGAATATTGATTCATATTTGATCAGCGCGGCCTAGTTTGACCTTTTGGTCGGAGTTCGTGAGTGTTTGACAGCCGGCTCTCATAGACGGCAGCTGGACAGCGGAATTCAGATCAGCTCTTACTGCTTGTTTTCCTCCAGTAAGTGAAATCTTTCAGATGCCGTTAGGACAGGGGTCGGCAACCCGCGGCTCTGGAGCCGCATGCAGCTCTTTAGCCCCTCTGCAGTGGCTAACAAAAAAAATTGGAAATAAATAACGTTTTTTTTTGTTTTTTTTGCACAGTGGACAATCTTTCAAAGGGAACACTTCTTATTTTAGAGTTTGAGGTGATACTGTGACACTGAAAATAAAAAAATGTTTTAATATTTAGTCAATTAAAGTATGCGTCACATCCTACTAGGTCGACGGGCCGCGCCTTTCCCTGCACGGGCTAACCGGGGCTCAAGCCCCCGGACCCGACCACGTAAAAGTGCCCACGATGCTCCGGTGGAAGAAAAATAAAAATATAATTCAAAGGCCAAAGGGATGCTCCATGGTGTATTTTACTCCGCGCAACGCGAGGCTCCATGCGTAAAGACGCAACTGCGCTGGTGTTTTTTACTCCGACACAACCTGTCAGGAGAGAGAGAGATTTTTTTTTTCTAGCAGCTGTATATCTGACTGAAATCTGTTTTTCTTACCGACTGACTGCCTGACTGATATGAAGTGATCCGAGGGAAGGGCTTTCAAAACGTCCGTAGCCAGAGCACCTAAAGTAAAATCAAGGATGTTATATTATTGAGTAATATTGAGTATAGCCCTCGCTCATATCACTGCTGCATGGAATGCTATATGATGCCAACCAAGAAGGATTTTTAGATTAAATATCCTACTGCGAGACAGTAGTTGCGCAGGGAAGGTCCGATGACATCATTCTGCATAATAAAGTAGCCATGTGCTTCTGTTTGTCTGAGAAACGATGGAAGATTCAGTGTGAACAATGGACAGATGGAGAAAGATTAATCTGATTTAGAGTACATTCATTTCATTCTAATTATTATTGTCAATGTTAGTTGAAATGATAGTTAACCTATAGTTTGTTAGATTGTTTCACAGAATAAAAAACACCAGCGCCATTGCGTCTTTACGCATGGAGCCTCCCGTTACGCGGAGTAAAATACACAATGGAGCATCCAGTATCGACCGGAGCAGACTTTCCTCAGTCCGACCCAACCGCGTCGTGCCGCCAGGGCGGGGCTCGGCCCACGTAAAAGGCACCAGGGATCTGTGGACATGTCGGCAACCCACCCGACCCGTCTTGAAACATGGACCAAGGAGTCTAACGCATGCGCGAGTCAGAGCGTGCAAGCAAGACACCGTGGCGCAATGAAAGTGAGGGCCAGTGCGCACCGGCTGAGGTGGGATCCCGGCCCAGCGGGGTCGGGTGCACCACCGGCCCGACTCGCCCGCACCGTCGGGGAGGTGCAACAAACTATAGCTTTTGTATATATAGTATAACTATATATAAAATGTTATAAGCTGTGTTATCAAATATGTTTTGCGGCTCCAGACAAATTTTATTTGGTGGAAGAGGGAGCAAAATGGCTCTTTGGTTAGTAAAGGTTGCCGACTCCTGTGTTAGGAGCACCGGAGGACACAGAGGAACATGATTTTTTTCAGGTTACCTGTTTCACGTACTACTGTCACGATATAGCGACCGTTTTATAAAAATAACTTTTTTCAATCATATTTGCTCCAATCTCACCTACTTCAGCTTTAATAAGAAAGTAGAGATAAGCCCAACCCAGCTGACTCCTCAGTAGGAACAATATGTTTCTCACCACATCTCAAAAATAATAATAGAGCCATAACTGTCCTGTTTCAAAGACATGTTGTCTCTATTCCAGATGTCATGGCATATTAGAATCAGTTTGTAAATGATATATAGACTATTGGAAGAAGGTCTGGATTCTTCCTCATAAATACATAATAGTGAATAAGGTTAAGGAAGTGTCCTTCAAAATTATTAAAAAATATGTTTACTTTTAATCTTTTATTCATATATATAAATTTAACAATAAATACTGCTCAATAAAATGAGCAATATGTGAAACCACTTTTTAATTTGACTAAGAAAAAGGCTATTAAGACACTCAATATATGTAGGTTTTAATATTTTTTTTAGGGTGAAAACCCCTGGCTCTTTTGTTATTGTTATACTGAATGTGAATTATGTTCTTCATAAAGAAAGAAAGTAGAGATAAGTAGCCAACAAGTGTAAAATAACATGACGCCGTGGGTTGGTTTTCCTCCTGTCTTCCCCATTTTTTGAGTCACCAGCCGCCACTGATCTGGAGGGTAGGGTGGTTTTTGACCCCCATACTGTAATCTTCATGGCAGTCTGCACCAGGTGAGAAATCTGTGACCTCAAGTAGAGGTCGACCGATTTATCGGTCGGCCGATTAATCGGGCCGATTATTTGACATTTTTTCATAATTGGCATCGGCCGATGCCTGAGCATATTAGGCCGATTATCAAGCAGGCACATCTGCGGGCAGCCCAGTGTTGTTGTTGCTGTGGAACACGTGTGACACCGCCCCTTGTGTGTCAATCAAATTGGCATTCTGCCGGGAGAAACCGGTAGGCTTAAATTCTTCTCTTTCAAAGCCCTATATATTTAATTAGTTAGATATGAAATGCTCCGACGTTATCAGTTCCGTTTTTGGTAACGGAGAATTTCTCTCCGTCGGTAACGCAGCGCTGTGTGCGGGGCGGAGCAGCTCTCACAGACACGCTGCTGCAGCGCAGACATACACACACACACACAGAAGCTTCTGCTCTTAGTAACTATGGCGGAGAATCTAAACTTTTAAAGCGTGATTACACTTTACTAGAGTTGATGCTGACAGTGCTTGTCATAAGTGCAAGTTTGCGTGTGAGGACATGAGCAATTTGTCGAAACATTTAGCAAAAAGTTCACTTCCTCATTAAACGTCTCTACGGTCTATGGGTCCTTCACAGCCTCTATGACGTCACTGGCCTGTGTAGTCCGCAGCAGATGTGAGAAGCAGGCTTTGTAATACGAGTGAACAAAGTTATTATTATGTTTTGATCACTTAGATTATGGCCATATAGATTGTAACAGTGTCTGTCAACAAACATAAATAAAAAACCTGCTTTAGGACAGTTTTGGAAAGGTGCTTAAAAGGTTTTGAGCCCTGTACTATTACTACTATTAACCATCATGCACAAAATAAAATATGCACTGCAGTGCAGACACAAAGTGCAAATTGGAGAGACAGACCATAAGTGTTGTTCAATAAATGTTTACTTAAGTTAAGACATTTTCTGTATTATTTGTTATTATTAAGCTGTTATATTTTATCAGATGGAGGAAAAAAAGAACACCAGCCAAACATATCAGCAAAAAAAAAAAATCGGCATCATATATCGGCCATCGGCTGTCCTGATTCTGTAAAAAATCGGCATCGGCATCGGCCATAAAAAACCCATATCGGTCGACCTCTAACCTCAAGTGCACGGTCAGGTTACCGTACCAGGCCGTGATGCCGTATCTTATGACAGCAACTAAAGAGACAGATATTTCCCTCAAGAGTTGGGGGAGACCAAAAACAGAGCTAAAAGAGATTGAATATTGGACTTACATTCATCAGGTGGACAGAAACACAACAAGTATTCATTTCTCTCCGTCTCATTCTAAATTCTTGCTAGTCTAGTATACATCTGGGCAAATTTCACGCATTCACAGCTGTTGCCCTAGCAACAGCTTTGGTCCAAGTTTGGTCAATCGGCAAGGTACCATTGGTTTTGATGACATCATAAGAATCCGAAATCATGTGATAGTAGCTGACAGGAAGTAAACTTGGACGAAAGCTGTTGCCCTAGTAACAGTTTTGCACCATCAGCAAGGTTCAATTGACTTTAGTGACATCAAATGATTCCGGAATCATTCAAGTCTACAAGAGCCAACTTTTGAGGTGATATCTTCATTTCAATATCTTGCCACTTCGAGTGCAGACATTGAGAGACATCAGTTTGCAACAGTATTTTCAGCAAGATGTTTGGAACCAGGTTCAACACCTTGCAGAGGCCACGTGATGTGCCCAAACAAAAACCTTCCCTCACAAGGAAATGGGAGGAAGTTAATCCAGCTGGTAACAGAAAGTAAGTATTGAATCACTTAAGTGTATTGATGATTTAGCCTATTGTTGGTGTTAAGATTCTGGAGATTCAAACTACTTTTTATCTTTATGCAAAAGGCCTGACAGCTCTGGTCCAGGTGGAAAGAGGAGAAAACTGGATACCACCCCAAGCAATACCGGTCCTCTGCAGACCTTGACATGGAGGTTTCCAACTAAGGCCCCAGAGAAACTGGATACCACCCCGAGCAGTACCAGTACTCAGCAGACCTTGCCATGGAGGTTTCCAACTAAGGCCCCAGAGAAAATGGTTACCACCCCGAGCAGTACCGGTCCTCAGCAGACCTTGACATGGAGGTTTCCAACTAAGGCCCCAGAGAAAATGGATACCACCCCGAGCAGTACCAGTCCTCAGCAGACCTTGACATGGAGGTTTCCAACTAAGGCCCCAGAGAAAATGGATACCACCCCGAGCAGTACCGGTCCTCAGCAGACCTTGCCATGGAGGTTTCTAACCAAGGCCCCAGAGAAAATGTATACCACCCCGAGCAGTACCGGTCCTCAGAAGACCTTGCCACGTAGGTTTCCAACTAAGGCCCCAGAGAAAATGGATACTACCCCGAGCAGCACAGGTCCTCAGCAGACCTTGCCACGGAGGTTTCCAACTGGGCCGCAGAAAAGTTGGATACCTACCACGAGCAGTACCGGTCCTCAGCAGACCTTAGCAGCTAACTAGCTAGCCGGCTGTCTCCAGGAGGAGCTGCGTCCCTTCTCTTCCAGGCGGTCTGCGACCACACACTTTATGGCCCCACTGATTCTGTGGTCACCATAACAACAATCGTCAGTGGTACTAATCAAATTACCACAGCAAACAGTTGAATGAACCCTCTACTCTTATTTTATTTCTATGTGATCCACACTAAAATTAAATCCACTCACACTGAAGTAATAGGTGTTCTTATTGGCCAGAGTATAAAGGGCCTCTCAGCCCTCCAGGTATCCTCAATAATATCAACTTAACTGCTTCAATAATGTGGTCTTCGTTCAGCGAATGGGACTGGCTCAGGTGTCATCACATAAATGTGGACTTTTGAGCTTATACCATATTAAAGGTCAAGAATGAACGGAAATGACAAACAAAATTAGTACTTATTAATATTTTATTTAATACTAAAAATAAAAATAAAATGAATCTTTAAAACAACGTTTGAAGGCTATTGGATGGAGGGAGATTTGTGTAGTCAAGTTTATGCAGGTTTTTATTCCAATCAGAAACCTCATTAACCAAATTTAACTGATGAGCACACTTTGAACCGGAGATAGTAATGTCCTCCAACAGACAACATTACAAATGATCCAGACAAGATGACAGTTACACTTAAATATACCACACACTCTAATAATATAATTTTTCCAAGGTGTCATATAAAAAGAAAAGGGAGGTGGTCCCTGCTTTGTATTTCTTGTGCTATTAATAATTGCACCTGATAGTTAAAGAAGCAGAGCCACTCTAGTCCACTTGTTTAAGAGATAAAGTACTCACAGAGAGTACTATTCAGTCTGTGAAAAAACTCCTCCTATATATTTCTCTTAATTTCACTTAACTTCACACGCGATCATTCGTATTTATTCCAACAGGTTAATTATTTTAACTGTCTGCCTTACAGTCCGCCATCGCACTGTCTGAAGAACCGCAATGCATTTCGGGGCGGTTGAGTATGTCCAGTAAGCTCAGAAATGAATACTCAACTCAGTATTCATTTCTCTCAATGAACACAAATGAATGTTGCTGTGTATCTGCCGAATGTGCAAATAAGCAACTATTAGCATTAAGCTATTGTATGAAACAGACATTTCACTGTTTGCATATTATTTGCATTATATAAAATGCAAGTGTTTATGTAAAAAAACAAACATTTGCATACTTTTTGAAAAGTCATTACTTTTGCAGGTTTTTGTTCGTAAACCAAAGTATTGGACGGACTGAAACTTTGATCGGCTAGTGGCATGATGAAATGTTACAGGATCATCAAATTCTTTAGGATTGATCCTCCGGGGACCATGACTATCTGTACGAAATTCCATGTCAATTCATGCAATGATATTTCAGTCTGGACCAGTGGGCAAATCCAAGGTCTGAAAAGTGAAGCCAATGCTGAAGTGCCTTAAACTTGCATTCTCTCTAATAGCCAGCAGGGGGCGACTCCTCTGGTTGCAAAAAGAAGTCTGATTGTATAGAAGTCTATGAGAAAATGAGCCTACTTCTCACTTGATTTATTACCTCAGTAAACATGAGTTTATGCTCTCAATCGCTAGTTTCAAGTCTTCTTCATTACAGCATGATGTTCATTTAGTAAATTATGGTCCCATTTAGAGTCAAATAGACCATAAAGCAGGGTATGCTTTAGGGCGTGGCTACCTTCTGATTGGCAGGTTGCTACCACGGCGTTGTCCGTCTGGGCGTTGTCCATGTTTTCGTCTTACAACTTTAACCCTTTCACAGTATGTTCTCAACTCATGAAAGTTAATAATAACCTTTTTGTTGGCCAAAAAATGTCTTATTCAGTGTTTGGTTGTACTTAGCTCCACCCTCTCATGTTACTTCTGGTTGCAAATAACCAAGATGGCGACGGCCAAAATGTCGAACTCGAGGTTTCAAAACGGCAGTCCACAAACCAATGGGTGATGTCACGGTTACTACGTCCACTTTTTAGATACAGTCTATGGTCTGGACCAAAGTGCTGGACAGACAGATCGAGCCATAATTCAGGATACTTATTTTTGCATGTAAATTTTATTAGATAATCTGAGGGAGGTGGGGTCATTAGTTTTGAGTTGAACCCAGGAAGTATATTTTATTTGGTTTTAGCTCAGTTGTCTTCATTTCTTTCATTTTACTGATCCCCCTCAGTTTTCATCTTATCATGTATTGGCTCTCAAAACGATAATAAATTCAGATGAAGTTCTGTGAGAAGTTGATGAGAGAAAAGCTGCTAAAATCATAAAGACACCACAGTAACTGTGGAAAGCGCTGTGTTGTGTCAAAGTGGTGTGAATAGAAAGAAGAGTCACTCTCACCGGACTGCTTTTCTTCTTCTTTTCAACGTCATTTGTTGACTCCATCCTTCTGGTTATCACTGCAGTTTATTTTTGACCGCTTGCTCCACCAGCATCAAAGTTATACCTGCCTGCTCTCACAGGATCACAATCCTAATGGCGTCCTTTAAAGCAGAGCCCTGCACACACACACGGCCCCGCGGTCGCACATCGACTCGACTCACGGTTCGTATAAAAATACTGTCATTCTTAAAGTATTGGTACTAATAAAACGGGGTATCGTACCGTTTTTAACGGCGGGGAATCACGATAATCACGCCCCTACTATATGTAGAGGTACTGTATCTTGTAATGTACTTTATATATATAATGTATATTGTACTACAAACTTATTTTTGTAGTTTTGTGACAGGTTACTGTGTATAAAGGAATCAATGCACAACATCACCCAAGACACTTGTGTGAAAAGTGAAAAACAAAAGGAAACAATCGGCCTACAGACTGCTCCTTCTCACTCTTTACAGCTCCCACTGCAAATAAGATGGTCAGCGCTGTTTCTGCCCCAGCCTCCACACCAGTGAGACCAATCTTTACCAGAGGCATACAGTATCGCAGTTCTCCCACCGAGGCCTCACAGTCACCCACCAGAGAACATTACTGACTCTGACAGGGAATACGAGACCCTAATGAAGACCTTAATACACTTCCAAAGGCACAAATCGTCTCATGCAACATGAAACCAAATAGCAAGCGCCGCTGCTTTATCTTTCTCTCGCTCTTCTGTCTTCGCTCGGACTGTTGATGTGGAAAAGCACGAAAAGAAAGGCAGTCGTGTCACAGAAGATTTTCTGGAGGCCTTGACAGAACGGATGGGTCTCCATTACTGTAATGAGGCTACAGGAATGGCCGCCACGCTTCCCTCATTTACGCCATCTCAGCCCGCGTCTCCTCCAGGGGATACACTCTTTCCTCTATAATAGCCTACTCAGTCTTCTTTTACTCCGTCTCCCTTTTGCTCTTTGCTCTCATTCCCTTTTTACTATCCCAGAAATTTACAAAAGGTGTGTACATTTGTGTGTGTGTGTGTGCTTGAGGGAGAAATGTATCACATGAGAAGCTTAAGGTTAATGAGGAGCGCTGGTTTGTGTCTAGCTACTAGACCTTCATAGCATGAACACGGGGGGGTTCATAAAAATTTACAGTATCACCTTTTACGCTGCTTAAATAGTAAGGTAGGGTATTCAATTCAACTATTTTGGGATGTACGAGAAAAATGTTACTGTTAATCACCTTTGGCCATGTTCAAAAGGTAGATGGCAGAAGGAAGGTTGGGGAAAAAAGTGGGGCTGCACAATTAATCAAAATGTTATCAAAATTGCAATTTACTGCAATTTTCAAATCGTTGTGGGCATAATATTTGTTAAAGGCAAAATGTGTACCATTATAAATTAAATAATGTTGTGCTGCAGAGATATTCTGGCCTACACATCATATTCTACAGACTTAAGAAGACATTTTTGTTTAGTACAGATTCCTGCAAAAATCACACAGTAATTATTGTAATGTTTTTTAATAAAAAATAAAAATCATTCCCTCTAAAATCGCAAATCATATCGCAATTGCAATATCAGTCAAAATAATCGTAATTAGATATTTTTTCAAAATCATTCAGCCCTAAAAAGAAAGGTAGAAATAGTCTGTTTAAACTTTGCTGTTTTTCACAGTTTACAAGTCATTCGCAGCATCTCACCACTGGAAGGAATCTGTTTCTCTCGCTTGTGTAATTTGTATGGAAGATTAAAAATGCCTAAATAAAAACAAACCAAACAAAGAAATAACGTCAAATACAATAAAAAATAGTATGTGTATTTCCTTTTTACGCATCTATGTATTTACTGTGTTATAACAAAAATATATTTCGAAAAGACAATTATTTAGCATTTTGTCTTTAATAACTGAATGAATTGTTTTTCATTGTGATATGAATTTTACATATCACATTAAAGTCAAATCACAACACAACACAACACAACAAAGTCATTTTTTTTCATGATAAGGTGCAGGGGAGTTTTTTCTTTTCTTTTTCATTTTTAAGATGGATATCTGTTGTCAATGCCAAAATGAAAAATAATTATCTGTCCAATCAGTCTGTACATTTAGTTACATTTGTCATCGACTGTGATTGACGAAAAGTGAAATGATTGCCCATTTAACGTGTTGTTTTTTTTTTTTATTAAATTACGACACATACATAAAAAGGAAATACATATAACGTGTATTGCGTTTCACTTTTTTACTTTGTTTCATTAGTTTTGTTTCGGCAGTTTAAACCTTCCACATCTCTGAGGAGCACAAACACCAAGTATGTATGTTAGTGCTGATCATTAGAACTCTGAAATGTTTACTCGTTTAGTTTTGCTTTCTTGAACATATGCAGCAATAACTGCTAGAGTGTCTGTCGTTTTTCATGGAGTGAGATTTGTAGAATAAAACAACAATACTTGGCTGCTAAAGGATAGAGCTAGGTTTCATACAATTGTTCATTCATGCATATTTTGAAGCCTGGCATTACAAGACAAACCAAAAGAAAAGTGTTAACCATCCAGTGATCAGCTTCTGACTTATTTGAGTGGTTGCAAAGCTGTTGTTTCCTTGCCTTATCACTAGGCCCTGAACTCCAGCATTATCAAGTGTTAAATCATTACTTTCAGCACAGCGTTCTGCATATTAATCAGTCAATTTATCTGTCAGCTTTAACAAATAACAGAAGACAAGTTTGTTATTAGAATACTGTGGTGATTACTGAATGCATCATTGTCTCATAGCAGTGTCTGGGCACTGTCTAATGATTGCTTTGAGGCTGTGCTTTGAGGCTGTTTCATCTTAACATTCAATTTCATCTTTAACTTTTGAACTTTCCCAAGGTTTGATGTTTTTGTTCTAATATTTCTGAAATTTTTTTTGTAAATAAAACTTTTTTTAATGGACTCCTGTCTTCACCTTTTGCATTGCTTATCTCCCTTCCACAGCTTTTCAGGGCCAAACAACTTCACTTTAAAGGCATTGCATGTGTGTCAATAGTCAATAATTATGACAAAGTTTTCAAAACCTTCCATTCAAGATCATCAGTATTGGACTCTGTGAAACCTCGGTTGACTTTCATTGACCAAGATTTTTTTTTGGTCAATGTAAATGTAAATAAAAGTCTATAAAAAAAGCAAGTCTGTGCGCAGCCCACCTCCTTCAAGCTGTTAAGAGAACCAAAGCTGCCAAAACTAAAATTAAGTTAATGGGGTCAAGGTGCTTCTTCATTTGAATGCCAACTTTTTAAAAAATGTCTGCACATGGCAACTACAGAATGATTAAGGCAAGATTGTGGTTATGGCTAATAAGTTATGGTTAAGAGACTCCTCCAAAGAAGAACGACAGCATGCCCCACAGTGCCTCTATTGGCCGAAAGAAGTCAGGTTAAGTTATAGAGAGCCAAAGTCATGACGTCATGTCAACAAAACACCGGAATTCAACTTGGGAGGGAGACTGCTGTTCATTTCATGTTTTTAACCGACAGTCGTTGTTTTTTTAAGCATGACCACAATTATCCACTAACTTAAAATATGTGTTTATTATTGTAACAATGACGATGAACAACATATGTTTGACCCAAACCAGGATCTTTTCCCTAAACCTTTTTCATTTTTGTGCGCACACCTAACCAAACCTCCACCTCAATATCATGAGTATGGTTTAAAAAAAAAGGTAAACATTAACATCAACTCTGCGATGGACACAAACTCCCATCCTCTGCATCAAAGTTGGACTCCCTACACACTCGTTCATAACCGCAACCTCCACGCATTCACTTTCTGCCTCGCCACATAAGGTACAAGACTTACTGCATTGGCTCTTAGCGTAGGCATTGGACGTAAATGTTCATAATGGATAAACACCACTGAAATATTATAATAACAAAAATTATACCTATAATTTTTATTGAAAACCAGCCGTGAGCATTCACAGTCTGGGCTAAAAATCCCAAATAAACCTATAGAATCATGATTTTTTATGAAAGGTTGAAGTTTGTATCAGGTAATCTAGTCCATGTGATAGTTTTCAAATATGTTTTAGAGGTGCCCTGCCTTGTTAAGAATTGATTTGTCACAAACAGTCTGCCATTCTCAACAGAGAACTGATTAAGTGATGCTCACAATGAGCACAAGAACTGATTAAGTGATGCTCAAAATGAGCACAAATATCAGGCCTTTGAAAGCCTCACTGAAAATTGCTACAAAACTGTGTCTAAAGACGGGCATTAGTTAACAGCCAGGCAGTAATGGAACAAATGGAGGAAAGTCAGCAGTATTGCTACTTGCCCTTGAGGAGCTACAGAGATTACTGTAGGAGTTTTACAGGAGTCTCATGCATTTCTAAATGTTCATTTTTACTGTACGTGTTTGTACTATCCATGAAATGTTAAATTATGATGGTGGCGTTTAATATAAATCTTATAAACAAATTAATAACACCTTTAAGGCCGAGTTGAAAATAAAAAAAATAATAATTCTGTTGTGTTCATAATGAGGTGTTCAGAGAATTGTGGATAAGCTGGATTGTCTGGAGGTACTTGGCAAAAATTTGGCATATAATGCACACCACAAATCGCACTTTTGTATAGTGTTTTTACGAAACTGTAGAGCAGGAGGTTATACAGCTGGACGATATGGCCAAAATCTTCTATCCCGATTAGGGGTGGGCGATATGAGCTAAAATGTATATCACAGTATTTCTTTTGCTATTTGTGATGACGGTATTACAAAATTAAAAGTGATACTCCACTTAAAACATGATTCTACCTCTTTTCTTTATATTGGCAATGTAAGGGGGAAATATCTTAAGAAAGAAAAAAAAAGAAGAAATAAACGGATGTGTTTTTTGGCTCCAGATAAGACTGAAAATGAGGTATAGGTCTACATGTGTTTTGGGAGGAGTGGCCTGCCCCATAATGTAAATGTAATGCGAATAATTGAGAGTAAATAATAACAGTCATGCTGTTGTTTTGAGTTGTGGGTGAACTGTAGCCGATTGCCGAGCAACCTGGATCTCAGCAATAAAGAATATTTGGAAAAATTAATGTTGTTTTTTCACATATTTACTGTTTATTTATTATTCAAATGAATTTACGATATCCACTAAGGTAAGATATCCCTAAGAAAAATATAAACAATAGACATTTTTTTAGTATTTTATATCACCGAGCCCTAGTAGATTAATTCATTTTATGTGCTCTTACATTGGTCCATATGGGTTTTGAATTCCCTTTCATAGCCATAAGACGTTGGCATGGTGATTGGTATTATAGTATTTTTGTCTAGGTCATTTTTTTCATTATCTTTTCTGATGTTAAATGTTCTTTTTTCCCTGTGGTGTGCAAAATGAAGTGGAGTGTGTTTGACAACATGAAGCTGGGTGCGTGGGTTGTGATTTTAGATCTTTTAGAAAATACCCATGTGAAAAATACAGGTCGAACACCTAGCATTAATACAGAATTTAATAAAAGAGACTATAGATGCATGACATTTCACTCCGAGAGTCTTCCAATCCCAGCAGCCAGGGTTTAAATGCTATTGATCCAATTTTAGAGCACAGAGAAGTGGAGAATTGCCCAACCAGAGTTACTAAAGTCCTCCAAAAGCATGCCTCTCAGGTACCTGTTCAATAGCACATGAAATCCTTCCCAGCTTTTTCATTGTTTGCACACACTATAACAGGTAGATGAATGCAGGCATTACACAAAGCGACAGCAAACACACAGAAGCTTAGGCTCTGTGTTTGCTCATTCCCCCTAAAACGTGAATCGTGTGTGTATGTTACAGTATTAGTTTTTGGAAGCGCATCCACTGTGTTGGGATTTTATGAAATATGTATTTAATCTCAATCAGAATGTAAATTAATGGCACATGGTAGTTTCACCCTGGGGTACAGGGTCTCCTGAGTAAGATCAACTAATTAACTCATTGCCAGAAGAAGTACTTTTATCAAATTTCTCACTCTAATTGGAGGACAGGATGTTCATTTCCAGTGCTTAACGAGCTCAGCGCACACAGTTTTAGTAGTGATTGCAATGTGGAGTCTGCTGCAAGTTTTAAAAAATCATAGCAAAATCATTGTCTATAATGATATTAAAATCTGTAATAAAGCCAAAAGGATCATGCATTAATAATGAGTAACAATTCATAAGGATTGACTATAATCACTACATTGTTTAGAACAGTTAAAACCTGTCATCTTTACCTGGTAATCTCTTATGTAGTTTTAAATGGTCTTAATCTGCTAGCCTGAGATCGATTGCTTCTGTCTCCACCCACATACCTTGGGGAAATCGTGGGATTTTCCTTGTTCAAGTAAAAGTTCTCACTAAGGAAACATCACCCTATCACTCTTGATTATGTATTGCACATAGCTGAGAGCCTCCACAATGAGCGGTAGAGTACTGGTTGATGGTTGATAGTTGATAATAGCAGACTCACACTGCAAAGCGTATAGAGTATATACCTGCTCTCAGCAATTGATTGGCCACAGTTCAAAGCGTCCACAGTACAGCACCTGGCTGAATCATTTCCATACCCAACACCTGTCTCAACAGTACGCCAGTGGCATGAAAGACCATCTGACTTGAAACAGCCAACTCAGCAGTTCAGACACTGCTTTGTTTTAATGGTCACAGATTATTGGGACGGTTGACCCCTTTGACGAGAACGGTCCGCTCAGCAGTACAGTGTGGACGTTATATGTGCACACCAAAGACTTAAGGAATAAGCTAGGAGCTGGTGGTGGTGTATGACCAACAGTGCTCGGAGTAGGTCGGCACTTTCACTCTTTGGTGTATCGTCACTTTTTATTGCACACCGGCACTTCTCACAAGCTGCTGGTACTCTGTTCTGCCCTCTCCATATCAGCTTCTCTGAGTGATTCATAATGGCCCTAAATAAACTGCATTAACCAGGGAGCACGGGGGCACTTAGTACCCAGGAGGCACAACATGACCCATCCTCGACTGTCTGCTCTTCTCTGTCGGCGGCTAGTCTAAAGGCTGGACCACACTAAAAGATTTTTGCTAATCTTAACAGATTTTGAAAATGTGAGAGATCCCACAACGACATGATATGTTAAATTTAACAGTTTTGTTCCTATAGTGTGTGGTGAGCAACGATTTGGCCAAAACATCACACCACATACCAACAGATTCCATTCATGAACAAGAGTCCCAGCTATAAAAAAACAGAAATCTCGCGACATCTCTCGTGATCAAACGTGACTTTAGTATATACAAACATGGCGGATGACGGGCAGGAAGAATTAGCGATGTTAGTTTTTGCACTACTTTGTACTGATTATTCATAAAGGATGGATGGATTAAGTCATGGAGACATGCTGAATAAACACTTGCGTTGTTGCCACAAATTAAAAAGTTGGTCCTCCACTTCTGGGGTCTATCTTACTACTACCTAATGCTTCACGTTTTGCATTAGCTCATGCATTAGCCTCGGCCGCCGTTACGGCGGTGGTCGTCCTTCCTTCTTCAGTCAGCTTGGTTCTCAATTGGCTATCGTTCTTTCCCACGTGACTGCGTCATCGGCTGTCCTCGGGGTTCCCAACACACAACAGGATGCCCGATCGTAAATACTGAACATGTTTAATATTTACGATTTGAGATCGGTGCGACCAGGATGGACTTCCGAGCCGATCGGGGGTTGTAAAAAACACTCTTAACATACCTCACACCACAGGAATATCTGCAAAGATAATCTTTAAAAACATAAAAAAACTGGGGCTTTGGTGACGATTGTCGGGAGGGGGGGGAATCGGGCCCAAAATCGGCTTGATTCTCGTGTAGGCATTAGTAATGTGACATTAACCTCACAATAATGTTGGCCTGGCTCCAAAAGGGCAACACAGAGAGAACATGAACAGAGTCACAAGATGACACAGCAGAGCTTCAAAAGTCAAATCCGACGTTACTAATGCAGGAATCCAGGAGCAACAAGCTAACGTTAGCGGCACTCCTAGTAAAGGACCTGTCGATGTAACGCCATCACCAGCAAAACCACCAGCAGCTACCACCACCAAAATAACATGAGTCAAGATGAACGGCTGTTGGTCAAAGGATCAAATGCTGTATTTTTGCTCCCAGAACAACTGGCTCATTGTCAAAGACTGATACACACGCCAACATCAGAATAAGAGGAGTACTGGCACATATTTTTTTCCACTTCAAGCACTAATGACTAACCAATTATACTAACTTAGAGAAATTACACGTCCATAAGTGGGCACTTCTTCTCACTTCAGAGGAGCAGGAGCCCAAACTAATTAGGAAGTCACTTGGATTTGACTTTATTCATAGCAGAAAGTCAGTCATATCTAATAAATTATGAAAGCATACTGGGCTAAAGGACTAACAAGCTTCAGTTTGCAGTGTATGGTGAAAGTGTTGATGAAAAAGTTTAGCTTTAAAAAAAACAGTCATCTATCCAAAATAACTATTTTTGTGGTCTTTATCTCCTACAGCAATGCAGGACTTTTGCCAATAGGAGTTTGGTCAAATTGGCCAAATACTGACAAATTAAATTGGCCACATAGTGCCAACCCTCCTCTTCTTACTGGCTCCCAATTCACAGCAGATGTTATGTTAATATTTGCTAAAATATAAACTATCAATATTGACTTCATGTGTGCTCCAAACACAAGAAGCCGCCCAGCAGTCAAAAACACAACTTTAACTTTGAAGTGCTCCTGAAGTGACAAAAACGGTTTTAAAATCCAGGCTTTACTGTATTTATTTGAACTATCTTTTAGTCAACCTGTGTTTCGTGCTATTACCAGGAGTGACTCAGCATCATGGAACAACATTGGACTCATTATTTTTCACTGGTTCAGGTTCTTGCTGAAGGGAATTTAGCTTTGTTGCTCTGTTTTCCTGCTCCGAGTACACCTGCTCATTCATGATGACGCAGGTCTGGTTGACAGAGTGGGAGAGAGTCTTTGATTTGAGGTTGTGGCTGCCAAACTCTTCCCTGCTTGCCTCAGGTAAAAGCCAGTAACCTTTAACTATTGCTACTATATCATGACCTTAATGATGACAATTATTCCGTTTATTTAACGGTGGGAGAGATATTTAGTTTTCAGCTAATCCTAAAAGCTGTTACACATGTGCGATTAATTTTTTCGATCTGTTGTTTTTGTCATGAGTACTTTCACACAGAACAAGAATATTATGCGCCAAAAAAGCGCCGTAATTTTTTTATTTTTTGCGGAACAGGGTCGATTTTCTGAACTTTCACGCCGTGAATAAAGGCATCAACCAGTCACGTTGTGCGGAACCGGTTGAGTTGTGCCTATAATTAAGAAACAACAACAACACTGAGACTTTGTAGTCCGAACCAGGATGGCAAGCAGATGCCAGATCCACTCCTTCTGTTCTGATCTTTCAAAATAAAAGCCCTAGGCTTATAATATTTGCAGGCGAGTATTTTGCATTTTCGTGCTGTTTATTCATCATACCCCCAGTGTGTAAAGCAGGGCTCTTAACAAATTTTTTCACCATCCTCCCAGAACCGTCCCGAAATACAACCTAAGCCGTCCCGAAATGAATGTGGACTGTCCCAAATTTAAAATCTTTGTTTTTTTTACATTATCATTAGTTAATCATTCAAAGTGACCTTTAACATAAATCAAACATCAAAAGTGGTTTATTTTTGTTCATACATTTATAATTTATCCCAAACTTTTTTTTTATTTTTAAAATTAACTTAATTTTTTTTTGTTTTTATTTATAATTTGCATGTTTGTTTTGATTTTGATGTTAAAAATGCTGCTAAGTTAAATTTAAATATTCTCTATGTGTAAAAAGTAGCATTTGGTCAAAAAACAAGATTTTGCATATGGGCCCCCAAAAAGCTAGAACCGGCCCTACTAGCTGTGCGTTTGAAAGTTTGAGGAGCTGCTGGACAAAATGCACTTGTCATGGGGAGAGGAGCAGCATGTTGGTACGGACAAAATGTGTTCGAGAGATCTCATTGCAGCCTTATCACCCAGAGGAGATGAAGAGAAGAGTAAGTAAGTAAAAGAGTGGTTAACATTAGTAACATGATTTGAGCTGTTGCAGAGTTTTGACTCAATATAGTTAACGTAACGTTATCATCCACTCACTCACTGTAAATGCAAACGTCGGCTGCCGACTCGTTAGCGAACTTAACTGTAACGTTACCGTTAACATCAAACAGTCTAACGTCAGCTAACTTGTAACGTTAATACTAGAAAAGCTTTTCTCATTGACTTTGGAATAATTTTCCGTTGCTGCTGCAGCTGTCGTGAGGTCAGAGGCCGGCGGTGTGTGCTGCGTGTGTGTGTATGTTGTCAAGGAGGTTTAATAATAACGTCGGCTACACACAACGTGCAGTCATTTTCATCGCCACTCATTCTGATGTAACAGGTATTTTTCTTTCAACTCTCGTCCCAAAATCGTCCCAAAATTAATTTTCATCCACAAGGATCATATTTTTTTCGGCCCCGGGACTACGGGATGTCCTTAAGCTCGAGCCGTCGTAAAGGCCTTAAGGCTTCAGACATTTTCCTCCTAATACTGTCTTTCATGGGAGGTTATTCTTGGTCAGTGAGGGTCTAAGGTTGGGGGGCATTTTTCTCCTTTTATCACTTTAATTTCTTATTCTATAATATGTAAGAGCCCTTTGATAATGAACTATGAACTAAGGGGTATTCACACACACACAGATACAGTTCAGTACTCACACAAAAGTGGTAAGGGCTTTGAGGTCTTCTTTGACAAGAAGCTATCATCAACAAAGAGCCTTTGGTGTTCGCTGTGATCGTTTCATTATTCAGACATTCCTGAACCATGATCCATTTTGTATCCACATGTACCTTTCCACATTAACAAATGTTCGGTATTAATCCTCAGAAGAGATACAGGCCACGGTTCAAAGGAAAAGCACATAAGTCAATCGACAGGTTGCCAACATAGCCTATTTCATCTTGAAACAGCGTGCATTCTCACACCGTTTCATCTACCAATCAACTTAACACATGCCTTGAGATGAATAGAATCCATTATCTTTCCTCCACTTTGAAGGTCAGCCAACTAACTTTTAAAGTTATTGTCCAAAAAAAATAAAATAAAAGGACACAGCAGTGGTGGGAAAACATTTCCACTTTCAAGAGCTACCTCGCTGGATGTCTGAAATTTCTCATTTGGAGTTGACAGGGTGCTGCTGGGAGCAGAGCAGCATCACTCAGGGACGGCTCTCTGGCTGTGGCTCCTATCTCTCATTTTCTCTCTCTTCTCTGCAAATACGCCCCCATACCTACTCACATAACCCAAAGACAGCCAGGCTGCGCAGCGGTGTGGGCTCCCCACTCACAACAACGCAGCGTGTTGGCAGGCTCACAGCAGAGAGGCACTATAGCTGTGCTTCACAACAGTATCATTGTGCCAGGTGATGTATACGTGTTGCTGTAAAGCTAAGGATTGTAGTATAGCCTTGATTGGTAAAGAATGTGGTGGAACTCTACACACAGAAACCTTCATTACAATTAATAAAACTGGACTTAACCCCTTTAAAAGTCTGACGGCCCGCCAGCAGGCCCGGCCTCTATTCTGTCTTTCAGAGGTTGAGACGGGCTGAAAGTGAAGATACTGGTATCATATGAAACTGGAAAACCTAAGGAATCCACTGGTACCAACCATGTCATGCTAGCTTGTCGGGAAGATTGCTAAATAACGCTACGAAGTTAGGCAAAATTTTGGCCATTTCATTGTAGTGAGACCATTTTTTTTAAACGTGACCTCACTGTATAAAATATCTTGTTGTGATCTCTATGATAATCACAGCCTCATGAAACTTTACAACCTCAAACTGCAGACCTAGGGCATTCAGAGGATGGATGGTTTTCCTAGCTATATTGACAATAAGGGGGTTTCTGAGCTGTTTCTAGAACAGAAGTGCTCGCCATCCATTCACTGAAAAATGTAATTCTTGCAGAAATCTCCAAATGTCAAAAGTTTTTTAAACCAAATCACAGCGTGGCTTTTTCTATGGTGTTCCTCAAGGTCTTGGTGTCTTAATGTGGTATTTTGGAGGGATTATTGACCATTTTTATCAATTCTCAAGTGGTAAAAAATGGTTAAATTTAGCACCAAATCTGTGTAACAAATGGTATCAACCCAAAAATTGCTGCAACAATTTATGAGACATAATAGAGGATGGGAATGGCCATCATATACTTCTATCATAATATTCTACGCTCTTATACACTTTCACAATTTATTTTCAATAATTAATTCATTTATTAATTCATTTTTATTTCTTATTAATGACTAGAACAACTTGACACACAGTGCTGAGCTGCATCTCAAATTAATCTTCAGGTTCCCAACTTTCAGATGATGTACACCACTTCTATGTGACACATACTGCTGACTTTTTATCTACCCCTGAACATCCCTTGTCCCCCACCCCTACCCCTCTAAAAAAAACAAGAGGGTGGAATGGTAAGGGGTTAATTAGGAAGCAAAGTAAACAAGCTAATAGGATGAGTGGTGCAGCGCAGTAAGCTGGCAGGATGTGGTTTCAGACTCTTGATCTGGTGAGGATTTGAGAGAAAGGTTTGGTACATTTTTGCTACAACCCTAATGACATTTCCATGAGCCATGGCCCATGACAATGCCCTTTAGTCCTCAGACATTCATGAAGTAATTAATAGTTGATTTAGAGGGATTATACTACATGAACGTGCCTTTGTTTTGGTGACCTTGGAGAGGTTGTCTAATCTCTCTAATTGAGTGGTTGTAAACACTATTGTTCCCACTCTGTTCCAATGTCAATTTTGCTCCTGTTTGTTGACGAGTTCTCGCACGGCATCATCAAGTGTTTGCACCGCGAGTGGAGGTATTATGACAATCTATTTATCTAGAAGCTATTTGGCGCCACGAGACACTGCTTCCAGTGAAATGCTCCGGATCAGGGAATAGTGCTCATAATTAATGTATTCAAACCAAAAGAAGAAAAATAACTTTGCTTTGGAAGTCACATGTAATATTAAAACCGTGTTTTCAGTGTTCTCTTGTCTGCAGCCCTCTGCACAGCAGTAGGGGGGAAAAAACGATACTAAATATTCATACTTTAATAGTATTTCTGCATTTTACAATGCGATGATGGATTTCGCTGTCTATGCCCTCCTTGAAAACCCAGTTTCATACATATTTAATAAGGTCCTCTAAACAATTTTTACATTTTGTCATCTTCAATGATGCATGCCATCAAACTCACGCGGGAAAAGTGCTTCGTTCCACCCCCATTGTCTGCACCACCACCACCACCACACCCAGTTTGTTCGACTGCCAACTTTCACAGGTCTGTATTTATTACGAAACCTCTTAACCCTGGCTCAAATGGATGGCTGCGGTCCCAAAGAAGCTATAATGGAGCACGTTCGTATGATGCATTAGTAAACGAAGACATGAATTTGAATGATATGATTGCGCCTCTCAAATAGCACGTCTAGAGAGTGTATATGCGCCCGAGCTAAGTGGGATACATTAATCACAACAGCCCCGAGGTGGTTTCAGTGCATGCTAAAGCAAATGTTCCTGTTCATTGACAGCGGTGGAGAATGGTTGCAGATAAGACACACGTTCGGGGAAATAAATCAATACACGAATGAACACTGAGCCTTCACAATAACTCCCAGCACACTCAGTGATATCTAGTGAGATATACCTGTACGTTTTAATGTATAGAATATTTTGCAGGCATTAACAGAATTGGTTTTGTTCACCCACATCTACATGCGGAAATGGGAACTGAGCAGCATGCAGTGCGATGGTGTAAGATAACGGCAAGGAAAAATATGAAACCCCCTATGAATGTGTGTATCCTTATGTACGATGGCCCGAGACATTGTCCTGGACCCAAATTAACCCGTGTTGTATCACTGAACAGCTTGTGACAGTCCATTTCATCCTGACAGAGACACTACAACTCTGCTGGAAGGGAACCAACTGAGAGAAAAACATGGAAATTGACACTTAAGATACAGTGACAGTCAGCATTCACACCATCACCTCTCTCTCACACACACACACACACACACACACACACACACACACACACACACACACACACACACACACACACAGAGTTACAGAGTTTTGCGTCAAGCACTCAGATGTCCTCCTCCAGAAAACTCACAATTAATTCTTGTAATAGGATTTTCGCTTCCCCTTTTCTCCTAAATTTATCTCGCTAGGTTGGTCACAGGAAGAGATAACCTTTGATAAATGAACACTTACAAATCGTACAAACACACACGATAGAGATAATATTAAATAGTCAAGAGTATCATTTGGTCTCTTCCCCCATCTGCAGCCACGGGCTTTCACAGAATTCATAAAAGCAAAACCTCATTAATTTGGATTAGAGGATGAAGCAAACATTCCCACACATCTTTTTGTATCCAGTGAAATGAATAGAAGAAGCAGGACTAAACCTGCAGACTTATCTGTACTTAGGTTTTTGCAATGGCCTGTCTTATTCCCACAAAACCCAGAACCATGACGTTAGTTTATTTGTTTTCCTCCCACAGCTTTATGGCAAAGGGACTCTGTTTATTATTAACTTTGTGCATGTACTAAATCTTAATATGTCCTACAATATTTACTAGTTAGTCAATATCTGACTAATCTGAGTAAGATTTATATTTTTTACATTTTACATTGGGATTTAAACCCATTAGTATTTCAGTTCTTTTTACATGTAATAATAATAACATGACACCATCATCTTTCTTGAATAAAGTTTTATGGTATTGACCTTCCTTTGACTCTGAATTTTCTTTTGTCTGTTCAGCCCACGATAGCCTGCGACGTGAACCTTTATTTTCATTCAACTTCTTCCAAAAGCACTTGAACATTTTCATGAAATAATTCAAATTTTACGTTAAGGCAGCACTGACTCGGCTCTGGCGTCATCTCAGGGCCATTTGTCGTGTAAGCCTTCACATTAATGCAGATGTAGTAGAGTGATCCCCTGACTCCTCACGTCAAAATTTGTATTTATTCAATACTGTAGTTTGCAACCAAACACCGGCAAAGCTAATGACATTCTCATCAGCCTCAGGATTTAGTGATAATTAGCAGATGTTACACGACAACATGCCAAACTAAGACGGTGAACATGGTAAACATTATACCTGTTAAACATCCCCATGTTAGCATAGTAGGGATGGAACGTTTCAAGTAAAACATCTGACCCGTTCGGTTTGCTAGTCACAGTTTAACCACTGTATTTCCCGACCTTTATGAACAGACACGACTAGGAATTGTCCAACATGTCCTACGTAACTCTTACTAAAGATGGATGGACATTCAGGCCTACGGAACGTTACTAAACTGTGACTGTCCACCACAATACTTCAGAGTGGGAGATAAAAGCTACGTTTTGCAGACGTGTCCCCTTTATGAGAGCCACACAAGTGAGCATCTCTCTGATGCACTGACACAAGCAGTGACGGATTGGAAACTGGGGAGGGGCAACAGCACAGTTGTGTTTTTTTATTTACTAATTCTTTTTAAATAACACAGTGGCACTTTTCCTTTTGATAAGGAATCCAGCCATATTCCTTTCCAAATACTGCACTTTGATTTTGAGTGGAAAAACTAATCTTTCAATTAAGAACTGACAATCAGGAAATTGAGACCCCAAAACCGTGATATGAACCGAACAGTGAATTTTGTGAACCATTCCACCCCTATAGCATAGCATCACAAAGAGGGAAAAGACCATAACATTAAAAGATTTGGTTACCTCAGACCGTCGAAGCTTCAAAATGACTGACTGAACTTCAGGAAGCGATTCGATTTTGTCCCTCATTTCTTACAGTGTAGTCATGTTAGGAAGGGATCACTTCACAGCCGGCATGTAGAGGAGAAATTATCACAGTGACGAAAGACGTATGAGCACAAACTGTATGCGCTCAATGCAGAAAACCAAGGCACTATTTAAAATGATTGAAATACATGTTTGACTGAGACCGCATGGTTGAAACAATAATGTGGATGACTTTAAAGCTTATGCAACGATAAAACCGCTCGAGTTCAAAGTCTGTCCATCGACGGTAATTAACTGAGAGATAACGCACTAACTTTTAACCTCACTCCAACTTCTAACTTCAAAAACAAAAAAAAGGTCATTAATTGCTTTTCCTCCCACCCATGTGGCTGATTTAATTTCACATAAAAGCCTCCTCTCCCAGTTGGAATCATTTCAATCATAAAGCCTCCCTCTCTCTCCCTCGCTGTCCCCCCTCTCTGAAATACGACCGCGTACAACCGCCAAAAACGACTTTGACTTTTCGACTATCAACAGGTGCGGCGAGCCATCCTGAATATACATCGTGTCCTCTGCCGAACAAATTGACTGATATCATTTAAAGGATTAACATCATTAGGCCTGTTAGATAATGTACCTCGAGCTTACACAGACGGTATTCGCCAATGCATTGATGATAAATACTGTAAATAGAGCAGGATTCAGAGGACAAGGACTCTACTGCAATGTGTGTCTGCTATCCTGTAATCAAGTTCAAATTCCATTAAGAGAGCCCTGTCTTCAGCAAAATTTCTCCCTCATTAAAAGGTTTAGAGACTGCTCCACTTTCCCGTATCCACTCCCACTCGAAAACATGCTCCTGCCTAATTCATTTACCCATGCTTCCTATACACACCAACGGTATAATTGCAGTGGTAATGAACGTGCAAAAGCAGCAAATTGGGATGGGAATAATATTAGTAACCCAGCAACGCTCGCTGCTCCTTCCAGCCTAACCACCACCATCTCTCGGTACACGCATGCACGGGTCGGACCCACACACATGCAGAGCGAACGCGACCACAAACTGATACATCTGCTCTCGGAGCTCAGTTTCCTGGTAGGACTGATTCTTTGCCAGTGTGCAGCTGGCACTCCTGAGGCCTAAAGGGGGTCTAGCGGGATCTCTCTGCCCTAGTCAGCTATGCAAAGCAACAGCTGAAGGTCACACGGCTTAGGTCACGTGGTTTAAAAAAAAATAAGCCCATTACATGTTTATCAACAGCAGAAAGAAAATAGGGGGGGCTTTCAAAAAGCAATTACCCATGATATTCCAAAGTTGCATAATGGTATTCATTTTTCATGGAGGGGTTAGAGGGTGATATTAGAGCCAAAAAAGGCAGCAGTTTTGATCAGAGGCTGAAATGGATAAATGGGAGTGAGTATGAAGGGATGGATAAAGAGTCCGAGCCTCGAAGTAAATACGTTTCAAAGAGACGAGTGAATCATATCCCCAAAATTAGAGTCGGGAAGTGAAGAGCACATAGTGTGCTTCTGCTATGGGAGTTTAAAGGTGCACTTTTTCATCTGTATAAACACTGTTTTGAAAAAGTTAACACAGTATGTATCGAAATGCATCAAGAGGTAAAGACTACCAGCTCTGAGTCTGAGCCACACTATGATACTGTGGAGCAAAGAGTATGATGCCACAGTATATCATGTTTACCATGTTAATTATATGAGTTTAGCATCGGCTAATTAGCACGAAACACAAAGTAGAGCTGATGCTGATGGGAATGTCATTAGCTGTGCAGATCTTCGCTCAAAACTTGAAATTTTGACCTGATGATGGCGCTAGAGGAAAAGTCAGAGAATCACCAAAAATCATTGTGTGTACCAAATTTCATCCATCCAACAGCTGTGGAAACATTTGGCTCAAAACCCCAAAAAGGGGAACCTCATGGTGGTGCTAATGAGTCATCAGTGTCTGGATGATACCGTCTGGGAACCGTGAACGTTTGTAGAAAGGTTTGTGCCAATTAGCGCTGCAATGATTAATCGATTAGTTGTCAACTATCAAATTAATCGCCAACTATTCTGATAATCAATTAATCATTTAAGGTCATTTTTTAGCCCTCTGTGATGGTAAACTGAATATCTTTGAGTTGTGGACAAAACAAGGTATTTGAGGACGTCATCTTGTCGTGACGTCAACATTTTTCACCGTTTTCTGACATTTTAGACCAAACAACTAATCGATTAATCAAGAAAATAATCAACAGATTAATCGACAATGAAAATAATAGTTAGTTGCAGCCCTAGTGCCAATCCACCTTGAAGATTTTGAGATATTTGACTGGATAAGTGGAAACCCTAACCATAACCCATGGCAACTTGTTCAAAATGTCATAGTTGTCATGACATTTCAGTGTAAAAAAAAAAAAAAGCCAACCTCACGGTTTCACAGGAGAAATCAGGGATCACAAAATTCAGTAGGCTGGGGACCATGACCATGGAAGTGCTCACCACAGGAGCCACCAACACCCAAGACAGAAAGTTAAGATAGAAATCATTATGTAGAGTTACTGCATAAGTAAAACTCGAACCACTGAGCCACACAGACATCATTTAAGGCAAGTTATTATACAGATCTATAGGAGATAAATAGCTTCAAAGCTCATGAGCACTCAGAACAAATCTCTATTTTCGTTAAAGTTTTTTTCCACCAGTGATCCCAGTTGCTTTGGATCAAATGTGCCCCAAATTGTATGCCGTCTCTGCTTCTAGGCAGAGCTCTCTGCTCCTCTAAACTCAATTAATGTGATGCACTTTGCATGTAATGAGGCAACAGCCCCAACTTCATGTTGGCTGGCATGTGCCTCTTTCTCAGAGGAGGATGCAGTGGCAGGGATTAAATTGCATTAGCCGCATAATTATTTCCCTTGAAATGGATCATGACAAAAATTAGCGTCTTGGGCTGTGTGCAATAACGGACTACTGGGAACATTCCTGTGCTCTACATGCCCTCATATTTTCATTTCTGTTTCTTGATGTTTGTTTCTTTGTTTCCTTAGATATAGTACATACTGTTTTTGTCTTTTTATGCCAGTCAGTCTGTCTGTCTGTCTGCCTAAATCTACTCGAAACGTGTGTTCACCTTTACACCCTTACACATACTGTAACATAACATACTGTCTGAGTAAAAGCTATTTCATGCATGCATGCTCTCAGCAGCCCATTCAAATGCAATGCAGGAAGACACTGTGAACTATGATTAATGGCTATTTGCCTCTTGCATTAGAGATGAAACAGAGGACAGTGCGTTTGCCGTACAAGGACTGGAGACCTCGACGTCTATCCAAAAAGGTTTTGTTTTACTAAGTTTGAGGGATTTGGAACTAAGTGTCTGGCAGCAACTCTGAATTCTTACTCACCCAACCTTGAACAAAATAGCACACTGCAGCATGATTACGCCTCTCACATTTTCACAAACTGTCACAAAAACAACAAGCAGAGGACACACATTGCTTCAGGGAAAAATATGCATACTAAGATATTGTTTCCTTTGAAAATACACGGGAGACCATTTGCTTTGGTATCTTGCCTTCTGAGTGTTGTTTTTTTTGCAATGCTAAGCACAGCAACACGTCTTGACTTGGAGTAGGTTAGAGTGACACTGTCGGTACTGACAGAAGAGCATTAGTCAGCTATCGCTCACAAGTGACAAAACCAATTAGAATCACCTAGAGAAATTTGGTTTAGGCTTGCAATTACATATGCTTGATAAGCATTATTACCCAGGCAAGGTGTTGTGTGTGTGCAGAATCATCTTTAAGGACTTCTAACATGATTCCCATGGTGAGGTTGAAAAGCTGAATATAAATGATCTATCTGTAATTCATTTTCAACAAGGCGCATAGCTGTGTCTGATTATGGAAACATTTCTCCCTGCACCTAAATCAAACACCGGTTCAAACTCAGTAGTATGTCGTATGACTTTTACCGTAGGAAATGTTTTATATATAGGCTGCACAGATGTATAGGATAATTACATACGGTGTCAGCTGTTTCATTGGCTCACAAAGGTTACGAGAATCTGTGTCGGCGAATGTTTAATTTCTTTCTCTGCTCCTCACACAATAACACACAAAGCCAGCATGAAGCAGACAGGTGAAACTGTAAGCCGTTACTGAAAGATGTGAATTCGATGCAGAATTGTATTTCCTTGGTAGTGCACTCAGGATGTAAACATTACACCTTTCAACAAAGCCTGAAAACAGGTAGGGAGCCATACTAGAACTACAGGACTCCATTTTTAACTAAGAGGACTATTTAAACTAATTACTTCTCTTAGATGGTTTCAACCATCTGGCAAATAGTGAGTGATTGAAGGTAACTCTGCAAACAGAGAGTGTTCCTTTCACCAAGTCCATATCAGTTGTGTGGAGCAAGGGGGGGGCCACAACAGTCTGGCTGCTTGTTGTTCATGCTTAATTAAATTTGTTCATCGACTCCCTCAGTAATTACACTCTAGCGTATTTACTTTTAACTGTGGATCATCTCTTGGGTGTAGACAACCCATTAGGATCAGCAGGATCTCCAGGTTGGAGAACTCAGCCGAATGGACAATTCGGCACCTCACAATTTACATCTATCGCCAATGTTTTCTGTGCCAGTGCAAGAAGTGGTGTGCTGCTTATGTTGCAAGGTGGAAAGCAAGGGTGGGCATGTAGTGCATCTGGCTGGCAGGAGACCAGAGCGTCTCATCACAGGCCTGCAATTAACGTTTACCTTTTTGTTAAAGGGCCAGTGTGTAGCACTTTGGGGGATCTATTAGCAGAAACGGAATATAATATTCTATGTTTTCATTAGTGTATAATCACATTGAACTAAGAATAGTTGTGTTTTTGTGAGCTTAGAATGAGCCCTTCATATCTACATAAGGAGCGGGTCCTCTTCACGGAGCACGCCATGATGCTCTGCCATGTTTCTACAGTAGCCCAGAACGGACAAACCAAACACTGGCTCTAGAGAGAGACTTTCACATTTTTACATTACCTGAAGGCCACCGTAGTTCTCCGACATACTTGTGAAACTGTGGTAACGTGAGCCGCAGAGAGCAAAACCGTGGTACCGCCAGCCGCCGTCTGACTTCCGTTGCTCCTAAAGTAGTGTTATTATGGTAAGGATGACCTCTGAGCGGGGCTACCACGATTTTGTACTTTAGCTTGTCACGTTACCGCAGTCTTGAAAAGAAAGGAGTGAGCGGAGGGGTACTCAGTTGGTTGCAATCTGCAACCACACCACTAGATGCCGCCAAATCCTACACACTGTCCATTTAACCATAACCACAATATTAGAATAAAACTGCACATCAATATTTTTATATCAACAATGGATGAGATGACTACCTGTACTGTGTAAGAGGTCACTCTTATGCTGTGTTCACATTACGAGCGACACCGCAACATTCTACGAATTATTTTTAATGGAAGCCGGTGACATGAAGCTTCAAACTGACACCCGACACTTGTAGCTGTGTGACGGGCTCGACGGGCTACATATAAAGTTGAGCTGGTCTCTACTTTTTTCAGTGCTCAAATGACGCGGTGAAGTGTCAACTAATCACATGTTTTTGTTTCACTCTGTTGTGTTCCATCTAAAAAAAATGGCATTAGCCAGTTCCCAGCGCTGTTTAACATTATAATACATCAACAAACACTTCAACGGCAATTTGGCGACAATGTAGCTGACCATGCTGGCCGTTTTGTTGCTTTTGTCGCTCGTAGTGTGAACGTAGCATTAGTGATGAATCCACAGATAATTATCACCTAACTCTGCAGTTCCCCTCTAGGTTCTATAGAGCTTTTGTTTGGTCTTTTAACTCAGAGTTTTGGTTGTATACAGCTCACAACTTTACTGTTTCGGTTCTGTCACTCCACTCTCATTGGCATAGTGTCTAGACACAGCAGACAGCTGTTATCAGAGAAAAAGCTCTGAAAACCCACTGTGCAATACCTGTCCAGCACCAAACTACATTTAGACTTACATTGGTCAGGTGGACAGAACTACAGCTGAATGCTAATGAATGCTAATGTGGCTACATGTCTGCCGGATGCGTGAATAAGCACTGCTAGCGTGTTTGCTAACACGTTTGCCATATCAACTCAAGATGATAAGATGTCAATGCTGCGTTTACAGCTTGTTTATACTGCATCTATGTTGCCAAAATGCAGACCATGCTGTATAGAAACTGTGAATTTTTTTTTTTTTTTGCAGAATTGTTCAACATTCAATGGGAGAACAGGAGAACTCCCACAACATAAAGTGTAGTATACAATGTACATAGTACACTAGACGATAAAGAAGACAGGAAGAGTAGAACCTAAGTAGCAAAGGTATGAATATTTAGACTTTTGTTGCCATTTTGGCAGTTTTCCAAACAAATATTTCAACCAGTAACCCAATTTAAAAAACAAACAAAAGTAAAGCCAGTTATGGTTTATCATTTCCACAAATGCAGTAATAGTGGGGCTGGGGGAAATAATCGATACAGCATAGTATCCCAATATTTTGCATGGCAATATTGTATCGACGTCCATGTGTCAAGTATCGACCATTTATTATATAAACTATTAACTTCTTAACCATCCGATGGCGCGGCGGAGTGAAGATCCTGGAATCATATGAAACTAGAAAACCTAAGAAATCGATTGGTACCAACCATGTCACACTAGCTTGTCTAGAAGAACGCTAAATAACGCTCCAAGGAGGAAAAACTAGCATGGCCATTTTCAAAGGGGTCCCTTGACCTCTGACCTACGTGAATGAAAACTCTGAGGTTAAAACGGTATCTTATTAGATAAAATAGACAAACTGCATAATTTGCAGTTGCAAAAAAGGTAATAAACTGCTATATATCTTATTGCTATACTCAGCATATCGCAAAATGTTTAAAATCACAATAAGATAGTATTGTGACTTCAGTATCGTGATAATATCGTATCGTGGGGCCTCTGGTTATTTCCACACCGATGTATTAGTAATAATTATATATGAGTGCCTACACAATAAGAGCTGCAAATGCGGTTTAATAGACATCATGTTGAACAGAGAAGGCTACAATGTCCCAGTGATTTTCCTATACCAACATATTTTTTTTTTAATCTGCGATATGAACTTGACAGCTATTCTGCTTTTTTTATATACTTAGCAAGGAAATATGTAGTAAAAGAAAAATCCTTTTAATCCTAACTGGGGTTCCATACTGTAGAGTCTTATTAATATGTACTATTGCTTGATTACTGGGTCTACAGGCAGCTTAGTTTGTTTGCCCAGGATAGGGTGATGATCCATGACAAGCAGGTGTATCTGCCAGTCACCAGCTTGCTACAGCATTAACAAGATCCTCACTTGGGAGCCAAACATCACACACATGGGAATGAGAGCTGCTGATTTAAGCCGATACACATCCACATAATTACGGCCGTGTCATTGCTAAGACAAACGATGCACGGCATGTGTAAAAACACATGTTTTGAAAGCTTTCATCTTGATTCTACAAAGGTCAAACTGCATTGAAAAGGGAAAAAATGCTTGCCTGCGTGTGTTGAAGGCAGCAGTCATTTGAAGATGACTCACAGTGTCACAACAGAAATGGGGGGTTGGAGCAGGAGCTGCGCAGAAAAGAAGAAAAGAATGGCATTTGTGGGGAGGTTTTTTGACATCCCACCAGTGGCCAGGTGAGAGTCCTTTTCTCTTGTGTTGACATTTGTTCCCGTGTGCTTCGCAGTGTGCCGCGGCTTCAATCCACCATCGATTCAGCTCCCTTGTAGAATGGATACAAAACAGCTGCAAAAGTAGTGTTCAATGAATGCAGTGTGCAGTGATTTAAACTGCCTACACATGATCTCCAACAGTCCGCAGCTTAAAGTATTTCAGTCCTCTCATAGCCCTGTATCAGCACTTGGTATTACCTCCAGTGTGTCAGTGAAAAGCCTCCTTCCTGGCACCATCAAAGGAGGGCTAGGACTTCTGAATCCTGCCTGTCAAAATTCAAATGGACCCTTTGGGAGCAGTGTCATTCATCTCTCCTCAGTCAATAGCTGGCAGCTCTGTCCCTCCATTGATTATCAACTGCGAGGGAGGCGAAGAGGGACGACAGGCAGGCCTTTTGTTCCCTCTCCTGAAGGAGGACTGCCAGCAAAATAACTCGCCACAATTAAAATCTCAATACATCAGCTGGAGTTTACTTTATGGTGGAGCCCAGCTGTTATCTAAAGCACACGATGAAAAGGAGACCAAAGTGGTCCAAATGCATAGAGACGCGTATGGTGCCAAATATGGTTACTTGCTTAATTCGTCTTGGTTCCTGTCTTGTTTAGTGTTCCTTCAGTCTTTTTCCTGCTTGTTTTTTTTCAGTCAGATGTGCTTTTATCCACGAGACAAGGACTTTAATTTGCTTTCGAAATAGAAATTAGGGCTGCAACTACCGATTATTTTCATTGTCGATTAGGGGTGTAAGAAAATATTGATACACGTGAGTATCGCGTGAGTATTATGTTTTTTGATTCTGTATCGATTTTCCAAAACACTGTATCGATTTTTAATTAACATCTTAGGCCCTGTTTACATGTATACAGATATTTCTAAAAACAGATATTTTCCCCTCCGTTTGAAAAAAAAGAATCTGTCCACACGATCTTCGTTTTAAAAAATATCAACGTCCACACTCTAATACAAAAACAACTCCAAACGCTCGCCGTAATATGTCTCCACAAGTGAGATCACATATTAAGGGTAAAGGAGGGAAGGACCACCCTTCTCACTCCCTTTCCTTCGGCTTCATTACAGTCAGTTTGATAACCGTTACTGTTGGTGGGGGGGCTGGGATTCCTGGTCGAACTGCATGACCGTCATCCCTCTGCTGTCATCAACTGTCTCTTTACATGTATAAATGACAAAAGCGAGGTCATTCAGGTTTATGTCCATGGCCCCTCTGAGTGCTCTAAATCTCGCCTTCAATCGCCCAAAAGCACTTTCAATCACCAACATTCGGCCTCGACATGTTTAATGTGTTCCCTGCTTTGGCCTCCTGTGACTATAAAAATGTTCAAATGTAAAATAGTAATTAGTCCGAGCAGTGATAACAAAATGTAAAAAGCCAGCAGTCCGCCATCTTCGTTTCTGGCGCATGCTCTACATTACACAAAGCAACAATGGGCATGTGCGAAATGAGAAGAGGATGTCATCGTTTTCCCAAACGCTCCTTTTTACATGTTAACACAGATACAAAGTAACCAGAGTTTTTATAAATCTGCACCAAAAATATCCGTTTTTGTGACCCAAAACTCCGTTTGCGTGTGGACGAGAGGCCCAAACGTTGAGGAAAATATGCATTTTTTAAAATGGACAGGGCCTTAATATACCCACGTGGGTACCCACGAGTCTCTCTTTTACAGATATGCCCACTTCATGCTAATCACATGCAGTTTTGGGTAAATACTAGGGATCGACCGATTATCGGCCGATATTCGGCATTTTGCCGATTATCGGTATCGGTATTTTTTTTAACCGATAACCGATCAAATAAATTAATTTATAAATGCGCTACTTTGTCTCTGATCAGCCTCCTCTCTGTGTCAGCCTGCTGTCAGTGCTCTACAATGTGCAGTCTGGCTCAATGTCCCGCCCACAGCACTATCTGATTGGTTACATGTCATCAGCAATAACCAATCAACACTGAAAGGCTGCTGTTCCACAGACGGAAGATATTGTCAAAGTTGCAATAAACATCCCAATCCTCTATAATGAAGTTGCAAAAACACCACGATCTTATGATCTATTTATATGATGACAAGCGTGCCTAGTTTCCAGGTTACACCGTTGAAAATGTCCCAAGTGATGCACGTTGTTGCAGCGATATTCAGTCAACTATAACGAGATAACAGCGTTTTTTATTTACACGATGTAACGTTAGTTATATCTCTGAGTAATGTTGGTGACAGCGCAACTGAAAGTTATTTTAGCTGCTAATTTGCAAACGTAACATTACTCGCCCGTATGAGTTGGTGTTTTTACATCTACCTTTACATGTACAACGTGAGCTAATGCTGAGCGTCGTAGAGCTAACTTGAATACGATAACGAACGTCAATAAGTTCATTTGTTGATCCATAATTTAGCCAGCTGACTAGCAGAACAATTGATCGGTTGCAACATTATTTCTTACACGTCACTTACCAAGGCTGGTCCCCTCAGTCTCAACCAGGACTAACGTTACTAACTAACGTTACTGCAGTCTGTCCTGAAGCAGCTCTGACTCTAGTTCTGGTAGAGACGTGCTGGATATTGTTGTTGCGACTATAGACATAATTCATTCACTTAACTTTTATTTTTATCTCGAGGAATCATTAAGGACATGCCCTCATTTTCAATGATGTCCAGAGTAAAATTTAAACTGAATAAATACACACACAAAAAATAATTAAGAAAAAAACAAACAAAAACAGACCACGGTTAAAAACAGTTACATTAAAGAGTAGAATAGTTGGTTAACGTGGTTTTAAATTGACCTATTAGTTCAGTGGTGTTATAATATAAGTAAAATGTAATGTGATATATGATGGCAAGTAACGGGCTTTATAAATAAATAGAAACCAGTACCTGTCACATCTTGCTGTTAGAGAGGCCCAGTGTAATGGAATGTAATGGAACTGCATATAAGGCCTGTGTTAATCCATACAGGCACTGCATAGATGGTGTACAGTTATCAGAGTTTATAAAACTTCAGAGAGATATTGTTTATTTATTTATTAAAATTTTCATTTGACTTTATAAGAAGCTGGGAGCTCCCTGCCCTTTTATTTTAAGATAATATTGAAAAGTCTTTTAATTAAACATATGCTTTAAGGCATTTCAATGAAGTTTTGTGTTATTCCCATTTCTGACAAGATTTTAATTTTTACTGCAAATGTATATCGGTTCAAAATATCAGTTATCGGTCTCCTTGACTACTAATAATTGGTATCGGTATCGGTCCTGAAAAAAACATATTGGTCGATACCTATTAAAAACCATCTAGTTTTTGCATGTAATAGGAATGTGTTATTTTCGTCTATTCTAAAAATTGTGTATTTTAATATTTCTGCATACTGGGGTCCCTTAACAGTCTTGGAATTGCATAAATTCCCCATAGTAGCCATTTTACATAGCGGATTGTTTTACTCAGATTTTATGAATATGGTGGTGTGTTCTTTATGCTATTACAGATTTCCTAAAATTAGATTTTAAAAAATCGCAATATAGCGCTTTGCTTACAGTATCGCAATATATCGCAACATATTGAATCTTTACCCCTGTATCATGATACATATCGTGTTGCCAGATTCTTGCCAATACACAGCCCTATTGTCGGTTAATCTGTCGATTATTTTCTCGATTAATCGATTATAAAATGTCTGAAAATTATGAAAAATGTTGATCAGTGTTTCCCAAAGCCCAAGATGACGTCCTCAAATGCCTTGTTTTGCCTAAAGCTCAAAGATATTCAGTTCACTGTCATAGAGGAGTAAAGAAACCAGAAAAAAAATCACATTTAAGAAGCTGGAATCAGAGAATTTTGACTTCCTTTTTTTTAATTATTCAAACCGATTAATCAATTATCAAAATATTTGGCGATTAATTTAATAGCTGACAATTAATCAATTCATTGTTGCAGCACTAAATTCAAATACAAAAGAACTGATCATTCCACGTCAACAGAGGAATTGCTCGTCTGACATAGTGGAGCCATCATATAGGGGTCGAGTTCAAGGTTGTAGGTTAAAGACAGCTCGGTCGCGAAGGCCAAGAAAAAGGTCAGTGCACTTGTTGCACCTTAACCCCGCAGATGATTGCTCATCACGATGAATTAAGTCTCCTTGATAAAGCAGGGAGCCAAGTGGACAAGGGTAGAGCCTGGAGACATGAACTTCAGCTCGCTCTGTCAGCTTCCATAGGCTCCTGCCCAATGAATAAGTTAACAAGCTGTCACAACATTAGTGAGTGAATATCTGGAGATTTGGATTCCGAGCGCGTCGCCCCGATTTGCCAGCGTTGTGCTGAATGTGCCGACGGTCCCGACAATGTGATGCGAACACAAATGGGAGTCGGTGAAAACAAACAAAACTGTCCAGTCTGTCGCTCGTTTTTGCTGCGAGAACTTTTTTTTGTGACTATATGAATATAACATTTCAATCACACAAAAAGCAACCAGTGAATGCCTCCACAGCAATGAGCCACGGCAAAATGGAACTGGGAATGGGGTCAGATTTCACCCCGCCTTCATCCAGCGAGGCACCGTACCTGTGTTTAATGTGAGCAGTATACAGAAAGAGGGACTTTAATGGATAGATGCAGCAAGTAATTCAGGCACTGCATGGAACCTAATGAGGGATAGAATTCAGAGAAACCAATCTTTTTTTTCTTCCCCCCCATTGGTGGCCGCCAGCTTCTCTCATAGAGCTGCACTGCCCTCTGAAAGGTCTGAGAGGTACTGCAGCACATGTTCCAACACACTCAGGCTCTGATAATGTCCCTTTTTTTTGTATTCTAAAAATTAAAAGCCTCATTGTGTTAGCACCGCTGACAAGTAGGTTTCACGATCTGCATACAGGCATGTTGCAAAAGGTTAAACTTGGATGGTTTGCCACACAGCACAGCCCTGAAATATGCCTGAGGGGAAGCCAAGGAAAGCACAAATGTGAATTGATCTCTCCAATCAACATGATGAATGAGGAACGCCAGGCGTTCTTTCTGCAATGCCAGGTCTCGCTCTGCAGTATCGTTCATTCCATCGTGTTTTTGGAGAGGATCAGGGTTTTCGTGGTCGATACGCATTTAGCCATTAAGTGAGGCTTTGTTGTTATTACACAGGTCAAGATTTACATGGAGGTATTTGCAGACGTGTTGCCGCAGTCTCTCAATGGATTTACAGAATGAGGAATGCAATCAAACACTTTCATCACGCGTAACTGAACATTAGTAGACTGCAATCTCGCATCTCGGTGTTTCTTTTCATTATTTTTTTATGGACCATAAATGCAGTGAGAGGAACAGGCAGGGATGTGCATTGTGATTTATTTAAAACCCAGGTTGCGATTTAAGTGGATGGTGGTTACAAAATCTTTCCAAAACATTTCAAAATGATACACAGAGAGATTTGAAACAGAACCTCAAACACGCATGAATGCCATAGCTGTGTTTTCGTTACAGATTTCGTTACAGTTACAGACCTACAGATCACATCCAGTGCATCACATACATAATTGCTTTACATCACCTAATTATTCTTCCCACCTGCTCTGTGAAATGCAGCGTTCATATCAAAACAGGTCAAACACAGTATTCTTCTAGCAACATGTCTAAATATAATAATTAATGCACCGTTTTTCCTCTCCAGTCCCCGCACTCTCTAGACAACAGGGTGAAACACAGCAGATGGTAACATCTGTAAGCTTTACCTCAGAGTGCACACCGTTGGAGGATTTCATTATACGTGGGCTTCATGCATTGCTTTTAATACTCTACATAAACACAGTTTTTATCTCCTTGTCATCGCTACAGCTTCACGGGGCTGCAGGGTGTTTCTCTGCATTTTTAAAAAGGAAAATATAAAAAAAATCCTTCTTTTTTTTTTTTTTTTTTTTTACAACATGAATGTTTTTTTTATGTTTCTGATCATCATTCCTATTTTTACGATAACATCTTACTCACCATCGTCACTGTACAGACTTTGGGCGGCAACACCACACATGATCACAAACACAGCCAAGCATGTTCAGTTAAATTAAAATATATTTAAATCAAATATTTTTTTTTCTCAGTGTTAACTGGTAAAGATGAAGAGGAAGCAAAACATCCTTTCATTGTTTGGAGCAGCTAAAAAGGAAACATTTACGATGATATAACATTAGTTAAACAATGATAAAAACCAGGCCCACGCCCAGCTCAGGCTAGCTAACGGGTTGGCTTCTACTAAAGCTAGCTAGCCAACTAGCATTAATGACAATAACTCAGGCAAAATGCATCTGAATATTAGGGATGCACCGATACCGGATCGGATATCGGGACGATACTGACTCAAATAGCTGGATCGGATATCAGTGACAATGGGGTCGAGCTATTAAATTCAATTTTATGTTTATTTACTTCATATATTATATACTGGCATTTTAATTTTAATTGACCAATTTGTTGCTGCATTGAAAAGGTGTACACCTGAATTGTAATACCAAACAATTTTTTGCCAAGTTGTTGGTGTATAATTTATTATTTTATTAATAATTGTATGTATTTATTTGTTAAATTTTTTTTTTACAAAGTTAGGAAAGCAATGTTAAAGTCAAGCCTGATGTTGCCTTACACATAAAAGAATGATCCCAGTCATTCCCACAGAGTGAGATATACAGCTTATTAATTAAACACTGGCATCGGATCGGTCCTGGGTATCGGTACCATAGCCCAGGTATCCGTATCAGGACTGAAAAAGTCTGATCATGTCGGACTAGTAGCTACAGTGAGGGCCGGCAACAGCAATGAAAAATAGTGTAGGTGTTACGGGACCCGAGCATGGTCCCCGATGAACAGATTATGCTGGAACACGGCTGTAAAAAGTTGTGAACAGTAGTATGTGAATACAGCGTGTCGTTCCAAAACCTTATTTCTAATATTTCTTACCACCATAATGATTGCCAATAAGACACAGACATAATAAATCAGCTGTTAAGTTAATTTAGGATTTCATTTCTACAATACCTTTATTTTATTGATTGATTATATCAGACCAGTGGTTCACCTGGAATCCTCCAAGAGCAGAGCACTTTTTTTTTTTCTGGATCTTAAATAGCCATAGCCGATTCTTTTGTGATGAGTTGACCCCAAATTTTCAGACCGTCAGCTGTGCCGATGCTCGAACTTGCAAAACAACCTTGTGCACTGCTGATAAACATCAACATTTAAACTGGAAGTCTTGTTAGAATATAATCTCATTAAATAAAACCAAGGGGAGTCAAGTGTGTCGTGAAGTGGCGGCGGCTGATCGGTTTAGTCTGTATACTTTAACAGGGAGGTTGATGTGTATATGAGCAATGCTGCACTATTGATTTTGTGATTCCAACGGAGCAAAAGCAATCGAAGGGTGTCCTTTTACCTTGTCAGATGTCACGTAAACAGAGTACCCATTCTCATATAGTTTGTCTTTCCCCTCTCAAGAGGTAATGTCACAGGGAATGATCCTTTAACGTTGATCAATTCTGCCACCTGACACCATCATGAGAACAATTAACTCCCGTTCCAGCCTTGGAGGGAGACATGAGGGGGGAAAGCTAGTTCTGTGGACAGATAGGGCTTTGTTCTGAGTGCAGGTTCGTGTGCCAAAATATCCAGTCTCAGTCCTATTCTGCAGCCCCTGTGTGTGTTTGTGTGTGTGTGTGTGTGTGTGTGTGTGTGTGTGTGTGTGTGTGTGTGTGTAATGCATCTGGCACTGTTATCAAGTGGGCTCCAGATTTCTATCCACCCCACTGGAGTGGCTTTCAAACTTCTCTGGGAGCCCGTTTGTTTTGTGACCCACAATAATTTAATGGACTATTGTGCGGGCTTATCGAGCAAAATTTATCCCGTTTTCAGGCTACTAACCTGTTATAGTGTTTTATTCGGCTCAACACACACTGCGGAGACCAGAGAGGGCTTTGGCAACAAAACATGGCCATAATTTTGATATAAGCTTACACCGAATCATTTCCTGACCCAGTTTAATCCCCCTATGAGTCATCGTTGAGTTTCTTTCCAAACGCTCTCTAGCATGTTAATTCTGCATGCAGATCCTGATCGCAGCCCCTTGTCTGTGGTACGTTAATTATTATTTCATATTACACACAAGTGATGACACTAGACAGCAACAAAATAACGGCCTCCAGATGTGCCTCAGGGGTGTGTTAATAGGAGAGAAAAACAAAGGAAAATGACAGAATAATGGACAGAGAGACTTTTACTCTCTTTTACTATGTGATGAAGTACCACATCTCCACAAATCTATCCAAGCATTCACACACCATTATTTCCTAATACTCTCTTCTGTGTGAGCTTGGCTGGACACATTTCTCCTCTGCGTGGCATCTTCCCATAATCATCTTATGCTCTCCGACTCTCTCTCACACACACACACACACACACACACACACACACAAAAAACTCATTGCAATGTGTGTGTGAGAGAGAGAGTGGTCTGGAATATAAGGAGAACCACAACTGATGGAAAAGACAAAATGAGAGAGAGAGGATGAGCTCACTCATCCAGGCCATCTCTGCCAAGACAAAACAAACCCGGAGAGTGAAAATCATCTTATCAGGGCGATAGCAGACAAATAAAAGGGAGACTGTCAAGAATTATCGCGTTGGTATTCAAGCCATGACTCGCTGTGTCTTGTCACAATAAAACAGAGGGAATGCAAGCGGAGGCTCAGAGAGAGAGAGAGGGAGAGAGAGAGAGGGAGAGAGAGAGAGAGAGAGAGAGAGAGAGAGAGAGAGAGGGAGTTGTTGTTCTGTTTAGCCTGCTTGCTTCATGCCACTGCGGTGCATCTCCTCTGAAATGGCTGTATTTGAAATCAGCTTTATAGAGTAGAAGACACTGCGGAGCTCTGTGTGCCCAGGCATGCCTGTCAGACCCAGGAAGGGTAGACTTCACGGATGAATTGTGATTGCTTACATACACAACTACACACCAAACATTAATCACAGACAGCAGTCTCTTTCCAAAAAATACTCAAAAAAAAAAATAACAGCGGAGGATCAGAGACAGGTGCAGCTGTACTGAAAAACAGAGGGCAGGAGGACAGAGTGGGAACACAAAGAGTGGGCGAGACCTGGAGAAAATAAGGTGCAGGCTATATGTAGTTTAAGGTACGAGAACACTTTATTTTGCCTTGTAGAATGAAAGAGTGCGGCGGAGAGAGATTGTGTGCAGCTGAAGAGTCTTTCTTGCAATTTTAATGCAAAGCACGGCTCTACCGCAACCTGTCTGAGACAGCAGGGACTCTCTCAAGTGGCGCTGACAGGGACCGTCTGTGAACCTGCCTGTGGATCATCGTAAACCCTGCACCTGCTCACGACTGTATCGCGGCGCTTTATATGCACATTGCATTACGGCTCAACACATGCTGAATATATGCACGATTATGGACCGTAATTTATCACGGGTCCGGGGCTATTGATTATGTGCTCCGTGATAAGGCGGTGGAACATGCTTATTGAATATGGATAAAACACGCGTCTGCATTCATTAATCCGCACATCTAATTACCGATGAACAGCAGCCACAAATAATCACAAAGGAACCGACAACTTTAATTAAACGAGTCTTGTCAAAACGTAAAAGCGCAGGAGATGAAGGGCAAAGTAAGCAGGCCCTGCCGAGCCAAAGACATGTTTGGATGAGAAATGTGCACGCCCTATCACTTTTCTTTGTTTGATACAGACTTTTTTTTTTGCTGCTTTTCGCTCTAATCGACTTTCATGGCAGAAGTGATTTGTAATTAATGGTGGTTTTGTAACTCATCTATATCCGTGAACCCTGACGAGACCGATCGATGGCTCTGCCTGTGGCCTGCTCTCTTATTTTCCCTCTCAATGCAGAAGGACCCGGAGTTCCCTCACAAGTGGCCATGTGTACACACACACACACACACACACACACAAACTAAGGATGTTTAATTAATTAACCATTTAACCGTTAACCGACATTAAGCATTTTAACCGATTAACGCTATCGGTTACACAGTTAAAAGAAATACTAATAATTAATTAAAAAGCTGAGCAAACCTCAGAGGACCGGCTCGTCACTTAAAGGAGAAAAGCTGGCCCACCTTAACAGTCCACCTTAAGAGAGTCTTAGCCGGCGTTGCAAGATACAGGAAGTTGGCTCCGGTCTCTTGAGCTCGCAGTTGTAGCTTTTATTCACCGACAAATAAACTGTACACACACTGCTACAGCTACGTTCACAGCTATAACGCCACCGACAACCCCACACTCACCGCCACAACACACACGGTCTGTCGGACACTCGCTATCGTTACGCCGGGCAGACACACAGCCGACATCCTGCTAAACTAAACTAAATGATACGTTGGTGTTGGTTGCGGACTTTTACTGGGAAAGTGGCTGCATGTCCGCGACACTACATGCAGCACCGTGGCTGCTACAGTAACTCTCCCGGACGGGTGAACTGGGGACTCAGTTGTCTGTTGTGCTTATACACTGCAGCTGGCGCACCGCTGCATGCAAAGGCACTAATCTTGTCGGCTAACGGTTAATAATCGGTTAACGAGGGTCGGATAGCGGTTAAAAAAAAATAAAAAAATTTGCATCCCTAGTATGAAGGCAAACATGTCAGCACACAGTTGCCTATTTACACATTCAGAAGACACGGAGCAACATTAGCAATATGTTGGAGACATGTTCCTGCCCACCCAATTCATGTAGTAAGTATTCAAGTAAAATATTTACTCTCCTTTCATCTTTGGTTTGGTCCATAGACTGTATATAAGAAGTGGACGTAGTCACCGTGACGTCATCCATTGGTTTGTGGACTGCCGTTTTGAAGCCTCGAGTTCAGCATTTTGGCCGTCGCCATCTTGGTTCTCTGCAACCAGAAGTGACACGAGGGGGTGGAGCTAAGTGGTGCAAGTAAAACCGAACGCTGAACAAAATATTTTCAGGCGACCAAAACGGTTCTAATTCATGAACTGAAAACACACTGTGAAAGGATTAAAGTTGTAAGGCGAAAACACAGACAACTCCGAGACCGGACAACGCCGTGGTAGCGACCTGTCGATCACAACGTAGCCCCGCCCTAAAGCATACCCTGCTTTATGGTCTATTTGACTCTAAATGGGAACATAATTTACTAAATGAACATCATGCTGTATTGAAGAAGACTTGAAACTAGCGATTGAGACCATAAACTCATGTTTACTAAGGTAATAAATCAAGTGAGAAGTAGGCTCATTTTCTCATAGACTTCTATACAATCAGACTTCTTTTTGTAACCAGAGGAGTCGCCCCCTGCTGGCTATTGGAAAGAATAAAAGTTTAAGACATTCTTTGGTCTTTTAGTCATCACCAACTCCAGAGGGAAATATCTCTTCCCATAGCAGCTAAATACTCCACTATGTTCAGAAGCAGTTGCTAACTTTTTTTCTTAAAAGGGGATAAAATGCTGTATAGAGCTGAAGGGAACTGCAGGGCCGGGTGATCATTCCCTGTGGGTCCATCAAGCGACGCCTTTCACATTACACTTTAGGTTGTTATTGGTTATTTTTTCCATTGTTAATATAACAATACTGACTAGTGAAGCTTGAGAGTTATCATTCCTAAGATTTCAGTCCTACTGCATATGTGAAAAAAATGGGAGCTGCATGAAACTGCCTCAAGTGATGTCACTTGAGTCAGCAGTTAGCTTAAGGCTGAACACTAAAGGTTTGAAAATTAAATAAATCTATGGGGTGTGGAGAAGAGAGCTCACCAGACCTCTGTTGCCCGCTCCTCATCTCTGCTTGAGGCTAGCAGCTCGAGGCTACATTGGCCGCTACTAGCATATCACACCCGAATCTCTGACCAATCTGTCAGCGGTCGAGTTGCATTGTGGGTAATGTAAGCGGCAGGTTTCGACGAGGAAGAAGAATGCCTGCAGCGAAAAAGATCTGCTGCATCGATTTTGATCTGTTTTTGTACATTGTGAGTCTGCAGGAGGACAACCGCTCAACCTGTCTAAAAAACTTTGCTAAGGTGCTGGAAAAATTAGTACATAAATGTTAGAAAAGGTATCCGCACACTTAGATCTATGCAGTGTTTCAATTTATTCTGAGCTTTCGGTCTGTCAGACCTTCATCAGAGCATGTATGCTCTGATGAAGGTCTGACAGACCGAAAGCTCAGAATAAATTGAAACACTGCATAGATCTAAGTGTGCGGATACCTTTTCTAACATTTATGTACATTGTGAGTCTGACAATGATAACAAAGGTGCAGCACTAAATGGATTAGAACTTAAACACTGAAATTATGAACCAGAAACGCCTAAGCTGTTTTGTCAAAACAAGAAAGACAGCAGTTTGCACCTGACTGCCTCCTTTCTTCCCTGCCATGCAGAGACATTTACCGTTGCATCCCTCTGCTCATTGCACTGCTGCTCTTCAGTTCATGTAGGTCTCCCAGTCTCCCAGCTAACTCCTTGGGCTGGTATTCAGCCCCGGTCTTTATTTGATTTTATGTCTCTTTCAGACAAGTGTCTTTCAATCATCCCCCTTTGGGTCATACCCCCGAGTTGTTCACATAAAGAACACTGCACCACTAAATTTATGCTTCAGTAAGAAAAAAAGGAAAAAAGAAAATCTAATCCAGAAAAAAAAAGAAGAAATAAGACGGCAGGACGGAGAGAGGCGGGGACAGAAAGAGGGATGGGGGTTAATGATAGACACTAACCACATTTTTCCTGAAAGGTCACTTCACAGACGGATGGCAGCCCTGTGCTGCTCTGCTAATGCTCCCCATCATAATAGCTCCTGATTTTCATCTTCCATTTCCTTTATTTTGGGAGTCACCCATTCATTTGGCACGGGGAAACTTTCCCCTCTCGCTGGCACAATATCAATCACGCCGGTGTCACGACTAAACAATGCAGGCAGGGCCAGTGTTAATAACAACCTTATCAGATAAGATGAAAAAACAAAACCAGCCCTCTCTTACACCTCAATCTCCAACACGAAATGACAAGAACAGGTGCGCGAGGACGACACAAACAAATTAGAAGAGAAGGAATGTGTGACAGGACGTGCGATCACCTTGTGTTAGGTCCAGGAAGAGAGGCATTGTATTCAGTCGTGTCAGCACTCCTATAGCTCACAGGCACACACAGATACACACACACACACACACACACTCTGCTAAGGAGTCTGAAGAGCGGGATGAGGTTGCTGTAAAAGCAATTTCCTCATGAGAGAAAGGTCTCATAATTCTTGTGAGACAAAGCATCTGGGATGATTGGGGACAGATGGGAAAACTGTATGAAATTCAGCAATGTCCTCATTCACTGTGCAATTGTGTTTTCCGTAACCTTTTCTCTCGAAAGTTTCTCTGATGTATTTCCCCTGTTTTTGAGGGACTTCACATTAATCACGGCTGACAAGCAGCAAGGCTTTTCCTGTTGACGGCAGTGTTTCAAATGTGTGCCAACGGGCATAATGTATCGCGCTGGCAATAATACATGTATATCCGGTCGTCTCGGCCACGGCGCGCTTTCTTGATCACTTATCACCAGTGTTTCAAATGCGCATTTCTTGTAGTATTTACTAGATGTCCATCTGAAAAGAAAAAAAAAAAGAACACTCTGTGCTATTTTTTAACTTCACACTCCTCACCAGAGCATACTTTCTAACCCTGAAAAATATTGGATTTATACCGTAACATCACGGAGAAAATATCCAGCCAAGAGAAACACATAAACAGGAGCTCCACTCTGCTATTAATGTCCAAACACGGGAGCAGTCGGCCTGGCTGAGGCATGACTCTCTGATTCCAAAAAAGGGTTGTAGCAGGTGAAATGCAGGAGCAGAGCCAGGGACTAGCCTCTGGGGAGGTGATATTTATGCCTCCTTCCTCTTTCTCCCTCCCTCCCTCCCTCCCATTCTCTTACTCCCTCTTTCTGTATTTGGGTTGCGAAACTTAACACAAGCGAACTTGTAACACTATATCGCTGATTTTCTTGATCTTGAAATTATGAATCAATATCACTGACTTCAAAATCGATGTTTGGAGAACCATGTGCCTTTTATTTCTCCTTACTGAGTCATTTTGCCGTTTTATCAACGTGTAACCGGCAGGTTAACCCTTTGAACTCTGCAATAGAAATGGTCCGCCAGTGCCTACATTGCTATTTTTGCTTATCGTGATATCTTGGAGTATCTTCAAATGCTTCCCATCCCTAAAATCTGTACAACCTAAGCTAAAAGGTTATGTAAGTTAATAAAACATTAATGATTGCTAAAAGTCATGAAATTTTGTCAGAAATTTTTAAAAAAAGATACAAAAATCTGACATGTGTTTTCATAAACTGTTACTAAATAAACACAAAAATTATATTGATCCAAAAGATTTTAAATGCAGAAACATGAAGAAGGTATTTCTTATCACTCCATAAGTTATTTGAACTATGCACATCTTTTAGTTTTTGAGATATGCTCATTTTTATGAGCAGATCGAGTGCAAAGGCGTTATGACTGTTTTGTTATGTTTCAATCCGCATGTAACGTAACGTAATGACATCATCACAAGCGTACAACGTGGTGACGTGAAAGACAGAAGCCTTAGCTTTCAGCTGTAAAAAGAATGAGCTAGTATGGTTTTTATTTTAGATCATGCAAGCAACAATCTCCCACGGCCGCCTGCAGGAGGTCCGTTTTTAAAGTGCTGAACAAGTAAATAATAAAAATGAATACAAAGCAAGCAACAAAAAGAACAGAGTAAAAAAAAAAAAAAACATAATGTGCACATAATAGCAGTAAAAGAGTTGCAGCACAACAGAAGATAAACTTAATCAAAAACCAGTGAGAAGTGGTGGGTCTTCAGCAGCGACTGAGCGATGATTTTATGGTCTGAGCTGTTTTAATATGAAGAGCTAAGCTGTTCCCGAGATTACGGGCGGCCACCACAAAGGCTCAGTCGCCTCTGTTTTGTTTGGGTTTTCATGTTGGGTTTTGTTTTTAGTTTGCTTTTAGTTTTGATCTGAATTTTTGGAGGACTATTAATCTGAGAATCGTTGCTTCCAGTATAAATATGTTTTTATAATGGTAGCTTCAGCGGTTTTAGCACAGGGGTACGTGGAGTAGCAAGGAGCTCTTTTTCTCATCTTTGCATGCCTTCACCATAAGTGTGCCTTTGCTGTTTTATTTTGTTTTATTTATTGCAGTGTCGTATGAATCCCGATGTCACTGAGGTGCCTCCCCGGTTTGACGACGGCTGTAACCCCTCTTCAGGTCGATTTTAATAGTTCCTCCATTTTTAAAGATAGTTTTATATTTTGTTTTAGTAATTCATGGTTGTTCTATGTTCCGGGCACTAGTGTTTTAAAACATTTTATTTTGACCCTAGTTGACAATATTTCATTTTTGATATTTTTACTGATTTAAAATAAATTATTTTTATTTCTGAACCGATGTCTCGGATTTTATTTGTGGGCTTCCCTTTGATTGAGGGAACCCTTGGTTTTGTAGTAATATAGCAGCAGTGTTCATTGAATGGCCTATCTTCAGTATTACAGTCCCCTCGAAGACTATTGGAACAGCGAGGCCAATTCCTTTATTTTTGCTGTACACTGAAAACATTTGGGTTTGACATCAAAAGATGAATATGAGACAAGAGTTCAGGATTTCAGCTTCTATTTCCAGGTATTTACATCTAGATCTGTTACACAACTTAGAAGATAGCGTTGTTAGTAACGTAATACTAACTTTTTAGGTGAGCAAAAGCATAGGAACAAATAGACTTAAAATAGATATAAATGAATAATACTTAATATTTAGTTGCAAATCCTTTGCCTGCAATAACTGCATCAAGCCGGTGACCCATTGACATCACCAAACCTTTGCATTCTTATTTTGTGATGCTTTTCCAGGCTTTCACCGCAGCCTCTTTCAGTTGTTGTCTGTTTCGATGGGGTTTCTCCCTTCAGTCTCCTCTTTAGCAGGTAAAATGCATGCTCAATAGGGTTTAAGTCTGGAGACTGACTTGGCCAGTCTAAAACCTTCCACTTCTTTCCCCTGATGAACTCCTTGGTTGTTTTGGCAGAGTGTTTTGGGTCGTTGTCTTGCTGCATGATGAAGGACCTCCTGATCAGTTTGGTTGCATCTCTATTTAAATTGGCACACAAAATGTTTCTGTAGACTTCTGAGTTCATTTTGCTGCTGCCATCATGTGTTACATCATCAATGAAGATCAATGAGCCCGTCCCAGAAGAAGCCACGCAAGCCCAAGCCATGACATTACCTTCATCGTGTTTCACAGATGAGCTTGTGTGTTTAGGATCATGAGCAGATCCTTTCTTTCTCCACACATTAGCCTTTCCATCACTTTGGTAAAGGTTCATCTTTGTCTCATCAGTTCATAAAACTTTGTCCCACAACTTTTGAGCCTCGTCTCTGTACTTTTTTGGCAAATTCCAATCTGGCCTTCCACAACTTCTGGACTTACTGCTAATGAGTGGTTTGCATCTTCTGGTGTAGCCTCTGTACTTTTGTTCCCGAAGTCTTCTGCGAACGGTGGGTTGTGATACCTTCACTCCTGCCTTCTGGAGGTTGTTGGTGATGTCACTAACAGTTGTTTTAAGGTTTTTCTTTACAGCTTTCAAAATGTTTCTGTCATCAACTGCTGATGTTTTCCTTGGTCTACCGGTTCGACGTCTGTTGCTCAGTACACCAGTGGTTTCTTTCTTCTTCAGGACATTCCAAATGTTTGTACTGGCTATGACCAATGTTTGTGCTATGGCTCTGGTTGATTTTCCATCTTCTCTCAGCTTCAAAATTGCTTGCTTTTCTCCATAAACAGCTCTCTGGTCTTCATGTTGGTTACACCTTTTTAACTATAGATGCAGTCTGCACAGGCAAAACCCAAAGCTGAAACTGAGAGTAGACATTCAGCGCTATTTATTGTTTGAATAATCAATGTAATAGGACACACCTGGGCAACAAAAAACACCTGTCAGTCACATGTTCCAATAATCTTGCTCACTTGAAAAATGGGTGGGTTCAAACAAAAGGTGCTATCTATCTCTATCTAAGTTTTTTAACAGATCTAGATGTAAATACCTCGAAATAGAAGCTGAAATCCTGATCTCTTGTCTCATATTCATCTTCTGATGTCAAACCCAAATATGTTCAGTGTACAGCAAATATAAAGGAATTGGCCTCGCTGTTCCAAAAGTTTTCGAGGGGACTGTATGCTATAAGCAGCAATAATTAACAATTTTTCTTTTCATTTTTTTGCGACACTGACATATTATCACCTTGAGAATTTGTTATGGCAAATTTGGAGCCGTGTTTCTGGTCATCCAAACAATGTAAATTGAATATTCACTTATCCACCATCTCCTGAGGGAAATGTCTGGCTCTTTAGCTGCTAAATGCTCCACCGTGTTCACCAGCTGGTTCACTACCTTTGTCTGTCTGCTGTTTAGCAACAATGCTGATGAGAGCGGTGAGAGTGAACCAAAAACAGTAAAGTTGGGAGCCTTAAAACCAAAACAATAAGCTGAAAGATGCTAAAATGCTTCATAGAGCTGAGAGGGTGGTCATTTTGGTGATAATTATCTATGCGTTTGTCACTACTAGCAACCCCTTTGACATCGCAAAATAGTCATTTAATCCATTGTTAATATAAAAAATATTGATTAGCGCAGCTTTAAAAATTCAATCATGCCTTGTATTTAAAAATGAGTGCAATTACATAAAGCTGGACACAGTATTGTGCACACGTCTGCAAAATCTAAGTTTTGTCGTGTCCTAAAATAGAGGAGTGCTTTTTTTTCTTAAAAAGTGTTGATGAATAATTTAAAGGTTTGGGCTGACGAGATTTCAAAGGTCTGGTAGAAATAGATGAAAATGCAAAACAAAAGGGTAATGAACTCTTGAACATTTTGAGTGTGGAGGGGGAGGAGGAGGGGAAGGGAGCTGCTGAGTGGGACAAGTCGATTGGAGTCTCTGCTCTCCTGCACTGTCAGATGAAAACGCCTTTCTGGGCATCAAAGACACCTGCAGCAGCAGTGTCTCCAGTGATAAAGATGCCACTCTCCTTGCTTTCCCCCTTCGATTTTAATTACAAATATTTATAAGCAGCTTAACTGCATGGACAGGGGTTTTTCTTTACCAAGCGAGGGTGTGGGGGTGTCTGGGTATCAACGCAGCTGTTGGATACGATAAGATTATTTACCATTTTTTTTTTGTTATTTTATTTTGTTTATTTCCTGTTAATTATTCATACCCCCGCACGATCATCGACTCCACTTTCTCCTCCTCAATACGTTAAATGGGGGATAACATAAATAAATGAAAATAAAAATAAATAAATAAATCATACTCAGGATAAACATTCTCAGTGACAAGCTGGAGGGTAAACTTGTCTCCCTGGAAATTAAGACTTTTGTCTTTGTGCGTCTGAGACTGAGAGAAGGTTTCGCGTGTCAATTCCTTTAGCATCTTAAACTCCTTACTATACAACTTTGATGCCTTTACATTTTTCACCTCCCTTTGCACACATTTCATTAGGCGTAATGCTGCGTGGCTCCAAAGTGCTCGCCTGACAACAGGTTTACGTGAGGATACCTAATTTCACCAAAGGTTTACAGCCTGTAATGAGAGAGAGAGAGAGAGAGAGAGGCAGACGGGGAGAAGAGGAGAGAAAAAACAGAGCACACTCGTCTACTTTAACCTCCATGGCACATTATAATCCTAGAGAAGTGTGGAAGTCACCTTGTATGAGGGGAATGTAAAGGGGAGACAGGCGTGTGAGAGAAAGAGATAGAGACAACAGGGGTGTTTTTCCGTTTTCAGTGCACTTCAGAAACTTCAGGAAGAAAAATACATTGTTTTCCAGTGAAACAGGCTGACGGGGGTTGAAGGAGGTTGTGGGGAGGAGGGGGGGGGGGGCTTTATCTTATTTGGTTCAGATCTCTTCTGACTAAGCACTTCGGCAAACTGAGTGGAAAGTTTCTGTGGCATACTGTTAGAATGTCAATAACTCAACAGCTCCTGTGATTCTCTGCTTATTTAATCACTTCATGGATGTCAGGAAGACTACGGCGGCTGAGCCATCAGCTAATAGGAATCATAATGAAGAGCCTGAACGCCGATGTAAATAGTAACAGGAAAGCTCGCCGTAGCGCCGAGTGGTGACGCGAACGAGGTTTATTCTCGTCCCGGTGCTCGGAGCCCCAAATGGGAGTGCAGGAGGGTTTATTCTGTTTTCAAATCGGAGGTGGGCGGTAATTACATTTAGTCTCATTAGTCGTTCCCCCTTGACTCTGCATGGTCATCAAGTTAATGTATGTGGCCGTTCCTGTTTGGGCGAAAATGGATTTGTGCTGCATTAGCTGATGAGGCAGGTAAATTACATTATGTCCCCCAATGTGATCTTAATGTCAGTGATTCCGGGATGGATCGGCCCCGTGGACAGTCTCAGACTTGTTAGCATACGCTGTTTCGCCACTCTCACTGTCTCTCTTTCTGCAATAGCGCAGGGTAAAGAGACACGGCTAGGCTGCTTATCCTTCAAATCCTTATTTCAAAGAAGCTAAAAGAGTCACTCGGTAATTCTGTCTCAATTCTGACTTCACTTGGTGCCAAACAGGACTGTTGATGAGGTATCACAGAGGTGAATCAGTGAATAACTCGAGGTTTGAATGAGTGGCACGAAAATAGGGGGAAAAGTCGTTTTGGAATGGCATGAAAAAGATGAAATCATGAGCAAGTCTCATCAATCTGCGCGCTGTCGAAACCCGCCTGTGCCCTCTCGCTACCTATCAGGGAAAATAGATTGAGGTTTGCTCTCCTACAGTTGTACTTCTCAACTCTAACTAATATTATTTTGTCTAGTTTTGTGTGGGAAGCATAACAGAGGTCTACAGCAAAGTCATGCATAGCCACGCAGCCATATTCTGTGATCTTGAAATCCTCTGAGGGAAAAGAATGAACTATTGTTTAGCAAGCAGACTAAAAGCAGCACCCAATGGTCTTTATTTTTTTGGGCTGACATTTATCAAGACACTGATCGCTGCCACATCTGTCAGAGCCGGGTGTTAGGGGTAATTTGGGGCTTAGCATTTATGCAGACGTATTCAAGCTTGTGTGAGGCAGCGTGCTTGTGTGTGTGCATATGGGTAAAATGATATTGTGTTGTGTGATTAGTATGCGTGTACCCGACAAAAGTTGCAAAACTGTTAACTCTAACGTCTGTGTTTGCCAATATAAACCGGTGCCACGTCACATTACCATAATCTATCATCTGTCGTCTGTTTCTTAGTTTGTTTGTTATTTCCTTTGGCCTGATGTGAACCATGAAATAGCCCACATCACTCAAGGAAATCCTTCGGAGCTTACCGTTTGATGGAAGGTAAATAATGAATGGTATAGTCATTTCTGAAGTGATGGGCCGACTATAAATTTTAAATTTCAACAAACAAATGCTGGTCATCCCCTAAATCAAGGTGAGCGCGGTGCACATGCCTGTTTCCAGGTTGTTTACAACCCGAGAAATTACAGCAATTCATATAATAAATGGCTTACCTCTTGGTTGCACTTTAGGTTATAAATCACAGACTGGACTAGAGCATATGAAACATCTAAAAATGAAACAGTGCCCAGGCTACTGGACACCAAAACTAGTCAGTGCATGGAAGCAAACATACTTCGTATAAACACACAGTGAAGACTCTGTCAAACGCGACGTCGAAAAGAATCAAAAAGCCAAAAACTCATCATTGCTCTGATGATGATCAGAGGGGTCAAAATGTCGGCTTTGACTGGATGCAATGAATATTTTTTTATTTGAATTTTGATCTCTGTGCTTTGACGCAATAGTGTAAAATACAGAAGTATCAGCAAAATATCAAAAGTATGACGTACTAAATGTGCAGAATATATGTTATAATACAGTTAGATGTTATAATGTTCTGTGGGGTAGTTTTATTTACTGTAGCCTATAGCATTGTGTTTAAAATGCTCATTTATACATTTTTAAAATCTCTCGTTGTATCTTAAAAAAAGAACTAGCTGTCAGATACATAAAAGTGCAATGTAGGAATTTAGTAGTCGATACCAATACCAGTGAAATTCCACGATTCCCGACACCCAATTCGATACCACGGTAAAAAAACAAAATGATAAATCCCATGTACTTCAATCCGTTATTACTGTTTGCATACTGTGTTTTTGCAAGTTCATTATTAATCCCTGATGATCTACCCAAAGTTTCTCTCCAAAAACAAATTTTTACAAGATAACATTTGAACACATAACATTATAATTATATACTCATTTTTACTGAATGCATCATAAAGTCAATGCAACCTCCGTACATTAGCTGTTAGCTCCATTATTTAGCTAAGTAGGACCGTGTGGCCCAGCAACTAGCTCTCCTCCTGCCAATTTCAACACGTATTTGTTGGTCAAAATGTTGCATTATCGGAGATATTTTCAATCGTCCCAGGGCCGATGGGACGCAGTTAGTCTTGAGCCCTGCTCCCCGGTAACTACGGTACCCGTGGTACTGAATCAAAACAAGTACTGTCACGTTTTCTGAATTTTAGCATCGACTATTTTCCAAAATATCGGTTCTCGTGACATCCCTTCTCAGAAATGTAGTGCGTGTCTAATGGAGGTCTCCTAACAGTTAAGTCATACACCCAAAAAAAGTAATGTGCAGCCATAAAGCCACATTTTCAAATTAGTTAAAATCAGAACTTGGTTACCTTCCACCACAAGCATTCAGTAATTACAGCTAAAAGACGGCTCCTTTCTGGCCCTTCTGCTATAGCAGGTCTGCCCAGAAAGCAGTGATGTCACTGTTTGATTCTCACAAAAATCAAACAGAGATGTTTGAAAGTTTTGTGAACTCCCTGAGGAACTATAATGTGTTTGGCATCCTCTCCTGTTTTGTTTGATTTACATTCTGTTAACTTCAAGGGAAAATATACAGGGATGAGCAAACTAGGCCACCAAAAAAAAAAATTGAATCAGCATTTAGTCGGGACCTAAGATTGTAATATGTAAGACGAGATCAGAGTTAGTGTTCTGTTTCTGTTTCGGTCCTCAAAAGCACGAGAAACATGAAAGCCAGAGCGAAAAGTTTGAGCCAGCCTTAAACCTTGCCCACCTGCCATGGGAACGGATTTCTTTGTAGTGAACATGTTCAGAAAACCCATCTGCCCTTAAAACAAGTCAAATATTGTAGAACTATGTGAAACTATGAGCTGTAAGAGTTTCGCTGAGACCCTCGAGGGATTACGAGTGGTCCCAAAGCTTTCAGCCACAGGTTTACAGAGCAAAAGATGTGTCAACTTGGACCGAACCAATGAAAGCAGCTGTTTGGGGAAAAGGTAATTTCAAGAGAAAATGGGACACGTAGCCTTGGGTCCTTCAACAATTTTTGAACACTGGATGAGAAGGAAAAAATGTTGTAATTCACCAGGAGGAACGACTGTAGTAAACAACTCTGTGAGGTAAATACGCACCAGGAATAGATGCACAAGTCAAGATGCCACTACAGTAGCTCCCGATGAAACACTGTCAACGACAGCACTAAAACACAAAGGAGCATGAGACTAACGTGTACAGACACAACATCAATACGGAGGTAACCTTTGGGTTATGGTTTCATAGAATGATGGTGAAATATTCTCGTACTGAAAGAGATATACAGGGGAGCTGTGAAGGTGTATTTTACAGCTACAGTGTGGAGTTACAGCTTCACTTAGCGCTCTGCATCGAGGTGCAGTACAAGGGCTGCAACACCAAGCATATCACATTTTTAATGGATCGATATCCAATGTATGAACCCCGATCGATTTCTGATTCTTTGTTTATTGTTACCCATCACTCTGCATATACACCAGCTATCTCAACTCCCCATTGAACTTGAGCTGGTTCGGGTTTTAAAAAATGATATAAATTGCTTTGACATTTTCAGGTGGAACAGAAAGTGCTGCTCCTGGCTAAAAAATACATTTAGCATGTTGCTATGATGGAGATGAAGTGAGGCTGTCTTAAGCTTAACTTTCAACAGGTCCTCAGTTAAACTCTGCTTTCAAGGGATATAATGCAAAAACAATAAAGGAAACCATGAAAGGAAAGCTGTGATGCAGTGTAGGGCTGCATGATTATGGCCAAAATGATAATCACGATTATCGTGATCAATATTGAGATCACGATTATTCATTCACAACATATTTTATTGCACTTTCATATTTAAATAAACAGAGCGCTGCTTTCACTTACATGTTGTACTACATTCCTGCTAATGTACAAATCTTTGCATCAAAATAAGTCTAGTCCTTAATTCACAGTGCATCTCCTAGAAGCAAAATAAAATAGTACCAACATTTTTATTTGGTACTTTTCTTTCACTTTCGCTTTCACGTTGTGCTACATTCCTGTTAATTAACAAATCTTTGCATCAAAATAAGACTTAAAATAGGGTTCTTTTTCACCTGAATTCAGTGGATTTTGTAATATACTACAGAGAGACGGGCAAAACCAGTAATAAAATACACTATATTACTCTTCTACTCAGGACTGCAGCTGCAACATTCTGGAAAGTTTTTCCCAGGCTGCTGCTGTAGGGTGCACACGCAGCAGCATGACAGCTCCCAAAAGTGAAGCCAAAACATCTGGATCGCCCCCTGGTGGCTGGCTGTTTAGGAAGCGTTTGACTTGATATGCAGCAGAGTTTTCTATGAGCGGAGCACGCATTTTAAATGTCAATATCGCAGTTGATCATCTTCATTTAATTGTGGGATGCCAAAATGGTGATTGTGATTAATATTTGATTAATTGTGCAGCCCTAATGCAGTGTATGGTGCTTTTAAATATGGTTCGTAACAACCTGGATTTATTTTTTGGCATGATAACAACGTACTTACCAAAGTAATTGCTGAGATCTTGGAGCACGGCAATATCGCTGACAATAGGTCCAACAAGGCAACGAACATGAGCAATCAGATAATCAGGCAGGTTGTAAATGTTTATCTAAATGTTTATATTTTATCTAAATCTTCTAAACTGTATGTAGCACTTTTGTTTAAAAAGAATATAACTATTGGGCTGCAACTTGATCATGATGATTCAGATCAGGATTGGGAGCAGAGAGAATCTGCAAATGACAGATACTGTAATATGAATATTATTTAATTTTTCTGCAAATTTAATTGTCAAAGTGTGTCTGAATAGTACATACCATCAATTAATTTCTGACTCCTACAGTATAGAATGCCGTGAAGTGACGTAACGCTGACACTATTTGTGCCTCCCACAAATGTACAACAATAAGTTAATTATACAGATGTCACTGCTTACCCACCCACATGCTGTGTTTTGAACATTTGCTTGTCATCACATCTGACATGATTGCTCCAATAAGTTCAGAAAATACTGTACCAAAATTGACAGTGAGTCATAACGATGATAAGAAGACTTGGACACATTTGCAACAGAACAGGGAGGTCTGACCAGAACCTGCTGAGAGAAACACACAACGGATCAATCTATGAGCAACTTTATCACACAGTTTAGTGCCTTCTCACATTGTGTGTGTGTGTGTGTGTGTGTGTGTGTGTGTGTGTGTGTGTGTGTGTGTGTGTGTGTGTGTGTGTGTGTGTGTGTGTGTGTGTGTGTGTGTGTGTGTGTGTGTGTGTGTGTGTGTGTGAGGGGAAGATTTCAACAAGTCCTCCAAATAAAATGACAACATACATTGTTTGTCCTCTTGACCGATGTGAGCATTTTCCGATGTGACGCCCCCACAGACAGGATGACAACGTTTGTTTGTTCCTTCCAAAACGGTTACAAATCACTTTAGGAAAAATACAGAAGTTCTTTCATCTAGTTTTGAGCTTCTGAAGGCACAGGAGCGATTCACATCGAAGCCTACATCACATGAATTCGGAGCTTATATATTTAAAAAAAGGCATCGGTCAGGGGTGGGGGAAAAAAAAAATCGATTCACCTATATATTGTGATTTTTTTTTCTTTTTTACGATTTTGAAATAGATTTTTTAATGCCAGAATCGATCTATTTGCTCCATTTGAGTCTATGCGGAGGTAGAAGGAAGGTACCGCTTTTATTGTTGTAGTCTGAGTGACGTTACATCATATCCGATCCGTATCTGTCAACCAAAACAAACCAGCCGGCAGCCGGCAGCCGCGAGCCGAAACGAAAAAGTGAAAAATGGTGGAGGGTCCGCGTGGATACCACCTGCACCCTCACATTTAAATCCAAAGTAGTAAACACTACACATACAGTAAAGTATGGAAACACTTTGGGTTTCACACGTTGCAGGAAAAGCAGAGCTAGACATCATGGCTAAAGCTGCATGCTAACTCTGTCTTGGACTGGAAACGTCATCGTATTGCGCTAAGGTGCGGTCAAGCCAGCCGTCACTCTCACCTCCGTGGTCAAACCGGCCGACGCTACAACTGTAGAGCACCCATATACTGACATTTATGGTAAATGCATTGAAACGTCCCCGATGGAGCTGACCATGGATGTATAAAGAGAACGGAGCTGACGGGAGAGCTAGCGACGGACTTGGCGAAGTTAGCGGAAGTATACATGTGTGACTACGTCCGGTTTTCAAAATAAGGTGTTAACAAAGGGAACTGTATATACAAAATACATATATGGAAATAAGATTGATTGATTATATTCACCAGAAGTATAAAACATTACATGTCCCTTAAAATTAAAAAGAAAATACCACCAATTTGTGAGGGAAATGTCATTATTCTTTGATTTTTGGGTTGCTGGAAAAAAAATAATAAATAATGTCTGTCAATGACTGATATATTTGACTTCAGGACATCTCTGACTACATACATGCTGAAAATCAAACATTTTTACTGTATTAATATAGATATTTCCCTAAGTAAAAGTCCCTAGAAGTGTGATTCAACTTTTTCCCATGATCTAGTGTTACAAAAGTTAACCGAAATCGCAATAAATCGCAATATCGGATCGCAATATCGGATCGCAATATCGGATCGCAATGTCGAATCGCAATACTTGTAGAATCGCAATACTTAAAAATCGCAATACATATCGTTTCGGCACCCAAGTATCGTGATAGTATCGAATCGGGAGATAGGTGAATCGTCCCAGCCCTAGCATCTGTATTGTAAAACTACATCGTTCATTTGCAGAAAGAGGAAAAAATTATCATTAATGGGGCATGGCAAACATACAGGATCTAAAATTCTACATTTGTCAAGCGCTTTTTGGAATCGGCCACACTGATGATATCTCACACTCAATAGGCTTTGGCCAGAAAAGCACCGCTCCAACACTGGACTACGAGAGGATGTCTCGCAGAAAATGGACAGAAAAGAGCAGAGAAGTGCATTTTTCTTTCATGTATTCTGCTCTGCTCTCTCCTCCTTGTCAAGCTCCAGCCAGAGGAGGAAACCGGCTAGTGCACACAGGAGGGCTGTAATGTGGTTTCAGTGTCTGGGCCCCTGTGGTAGAGTACCCTCAGGTGGAAAACCTCTCAGACTGTGTTGGCACATCACTACTCCAATTATCAACAGCAGGAGTGCCTTTTCATTTCTATTACATCTTTCTTCCTTTCTTCTTACTGCACCCTTCTTCTACCTTGCCTGGGCTCTCATCTCTACCCCTGGCTCCTTCACCCTCAACACTTTCCTTCTAATCTTCTGTCTCAACAATCAGACCTTTTTTAGCCCCCTACAGAACACTGCGTTGAATGTGCTGCCACTCTCACCGAGGAAGCACTTACTTTACTCGGCCCCGGCCAGGATTTGGCCAGGAAACATCACTCTAAATGGACGCATATTGGACTCTGAAGATGATCAGACTGGAGAGGATCTGATGATTCAACTCATCTGTCACATACTATCACTAAAACACTACAATCCACAAGAGAACTATACTATCACATTCACGTTGGGAGTGTCTCATCAAAAGACCAGTCTTATTGATTTCCTTCTCCCTACTTTCGCATCACAAGTCTCGTCCTCTGCTATTGACTTGCTTTTTCATTGATTATTCTTTTTTTCTTTCCTCTTTAATTCCAGTTACTGTTTTATCTGATCCGACAACCGTCTTCAGGTTTTTTCCCATTTGCCATCTCTGCTCTTCATTCCTCAACCGTGTTGCAACTTTCTAGCTTATATTTATCTAATCCATCATTTGACATCTGTGTGTGGATCGATTAGTAAAACACGGGAAAGTAACGACTGATTCTGATTCATCATTTTTAGATAATTAACAAATTCATAGACAGTTGCAGAGACTATTTATCTTTAGATGAATCATTACATTTACCTTATATTAAAGATTCAATAGTATAACGTGGAATTTCAAGACACTTGCATTTCAGATTTCATACGTTAGCGAGTAAGATTTTGCAGTGATATAGTGAGTGTGACATTTTTCCTAATAGCAGATGCATTGCAAGGTAATGCACTGTTTGGCAGCTTACATATCAGGCATCTTGTTCACATTTTCTGCTCCACCAAATCAGATGGAATGATCATATTTGACTGGTAATATCTGCAGATGCTAGTAACTGATTTATTGAAGCATCCCTAGGTGTGACGAGAGCTACCGTTCCCAGAATTACCTCTAGATGCCGGTGACATTTGCTTCTATAACCACAATTTCAATTATCTAAACACAGCCGAGCTACTTGGGCGGAACGTGTGGTCCCTCTAGGATAAACTTTGCACTTCATATTTTTGATAAAGTCATCAAGACAGAGTATGCTATAATGATTAAAAATGCTCATATCATAAATATGATGTTATTGAAGGAATAGTTTGACGTATTGCTTATCTGCTTTCTTGCATAATTACGGCCGGGCCACATAGGACACGTGAGCAGCGCGTCTGAGTCGTGGAACCTCTTGCTTATTATTTTGGTGCCCATGTTAACAGGTCAGAGCAGCCACACAGCCCGCGGCTGCGGCGCAGCTCAGGCGCGGTTGCGGCGCGGCTGCAGCGCAGCTCAGGCGCGTCTCTTCAAGAGATTCAAGGTCTGAACTATTTTTTTCGCGTGCCACGCAGGGTTTACAGCGAAAAAGACAATGAAAATGATCTTTTGACCAAATACTGACGTAAAAAAACTAACATTACTGTAGTTTCAATGTCTAAATCTGTAAAATCTGTCAGCGACGGTAAGTTTGTTTATTAGCGGACTGACTGGGAGGGGGGAAGAGTTGAAGGGACGCACTACGCACGTGGTGTTTGTTTACTAGAAAGTTCAAATGTTTTTTGGGGTAACGAGAAGGGCTTCTGTCAGCCAGTGTATTGCAAGCCCGACGGCCCGTAACGTTAGTAAATGTTCTGTTAAGAGAGAGATGGAACGAGCGAGGGGTTAGCAGTAGAGGTCGACCGATTAATCGGTCGGCCGATTAATCGGGCCGATATTTTGACATTTTTTCCATAATCGGCAGATGCCTGAGCATATTAAGCCGATTATCAAGCAGACACATCTGCGGACAGCCCAGTGTTGTTGTTGCTGTGGAACACGTGTGACACCGCCCCTTGTGTGTCAATCAAATTGCCATTCTACCGGGAGAAACCGGTAGGCTTAAATTCGTCCCTGTCAAAGCCCTATATATTTAATTGGTTAGATATGAAATGTTACTTTTAGAGAGAAAATACTTTGGAACTGTACTGATAGCGAGCCTCCAACCAGCTACCTTACAGGTAGGGATGGGTACCGAAACCCGGTAACGGGCTCGGGTATTGATAAGCTCCGACGTTATCAATTCAGTTTTTGGTAACGGAGAATTTCTCTCCGTAGGTAACGTTAGCTGTGTGCGGGGCGGAGCAGCTCTCACAGACACGCTGCTGCAGCGCAGACACACACACACAGAGCTTCTGCTCTTAGTAACTATGGCGAAGAAAACTAAACTTATAAAGCGTGATTACACTTTACTAGAGTTGATGATGACAATGCTTGTCATAAGTGCAAGTTTGCGTGTGATGGCGGAAACACGAGCAATTTGTCGAAACATTTAGCAAAAGGTTCATTTCCTCATTAAACGTGTCTACGGTCTACGGGTCCTTCATAGCCTCTATGACGTCACCGCTAGTCGCCTGTGTGTAGTCCGCAGCAGATATGAGCAGCAGGCTGTGTAATACGAGTGAACAAAGTTATTATTATGTTTTTGTGATCAATTAGATTATGGCCATATAGCTTGTAACAGTGTCTGTCAACAAACATAAATAAAAAACATGCTTTAGGACAGTTTTGGAAAGGTGCTTAAAAGGTTTTGTGCCCTGTACTATTACTACTATTAACCATCATGCACAAAATAAAATATGCACTGCAGTGCAGACACAAAATGCAAATTGGAGAGACAGACCATAAGTGTTGTTCAATAACTTAATACTTAAGTTAAGAAATTGTGTATTATTTCTTATTATTAAGCTGTTATATTTTATTAGATGGAGGAAAAAAAGAAAACCAGCCAAACATATCGGCAAAAAAAATCGGCCTCATATATCGGCCATCGGCTGTCCTGATTCTATAAAAAATCGGCATCGGCCATAAAAAAACCATATTGGTCGACCTCTAGTTAGCAGTAACATTATTGCTGTGATCGTAGCAGTGCAGTGTGTGTGTACAGTTTAGACTGTCGGTGCTACTTAACTGTTTCTTTCTTTGCTACTTAACTGTTTCTTTCTTAATGGAGCTTCCCAGCAAAAAGTATTTCACACGATTGTACCTGTATAACCGGCGTGACAATAAACATCTTGAATCTTGAATCTTGAATAAATGCTACAACTCCTCAAGAATCAAGCCGAGACAAGTTCCCGTGTCTTGCTTGCCACCTGCTGATTAAAGTGAACGGGGTTAGCCCCAAAGCTAGCAACAACTGCGGCTCAGGCTCACTTAAGGTGGGCTGTTAAGGTGGACCAGCTATTCTCATTGTGTGACAAGCGGCTGCTGAGACAAGTGCGACACCATACCGGTCCGGTGCGATGTTGTGGCTTAATATCAAACCGGTTTGAATTTTTTTACAGCAGCCCAATTCTACAATTATGTCCAAGTGTGTTTGCTCCAGTGCTTCACAAGGTTCAGTCTCATCATCCACTAAAACTAACCTTGTCCTCTGCCCTAAAGAAAACAATACCAAGTGTTCTAGCCGGTAATGATAAACAAACACAATTCATCGTTTTAGTACCAAAACGACTGCATGCTGAGAGCAGTGAGTGATAAAATAATAAACTCCTCATAGCTGCGGAACTAAAAGACATGATTCATCATTTTGGTGATCCTACTATATTTTTCTTAACTTGCCCGCTGGGAGACTTTGTCTTCCCATTATAATTAGCATCAAGGCTCCCTCCGTCTAGAAGCCAGCCAGCAAGGGCACTCAGGGATGGTTGAGTCAATATGTCTTCTCTGCACTTTTTAATACAGAAGTGCAGACTGACTGACAAGTCATTTCAACAGGGCTTGGTTCCCAGATTCCCATCCCTTCGCACAGTGCAGTCTCTTATGGACGTAGCTGACACAAAGCAGCTGCTTCAACTTACCTTCAACACATTCTCAAGGACTGAGAGACACTTACAAAACTGAAGGGAAAAAAACATGCTCTATTTCCAGTCACAGGAATTTGCATTAGTAATATTACACTCAATTTTACAGTAGTTACAGACAGGTTAAATGGTTTAAAATAGCTGTAAATGGATGCAGATGGGGAATATTATGGATGGCAATTTTGCACAAATTATTCCAGTTAAAAAAAAAATCTTTGTGGAGATGTGACAGGTGAACAATGACAGTCTTACAATTCAATCTAAACTATTGTAAAATACTTTGAAAATGCTAAGAATGTGTTGCACAAAAACAATTAACTACCCACAGAAAGCTTCAACTGATGCTTGACAAAAGGCAAAAAATGTATTCTGCATTCTCCTTTGTTTCATACACTAAACTAGTGCACAATAGCACATAACTCTAATAATAATAATAATAATATTGCTTGCAAAATCTTTTCAAAGTCAAAGGGTCTGTGAATTGCAGAAGTACAACCCTATCTCCTACAAAACTAGTCTATATACAGTAGCCTAAAGTTGCTTTTCCAGATACCTTTGGAAGCACTAGAATCATAGTTTCTGCTTGGATTATGATCAGTGGCAATGTTTTATCCAGGAAGTATAACATTCCTACAACTGAATAGAGGGAGGAATTTTGAGAAAGGATGGAAGATTTACAGCTTACAAAGCGCTGAAGAACGTCTGCTACTAGAAGCCGGTGTTCGTAGCTTCATCCCTCGTGTTTACAGATTTGGGTTTCTAAAACACTTGATTGACTTTAGGGAGGGGTTAAGGTTTTGGTTAAATATCAAAAAGGTCAAAACAATTAAACGGTAAAACAGGCTTTTTATTATTTACAAGGCAAAAGACTCTGACACTGGACAGTGACTTTTCCTCTAGTCCTCCTTTAATTAGCACGTTAGCATGCTAGTACACTACACTAAGATGATGGTAAACATACTGTACCTGCTAAACCTCAGCATCTTAGCATTGTCATTGTCAGCCTGGCAGCATGCTGAGGTTAGCATTTAGCTCAAAGTATGGATGCATCGATACAGATACCGGATCAGATATCGGGCCGATACTGACTCAAACAGCTGGATCGGATATCGGTGACAATGGGGCCGATCTATTCAATTCAATTCTATGTTTAAATACTATATACATTATATACTGGCATTTGACTTCCTGTTTAAGTTTTGACCAATTTGTTGCTGCATTAAAAAAGTTTACACTTGAATTGTAACTCCTGTTAATTTTGAAGATTTTTTTTTTTGGTGTACAATTTATTATTTTAATGATAAATAACAAGTCAGAAAAATATATATATTTATTACATTTTGTTTTACAAAGTTAGGAAAGCAATGTTTCAGTCGGGCCTGATGTTGCCTTACACATAAAAGAATGATCCCAGTCACTTCCACACAGTGAGGCATACAGCTTATTAATTAAACACTGGTATCGGATCAGTACTCCGTATCGGCCGATACTCAAAGCCCAGGTATCAGTATCGGGACTGAAAATTTCGGATCAGTGCATCCCTACCTCAAAGCCTTGCTGTGCCGTACGGCCTCACAGAGCCACTAACGCAGCTCTCTAGTCTTTTTGTTCTTGCATTTTTGTAACTACATTCACTATAAAGGTTTTCTTGTATTTACATTACATTAATTTAGCGGACGCTTTTATCCAAAGTGATTTACAATAAGTGCATTAAACCATGTGGATACAATACAAAAATTGCAAGAATCGTGCAAGTACAACAACCTCATGAAACATGTTGAAATGCTTCAAGTGCTACATTCCTCCTATACTGAAACATATGATGTAATCCAGGCAGATATCTTTCACAAAAAACATATTGGCTATTGCAAATGAGTTGTGTATGAACAAATGTAGGAAACTATGTTGTTCAGTAAGCATTGTGTAAAATTGTAACTATAGTAACCAGACAGTGGATGGAGGGCACTTATTGTATCTCATTGTCAGTGTAGCTATAGTGCACCCTGAAGGTACAGTATATGGGCATGTCAAAATAAAGACATCTCAGCGTCTGGTCCATCAATAGTGGAAAAATCTTGTACTTGTGCAGTTTTGTGTGGTATTATGTTTCCTGTGTGGAATCAGTAAGGTAAACAGTTATCACTACTAAAATACAAATAACATTTACACGTGTGTTTGACAGTAAGGGTTGCCAGTTTGCCATTGGCAACCATTTTGAGAAATTGGCAACCAATTCTTGACCTTTGGTTGCCACCATTGGCAACCACTTTTTAACATATAAAAAATACGGACAGCAAACAGCAAAACGTGCACCCTGAAATAAAAACATTTTTAATTTTTCTTGCATTAGTGATATTTAAAAACCGAAAGCAGACAACGCTGCATGTGACAACACTGCACGCGTGTTGGTGCGTTTACTCGCGTGCACACAGGCATCTGTTTTTGAGACAGGGGTGAAGCAAATTAAGTTGTTTGACTGTGGGGTGAAAAGTTTGACTGACCCGTCAACAAGTCTTAGGAGGTGAAGTATCCCCGCATCTTTGAGCTGGACGGAAAATGATACTGCATAGCAAGTACAACATACACATGGCATGTATACATATCACATTTTCATTATTAAGCGGACATATAACTGCAGTAGTATCTTAATTACTCAAAATATAAGGTGACTAAAAATGGCCATATTTTCAGATTCCAACCAAAAGCTGATGCCTGGTTGCCAGCCTGCCACCACTTATTTTTTGGATGTATTTTATTTGTATCAGGGCCCCTGATACAAATAAAATATATCCGAAAAATAAAATAACATTTGAAGCAGAATCAATCCTTTATCATCAACAAACAGAACTTTCACAGATTTGAAAAGCCTGTCTATGATGTTACAGTAGCCAAGGTGTTATCAAAAAGCAAATATGGCTCCACATCAGTGATGTGAAATTCTAAAACAGTTCTCAAGCCCTGTTTCCTCGCCACCTTTACAAAGACGGAGAGTTCAGACAATCACTCAAAAAGTTAGAAGTGAAATGTTAGAAGTGATTGAAACCGAACACGTTGCCCTTTCAGAGACGAACGAGCCAAAGTCGTACGAGAAAAAAAAGCTCGCGCTTTTTTCAATGCCACCAATAAGTGGCGGAATTATTTTGTAGATGTGTTGCCGTTAATGAGGCCTCACCCTGCGTATTTCAGCTATCCTGCATGCACTCCATGCCCTCTTGGTTGCTGTGCTGAGACTCCACATGCAGCTGCGGCGGTGGCCTATTGCCTTTTCCCTCCACTCTGTTTTTGTCCATCCTGCCACTGTAATGTATCTGAGGGTGTAATGAAAACAAATAACACAAACCAGCGACTTCACTGGAGTTGAGAAATGAGAAAGTGCGAGCATAAAGGATGGCTTGGTGTAGTTGTTTAAAGGTAACACAAGTGGAGCAGCTCTTTCTTCCCCTCTGAAGGTTACAGAACAACAAGATTAAAGGAGCGCCAGTCCGCAGCCTTAAATGTTTGGCAATGAATGTGTCTGCGAAGAAAACGAGGAAGCAACTGGGAGAGAAGATGGGAGGCTGTGCGAGGGATAGCTGAAGAGGAGGAACAATGGAGTGAAAAGTGAGAGAGATATTGGGGGAGTTTGGTGAGACATTTAGGAGGAGACGACAGTGTGATGATGGGTGAAGAGGCAAGTGATGGATGAGACAGGGAGAGAGAGAGAGGGAAACAGAAAGAGAGAGGGAGGACGGGGGAGAGCAATTGTGCTGTTCTTGACACCTCCACAGAAAACACCTTGGCAAGCTGTCAATCACACGGACTCGCTTGATTGATTTTCTCCTCTTTTCAATCAGCATTTCACTTTGTGTCCCTCTCTTCCCGCAGAATGTGCCCCGATGCCAACGTTCTGCTTTTTTTACATCCTTTATGCTGCACGCCAGGGCCAAACGGTGACTGCCGCGTCAGTTGTCCTGGAGCAGCAACATAAATTAGGTTAGAAACGAGGAAATATGGTCTTGTTAATGTCACCTCTGCGCAGCTAATCAGGGCAAATTTAAACTATTTTTACATGGGTTATGTGCAATCTTGGAAAAACTGTAATGGGACATTCGAACTCCCCCGCAGCAGCAGCAGCTCACTAGCAGGAGGGTCTTCAGAGCATTTGGTGATAACTATATTCAGGGAGAAGTAAAATGACTCAGGAATGATTTAGTTTAATGTCTGAACACAGCCTGAAGTAGTGACAAACATTTTAATTTACACATATAATATACCACAAAATACAGTACAGAAAATTTTGAGTAGTTACTAAGTAACAAGTAAGGAAGGAATCAGGAACTGCCTGATAATTAATGCATCACTAATATGTAGTTGCTAATTTGAATGCTTGTGTTTGGTATCACTGGCTTTCTAACAGCTCCTTAAGTGAATCTTTTAGATCTTTAGAGATTTTGAGACAATAATTCATGCTTTTATTTCTTCTCGCCTGCAACGCACTATATCTCAGAGTCAGTCAGATGACTATGGCACACCTTCAGCTGGTGCAAAATGCGGCCGTGCGTCTTCTAAAAAAATCTAAAAAAATCATGCCATATTACTCCGATTTTAGTGTCATTTCACTGGTTACCGGTGAAATTTTGAGTTGACAACAAGATTTTACTTTTCGCTTTTAAAGCTTTGAACTGGCTAGCTCCAGGGTATCTCAGTGACCTTTTACATCCCCACTGTCCTCCTAGAACATTGAGGTCATCGGATAAGCTGCTGCTTTCCATCCCTGATAGTCGTTTGAGGCGTAAAGGTGATTGTGCCTTTTCCGTGGCCGGGCCCAAGTTGTGGAATTGCCTTCCTACATGTTCGATCAGCCCCCATCATCGAATGCTTCAAATCTAGGCAAAAAAAACACTTATTTTTCTCTGGCTTTCGATGTGCGTTAGACAGGTCAATATGTGTTTTTGATTGTATCATTTGTCAATTTCTGCCTTTTTCCTTTTTACTGTGTAAAACACTTCGATCAACCGCAGGTTGTTTTTAAACTGTGCTATAAAATAAACTTTTATTTTTTATTTCTTATTATTTGACTGTGCTATATAATAAACTGACTTTTTTTTTACCCTGGTCCATACTCCTGTGTTTACATTATGCTTTGTGTATGCTTTTAGCTCTGTTTTGGTCTCCACAAACTCCTGAGGGAAATACAGCAGCTTGATGCTTCACTATTTTCAGCAGTGTACAGTTGGTTTATCAGAGCTTGTTTGCTGAAAACAGCTGCCCGCTGCATCTGGATATGACGCTAATGAGATCAGTGAAAGTGGACCAAAACCAAAACAATGAACATCGAGAGCAAATACAACCAAACTACACCCATAATACTACTATATTATTATGCTGTTGCATAATACATCTTTCAAAACGTTATCCACCAAATATACTGCCGAGCAATATTACAGCATGTTTTGCGATGACGAGATGACAGCACCCTCCTTTTTATAGCTGACAGCACAAACAGATTGCATGTACAGTAGGCGCACCTGCTTCGCCTCTGCAAATAAACATACAAGAGAGTAAACTTATAAATCATAGGGGACAAAAACAATGAGCAGACTAACCTTTTCATTGCCATCTAAAAAGGTTAACAAGCAGCCAATAAAGCCTGGGGCAAAGCCACTAGTCTCATTTGGAGAGGAACAAAAGCATACGGTGTGTTGCAGAGACACACCTGCTTTACTGTACGGCTAAATAAGCTTTGGAAAACTTCACAGCTGCCAGTCTGTGTCTCAGTTCCTCCTCTTCATACACAAATTGTTCTAATCTTGCTTCACAGCAGTATCTCATCTGTAAATGTGTTATCAGATCATTTGAATTTACGCAGATGACAGTGTTTATTGCAGCAGTGGGACTCGACGCCCCTGGCTGTGTCCACTTAACGCTCGTGCAGCTGCCTCAGACGGTGGGCAGAATTCCTGTGGTATAAAAAAGTGAGCGTGGACGGTGGAGGTGTGTCTGAGAGACAGAGCCTATTGATTTCCATGCGGATGGATGAATAGATCAAACGCTTTTGCTTTTTCTCCTCAATTCCCCCAGCATTCGCGAAGGCCAAGGCCAATCAAATAGCCACCAATTGTTTTGGTTTTTCAGTGAAATAGTGGGGCAAGTGGGAGCAGGTTTTATATTAATCAGAGAGACAAATGGGAGAGGGCATGTGGGAGGCGCCTTGGGAGAGAAATTCTGCAGTTATAAAGAGCGAGTGGAAATAAAAGCTGGCAAAAAAAAATAAGGAACAAAGAGGAGGAGTAAATATGAAATAACTGCACAGCACATGACAGGCGCAGGTTTTAATGTAAAGGACAACCTCCCACACAAAAAGCTGCTTGCACCGCTTGTATGCAAAAAAAAAAGAAAAAAGAAGAGCGATGGATAGAGAAAATACATGCATGCACTGATTGAAAAAAAAGGAAACAGAAAACTGAGAAGGTGCAAGCAGAGAAAGCGGGATATTACTTGAGAGAGATGTGCAATTTGCCCCTCCGCCAGCCACAACAACATAATAAGGTGATAAAATCAGACAGCTTTGCTTGTTACTTTCGCGATGACATCTATCCATCATTCAGCATGCATCTTCACAGCTTACCGACGCGTCAATCACTTCGTCCTTCTCACATCCCACCAGTTCCAAGACTGTCCAGAAAGTGAAATCAATTATCTTACCAGCCCTTTTTCTTTCCCCCACCCCCCCGAGCTCTTGACCCTGTTGCTTTTTAGCATTTACCATGAATATGAAATTCATGATGTAGATTACATTCCTGATTACAGAACTGCCGTCTTCCTTTCGCCATGTGAATAGTAGGTAGATGAAATCGGGGGCCCAGTGGCAAAGGGGTCCTTATTTAGTTTGTGAGTGAAGATAGCAACAGGGAAATGAAAAACCCTGTCTCATTTCCTGTCTGCTACAACCGCTATGTGGTTTCAAAACACAAAATGTTCCTCTGGTGATACATATCACTCAGCCCTTAGACTCCGACCACAAACCAAACATAAAATTGCTTTTTTTTTCCACTTTCTCTGTGGGCCACCGTGAGGGCGTGTGCTGAAGAGGGCTTGTGAGGGGGGCCCATTATGCAAGGAGCCATGCATTTCACAATTTCCTTTTATCCTGGCCTAGAAGTCTCATTCACCAGGGTCACACTGATAGCCAAGACTCCAGGCCTAATTAGTCCGGAGGAAATATGGTAGCATTTATTGCATTTTATATCCTGTCTGCAACAGATACAGGCTTCATAAATATTATAAATTCCAGATACCCAGACGCCAGACGGTTATTAAAAATGAAAGGAATGGTTGACCTCCAAACTCGCCATACATTTCCCTGTGTTGTGCCGTGCACTGCGCCTGCATGGGGCCTCCCGCTGAGAGAGAGGGATGAGTGAACCTGGAGGAGCCTCAGCATCGTGTCAAAGATCCCTCGCTCCTCATTCTGCTCAGACAGAAACAAGTGTTGATTGTCCTGAGCCTGCAGAGAGCCACCGGGGAGAAAGGCCAGAGATTAAGGCTGACAAGTCAGCCCCCACTTGTGAGAGCAAACACGTTACAAACATACAACAGTGTCACATTAGACCGACTCCCTGGTGTGGGAGGAGACGATGCTGAATAGCTGAATTTTAAGGCAGCAGGTTACTGGATGTCTTGTGTTATTGGGCAGGAACTAGGGATGTAAGAAAATATCGATACCCATGAGTATCGCAATATTTGTTTTGCGATATTGATTCTCCAAAACACTTTATCGATTTTTAATTAACCTCTTAATCATTCGACGGTCAGAGGCTGTAGCAGGCTGAGTGACTGGCATCATATGAAACTAGAAAACCCAAGAAATCCATTGGCAGAAACCATGCCATACTGGCTTGTCGCAACAGATTCCATTAGCCTACTGTTGTTTGGATCAGTTTCAGATTTCTGGTTAACATGAATCAGCACTAAGTCTGTCTTTGTACAGGGTATCGTATGTGACTATGGTTCTGTTTACGGTTTAAAGTGGGTGTGATGGAGGCAGTTACAGTGAGCCAGAAGTTGCGTTGTGAGCCTAACTCCATTCTGTGATGGGAGCTGTCTATTTTAGTACCTCAGTATATTACCTGCTCTCACCCTTTTCCTCTAACATTCAATCTGGGTTTCTACGTGGGCGTTATCTCACAGTGGCATAATAGCAACAGGGATAGTTAGTTACTGGATACCGTGGGGATGTAACAGCATGAACATATGTACTCCAAACAGATGCAAATGGAATCAAAATTAAAGCAACGATAGTCTTTTTTTGTTTATTTGTTTGTTTGTTTGTTTCACTGTGTGGACCTGTCACAGTTGATTGCGAGCAGGAAACCGGAGACTTAAGTTCCAACGCAGCCTTTTCTTCCCGTGACCTCCCCACGGTGGCTCTATTACCTTAACAGTGAGCAGGTTGTGTGTGTGCGCTTGTCTCTTTAAAGGTGAGTCCTGCTCTGCAGTGCTGCTTTCCAGTGACTCATCAGTTGCATTTATATTCCATTCACTGACTTTTTAATCCAAGGGTGAACTGCTTTTTGTAAATCTGTTTTGTGTGATTATTTATGTAATTTATGGCCGTGCTAGCGGCGTGGCTCTGGTGAGGGCAATGCTGGTCTGTCGGTTGGTCAACCACTTTGATCCACAGACAGATATATCTCAACAACTACTGGATGGGCTGCCATATTGTCCATCCCCTAGCGATCCCCTGAATTTTCCTCTAGCGCCACCATTTGCCAGTACTTTGGTTTATAAGCAAATACCTGCAAAACAACTTACATTCCCATCAGCATCAGCTGTGTTTTGTGCTAATTATCAAATGTGAGCATGCTAAACTAAGATAGTAAATATTATACCTGCTAAACATCAGCATGTTAGCTTTGTCACTGTAAGCATGCTGACTTTATCATTTAGGTCTACCACTGTCCTAAGTGCAATAGCCAGTGCTGTAGACTCTTAGTAGGGCCGCAACAACTAATCGATTAATTTGATTACAATCAATTATTAAATTAGTTGTCAACGAATTTGGTCATCAACTAGTTGAGTCTTTTATGATGCACGACACGCGCTGTGGCAACGTCTCCGTGGGGGCAGTAAGCCAGCCAATGCCGCGGCTTTTGCAGCTCACGTGATGAATGACAGGCATTATGACGGCATCTCCATCGTCTCCCGTTCGTCTCTGGTGTGAGATGAAAAGTGTCGGAGGCAGAGGCTAACGATACAGCGGAGAAAAGTGTAGAGGCAAACGCACGATTAAAGGTTCTGATTTAAAAACAAACGACGTAGACAGAAATAACTTTCTTCTATTTTCTTATCTCACTATAATAATACTTCACTTTATTTATAGAGCACTTTTCAAAGCTCAAAGGGCTTATATATATATATATATATATATATATTTATATATATATATATGTAAATGTTTTAAATGTAAATGATTAATCGGGCCGATTATTTGACATTTTTTCATAATCGGCATCGGCCGATGCCTGAGCATATTAAGCCGATTATCAAGCAGGCACATCTGCGGGCAGCCCAGTGTTGTTGTTGCTGTGGAACATGTGTGACACCGCCCCTTGTGTGTCAATCAAATTGCCGTTCTGCCGGGAGAAACCGGTAGGCTTAACTTCTTCTCTTTCAAAGCCCTATATATTTAATTGGTTAGATATGAAATGCTCCGACGTTATCAATTCTGTTTTTGGTAACGGAGAAAATCTCTCCGTAGGTGACGTTAGGTGTGTGCGGGGCGGAGCAGCTCTCACAGACACGCTGCTGCAGCGCAGACACACACACACACACACACACACACACACACACACACACACACACACACACACACACACACACACAGAGCTTCTGCTCTTAGTAACTATGGCGGAGAACCTAAACTTATAAAGCGTGATTACACTTTACTAGAGTTGATGCTGACAATGCTTGTCATAAGTGCATGTTTGCGTGTGAGGGCGGAAACACGAGCAATTTTTCGAAACATTTAGCAAAAAGTTCACTTCCTCATTTAACGTGTCTATGGGTCCTTCAAAGCGTCTATGACGTCACTGGCCTGTTTGTAGTCCGCAGCATAGCAGATATGAGCAGCAGGCTGTGTAATACGAGTGAACAAAGTTATTATTATGTTTTTGTGATCACTTAGATTATGGCCATATAGCTTGTAACAGTGTCTGTCAACAAACATAAATAAAAAACATGCTTTAGGACAGTTTTGGAAAGGTGCTTAAAAGGTTTTGAGCCCTGTACTATTACTACTATTAAACATCATGCACTAAATAAAATATGCACTGCAGTGCACACAACATGCAGATTGGAGAGACAGACCATAGCTGTTGTTCAATAAATGTTTACTTAAGTTAAGACATTTTGTGTATTATTTGTTATTATTAAGCTGTTATATGTTATCAGATGGAGGAAAAAAAGAAAACCAGCCAAACATATCGGCAAAAAAAAAAAATCGGCATCATATATCGGCCATCGGCTGTCCTGATTCTGTAAAAAATCGGCATCGGCATCGGCCATAAAAAACCCATATCGGTCGACCTCTAATATATATATATATATATATATATATATATATATATATATATATATATATATATATATATATATATACACACATATATATACATATATAAATAAATATAAATATACACATATACATATATATAGTTTTTTTATTTAAAAAAAATGTTTTTTTATCCAATTAATAATCAATTATCAAAATAGTCATTAGTTGCAGCCCTAACTCCTAGTCTTGTTTTTACCACATGCACATAGTGATTGCAGCTTTGCCTCACAGCCTTGATATCAATTGTACTGATTCTGAACCACACAGTCATGCATGGCTGCACAAGGTCAAGAAAAGGTTGTGTCATATGTCATTGCAACGACTGCCTTCTAATCTCTTTTGATCCACATTAATGACCAAAGTATGCAAAGGTCAAGTTCATTAGAAATAATACAGGCCGCAATAAAAAAAATCAAAAAGTTCACATCTCATTAAAATCCGACCATATAAATCATCTGGCAAGAGCAATAAACGCTTATTTTTTTCACCAACTGGAAAGTGCTGAATCAAATCACAACAGACTTGAACTTGAAATACCCTCCCCTCTGTTGCTGTCTCACTACTGTCCCTGTCCTCCTCAGGATTCAAGCAGGTAAAGTAGAGATGTGGAGCAGAACAAGCAAATTGAGTTTTCGGCAGCATGCATGGAAGTATACAGCGGCAGTCTGTTTGTCCCCGTAAATCCCACTGATCCGCCACAAAATCCAGCCTCGACCACAGAGGGCTCTGTCTGGGGCCCAAGGCGAGCTCTGACAGGTGGTGCTGTCCTGAGTATTGGCAAGGTGACTGTCTGCCACGAAGGGACAGCGGGGGTAACTCCTAAAAATATTGCTCTAGAGATCCACCATTTCTCTTTCTCTCTCTCTGTGGATTCATACAATGACATGATGCCCGAGTGTCAAGCATGTTTATAACTGCGTCATTAAGTTGCAACATAAATCAGAGCTGCCTGCTCCCAAAGATGTAAATGTGTTGGTTTTTTTTTAATGCCAGAATTGATATATTTGCTTCATTTGAGTCTATGCAGAGGTAAAAGGAAGGTACCACTTTTATTGTTGTAGTCTGAGTAACGTGCCGTCATATCTGTTCCGTATCTGTCAACCAAAACAAACAGCTGCCGGCCGCCGTGAGCCAAAACGAAAAAGTAGAAAACCGCGGAGGGTCCGCGTGGATACGACCTGCACTCACACATTTTAAATCCAAAGTGGTAAACACTACACATACAGTAAAGTATGGAAACACTTTGGGTTTCACACATTGCAGGAAAAGCAGAGCTAGACATCATGGCTAAAGCTGCATGCTAACTCTGTCATGGACAGGAAACGTTATCGTATCGTAACGTGCAGTCAAGGCAGCCGTCAATTTCATCTCTGTGGTCAAACCGGCCGACGCTACAACTGTAGAGCACCCATATACTGACATTTATGTTTAATGCATTCAAACGGCCCGATGGAGCTGACCATGGATGTATAAAGAGAACGGAGCTGACGTGGAGAGCTAGCAATGGACTTGGCGAAGTTAGCGGAAGTATACACGTGTGACTACGTCTGGTTTTCAAAATAAGATGTTAACAAAATGACTGTACATACAAAATACATTTATAGAAATAAGATTGATTGGATGGTATTAACCAGAAGTATAAAACATTCCATGTCCCTTATAAATTAAAAAGAAAATACCACTAATTTGTGAGGGAAATGTCGTTATTCTTTGATTTTTGGGTTGCTGGAAAAAATGTAATAAATAATTCCTGACAATGACTGATATATTTGACTTTCGGACATCTCTGACTACCTACATGCCGAAAATCAAACATTTTAATGTATTAATTTAGATATTTTCCAAAGTAAAAGTCCCTAGACATTTATCATTCAACTTTTTCCCATGGTTCAGTGTTAAAAAAGTTATCAACAATCGCAATAAATCGCAATTTCGAATCGTAATAATTAAAAATCGCAATACATATCGAATCAGCACCCAAGTATCGTGATAGTATCGAATCGGGAGATAGGTGTATCGTCCCAGCCCTAGGAGCCAGTAGTGAGGAAATCAAATTTCACAAACATTCTATGTTCACATACATATCAACAAGAGTAACAGGACGTATCCATGAATCACAGTGCAGTCCATTTATCTGAGCTTTCAGGAACATGACAGGCCAGAAAGCTCCATTATGACAATAACGCAAAGCTCGCTCAAACCAGCAGGGCTTCTCCTCTATCTTCGAAGCTATGAAATGTACTTACTATCGCAGCTATTTTACACCAATTGCTTGGTTGTCTTCCTCGGTTTGTCTAAGACGTAAAAGCCTAAGTTCTGCCTAAACAGCCTCTCATACATTGAGCCTAGAGCTCTCTGCCTCTCTCCTGCTGGGAGTGCGTACGCTCACACATGTATAGGGAGTGTGTGTGTGTGTGTGTGTGTCCGGGCCATGCATTTGAATGTGTGTTCAGTGTTGCAGAAATGTGGTGGTCTGTGTGCAGCCGCCACCAAAACTCATTAGTGCAGCGGGACCATTGGATGAGGCTCAGATGTGGTAACAGTGACACCCACAGGAGGAGAGCTATACCTTCCTGCCAGGGGGAAACAAATTCCCACTACCTTCGCTGATTATACCCTGGGTGCAAGCACTTCATGGAGACATATTGGGCAAGGGTAAAAATAATAAAATATTAATGGCACCAATTTTTTATCCCTATCTTAAATAGGCCAGGAGAAAACTTTCTCAGCAAGAGTATTACAAATGACGTGCTTTGACTGTGCGCTCCGCAGTACTGTTTGTACCTTACAGTGTGTCTCTCTGCACAAAGCAAATCTGTTCTTTCATTCGGCGTCAGAGTATCTCTTGAAGAGACAGCTCCCACAGGATGGTTCCTGTGATCTCTGTCATCGTTTTACATCTGACACATTATCTTGGGAACTATTAAAATGATCATCAGCTATAAATATTTTTATGTTTGGGGGGGGGGGCGCGCGCAGACAAGAGGGACTGCAGTATATTGGCAGTGTGTTTACTAACGTAAGCTGGAGCTCAAGGCTGTAAACATGGTGAGCCAGACCCTGAAAAGCAAGAGGCGCTGTGATTGGTCCAAAGAAGAAAAAAGCACTTCTTCAAAAAAAATGTGTTTTCTACACTCAGCAGATATTAGTCTTTTAATCATTTTAATGTACACATCAGACCTGATTAACCAAGACATCAAACTTCCTTTTATCAAAACACATGTGATACAATATCTTCATGCTGCTTTTTTTTGTACTGATGTTACTTTATTCTCTATAGAAGCCAGCAGATCAGTTCTGGAGACATACATTTTACACATGTAAACTTCTAATTAATTAGGTCTATCTGAATCCGAATCAGCTTTATTTGCCTAGTACATACGGTGCCTTCAAATGAAACTCGTGAGCTCGTGTTTACAACATGGGAAGTCGTGTGCACAATATGCTTGCCGTTCAAGTGTTTAAGTCGTGAGAACACCGCTGCTAGTAAATGAGAAAACTAGTATATTTGAAATGAGCTCCACCTCAAACAGCTACAATGTTAAAATACCCCTTGCACAAATACATCAGTTACAATATAATAATGTAACACTAGTGGTATTGCATTTATAGAGCGCCTTTCTAGTCTTCCGACCACTCAAAGCGCTTTACACTACATGTCAGCATTCACCCATTCACACACCCATTCACACACACATTCACACACCGATGGCAGAGCCTTCGGGAGCAATTTGGAGTTAAGTATCTCGCTCAAGGACACTTCGACATGTGAAGGAGCCGGGGATCAAACCACCAACCTTCCAATTGTTGGGCGAACCGCTCTACCTCTGAGCCACAGCCGTCCCAGGGGCTCAGATGAGGAGCCTTGAAAGTTTTGAAACAAAATTGTTAACTGAGCCGTGATGGTTTTGAAAAAGATGACTTTTCAGAATAAAACATCACTAGGAATCACTAGTCTCAAGTCTGCTGCCTGATTTTGATATTTTAGGCACATTTAACTGTCAATACTTGTGTCCTTCTGCTTTGGTAAAATTCTGAGTGCAAGACTTTTACCTTTAATGGGACTATTTTTCATTGTGGTATTTCTATTTTTGCTTAAATTAAATGAGCTGTATACTCTCTGTCGTCATCACCAGTGCACCACGGCACCGTACATCATTTGTACTTGTTTGTTTGTGTTATCATAGACATCAACAAAAGGATATGGGATAGGATTGGACACATAACAGCAAAGAGAGGATGAAGTATAGTGAATCATCTGTCACTCTGGTTTCCATCTGCCCATGAAATGCACAAATTACTGCGTCCGGGCCTGAAATAACAGCAGCCAGGTAACTTACAGTCGCCTCTTGTGTCCTCAGTGTACACATTTACTTTCTGTATGACATCAGAAACAGCACATTCATACCTATTAGCATGATCCTCATCAATTACCCATCTGGCTAAGCTAAGAGATATTTCGTTGTCAATGTCCTGTGAATGCCAAATGTTGCCTGTACAATTTCAGCTGCGTACTCTCCAGCTGCTGTCTGCTTGGCAGTACGTCGAGCTTAACTGGCTAAACGGCCGCGTCGCTTGCTGGATCGGGATGGTTAATATAGTATTGCGACAAGCCAAGGCCCGGCGTTTCTCAGTGGTAGTAAAATTTAGCTGCTGTGCTTTTTAGAAACACATTCCAGCAGTTTCAGCCCATCGTGGAAATGGTGCTAATTATAACCAAAGCCTGCTATATCACCAGAAAAATGAACAACTGTAAAGAATTTTGATGATTTTCCACGTGCATCTGTTTCGTTATTGCCTTGCACAGTTGTGCTTTTGTGCTGCAACTTTATTTCATCATTTCGAATGTTCTTTATTATGTTTTATCAGTTTAAAATGTTCGTGTGAGTACAGGTTAATTGTATCTGACAGTGATCTAGGGACACACATATACTGTACATCTTTAAAATATTGAGTGAATGTGGATCTGAACAGCAAAGGAACAAAGAGTGCTATGCTATGAACAGCTGTGCCAGATGGAGGCCCTATGTCTCTCTCTTCTGTTTGATTTGCTCTCTCTCGGCCTCATCACCTGGGTGTTACTGTTGGTGCCCCACTAACGGTGCACCTGCACACAGCGGTGGGGGCAGAGACGGGGGCTGGGGGTGCCCTTTTATCTCAATCCTCATCTCTCCTGTTGGGGTAACACCAACTGAAAGGCTGTGGTCACGGCCTTTACTTCTCTGCCACCACAGGCAGCGGCACCACCTGGGATGGAGAATGAGCCTGTGGGACGTCTGCAGCACTAAAGCCTATTTATCCACGTAGAGTCACTTTCTTACCCATACAAACAAAAACAGGAGCCCGCTAACGTACGTCAGCGCAACACCAGGCTTAAGTATATGCCGAATATATTACATATTGTTTAAGGGAATATTAAAGATCGGTTCAAAATTTTGTTGACAGTATCTCCAAACATTTCAGGAACCCTAATTTAATGTGTGTGTGTGTGTGTGTGTGTGTGTGTGTGTGTGTGTGTGTGTGTGTGTGTGCGTGCGTGCGTGCGTGCGTGCGTGCGTGCGTGCGTGCGTGCGTGCGTGCGTGCGTGCGTGCGTGCGTGCGTGCGTGTGTAAACTACGAATGATGGTGTAAGAAATATAATGTAAATCTGGGTGAAAGTAGAAATCCCCCTTGGCAGAGAATGAGAAATGTATTTCAATACCATTTTTTTCTTGGAATTAAATGTGTGAAGACGCAGGATGGATAAATATTTCATTTAAGATCATTCAGACAAGGATTTATGTTTATTAAGAATTACTGTTTAATTGTATGAATTAAAAAAAAATGAGTTTGCTATGAATTCTTGAAGAATTGTGATTATAATGTGTTTGAAATTAATGTTTGTTAAATGTATAACAACTGTGTTTCTCTTCCGTACTCGATCGTTAATTCAATAAGACTAGCTGTTTTGTTTGTTGCGTTTATAGTGTGTTCACTCCAGGAAGAACAGCCAACGCACATACTAGTGCTAATAGGATCCTAATAATAAAGATAGAATATCTTGTAAATGAAGTAGAAAATCAGTGACATATTTCTCAATGAAAATGTTCATCGGAGGTAAGAATTCATAACGACATATACGTAGATGACCTTCAGCGAGTGTCTTTGTCCGTTCAGATGTGAGTCATACGTAGATATTGTGCTGAATCATAATACAAAATGTTGCCAAAGAAAAGTGTGTCAGCGCAGTGAGGCTTTCCACAGCTCTGAAGGTTTAACATAACCCTGAAAAGGTCTCGTCCTTTCGGTCTTGCTCCGCTGTGCCATCCGCCAATTAAATGCGAGGTGACAGGAGCGGACATTAAGTATGAGTCGCTCTTCTTCGTGTTCTTCTAAATGTTTCAAAGTAAAGTAAACCAACAACATGCGTGCTGGAAAATATGTTCCCATTTTCTGCAGTATGAACTCTTTGTCAAATCCCGTCACGCATGCTTAGTTTCTCTTTCTAGCACAAACATTCCATTTATTTTCTTCTCCGCTCAACGACACAAATGCAAACACACTTCCGGGTACGTACGGTAAGACAACAGCATCGGAGAGTGACACATAAAACTGATGACACACAACAGAGAGCCTTTGCAACCATATAAGCCAGCTAAGGGAACTAAACTAAATAATAATAATAAGAGTGCTTCAAAAGGTCACTGCAAAGTCAAATCGTTAAAGAGGTGCTAACACACAAATCTGATCCACATTAAATTAGCCAACTCAAACAATTTGCCATCACCTCCCAGGTTCACAGCCTTTGTAAAGCCATTTGTTTCTACAGAGAAGCACAGAGACACAGACTGTAGCGACATGAAATTGATTAGAGTGCTGCATGTTCACCCAGTGGGCTACAAACACTGAAAAGCTGACAATAGTACCCTGCTAACACCTTCCCCCCAAACCACACACACAACAAACACACAAGCTCGCTCCCTTTGCCTCATGCACACACTTTAGATCTTAGTCATTAAAGGACTTTTTGCCCAGATGTCTAATGCATTTAATCCCCACCTAGATTCACTGACATAAAATGAATTAATTTACCATATATACATAGAACATAGCAAGAAAAATGGTTGTTTACAAAGGCCTTGTTCATATCCAGGCGTAGCAAAGTAGTTACTGACGCCTACGTCGTTACCACAGCAACCCATGTAGGTTGGTGTGGTCACGGCGATAGGTTGGTGATGTCTGGACACACAAATCCCATCTGATCACATGTGCAGACAGTCTCGGACTTGAGAAACAAATAGGATTTGCTTGCAGTCTGAACGCAGCAAAATGTCTGCATATCTCTCATGGAAGCGTAGTGCCATTTCTTATTGAAAACAGTCATGCATCTATCCGTGTCTGTCCTGCATCTGAACTGTTGAAGGATAATCTGAACATGATCTTTACTTTTTTTTCTTATTTGATACTGTTTCGCATCAATGTAGATGATGCTGAGGTACTCACTTGCTATTTTTTCTTGTCTTACTTGTTTTCCAGGGTAAAGATCTGGTCACACCAGAGAGTGGCACAGATAAAATTATCCAGTCTTCACAAAATATGTGGTTTGAGAAGCTTGGTGACATGGTGGCTACACCAGCAATGTGCGGTGAAATCCTTGACAGGGTAGATAGGCAGTGACCTATCAATGCGGGATATTGATATGTCTATATTACACATGGATACAATATAGTCTAAAATATAGTCTACATTAGTTAGGCATACAACACAATAAAGAATAGAGAAAGAGAGAGAGAGAGATTGATGTCAGCACACCAGTAGAAAACAGCTTATTCACTCCTACAAAATAATAACCACACAATGAGCACCTGGTGACGGCACACCAGGAAAAAGAAAAAAAGAGAGAGACATCTTGATGTCGGCGCACCAAACAGCTTATTCAAACAAAATACTCCAACAAAATGCGCAAAAGCTCACATTAACCACACACAATGAGGGTCTGGCAACGGCACACCAGGATAAAGAAAAAGAGAGAGAGAAATCTTGGTGTCAGCGCACCAGTAGCCTTACGTCAGACAACATACACAAAGCCAATAACAGGGTTTAAAAATTAAGTAAATAAATAAATAAATAAATTGTATATATTAGGGCTGTACCTAATGTCGTTTTTTACGATGTTTTGAATGTCTGTCGAAAGGCTAAATGCCGACAAATATGGATTAAGGCAGAATGTTTCGTTAGATAAAAACATGAAAATTGGAAATGATTACACCTATCTTTTTTCAATACATTTTTACTTTTGGACTGAGACAATTACAGCTGTGTGTGTGTGTGTGTGTGTGTGTGTGTGTGTGTGTGTGTGTGTGTGTGTGTGTGTGTGAGAGAGAGAGAGAGAGAGAGAGAGGGAGAGAGGGAGAGAGAGAGAGAGAGAGAGAGAGAGAGAGAGAGAGACAGTGGAAGGTGTAATGTTAGGCCTATGATTGCATGCAATGTTTCTGTAATATCATAATATATAATAATCCAAATGTCAACGTTATGAATGCAGGCACTTACTTTATTTGTAGAGGAAGTCCATGCGTCTCTCCCTCTGGACAAAGATGTGAATGACGAAGGCCTGTTCTGGTCCATTCTGTTTAATGCTGAAACGGTCCTCTCCACAGAAGTGATGGTAGAAGGTTAAGACCAGCTTCAAAAGTGTTGTGGCCTCAGGTAGAGTCTCCCCCTGCAGATCATTGTCTGTCCAAAAAGTAAAGAGATGTACAGACGTCATTCCTTGGACTGTTTGTTAACATTATTATCCCACCAAATGAGACTTTAATCTAATCAGATCAAAGAATTTTGCACGTCTGGACAGGCTCTTCATCATTTTTTTTCAAAAAAGCTTCTTTTACCTCACTTGCACTGTTGACATATCTCAACACCACTGATGTTTGAGGTTTGAGATATCCTTGCTCTTATCCACTTCCACTGCAACAATGGATGCTGCTTTGTCATTGTGTATATGACTCCTGATGACCGAGGCAACGACTTCAATTAAATCATTCAGAATCCGAATCGATGTTCAGCTAAACACAGTTGAGCAGCTGAAATGTGTGGCTAACTTGTCATCTTTTTCTGCCAACACACGCAACAGCTGAATATAATGTCCATGATTGAAACAACGTTACAACTCTTGTCATTTCCCCGACAGGCTAACATTAGCTCTGGCTTTAAAAGTTAACGTAAACAACCTCCTTCACCTTTGCATCCTGCGCGCTGCTGCTGACATCCGGGTCCTTGTCAACGCGACTCTTGCTGAAGGTGAGTGGACACGGGTCGTGGATTTTTAATGCTTAAGCAGAGCTCTTGGTAAATTGTTCAGGTCACAGCATCCCCCTTTTTATCCACAAGCTGTTGTTGCTGCTGCAGGAGAAGAGAAGGCATGGAAAACAAAAAAGCTAATGTTAGCCACACCTGTAAGCTGTCCGCCTAGTCGCCAGGTGCTACTGCTGACGAAGGACGCCGCGTGGCGCCGACGAGCCGGAGCGAGAGGGAGTGAATGTCACGTGACATGAGGCAGGGTCCGTGTTGCCAGATCATATTGACAGTTTTCAGTAAATCACAACTTAAAATCTGTCCAATTCAATTAAAAACAGACCAAATCAGAAACTTGCCAGAAACTTGTGTAAAACCATAAAACCAAGGTAAGTAAGTCCTCCGTTATCCTTAATGACGATTGAATACAAGTCATGTCAATCAAATAGTTCTCCAATTCAATGAGTCAATAATATGAGATTATTATATTACTGAATTTTGTATCTGTGTTTTTGACCATAAAATGCTTGCTTGTTTGGTGATATTGTTTTCACAATATTTTCAAAACTCCGCCAAATGTTGACAAAAGCAGCCCTGATTTCATCTACCAGCCCAACTTAATCAAAAGTAGCCCAATTGGGGGGAAACCAGTCCAATCTGGCAACACTGCGCAGGGACGATCTTTTTTTTCCCAACTTTATTGATAAGTTAAATACAAACAACAACAATAATCTATAAACAAGTTAAAAGAACAAAACGAACAAAACGAGGAGACAAAATGCCAGGGAATTTATTAAACACATTAATGAAAAAATAAGAAACATTATGTAAAGGGATCGTGCAAGAAGATTTTTACATTCAATAAAAACAAAATATAGGAGGATGAAAAAGTAAATAAATAAAGAGACACAGATGAATAATTAAGTAACAGTCAAGCATTTGATATGTTTCAAATATTGTTGTTTTGTTGCTTTTCTATTTTTCAGCTTGACTAGAGAATTATAATAGAGCTTAATATCCATTAGAAATAAGGTAAAGTTTGGTTTTCTATTGTTCCATTTTAATTTAAGTATATAGAATTTACCAAATATTATATAGTTATTTTCAACATAAATAAAAATATCACTACAATAATGACCATCAGTCTTTGCTATGATCTTTGCCCCATCGTTGGTCATTCAACACAGTGTAAGAACCGACTATGCATGCACAAATCTACGTTTGCCTATGAACCAAAGCTGCAGACAGACACAGATAGACTGGATTTTGATGGACAGATATGGTGCAAGCACGTAAAAATGCCAGATTTTTGCCAGATCTCTTCTTCAACAACATCATGTAGACATCAAACTTATAAAAACAGACAAATGTTGTATTTTATAGCTACTTTATCATTATCATCATTTTTGTCATCTCATCATTTCATCATGAGCTTTGGTGGCTCCCAGGTTTCATTGCTATCAGTTGTGCTGTGACATTTTGTGTCCGTCCTCGGGCCTCAATCAGGCAGTGAGGGTCACTCACAGCTGCGTCAGGTGGCAGAAACAGGTGAGTCGGTCATCCTCACCTTCCTGGTAGGACACCACCAACTAGAACATAATAGAATGACAAACAAAGGACAAGTCTTGTTTTCTTCTTCTCTTACCTGACAGGACACATGAAAGCATTATGAGCGCATAATGTGTGCATAGAGAAGTAAATGCTTTCACCTCAAATCACTTCAGGTACACTGACATAGTAATGAATGCCAGAGGACACTTAATTGCATTCAGACAGGCACATGGTGAGATGCGAAAAGACAAAACCATTTGTCCTTTTCCAGCTTTTCCCATCCTGGATGCTTCACTGGTTCAGCCTGATTTGGAATGACAGCTCCTCTTACCTGCATGGCAAATCTGTTGTATTCCTTAAGATTAAAATAAGTACAGCATGACACTGCGAATGATTATCTCATTGGCTTTGTTTTGTGAGATCATCAAACGCAATTCAGGAGTGTGACAATCAAATTAGTGGAAATGAGAGCTGACTCGCTGTTCAATTTAAATCAGGCTCCAGTCGCTTCTGAAAGGGGTTGCTTGTCAATGTAATTGAATTGTATCACCAGGAACTCATGCATGGAAACGATCATTTCGCAAAGTAATTATTTTTACCTTCTCAAATTCTCAACCAGTGGACATTGCGAGCAGTGCAATCTCTGGGAATGGAAAGTGGCAGAGAGTGCTAGCAGAGAGCCTGCCAAACACAACACTTTTGTTTGAGGCAATCTGTCTCTCAGCTCCACCCTCGGCCCGAGCAAACAGCTCTGTCTCACTGAGAGAAAACACAGGCTTCAGCCAGCATGAGAGAGAATTCCATCAAAATGAAAGGCCTTATTAGTTGTGTCAAATACGGATATTCACCGTGGCAAAGTGCACAGAATACAGATAGCATTACAGGAGCATACAGCAGGTCATATCAACAGCTCAAGGAAAAGGGCCCCAGACAATAACTTGAGGGATGGTGGGATGGCAGGCATATGAAAGGTATCACAGATGACGTCTAATCTGTATTAAAAAAAAAACCTGGGCCGGCTGTAATCACCTCTCTGTCACTGCGCTAATGGAATCCAAAGGCAGATAACAGACACAAGGAGAGTAAAAAAAAAAACAGCACAATACACAAAAAAAGCAAAAAAAAATCCTGATAATAGCAGGCAGACAAAAACATCACAGCAACTGCAAAGGCCGAGAAAGAGCAGGCTGAAAGGAGAGCAGGAGGCAACTGTCAACGGCAGGCTAAGTTATATGATTATGTACTCCCTTGTGTTCATAATAGGGAATTTCAATCAATTTGAAGGAGCCAACACTATTAAATATTGACACTCTCTGCCTCCTGCTTGCCTGCTAACCCTTCCACATCCTTGGCTTGGCAATCACAGGCATGATGTGGAGCGTAATGAAACAGCCGGCCCCTCTTTCTTTTTTGACTATAGTTTGTGCCATTAAAGTGCTTCAGTAGGCAACACGTTTTTGGCATCATTGGGCAACAATTCCATATTACCCTTTCAGCATATTGTAATTCAAGTGTTCTGAGAGATAACTAGACTTCTGCATCTCCTCATGGCTCTGTTTTCAGGCTTTAAAAAATCTAGACCGTGACGGGAGACTTTGACCAATCACAGGTCATTTCAAAGAAGAGAGCATTCCTATTGAGCGTTCTTATTGGCTGTGCTCTGGCTGGTGGGCGGTGCTTGGTATTTCCTCAACAGATCTCACCTTGGCTGCCTGGGCACAAACTTTCTCATTTTACAGCTAAACAGTACATTACAAGATGTTTCTGAAAACATTTGAGGTGAGAAATAAGCATTACAGTAACAGAATATTGATTCATATTTGATCAGCGCTGCCTAGTTTGACCGTTTGGTCGGAGTCCGCGAGTGATTGACAGCTGCTCAGAGACGGCAGGCTCCAGCTCGGCTTTGACTGGTTGTTTTCTTCCTGTCTGTGAAATCTTGCAGATGCCATTAGGAGCACTGGAGGACACAGAGGCACATGATTTTGTTCAGATTACCTGTCTCATGTACTTCTGTCAGGATATAGTGACCGTTTTATAAAAATAACTTTTTTAGATCATATTTGCTCCAATTCTACCTACTACAGCTTTAATTAGGCTGCTGATATTTTCCTACTCACAAGTTAAATGCTGCTGCTGATGCTGAAATACATCACCAGTAAAACAGTAATAGTTAACATTCATTCAAAAGCTTAACTAAAGCCCTGTTAGGTGATGTCCTGTTTTAAAAAATTCTCGAGACAAAAAGGGCCAGAGCGCTTCCTTTTTATGGGCAGTCAGGGGGGGCGGTCCCCTATTTTAAGAGGCACTTGAGCTGCATAACATCTCGCCATAATCAGTATGACATATTAAACATAACCAGTTGTACTAATGAAGTCATTAAATAAGCTAATTAGCAAGTACACAGTAGAAAACACAACACAGTATAGACCAGTCATTCCCAAAGACTGGGTTGGACTCGGGACCCACAAGTGGCTCGCAGGGGATTTTATTAGGGCCAAATAAATTTGCAGCACACCTTCGAGCCACATGAGGGAGCCTGAATGGTCGTATTGTTCTTATAATTGTAGCCTACTTATATAACACTGAATCTAATATGAAAGGCTAGCGTACATGGTTTGTTTTACTGATGAGAGGAAAAACACGAGGGCCTGTTAACTCTGGCTAAATGCATTTATTTGGTCTAGTTTATAAAGTATTCAATAACACATGCATAAAACAAAGTTGTGATTTAACAAAAGTATATATCTCAAAATGGCTGGTTAACCTATTCAATATAAGATGATGCGGAAATGGCAGTAAAAATGGTCTGGAATATTAATTTACGCACATTTGCTCTTCTCATGATTTATAGATAAGGCCTATTGTGAATTGGGTCGCGATGGTTTGTCATTTTTAAAAAGCGGGCCCCCAGAAAAAAAAAGTTTGGGAAACACTGGTGTAGACTGCAGACATTAATTTGCTGGTGGATTTAAAATACCACCTTTGACAGTAATTGTAATCAGTAACAGACATGTGGGCAGGACTGCAACATATTTTCAACTTTCATGATTTAAAAAATATGTTCCTATCTGTAGTGTTTATTTGCTCTTGAAGGACATATATTGCCTATATTTTAAGAGACTCTTTTTCCAAAATACCTGTGTTGTTGTGTTCGTCGAGGGGATCAATAGATTGACCGCCAGTTAGCAGCTGCAGTGAGGACCCACAAAGGTTTGGAGAAAGATTTGAACCACAAAGCACAGTTTTCTCATCAGCACTGCTCAGCTGTGAGTGAGATACAAGCTGCTGAAATATGGTTGCTTTGCAAGTTGGCCTGCCGTAGTGATTTGTGACAGGCTGAGGAGCTCACTGAGGGGGTGGACCAGGAACTGCATACTGGGGGAGGGGGGATCCCCAGGAAACACAGCAGTGCATCCCTCTGCTAGAACACCTGGAGATCCCCAGAAAGTGCTGGAGGACATTAGCGGGGGAAAAGGACGTTTGGGCTGTTGTGCTTGGATTGATGGATGGATAGACACGTGGCTGGATTGTGTCATGATAAGCTCGGAGTATACGCGCCTTTTCACCTTGAAGTATGAAGTGTATTGTTAGTCTCCCTTGTCACTCCTCTTGATGAGCTGACTACCTTAAAAATGGCTTCCGTGCTGCTGCATCCGCACATCCACCACAGACAGAAGCAGAGACGAGCACAGACACAGACAATACAACAACTAATGCTGATGTTTATTTAGTTTTGCTGTTGAAAACCTCTCCACCATTTTTATGACTCATCTGTACTTAAAGGGGTTTGTGTCAAGAAGGTAACCCACAAGTTGCGAAACTGTCACAAAATATCTTGGTTAAGGTAAGGCATTAACCTCTAATGGTTAAGGTTAGGCACTGACCTCTAATGGTTAAGGTTAGACATTAACCTCTAATGGTTAAGGTTAGGCACTGACCTCTAATGGTTAAGGTTAGGCATTAACCGCTAATGGTTAAGGTTAGGCACTGACCTCTAATGGTTAAGGTTAGGCATTGACCTCTAATGGTTAAGGTTAGGCACTGACCTCTAATGGTTAAGGTTAGGCATTGACCTCTAATGGTTAAGGTTAGGCACTGACCTCTAATGGTTAAGGTTATGCACTGACCTCTAATGGTTAAGGTTAGTCATTGACCTCTAATGGTTAAGGTTAGGCATTGACCTCTAATGGTTAAGGTTAGGCATTGGCCTCTAATGGTTAAGGTAAGTCATTGACCTCTAATGGTTAAAGCTAGTATAGTTCATCGGGCAGCGAGTCTTGCGAGAGTTTTTGCAATTTGGGGGGTAACCTTCTAGACAAAACCCTTAAAGGGAAACTCGTCTTTTTTCCACCAGCTTTGTATCGTTGCAATGTGGTGGCTTATGCAAATGAACCACGTTTGGCTTCTCTCTGTGTTCCCTCTGTGTTATCGGCGCCCGGAGCTCCCCGCTCATCCCACTGGCAAAAGACCAAATGACACAAAGTGACGCATTTTGCGTCATCCGGGGAGCTCAGTGGTGACTTAAAGGTTAGGGAAGCAAGCTTGAGAGCGGAAGGTCTCCCCTGGGCCGGCAGGATCGATCTGGTTGGGGAAAGTGAAAAGCAAGCCCTCGGTACCACTGAGGTGCCCATGAGCATGTCCCTTGACCCCAACTGCTCCAGTGGAGCTGCTCAATGACCAACAGATCAGACTGTGGTTGTACTGGGCAGTTTTCAGGTGTGAATGTGTAACTGTGTGAATGTGATCAGGGTGTTCCTCTCAGTGTACTTCCCCCTGAATAATTAAAGGGGAAAAAAGATTAAGGTGCTGGTACAAGCCAATCATAGTTAATTTGCACATACCATCCACTCTCCCTCCGTGTTCCCTCCAAACCTTTTTTTTCATGCACGCTATGTAAGCCCTCACAAGACTGTGCTGTAATTTTAATAATTAATGATTTTCATGAGCCAGACTAGACAATCAGCTCTTGACATGTTCTAGTTAGCTATACAACATGTTTGACACCCACACCCCTGGATGGGGAGGAGGGAAATTGACAGGGGGGAGGAATTGGAAGGAATTAACAGCGTCAGGGAGGAGGGAAGAGTGTCTAACTCTGACATGCTAGTCTGTGTGTCGGAGTATCAAGGGGCGTCCCTCACTCAGCGCTGGTTGTCGTCCACCATGTCACACTAAATGGAATATCATTGTTCTAATTTGTATTCTCTACATGCCACCCATGTACTCACACATCCATGTCTGCCATCATTAGGCCGATATAGATCCTTAGAAATGTGCACACAGAATCTTAATTTAACTAATTTTGCCCATTTATTTGTTGTTGTTTCAGTATCAATATTGCTAAAGTTTTGGCTCTAAAAGGTGTCTGTAGACCGCGTACAATGCTTGATGAACTGTTCATACTTGTTCTACAAGTTATTGAAATAAAAAAAAAAAATTAAACTTGGCCTAAATCTCCCCAAATAATCCCGACAGGTTGATTCATCCAGATGCCAAATGCTGAGCAGTCATTGATCGTGTGGTGGAGGCAATTACAGGCCGCTCAGTGTCAAAGAGACACAGCCACTTTCCAGAACGCCTTCTTTCACTCTGATTTTACGCTTACAGCAGCATATTTATAATTACACATGCTAATCAAGGTGGGAGTTCACAGCGAGCCGTTCCATTTTGTCAGCATCTCTGAGTGGCAACAGAGAGTCAACAGCCAAATCACTTCTCTGCCATTTGGCAGAGATTACGGAGATGACCCCCGCCACTCTGCCACAGTCCTTACCTGACACTTCACTATGTCAAATAGTCAGCATCAAATCAAACACGTTGATTGAGCAGCTCTACATTACGCAGAACATGTGTGAGTTAAATACACAATAAATGAATACAGCCAGGCTTTGAAGTCGTTGATCAAGGTTAGAGCTTTGTTATGGAAGGTGAACTGAATATAAAAAACGGGTAGAGCTTCAACGCTAACAGCAGGACGGCTACGCAATCTGCATGTTGATTATGCATAAAAATGGTAATACAGACTACTGAAAAGGAAACGACTTCCTTAATCACATACATAATATGCATTTAATATTATCTATATGCTACTAAATCAAAAGCTGACACATAAATGCCTTTCAAAGGTGCACCGCTGTTGCGTACACTTTCATGGATTAAGAAATATTTGACTTTTATTGAGTTTTTTATTGTACAAACTGTTAAACTCGGTGAATGTAATTTACTGTCAGAGCCCCGATTAAAAGAACCATTCTCCGTGAAATAGCATCGTGGCCGTCTCAAAACCTCACATCAACACAGCATGGCAAAATACTACCTCTCCAATTCCAATGTAATCAGAAAACAAGACTCGGCCAAAACTGAGTATATGGCTGGACCGCATGGTCAAGTCTTTGAATTTGTAGCTAAATTCTTACACAAATAGTCAGTGGTCATATCTATAATATTTTGTGAACAGTTTTTTTCACTTATATCTTAATGTTTGATTGAAAGCCAACTTATAATGAAGCAAATGGCATTCAGTAATGTAAATGGTAACATTTACTAGTCAGTATATTATACATTGTATACAAGGTGAAAAGGTATTATCATGACATACATTATGCAAGGTTAAAAGTATTTCAGATTTTTATGAAAGCATGTGTATCAAAAGCATTCATCATATAAGTGATGTGTAACAATATATACAAACGTTGCAAAAGTTTATCAGCGTTGAGATATTCCAGCTGTCATCACTGACGTTGTTGTTGCTGTATTTATTCCTAGATGGAGTGTTAATGGAGCAGCTTGTTAACGCAGCCTGCCACTGATCGATCCGAACTCCATTCAGAAAACAAGCATTTTAAAAGTTGTTTGCCTGTCGTCATGGTAACAGACCCGACAAAGCATGAATTCAGACTTTTTACTAATCAGCATCATTATGTAGTTATTTCGGCACACTTTGATCCGTTTACAACAACGTCGCTGCCGTATTTATGCCTACATGACGTTATGTTGAGTGTTGATTGAGTAGCTGGTGTTATCATAGCCTGGCGTTGATCGATCCGAACTCCGTTCAGAAAACAAGCATTTTAAAAGTTGTTTGCTTGTTGTGTTGCGGACAGACTTGACAAAGAATGAATTCGGTCTTTTTACCAATCGATATATTTATGTTGTTATTTCGGCATTATTTTGACCCGTTTATTGCAATTAAATCACAGCACAGTCTGTTTATTTTGGCAGTAGTGACGTGTGGCTGCTAGATACAGTCAGTTCATGGCGGAAATGGAGGAAAGCGAGGCGAAAATTTGCGAACATAACGTAACTTAAACGAGCATAAACAATAACACATGCACAACAACAGCGCTATGTAATGTTACATTGAACCGCTGACACGTAAAACATAAAAACAGAACTGTTCTCCGCCTTTTCATTTTGAAAGAGCAACGACCAATGAGGAAGCTCCAGCAACTCCAGCCGACCAATCCTGTAACTCTATCACTCACTCACTCACTCACTCAGTCACTCACTCAGTGACAGACTTTTGCGTCTGTAGGGCTGGCCCTCTGCGGTCCAGCCAAAAAAGGAAGATTTTCCAACGGAGCTGGGCCTGTTTCACCAAAGCAGAATAAAAATATCCGGGATAAGAGAGAAAGCGAGGCTTGACCTAGTCTAGTCAATTCATCCTGGTTTAATCCGTTTCACGAAGGCCAAGCCAGGCTGAGGAGGAGCGACTAACCGGAGCATAAACCCATAACCACAACGACGCATGATTTAATGAGACCAGACTAGACAATCAGCTCTTGACATGTTCTAGTTAGCTATACAACATGTTTGACACCCACACCCTGGATGGGGAGGAGGGAAATTGACAGGGGGGAGGAATTGGAAGGAATTAACAGCGTCAGGGAGGAGGGAAGAGTGTCTAACTCTGACATGCTAGTCTGTGTGTCGGAGTATCAAGGGGCGTCCCTCACTCAGCGCTGGTTGTCGTCCACCATGTCACACTAAATGGAATATCATTGTTCTAATTTGTATTCTCTACATGCCACCCATGTACTCACACATCCATGTCTGCCATCATTAGGCCGATATAGATCCTTAGAAATGTGCACACAGAATCTTAATTTAACTAATTTTGCCCATTTATTTGTTGTTGTTTCAGTATCAATATTGCTAAAGTTTTGGCTCTAAAAGGTGTCTGTAGACCGCGTACAATGCTTGATGAACTGTTCATACTTGTTCTACAAGTTATTGAAATAAAAAAAAAAAATTAAACTTGGCCTAAATCTCCCCAAATAATCCCGACAGGTTGATTCATCCAGATGCCAAATGCTGAGCAGTCATTGATCGTGTGGTGGAGGCAATTACAGGCCGCTCAGTGTCAAAGAGACACAGCCACTTTCCAGAACGCCTTCTTTCACTCTGATTTTACGCTTACAGCAGCATATTTATAATTACACATGCTAATCAAGGTGGGAGTTCACAGCGAGCCGTTCCATTTTGTCAGCATCTCTGAGTGGCAACAGAGAGTCAACAGCCAAATCACTTCTCTGCCATTTGGCAGAGATTACGGAGATGACCCCCGCCACTCTGCCACAGTCCTTACCTGACACTTCACTATGTCAAATAGTCAGCATCAAATCAAACACGTTGATTGAGCAGCTCTACATTACGCAGAACATGTGTGAGTTAAATACACAATAAATGAATACAGCCAGGCTTTGAAGTCGTTGATCAAGGTTAGAGCTTTGTTATGGAAGGTGAACTGAATATAAAAAACGGGTAGAGCTTCAACGCTAACAGCAGGACGGCTACGCAATCTGCATGTTGATTATGCATAAAAATGGTAATACAGACTATTGAAAAGGAAACGACTTCCTTAATCACACACATAATATGCATTTAATATTATCTATATGCTACTAAATCAAAAGCTGACACATAAATGCCTTTCAAAGGTGCACCGCTGTTGCGTACACTTTCATGGATTAAGAAATATTTGACTTTTATTGAGTTTTTTATTGTACAAACTGTTAAAACTCGGTGAATGTAATTTACTGTCAGAGCCCCGATTAAAAGAACCATTCTCCGTGAAATAGCATCGTGGCCGTCTCAAAACCTCACATCAACACAGCATGGCAAAATACTACCTCTCCAATTCCAATGTAATCAGAAAACAAGACTCGGTCAAAACCGAGTATATGGCTGGACCGCATGGTCAAGTCTTTGAATTTGTAGCTAAATTCTTACACAAATAGTCAGTGGTCATATCTATAATATTTTGTGAACAGTTTTTTTCACTTATATCTTAATGTTTGATTGAAAGCCAACTTATAATGAAGCAAATGGCATTCAGTAATGTAAATGGTAACATTTACTAGTCAGTATATTATACATTGTATACAAGGTGAAAAGGTATTATCATGACATACATTATGCAAGGTTAAAAGTATTTCAGATTTTTATGAAAGCATGTGTATCAAAAGCATTCATCATATAAGTGATGTGTAACAATATATACAAACGTTGCAAAAGTTTATCAGCGTTGAGATATTCCAGCTGTCATCACTGACGTTGTTGTTGCTGTATTTATTCCTAGATGGAGTGTTAATGGAGCAGCTTGTTAACGCAGCCTGCCACTGATCGATCCGAACTCCATTCAGAAAACAAGCATTTTAAAAGTTGTTTGCCTGTCGTCATGGTAACAGACCCGACAAAGCATGAATTCAGACTTTTTACTAATCAGCATCATTATGTAGTTATTTCGGCACACTTTGATCCGTTTACAACAACGTCGCTGCCGTATTTATGCCTAGATGACGTTATGTTGAGTGTTGATTGAGTAGCTGGTGTTATCATAGCCTGGCGTTGATCGATCCGAACTCCGTTCAGAAAACAAGCATTTTAAAAGTTGTTTGCTTGTTGTGTTGCGGACAGACTTGACAAAGAATGAATTCGGTCTTTTTACCAATGAGGAAGCTCTAGCAACTCCAGCCGACCAATCCTGTAACTCTATCACTCACTCACTCACTCACTCACTCAGTGACAGACTTTTGCGTCTGTAGGGCTGGCCCTCTGCGGTCCAGCCAAAAAAGGAAGATTTTCCAACAGAGCTGGGGCCTGTTTCACCAAAGCAGAATAAAAATATCCGGGATAAGAGAGAAAGCGAGGCTTGACCTAGTCTAGTCAATTCATCCTGGTTTAATCCGTTTCACGAAGGCCAAGCCAGGCTGAGGAGGAGCGACTAGGTTGAACCAGGTGTAAGTAATTCTGATAGATGCGCGTTCACTGTTTTCCTCAATAGACCACGAGATCGATCGCAGATTTACTGATGCTGAAAACGTAAACGCGTTCCGCGTACTTTAAACCCAGCGAGAAACAGCTTTGAATGGAAGATTAGAGTAAGTAAAACATATAATATGTAGAAAAGGAGACACGGACGTCGGCAGCTGTAATAAAACAGCGAGAAAACAAAGTGGCAGACAATAGTGGAGCGATTCAACTCGTAAGTAATCTAAAAATAGCCTATAACGTTACATTCACTCACCACTGCTGTTAACTGAAACATTATTAAACCACTGAAGGAGTTATTGTCACTTCGCCTTAAAAGTGAGAGGTGGAGGTTAATATATTATTTAGGAAATTTACCATGGAGATTAATTACAACCACTAATCCACAAAGATAGAATACGACAAGACAATACAATACAATATATATATATATATATATATATATATATATATATATATATAGCCATGATTAACACATTATGTTACATACATGCTTACAATATGCATTGGAATATTCACTTACTTCTCTTTCTAATTTCCTCAATGTCTTTTTATCTTCATATTCAGGTCCAAGTCCTGCACGTTTTTTTGTGGTTTTAAAAGTCAACTCTTTTTGAATAAATCACTTTTTTCATTGATATTTGCACCTCTGCAAACTTTATTTGCTTTTTTAAGTGTGTGCTGTATGCCTACAGACATCTGACAGTTTGTCAATTCTTTAAAACAAATTAATCTGCACAGCAGGAATTGTGCATGGTGTGTCCTATTACGACCATTATTCATATAGAAAGATAGGATGAAACAAGGCTGGATGTAGCGTACATGTCAGTCTAGTGGAAATACTTATTTAGTCCATAATGTATACGAAGTCAGTGATGTGGTGCTCATAGAAAACATCATTTTAACAGGACCCAGATACTGTACAGCCTGAGAGCAGCCTGACATCGTAGTGAGTGTAGGACATCCACACACCATGCAGAATTAAGAACTGATATGTGTTTTACAGAGTTCACAAACTGTCAGATGTCTGTACAGCACACACTTAACAATACATACTGAGGGGATTAGAAAGAGAAGTAAGTGATCATTTCAATATACACTGTAAGTAGACACAGTAACACAATGTATTAGTTATTGCTATTTCTTTCTCCCCCAGCAGACAAGTGATCCAAGAAAAATAAAAGGTCTAAAAGCATTGCGGTATCCTCTCCCTGTTGTTTCATGAATATACAGAATCACTATATAGTTACTGGTCCAGTGAACTTTATCAGCCATTTCTAATCAATAATATATTCATCAAACCTCTAACAACAATATGAACAACAGTCTTCATAAACACAATATAACCGTAATAATGACTATCACATGAATGATTATAAAAATAAAAATGAATGATGATCACAATGTTAAAATAACAGTAATGAACTGAATAGTGGTATGTATTCAGTTGAGTACTTATTTTTATCAGCCTGCATTAAAATATGGTATTTTAATGCAGGCTGATAAAAATAAGGTAAAATACATGCATAAGATCATGGACTAACTGTAAAAAACACATTGTTTTCCGATCGGAGTGACTGCTGACTGAACAGATAAGGCACCAGGATAAACTAAGCCTGGCTGTTAGCCTGGTCTGGAGCAGGCTAGCTGCACAGAATAAATCTCCATGGTAACTTATGTGCCACTGCTTTCGTGAAACCGAGTCAAGGCTAAACTGAGCCAGGATAACCGGAAAACCCCGGTTTAATCCCTTATCTTGGTTTGGTGAAACAGGCCTCTGGCCTACAACAATGATAAACAAAAATGAAAACATAAACAACAAAAAAAATGTAATTTTCAATAGACCCTGATGTCCACCCTGTCTGTCCTTCTCTGTCCACAGCGTTTCTTTTCATATCTTTACATCCACAAGTCCATAGTGGCTTAGTTGTTGCTCTGTGTTCTCCTGTCCTCGTGAGCCCAGGGCGCGGCCAGATCGCGCGTCAAGAGCGGGCCACACACGCACGCGCAGACCCGACAAAGCATGAATTCAGACTTTTTACTAATCAGCATCATTATGTAGTTATTTCGGCACACTTTGATCCGTTTACAACAACGTCGCTGCCGTATTTATGCCTACATGACGTTATGTTGAGTGTTGATTGAGTAGCTGGTGTTATCATAGCCTGGCGTTGATCGATCCGAACTCCGTTCAGAAAACAAGCATTTTAAAAGTTGTTTGCTTGTTGTGTTGCGGACAGACTTGACAAAGAATGAATTCGGTCTTTTTACCAATCGATATATTTATGTTGTTATTTCGGCATTATTTTGACCCGTTTATTGCAATTAAATCACAGCACAGTCTGTTTATTTTGGCAGTAGTGACGTGTGGCTGCTAGATACAGTCAGTTCATGGCGGAAATGGAGGAAAGCGAGGCGAAAATTTGCGAACATAACGTAACTTAAACGAGCATAAACAATAACACATGCACAACAACAGCGCTATGTAATGTTACATTGAACCGCTGACACGTAAAACATAAAAACAGAACTGTTCTCCGCCTTTTCATTTTGAAAGAGCAACGACCAATGAGGAAGCTCTAGCAACTCCAGCCGACCAATCCTGTAACTCTATCACTCACTCACTCACTCACTCACTCAGTGACAGACTTTTGCGTCTGTAGGGCTGGCCCTCTGCGGTCCAGCCAAAAAAGGAAGATTTTCCAACAGAGCTGGGGCCTGTTTCACCAAAGCAGAATAAAAATATCCGGGATAAGAGAGAAAGCGAGGCTTGACCTAGTCTAGTCAATTCATCCTGGTTTAATCCGTTTCACGAAGGCCAAGCCAGGCTGAGGAGGAGCGACTAGGTTGAACCAGGTGTAAGTAATTCTGATAGATGCGCGTTCACTGTTTTCCTCAATAGACCACGAGATCGATCGCAGATTTACTGATGCTGAAATGACGTAAACGCGTTCCGCGTACTTTAAACCCAGCGAGAAACAGCTTTGAATGGAAGATTAGGAGTAAGTAAAACATATAATATGTAGAAAAGGAGACACGGACGTCGGCAGCTGTAATAAAACAGCGAGAAAACAAAGTGGCAGACAATAGTGGAGCGATTCAACTCGTAAGTAATCTAAAAATAGCCTATAACGTTACATTCACTCACCACTGCTGTTAACTGAAACATTATTAAACCACTGAAGGAGTTATTGTCACTTCGCCTTAAAAGTGAGAGGTGGAGGTTAATATATTATTTAGGAAATTTACCATGGAGATTAATTACAACCACTAATCCACAAAGATAGAATACGACAAGACAATACAATACAATATATATATATATATATATATATATATATATATATATATATAGCCATGATTAACACATTATGTTACATACATGCTTACAATATGCATTGGAATATTCACTTACTTCTCTTTCTAATTTCCTCAATGTCTTTTTATCTTCATATTCAGGTCCAAGTCCTGCACGTTTTTTTGTGGTTTTAAAAGTCAACTCTTTTTGAATAAATCACTTTTTTCATTGATATTTGCACCTCTGCAAACTTTATTTGCTTTTTTAAGTGTGTGCTGTATGCCTACAGACATCTGACAGTTTGTCAATTCTTTAAAACAAATTAATCTGCACAGCAGGAATTGTGCATGGTGTGTCCTATTACGACCATTATTCATATAGAAAGATAGGATGAAACAAGGCTGGATGTAGCGTACATGTCAGTCTAGTGGAAATACTTATTTAGTCCATAATGTATACGAAGTCAGTGATGTGGTGCTCATAGAAAACATCATTTTAACAGGACCCAGATACTGTACAGCCTGAGAGCAGCCTGACATCGTAGTGAGTGTAGGACATCCACACACCATGCAGAATTAAGAACTGATATGTGTTTTACAGAGTTCACAAACTGTCAGATGTCTGTACAGCACACACTTAACAATACATACTGAGGGGATTAGAAAGAGAAGTAAGTGATCATTTCAATATACACTGTAAGTAGACACAGTAACACAATGTATTAGTTATTGCTATTTCTTTCTCCCCCAGCAGACAAGTGATCCAAGAAAAATAAAAGGTCTAAAAGCATTGCGGTATCCTCTCCCTGTTGTTTCATGAATATACAGAATCACTATATAGTTACTGGTCCAGTGAACTTTATCAGCCATTTCTAATCAATAATATATTCATCAAACCTCTAACAACAATATGAACAACAGTCTTCATAAACACAATATAACCGTAATAATGACTATCACATGAATGATTATAAAAATAAAAATGAATGATGATCACAATGTTAAAATAACAGTAATGAACTGAATAGTGGTATGTATTCAGTTGAGTACTTATTTTTATCAGCCTGCATTAAAATATGGTATTTTAATGCAGGCTGATAAAAATAAGGTAAAATACATGCATAAGATCATGGACTAACTGTAAAAAACACATTGTTTTCCGATCGGAGTGACTGCTGACTGAACAGATAAGGCACCAGGATAAACTAAGCCTGGCTGTTAGCCTGGTCTGGAGCAGGCTAGCTGCACAGAATAAATCTCCATGGTAACTTATGTGCCACTGCTTTCGTGAAACCGAGTCAAGGCTAAACTGAGCCAGGATAACCGGAAAACCCCGGTTTAATCCCTTATCTTGGTTTGGTGAAACAGGCCTCTGGCCTACAACAATGATAAACAAAAATGAAAACATAAACAACAAAAAAAATGTAATTTTCAATAGACCCTGATGTCCACCCTGTCTGTCCTTCTCTGTCCACAGCGTTTCTTTTCATATCTTTACATCCACAAGTCCATAGTGGCTTAGTTGTTGCTCTGTGTTCTCCTGTCCTCGTGAGCCCAGGGGCGCGGCCAGATCGCGCGTCAAGAGCGGGCCACACACGCACGCGCACACACACACAGTTTAAAAAAAAAAAAAAAAAAAGAGAATGATTTCGTCACAAATTACGTCACAAAGCCATCAGTTCTGGAATCCTTTTATGGTACATAGGAGTTACTGAGACACAAGAACAGAAGATTCCAGAGAGAGCAGCATACGGTCAAGCCTTCAATTTGGCAAAGAGGTTATTGAGGTACATTTCCAAATACATCAGAGTTAAGAACAGGATGTCGACACACAACGAAAACAACACAGATCTCCTGAGGACAGAGCAGAAGGAGCAGAAGAGCTCAGAGATGGCAGCAGCATCACGTCCCATCAATGATGTGGCAAAGGGGTTACTGCCTGCTCCCGTCAAAAAGGCAAAGGGGTTACTGACTCTCCTGGAGAGAGCTCACCTGAAGAGAGCTCACCTGAGGAGAGCTCAGCTGAAGCCGGCTCACCTGAACACAGATCTCGTGGAGGAGCAGCAGAGTTCAGAGATGGCAGCATCAGGTCCCGTCAGTGTGCTAAAGGAGTTAAAGAGGCTCCATTTCAAACCAACCAGCCTTTATGACGGATTGCTGACAGACCACAAAAACAAGGGAATTCTCCTGCAGACAGATCTCCAGACGACTGCTACCCTGACCTACCTGGAATCTCTGGCAGAGCCAAAACGTGTTGAGATGGCATTTTTGCAGAAAACCATAAAATATGTTAATGGTCAAGCTCAGGAAGTCAACAGCAATGAGAGCTCGTTGAACACTACACCTGAGGATCAGACACATGAGAACCTCCCAAAGGAATCTCTGGCAGAGCCAAAACCTGTAGAGATGGCAGTTCTGCAGAAAACCATAAAATATGTTAATGGTCAAGCTCAGGAAGTCAACAGCAATGAGAGCTCGTTGAACACTACACCTGAGGATCAGACACATGAGAACCTCCCAAAGGAATCTCTGGCAGAGCCAAAACCTGTAGAGATGGCAGTTCTGCAGAAAACCATAAAATATGTTAATGGTCAAGCTCAGGAAGTCAACAGCAATGAGAGCTCGTTGAACACTACACCTGAGGATCAGACACATGAGAACCTCCCAAAGGAATCTCTGGCAGAGCCAAAACCTGTAGAGATGGCAGTTCTGCAGAAAACCATAAAATATGTTAATGGTCAAGCTCAGGAAGTCAACAGCAATGAGAGCTCGTTGAACACTACACCTGAGGATCAGACACATGAGAACCTCCCAAAGGCTCCAGCCGCTGAGAATCAGACCACAAGTTGGTGGCCCATCAGTGCTGGCGTTCTACAGAAAGCAGCTTGGTGTGCTGGCATCGCCATTGTGGGTGTAGTGGCCTATAAAGTCATCTCACATGGATAGTGTCACCTCATGTCATATGCGGTGTATCACCGTCAACTCATGTGATGTGAGGTGCGGCGCCGTCACCTCATGTGATATGCGGTGCGGCGCCGTCACCTCATGTGATGTGCGGTGCGGCGCCGTCACCTCATGTGATGTGAGGTGTAGAGTTTGCATGTTCTCTCCGTGTCAGCAGGGGGTTTTCTCCAGGTGTTCTGGTTTCCTCCCACTGTCCAAAGACATGCATCATGACCTCTCACCTAACGTGAGCTGTGAAGGCTCATATTGAGTGAGAGGTATTCAGAAAACACATTCTAAAAAATAAAAAAACAATCAATAAAATAAGATAAATAAATAAATAAAAAATAAATAAATAATAATTTGGAAGGGGAACTGAATCTGTAAAATGAAATAAGAATTAAATTAGGAAAACTGAGTATCATAATTGTGAGAAAATTAAAAAGTTTAATACAAAAAACACTTTATTTAGAAAGAAACATCTAATAAATGTATGCAAACACACATTATATGAAATATTACTATAAAGTAATAAAAGGAGATGGACGTAGGAATAGTTGCAAATTTGCAAATGCAATATGTGTATTTGTAGTGGAATGTATGTAACATGTATGTAAGACGTATAACAGCATGTAAAGAGGAGGAAGGTGACAGAAGTGGTTCATTATGGTGATTCTGATTCTGATTCTGATTCTGATTCTGATTCTGAATCTGGTGGTGTGAGGAAGATGAGGAGGAGTAGAGGAGTCAGACAGCAGCAGGCTGAACAGGCCGTCACTGGGGTCACCACAACAAATCATATTTACCTCTGTAATAATAAGGACTATTATTACTCTATACTATACTGTATATCTGCTCTTTATCTGGCATTTATTTAGCTTATATCTGGTCTATATCTGCTGTTTATCATTTATTTAGCCTATATCTGGTCTATGTCTGCTCTTTATTATTTATTTAACCTATATCTGGTCTATATCTGCTGTTTATCATTTATTTAGCCTATATCTGGTCTGTATCTGCTCTTTATCATTTATTTAGCCTATATCTTGTCTATGTCTGCTCTATGTCTGCTCTTTATCATTTATTTAGCCTAAATATGCTCTATAAATTTAGCTCTATCTGTGACTAAATCTGTCCCCAGATGTAAAACAACAACATTAAACTGACTTTCCTTCTAGTTTAAAGAGCAAGAGAACATCAAAGTAGTAGATTTCTCAGTGGACTTTTGTATGTATGTCAAGTGTTAGTTTTAGGATTCCTCCTCTCTCTCTCTTGATTTGCTTCGACTTGTTTTTCTGGATGCACGAGGTGGAAACAGAGAAAAAAAACCTTCCCACTCTTCTCTTCTGCAGCAGCACAGAAACACCAACATTAGACAGATATTTAGGATTGATTAATAATTCTTGTTTGACGAGCAGGAAGGAGATAACAAGACTCGGTCAAAACCGAGTATATGGCTGGACCGCATGGTCAAGTCTTTGAATTTGTAGCTAAATTCTTACACAAACAGTCAGTGGTCATATCTATAATATTTTGTGAACAGTTTTTTTCACTTATATCTTAATGTTTGATTGAAAGCCAACTTATAATGAAGCAAATGGCATTCAGTAATGTAAATGGTAACATTTACTAGTCAGTATATTATACATTGTATACAAGGTGAAAAGGTATTATCATGACATACATTATGCAAGGTTAAAAGTATTTCAGATTTTTATGAAAGCATGTGTATCAAAAGCATTCATCATATAAGTGATGTGTAACAATATATACAAACGTTGCAAAAGTTTATCAGCGTTGAGATATTCCAGCTGTCATCACTGACGTTGTTGTTGCTGTATTTATTCCTAGATGGAGTGTTAATGGAGCAGCTTGTTAACGCAGCCTGCCGCTGATCGATCCGAACTCCATTCAGAAAACAAGCATTTTAAAAGTTGTTTGCCTGTCGTCATGGTAACAGACCCGACAAAGCATGAATTCAGACTTTTTACTAATCAGCATCATTATGTAGTTATTTCGGCACACTTTGATCCGTTTACAACAACGTCGCTGCCGTATTTATGCCTACATGACGTTATGTTGAGTGTTGATTGAGTAGCTGGTGTTATCATAGCCTGGCGTTGATCGATCCGAACTCCGTTCAGAAAACAAGCATTTTAAAAGTTGTTTGCTTGTTGTGTTGCGGACAGACTTGACAAAGAATGAATTCGGTCTTTTTACCAATCGATATATTTATGTTGTTATTTCAGCATTATTTTGACCCGTTTATTGCAATTAAATCACAGCACAGTCTGTTTATTTTGGGTTCATACCGCAGTAGTGACGTGTGGCTGCTAGATACAGTCAGTTCATGGCGGAAATGGAGGAAAGCGAGGCGAAAATTTGCGAACATAACGTAACTTAAACGAGCATAAACAATAACACATGCACAAAAACAGCGCTATGTAATGTTACATTGAACCGCTGACACGTAAAACATAAAAACAGAACTGTTCTTCGCCTTTTCATTTTGAAAGAGCAACGACCAATGAGGAAGCTCCAGCAACTCCAGCCGACCAATCCTGTAACTCTATCACTCACTCACTCACTCACTCAGTCACTCACTCAGTGACAGACTTTTGCGTCTGTAGGGCTGGCCCTCTGCGGTCCAGCCAAAAATGAGGATGAATTGATATTTATGAAGATCCATACGCACAATTAAACACCTTGTTTTCAAATAACAAGAATGTCATTACTACAGTATGCTCTTCTCAAAGAACACCTCCCTTAATATACCAATCTGAGTTCTGACAAGACAGAGTTACTGTAAAAACTCACCTCAGTAATGGTTTGGTGACTGAAGTCAAACTCTGTCATTGACAAAACTATAGCAATACGGTTGTGTTCGAAATCACATACTAACAAACTGCGTACTACTTGGTAAGCACTCCATACTGCTTACTAAATTAACGATTAAGGAATGCCATTACGAGCAAACTGTTCACACTGAAGTAAACTCAAGAAATACGTCTTCTCTTCTAGACTGTATCGATCACAACGCTACCGGTCTGAGCTACCGTTGAATGAACATAGTTTATCATAAATTTGCATTACCTCTTCCACCCAATTTATTATGTTCCAGTATTATTTTAAGGCAATTTAAATTATTAAATATTTTAGTATTAAATATGTTTTCTACAGTTCAGTATATATGTGAGCTCCTGCGTTTTTCCTCTTAACTGTACCTTAACCTTCACTCGCCATCATTTGTAATTATTTTATCCAACCTTCTGCCTCGCAGTCCGCCATTGGACAGTCTGAAGACCCGCAATGCATTTTGGGGCGGTTGAGTTTGTCCAGTAAGCCAAATTTTTTTTCCTAGGATGGCAAAGTCATGACCCGCCCTACTCTGCCTCTGACTGGCTGGTACTCGTTGCCTTCGTTGGTCGGGTTGGTTAGGTTTAGGCATGAGGAATGAGATTGGTTAGGATTAGGATAGGAATATCAGGGTACGCCAATCAGATGCAGCGTAGGGGGTCATGTCTAAAAATATTGCATCCAGTAAGCTCACGTCTCATACTCTTGCTAATTCTTGCTAATCTAGTATACTCAATTTTATGTCATACTTTGTATGAATAGTATGTTAGTATGCGATTTTCAACAGTGCAAGTCTGCAGCCACACTAGCAGCTCTGTTAGGCTGTACGCAGGCACAGCTGATGCTAACGGTAGCATGCTAACAACATGCTTGCAATGACAGTGCTGACACGCAGGTAGCCTAGAATATTTAACATTGTTACCATTTAGGTTTAGCATGTTGACATGCTAACATTAGCACCAAAATATGCAGGTGAGGTTGATAGGACCAAATGCAAAACTGTCATCAGTTTTGCTTTTGGTCTGTTTCGATCTAATTAAAAGTTTGACCTGATGGTGGCGCTGGATGAAATGAATTATACTGTGGGGATCATGAATGTTATCTAGCAACATTTATGGCAATCCATACATTTGTAGTCTATTACTGGTGAATATAGGTCCAATATTATTATTATATCAATAAGGTTAATGAGAGCGGTGAGACTGAACCAAAATACTAATGTTGCAGGATGTAAAACTGAGACAATGAGCTGAAAGACGCTAAAATGCTGTGCAGAGTTGAGGGGAACTGCTTCTCTCTGGGTTTGTCACTATGAGATGTTAGGATTCTGTTAGTTTTGTTTTTGGTTGTTGGATTTTTGTGTTGCTTGCTCTCTTTTTCCCCTTCCCCTCTGTATTTTCCTCCTGGCAGGGCATGTGTGTGGCTGGTTCTGCCTTCGGCAGCAGACGAGGCACACCAGGTTCCACTCATATCATCAACCTCACCATAAAAGCCTGGTCTTCACTCCACTACGGTGCCAGATAATTCCGTCTCGTTCGGTAGTGCATCACGTACCTTTCTTCTTTTTCCAAGGTTGCTATTTTTCTAGTGTTCGCTCGTGACCATCTTACTTACCTGTGTTTTTTCCTGTGCGCAGATCATCCGGTTTGCCTCGCTGCTGCTGCTGCTGCTGCTGCTTCCGCGTCTCAGTGACTGAGATTTTCCCATGTGCTCAGTCCTTGTGTTCCATTCTCTGCTTGCCACGAGCCGGCCAGCTCCCTGCCCTCCTGCTTGTATTTTTCCTCTGCGTTGGAAAATAAACTCTGTTAATTTTTACTTACCTGTGTCAGTCTCTGCTTTGGGGTCCAACCTAAAAACAAAACCTAACATGAGAGACACTTTTCATGTTACGCCTAATCATTTGATCCATTGTTAATATAAAAAATATTGATTTGTGCAGCTTTAAAATGATACACTATAACTATAGAATAGGCTGGTTTTCAAATAGAAGGAACATTTTTTTATTCCACCATATTCAAAAGCTTCATCCATTTAATGTAAGACTGCCCCAGCGACAAAAAAATAAAGAAATACATAATCCTATTCCTGCATGTTATCACATCTTACGAATGCATCTAATGAATTATATTGACATTGTTTTGCAGTTTGCTCAATAAATAGCAGTTATATTAAATAATACCTGGTGCAGAATCAAGACCTCCGGCCTCACCTCCAGCGCTGTAGCATTCATTCCCACAGCTGCTACCTGTCAAACCAGCAGTCATTCATTACAATAAGATAATAAGCCACTCAGTAACAGAGGGCTGTATGAGAGGAATATCTTTCATCATACTCTTATCGTACAGTGTACAGTGTCTAGCAGCCCGTAAAATTTAATCATGACGATCAAGTGGCGTTATTGACTGTAGTTGTAGCATCCAGTGTCCGATGTGTTTGGACAGTCGAGAGCCTCTCATGCTGAACAGTGTTTTATGCTGAGGGATCTCGTGCTCGCTCAACTTGCCTTTTAATCTTAAAAAATAATCAACGCTGTGATTAATTGGAAACCAAATATGGGATCCTATCTGGGACCATCAGTTTCACTGTGCAGTTCACTGATGTATGGTATCGATTGCAACAGGGAGCCCTCTAATCAGAATCATGGGAAAATCAATAGCTGGCGTTGCCTGAGGTCCTGTTCATGCTTCAGTGTACACATCTGAAGTAAACTCCCCTGCACTGAAACATTCCAGCCATTTGCTTAAAGAAAATCGAGACACGCTGCAATGGGGAGGACTGCGTAGATAAAGTGGAGGAGACAGACAGGGATGAAGGAGGAAAGCACTGAGACAGGTGAAGGAGAGGAGGGGGTTATTCAACGAAGGGGATTCAGTCTGATTGAAAACTCTTCTGCAGGTTTTTACACTCAAAGCTTCAATCCGTCAAGCTCCCAGGGTGCAGCGGGGGATCTGACCTCGACCCGATCCACAGGCGAGATCCGGCCGCCGAGCTGTCCTGCTGTTGTCACGTCTCGCTCCCTCTGTGCTCCGACCGCTTTGCTCCTCCTTTGTCTCTTGATCCCTCCACCTCCCTCGGGAGCGAGTTAAGTTGCAGGGCCGCCACCGTGTGTCTACTCACCGCGTTCCCCGTTGGGAGAGCGGAGAGGCAGGGTGAGGGCAGATCTGAGCTTATCAGCTTAAAACATGGCTTTAGGTTCCCTGTTCAACACATAACAGTCACAACCCATGAACTGTGACACTGTTCCTGAAGACAGCTACAGTAAATGAAGCAGACCTAGAAGAGCTCAGAGGAGCCGCAGGGTTTCCACCAGCATCTGGTCTAGTGCCAAGGTATCTGAGGCAGTCTGCACCCCTGGCATCCTGCCACGGCAGCAAGACAACCAAACCTTGCTGCTCACCTACACAGAGAGAGGACAACAGAGGGGAAACACATTTAGTGGAGCAGGGAATCCAAGAACAATAGTAACCAGATGAAAGAAGAGGGATTTGGAGCAAAGGAACACCGAGCATGGAAGGGGATCTGTGTATTCAACAACCCTATTTCTTACAAAACTCCCTTATGTAGTGATTTGTTTTGCCAAATGTGTTTTTGAGGAAACATATTCTACATGGATTGCATTAATTGCCAATCCAGGACGTCAGACAGGAGTAATAGGATGAGGCCTGCATGTACAAGTACAAGGCACAGGACAAGTGTCCCATACATTAGCTTTAGGCTACTTAAACACTTAATGTTAGGCTTATATATTGGAAAAAGTCAATACATCTCGTCTCGTGCTGCAAGTCAGCCCTGACTTTTTTTTTTTTTTCAAAATTCAAACCTGCATAAGTTGATTTCTTGGATGTGTGTGCAGCACAATCAGCTGCACACACCACATTGAAACATTATCACCTTATAAAGTTGATATGGCTAACATGCAAGCAAACAGCAAACACAGAGCAACATTAGAATAAGTGGAAGTTGTGCTTTTCGCCACCTGATGAATATAAGTCTAAAATTCACTCTAGCTCGCACACTTTTTAACCTGCTAAATGCTCCACTATTGTCACCAGCTAGCCACTAACTGTGTCTGTCTGTTGTTTGGTGCTGACAGGTAGCGCACATTCGGTTTATCAGAACTTTTTCCCTGGAAACAGCTGCTTACTGTGATTGGAAACAAGGTTGATGAGAGTGAACCAAAGTATTAAAGTTGCAGGCCATAAAACCGCAACAACAAGCTGAAAGATGCTAAAACGCTCCATAGAGCTCAGGGAGCTGTAGAGTTTTCTCTTGTTAATACAGGAGCAGTATGTCAATATAATATTTAGGAGACGGGGTTGAGATTCAAACAAGTGTTGCAGGTTGAAAACAATGAAACCGAAATGTGGTATTAAGCCCCAGACACACCAAGCCGACATCAAAGAACTAGAGGCGATAAAGGCCGACTGTAGCGTCGCCTCACATCGACTTTATTTTGGCCGACAAGTTGCATTTGAACACACCGCAAAGACTACAGCTGACGGGCAGTTAGCACGTACGTTCTGCGCGTGCGTGAGAGGAAATAACTCTCCACACCAGCGGGCGGCGGTAGTCTGTATTCATCATTCAAAAAGAGAAACCGGAAGACCGAGGGCGTCGGATAGACAAGCCGTCGTTATAATACATACATGAAACAGCGTTCACTGACCATTTTCACACCACTCTCACTCACCATTTAGCTTCATTCCAGATGACCATGTCGCTGTAAAAATATCTGTGTATTGGAATGATCAGATGAGATGAAGATGAAAAAATAAGAAGAGCCTCCTGTGTGCTCTCTTGACTTTACTCGTTGGCTTGCTTCCCTCACGTCAGTTTCTCTTCTTGAACAGCCAATCAGAGTGATTTCTTTTCTCCGACAAGCCTTTGCCGCCGATTCAACATGCTAAATCAGCCAAAAAACCTCAGACACAGGCAGATTAGAGCCGACGGTTCAGGACACACCACAAAAAATAGGCCGACAGACGCTCACCGACGACCCCAAACTGCCCGACGGCCGACCGTCGGCTTGGTGTGTCAGGGCCAATTCAGCCCATTCTCACTCCCAACTTGTCAGATACAACAGCTTGGTCAGTGGCCCTACACATCAAACTATGACGCTGTATGTGGTCGTAGTTATGGTGGGAGTAAAGGAGGAAGTTAGGTTACATAGTTTAAAGAGCGATAAAGCCGTGGGAGGAGGTCGGGTGAATGGTTGGGTGCAAAAACACAGGCCTTTCACCCAGGAGACTGCTGTTCGTGTCCCATGTGAAACCAAAAGCCAATGTTGACTTTTTTTAATGAAGCCGCATTAAATCACACACAAGACTTCAAATGCAAATTTTGTGGGATCTTTATTGTCTTCCCATTTTTATGTAGTCTTTAAAAGAAAAGTAAATAGCGCTTGGCCTCCACTGAAGCAATGGTTTTCAGTTTACCAAAACAAACAGGTATTGTTCGCATAAAAATGTATCTTGTATTATTTCAGTACCAACACGGTATCTGGCACATATTGGGTAGTTACAGTATATCACACAACAGGCAGTGGCACCTCTCTAGCTGAGGAGAAATCAGAAAAACATCCACAACACTGCCCTGTAAAATCATTACACAGTACTTGTGGTAACCTATCAAACTTCACTTTACAAAGGAAACAAAATGTGTCCATACTGCTAGATACGTTAGACAAATAAAAATACAAAGCATGAACTCATAAATCATCATCAGTTTCCTACCTAGCTCATGCACACCGAGTTCCAGTAGCACACACGATATGTTTTCAATCCACCTGCACCGGAAATCCTAGACTCAACAATTACACAAAATGTGGATTTATGAGTAACATCAGATAACACTGAACCAACAAATTGCTGTAGTGTGCTAAATAATCCTTAAACAACGTGTAAATATTCATTAATCTTCTCAACGTCGGCAACAGCCAGCCAGCTCAGGGAAATAGAGAGTATTTACTTCCTGTATTTTCCAAGTGACCTTTGACCTCTCAGACAGCAAACTGTTCTAAGAGACGGTGAAACTATGGCCCCCTGCTGTCTAAAGTTAATATCCGCAACAGGACTGCTGCAGCAGAGAATCTCATTCACAGTGGTTTTGTTTGTTTTGTTTTTGTTTGAGTTTCAGAGACTTTGTTTTCTGCATTCTGGTGACTTTAAAACAATGAAAATAACAAAATAAGTACACTGCATCAGCATTTTTATGTTAAACTTTTAATTTGACCTTTAATTCTCAGGAAAGAAAACTGAATAATTCACCTCTCTGGTGTAAAGTTGGCGTGTGAATCTCTGGTATAAACTATGTATTCATCAGTTTTTATTCATTTTTTTGCCCCTGCTTGAGTCACTGAAGACCCTTTCAAACACAACGTGATAACGGCACCACTGAGCTCTGAAACACATTATTTCTAATGGCTTGCACAATGCCCAACTTCGGGCGCTGGCCGCTGTAATGTGCGCTGAACCCAGCAGCGAGCGCAGCTCAAACTGCGCTGAGTCGCGAGCATAGACTGCTCTCTTCCGCTGAGAAATTACATTTGGTGTAGCTCTATTGGCGTCCGGGTGGAAACAGTAAGGCTTATACACAAATAAAGTTTATTTTCATACACGTTGTACAGTGTCAGAAACAGGTGTGAAAATTGGCCATAAATTGGGAGAAATACGGGAGAATTGTGACCCCGGGAGGAAACCGGGAGAGGGCAATGAAAAACGGGAGTCTCCTGGGAAAATCGGGAGGCTTGGCAAGTATGGTAAATAACATACTTTTTTTTTTTAACCCAAACCACGACCTTTTCCTAAACCTAACCAAGTAGTTTTGTTGCTTACACCTAACCAAATTGTTTCCTTTGAAGTTTGTTTTGAATTGATTTTTATATTTGAGTATGCATGTAACAAGCAGAAATTGACACGTCGCTAGAGGGGTACCTATAGAGCTTTATAGTTTGAAGCATAGAGCCACAGACCAAGCTGCCGCATTTGATGAGTTGGGAGTGAGAACGTGTTGGGTATTACAAGATAGGGTGACAAGCTGTCCCACTTTACGAGGGACTGCACAGCATTTTTATCCCTTGTCCCATGTCCCACATATTGAGACGATGTCCCACATTTTCACTGGCTCTAGTTTTCAAAAGTCAAACCACTGCAGGACAGATGCTTTTTTAAAATCTGGCTTTTATCCAATGGCTGTGAAGAAAGAAGGGAAGGCTGTCATCACGGAGCTGTGTTCGCTGTCAAACTGCGCACACGTGGGTCAAGCGCAGGTTAACTTGTCGCCGTCTATGCTATGCTATGCTATGATATGCCCAATTGCGAGTCACCGCAAAGTCACAAACTATGCAGATTAAGGTGGAATATGATGGAAGCTACCACAAAAAAAAGGAAGCGCAGCTACAACAAAGATTGGGAAACTACTTATAAGTATTTATAAGCCGGTGGAAGCCGATTCTCAGAGTTTTTGTGAAATTTGCCAGTTATTTATCAATTTCATACGGGGGGAATACGACATGAAGTGACACAGTTAATGTGAGTCTCACAAGAAACGTGCGGCTCAAAAGGAGGTGTGCAGATCTATGGATGCATTCGGGCAAAGCATAGAGATGTTACAAGATAAGGGGCAGAATAGAAATGTTTATTATTTAAGTTAGATAGACATTATATCAAAATTGTACCTCTCAGCCTTGGTAATGTGTCCCACATTGACCCACACAAACATTCTCTTTGTCCCACATTTAGTTTGTTGGGATCTGGTCACCCCTATTACCAGATGATAACCACAGTACCGCAGCAATATCAACCAGAGTGAGGTGGAGCTGCCCCCACCAGCACTCAGCACCAATCACCACAAGGGGAGCAATTACCGTAACATTAAATAGTGATAAACACCGCTGCACAATGATCGTCAGAACATCAGAGCTGTCACTGCGCCATCCGTCAAAACCCCGCTTCAGGGTAGCAACAGTCAGGCAGTGATACATTACAGGGGACAGAAACAGGTGCTACCATAGATTCTAATTACTTTGTTCTATCAATTATGTACAGATCCTTGCATGGCCCGGGGTCTGCCACGCACTGCTGTGCCTCCTACTCAGTCTCTGCACCATCCCAACTGCGGCTACATGGCAGGCAGCAGCGCTTTGTGCGGATGCCTTGAGGTGACTAGAGAAGTTTATTTTTCCAAGGCTGAATTCATACGGATTGAACAGTTCTAAAAAATAAAGAGAGGAAAAAAACACTGCATATCTCACTGACATCTGAATTCAGGCGTTATATCCTCTCTAGTAAATTCTTTTCTCCTCCACTCAGCCCTGTAAGCATCGGTTAGACACACAGGTGCTCTGCTGTTTTGCGTTTTCAAGCTGTAACGGTCTTCCAGGCACTTGTGGTTTCTGCCTTTGTTTTGCACACTCCTCAAGTTTTCTCTCAGCCGCTCAATGCACAAAAACATTATGCTAATGAGTGGGTAGACATCTGCTTCCAGCTCAGTTTTTCTCTAGGTGTTTAGGCATGTGTGTGTGTGTACTCGTATAGGGGCTCTGCTGTTACCTACAGTAGGTCAAATCTGTAAAAGGAAATTCAGAATGTATTCATCATTGCTGAAGAATGATGTTTCTTTTACCGTCCCCCTCGTGAAACAGCATCATAGTATGATAATGCATTAGGTTCAGTGTACTGTGTGTATTAATGACTCACACTCCCCCGTACAGCATGTCATTCAGTGCTGAAGGGAATGTCTATGTATAAGGCAGGCTGCAACTAATAGCCATGTTTGTTAAAATGTGAATTTTTCAGCAAGCTATACGAGCAGTCTGACAGTGTTTAAAGGATCAGATAATTTTTGATGCCAAAGATAAGTAAAACCATGAGGAAAAAGGGAGAAGGAAAAAAGCTTAATCTGACGGAAAAGCACAAGAAAAATGAGGGGAAGGGAGACACATCAGATACAAAAACAAAGCTTTTAATTAACGCTACAGTAGCCAAGCTGAAAATGTGAATCTAGGCTGCGGATCAGTAAATACTGTAGATACCAACGTTTGAAAGGACACATTCTTTCTCATGAAGCAGTGAATAAATACCTCTGGCAGCCCTCAACTTGTTTTTCTGAATACCAATGAAGGGTCAGTATATACTGCTTCATAATAACCAAAAACGTAAAAAGTTTGATTAGTATGTGAATGTCCTGTAATCAGCTTTAGAAATATATGAATTAGGAGCCCTTGCCTAAACAAGAAAATTAATTCATTATATTTTTTCTTAACAAATTATCTGAGAATTTCAGCCACTAGGAAACGGTTTGGCTACAGGTCATAAATTAGACAATAATTTAGAATTAAATAAGGAATTTCAGATGTTCAATTTCCAAATTAATGTTGGAGACATATTGATAAACCTTAATGCAATTAAATGGCGTCGTGAATCTGCATCATCTAAAATAACAATAATTAATATACAATGCGGTTGAAGATGAGAGAGAGAGAATATACAATGGTTGAATAGGAGCATGGTGAATGTGTTGCATTCGGGAGTATTTTTTTCTTTCTTCAGTAATAAAACTAACGAACTATAACAATTAAATTTGTCTAATAGACATTATAGCATATAGAGCACACACACAGTGGCTTTCTATGTGTTTTTATTGTCTGCTTCCAACCTCTCGACTAAAGATTCACAGCAGAGGTGTGTCTTGTTGTGTCATTAAAGAGAACTAATAGTACCATGTCAGACTGATTCACCACAATGTAGGTCAGGTTTCCCAGCATGGCTGTTATCTGGACTGTTATGAACATCAATTATTTATTCATCTACTGTATCACTTCATTGAAGCCAGTTTTGGATGTGTACAACACAATGTATTCATTTAATGTAAATGTGGTGAAGCAGAGCAAAGCAGCGTTTTTTGATCTGATCTTTAAACTTGTTCAACTACTGAGGCAAAAAACACACACTGCATCTCTCTTACGGTGTTATACAGGTCAGGATTGTTCAACTGACAAGAGCCTGTTGTACCGTCTTCGGTATAACTGATATCTTTGAAGTGAGACACTAAATGCATTCAAGGCAGCACACCTGCCAGTGAGCAGCAGTCACAGACTGTTAACCTCGAGATCTGGAAGTGTTTGTGAGTCAACGAAGCTTCACAGACTCTCTCGCCGTCTGCCTTTGTCAAAGTTTGGCTGCATAAAGAGCCCTTCAGGTTCATCTTTGTGATTGTGAGATTCACGCTAAATTGAGCTCAAGCACGGCGTCCTGGCCCCGGCCGTAAGGTAAGCAAACTAAAAATTATGATTCAGAACTGATAGTTCTCTGGCTTTTTAAATCAATATTGTGTTACTGTTACTCTTGTAGAGCCTAGAGTGTGTAACCATCCTGCTGACTGTAAACATAGTCTGTGTTGAAGTGACTCATACTGTCCACAGCTGTATTATATAGCTGTTATAGCTACTGAAATGACATTGTATTGTTGTAAGTCAGTTGATGTAATGATGGCACAACAGCCTGACTCAGAAGAAACTCTCAAAAAGAAATATTATATCAGTCATTCAATCGGAAAATGAATTCAGTCATTTTGTTTTGTCTCCTTTCAAAGGTAGAATCCACATTAGCTAAGGTCCACGCTGTGCCATTGTCCAATAATTTCATAATGGTACTGACACCAGAAAATGGAACCCAGTTTCCAGGAAAATCATGCTGAGTTCTGTCACATTCCCAGAAATGTACTGACTCAGTGAAGCAGCTCTTGGAATTGTTTGTTTGTGCCTCATGTTGCATTAAAGTATATCCTGTAAAATTCTGATTCAAAGATAGAAAGTTTAAATACGAGGTTTTGTTTGTGGTTGTAAATAATAATAAATTGCCCCCATGCAGAGGTCATTGCCCTTACTTATTTGAGTGTGTAATTATATATTGTTGCTGATGTTTGACTTTAGGAATCAAAAAACGCAGTGTTATACTTTGTGTTGCCACACAATAGCAGCAGCCGCATACATACAGCACACGGCATGTAGTAACAATAGCAGTAAGTTAACCTACAGCATTGTTAGTGTTGGTAGGTGTGTCGTGTTTTTTTTGCTCTCCATCCCCAAAATGTCACATCATCACCCTGTTTATACATGTTTCGGGTCTAGATTACGTAGATTATGATTCTCCAGGTGTTACTGTAATAAACAGGAAGTCAAATTTAAACCCCCTGAATGAAAACAATCAACAGCTGACTGACATATTATTGTGTTTCTGTGTTTGTTTTGACGCAGGCACCTGCTGGAAAATGACCCTGCAACCATTAACTCCAGTGAAGTGTGCCAGCCTCCTGCAGCCCGGCTTCTCTCTGCTGCAGCTGGATGGTGAAGTTCTCCTGTTTGGCCAGAAGGGTTGGCCAAAGCGCTCATGCCCCACAGGGGTATTTGGCGTTCGGTTTAAATGCGGCGAGATGAAGCTGAGGGCCATCTCTTTCTCCAGTGATTCATGCTACCTCCCTCCGTTACGGTGCCCGGCGGTTTGCCGCCTCGACCCCTACGACGGGCTCCCGGAGAGTTATCTCATCCACGGTGGCCGCACCCCAAACAACGAGATCTCGTCGAGCCTGTACCTGCTGACCACGGATAGCCGCGGCTGCAATCGTAAACTGACCCTGTGCTGCAAAGAGAAAGAGCTGGTGGGGGAAGTGCCGGGGGCCAGATACGGCCACACGATGAGCATGGTTCAAAGCCGAGGGAAGACGGCTTGTGTGTTGTTTGGGGGTCGATCCTACATGCCAGCGGGAGAGCGGACCACGGAGAGCTGGAACAGCGTCGTCGACTGTCCTCCTCAGGTGTTCCTGTTTGACTTGGAGTTCGGCTGCTCCTCCGCTCACGCTTTACCTGAGCTCAGCGATGGGCAGTCTTTCCATTTGGCCCTCGCCAGAGAGGACTGCGTCTACTTCCTCGGGGGTCACTCGCTCGCCTCCGACTCCCGCCCCCCTCGACTCTCCCGCCTGCGTGTCGAGCTTCTGCAGGGCAGCCCCCTGCTTTCCTGTGACACTCTTGAAACCGGCATATCCATCTCTAGCGCCATAATCACCCGCACGGGCCCCACTCACAGATATATCATCTTGGGTGGGTATCAGTCAGACTCTCAGAAGAGGACGGAGTGCAGCACTGTGATTCTCAATGAGAAAGGGATCCACTTTGAGCCCTTAGATTCACCTCAGTGGACCCCAGACATCACCCATAGTCGCACGTGGTTTGGCAGCAGTGCCGGGGAGGGAAGCGTCCTGCTCGCTGTACCTACTGAGAGAAGGCCGTCCCAAGCAGATACACATTACTTCTATCAGGTGAGCTTCCAGACAGAGGGCGAAGCCAAAGAGGAAGCAGGAGGCCAGGGCTGCAGCCAGGAGTCAACAGATTACGACGACTCCACTCCCCTCGAAGACTCCGAGGAGCTCTACTTCGGCCGTGAGCCTCATGAGCTGGAGGACAGCAGCGATGCAGAAGGGGATAATTACAACGAGGAGGATGAGGAGGACGAAACGCAAACAGGTTACTGGATCAAATGTCGCCTGGGCTGCCAAGTGGACCCCAACACTTGGGAGCCCTACTACTCCACCGAGCTCCACCGGCCAGCCATGATCTTCTGCTCCAGAGGCGAGGGGGGGCACTGGGTCCACGCCCAGTGCATGGAGCTGTCGGAGACCCTGCTGGTCAGGCTCTCGGAGGGCAGCAAGAGGTACTTCTGCCTGGACCACGGAGGGCTGCCATACCAGGAGATGACCCCGCCTCGACAGGTCATGCCCCTGAAGCGCACCCCCATGAAAGTTAAGGAGAGAAAAACTCCTCCAACAATCAAGATGTCGCCCGCCAAGAAAAGCTTTTTCAGAAGGCTTTTCGACTGAATCCAGTTCATGATGCATCACTGTTAAGAATGCTGGGTATATTTAGGATGTTTCTTGTTTATATTCGGTGAATAAATATGCTGATCTGTGCTCAATGTGAAACATTTTGTGAAGAAAATAAACGATAGAATTGCAGCCTGATATTTCCCGTCTAACAGCTATATATTTTCCATTAGAATATTACATTGTTTCACAAATAAAAGGGAATATTTTAGCAAGTCTGCCTGCAATGTTGCAGCTGTATAATAGTTCATTGTAATTTTGTGTTCCATTAAGTGCCACAGGTTTTACTCACTAACACTTTCATCCCCGGCCAGATGGAGCTGAATTCTTTTTACAGTTCTTTCTGCAATTAAAATGATGATTACTGAATGAAAAATACCCAATATGCTGATCTGTATTCAATGAAATAAACAATAAACAGCCTTCGATTCTGTCTTCATACCTGTTTATTTCTAATGTGTTTGCTCAAACTTTTTATGTGACAGACAATCTTGATATATTAGTGTTTCTAGTTGGCATTTTTATCAGTTGTATATGAGTTTGCAGTTATTTTACATTCCATCAACGGCCAAAGTGAAAATAAGGGGTTAAATTAACACTTCCTAACATTGAATTATTTTTAAATTAAGTAAATTATAACTGATTAATAAAACCTAATCTGTAGTCAGTAACATGTGTAATGAATTAAAAGGCAACCTGAATTAACCTAAATGTCTTCATAGTTTTATTTTTCTCATTAAAGGGCTTTCACAACCTTTATATGTGACATATATTATTGTTTTAGCACATCTCTCTGCAGTGTTTCTCGTTTGTGTTTTCCTTATCTGCATGACAGTTCATTTTGTATTCTTTTGTATTTTGTATGCAGTGGAAATAAGCAGTTACTAGTGCTGTCTTCCAGGCTCAAATGTACCTGAATTCTGAATTCTTCGATATCAAAACACAAAATAAAATATAAGTCAATAAAAACAAACCAGAAGCTCAAGTTAGATTTTGTCTTTATTTATTCTTTGGAGGAAACAAGGACAAAAAACTCCAATCACAAGGATGGTAAGTTGTCTGCTTCAGTGAAAATACAGCAGAAATATCAGTAGAAAAGTAGTGGAACCTCAGTGTAATACAGTACTAGTATATGCAAAATAAATGACCACTCAAAGTCTTCAGCAACCCCCAGTAAACACCTGATATTTAGTGTAACATGGAAACACAAAATGAGGAAATACATGGTGAAAAGTGAACGAGTGGAATCCCGTGATTCATCCATCATCCATTACTTTGGAAATGCAATTCATTATGGTAAAAAAACACAAATATGAGACAAGTTGCACACGAAAACATGGTGGTATTGTAGGAAAAATGACAACGATGGAATGGAATGTGAATATGTCACAGCTGTCACATGGTTAAACTTGTGACAGTAAAATAAAATCAAACATTCAATCAAATAGGAAAAACAAAATTGCCTGTCACAATTCAAAAATGGTGAGGGCTGAAAAAAAGATAATATAATCAATCAATCAAACAAATAAAGTTGCCAACAAATCAGTTTACATGGCGGTCTCTCCGGCTCCCGCTCATCCCTCTCCTCTGTCAACCGTGGCGATGAAGAAATATCAGCAGAGGAAAAAGAGCCAGGTTTTATACAGAACTTAAGAAAAATCCCTGGCTGCTGCTGGAGAGTCCATGGGGTATTAGGCTCCGTAATGGACCATACTGTATTTTTATGATATCAACAGAAAGGTCAGTATATGCTTTATTTTATGTGAAGAATTCGAATAAGCATCATCTATCCTCCGCTGTGCAAAAACTAAAAGAGATAAAAATTGGTTCAAAGTGACCTGGCATCTATTCTGCCCCTCAGGGATCCCACGATAAAGCACTAAAGTAATCTTTTTCAGAGGGCACTCATGAAACAAAGAACATTTGGGTCTCTGTGATTGCATTTTGTTCCAGCTCAAATGATATATTAATACAGTGGCCACAAATGTGGTCTTTTTAACACAATTTCCCCCCCATGACTTACAGCACTTTCATCTGTTTCCATAAATATCCCCTCTATATAAATTCATAAATGTGTCACATCCTTGCAATACAATAAACTGTGCCATATTTCACAGACGGTGAAGATAAAAAAAAAAAGAACTTTCCTGCTCAGAACGAGAGAAAAGAAACCGGTGTGTTACCTCTATGTTCATCTTTGCACTGTAGTAACTAACAGGTAACAAAGCAAGGCAAATGTATATGTACTGTATACAACACGGCAGTACAAATACATTCAAAACAAGTAAAACATGCATTAAAAAATGTGGTGTGAGAATAACATTTATTTCCATAAAATTTAGGAAATTACTCAGTTCGAGTGCAAGATTTTTTGTTATTTTTTGAAAATCCAACAATAAAGGATGATGTTGGTTTAAATTTGCAAAGATACTTTAATCACAACAAATTATGAAGAATCTTGGCTTTAAGTCCATAAGCTCCATTCCCCCGTTATTCTAAATAGCAAAGTACATTTGTAAACAAGTCCATATTACTGATAGAGGCAATTAAAATATTGTACAACTATCTTGAAATCAATGAAATGTTAATACTTAAAGGTTCCCATTAAAAGAAAAATCAAAAGTCGTGAACTTCCAGAGACATGTCCTCATAATCCTGACTCTCTACTGGGTCAATGGTGGCTTGCAGAGCTTTGGCAGAGTCCTTGTGAGCTTCCATAAACTTCTGCAAGTACTTGGAGGTGTAGAGCCAGTGATGTTTCAACACGTCCTCCAGCTCGAAGACCTTTGACTGACGCGCATTCATCTTCCGGAAACGCCTGAACAGCTTGTTCGCCGACTCGTTCCCCTCGCTGGCCCAGGCTCCGATGGATCCGTCTCTCTCTATGATCTCGGGCACGTGGGCCAGGGTCTTGTGCAGGTAATTGGTTATCTTTCCGTTGTACCTGTATTTGAAGGTAGAGGAGAGGAGGTCGGCGAAGCGCTGCGAGTTAAAGCTGTAGCGGCACAGCTGGTCGGGGCACTCCTTGGCGGGGCAGGTGGCGCGCCACACGGGCTTCATCTGGATGTAGATCCTCATCAGCTCCCTCAGGGCCTCCCTCCTCTCCTCCGAGGGCACCAGCTCGCACACCACCTCCACGGCCTCCTGGCTCATTAGCTTGCGCGCATAGTTCCCATTCATCCTCATCACCGGCCTCAGCTTCATCTTCTTCCTCAGCTGTTTATCTAGGGCTGCCCTCCAGCTGCGTCGCTCCTCCCGGCTGGGGTTGGCCTTTCGGTACACCTCCCCGATCTCGTCCTGGAAGATTTTGTAGAACTCGATGGCGTTGCCGATGTCACAATGTAGCGCATCCATCGTGGGCTGGGTCTCCATGAAGGGCTTGGCGGAGACCCCTTTGACTCGGTCCCGCAGCTCGTCCACAGACTCGGAAAAGGGGTTGGTTCTCCATATCTCGTAACGATCTAGGTTCTCCTCGTGACAGCGGGTGACGGAGTGCAGCACCATGTTTTGAGAGGCCTCCGCCCGAGTGGAGTCACAAAGCGTGCAGACGTAGGTGGACCCCGAGGCCTCGAGGCCCTCCATCTCGCGCACCATCTTCTCATCGTATCCCGTGCTTCTGAAGTGGAAGCGGAAGGAGCGAGGCAGTCCGCCCACGGACAGGATGAGCCGGCTCTCTTTCATGGCGTGGCGCTCCGCAACAACGGGCCCCAGGACGGCCGTGAGCGTCTCGTGGTCTGACTCATCCACAAACATCAGGCAGAGGGGCTTACAGGACAGTTCTGAGTTTGGCTTTGGCTCAGTGAAGATGGTAACCTCTTCCTCCCCCTCGTCTGCCAGGAGAGAGACAGACATAACCGTGAAAGAGAAGCGCACAGCCTTCTCGGGGACAGCCGGTCCTCCGCCGTGCTTCTCGCTGACATCGCCCATGCCATCACAGGACTCCTTGATCATGACACTGAAGCCCGAGGTGCAAGCGCTGTCTTCCATCCCGCTCTCTCTCAGCCCCTCCATGATGTCCTCCTCCAGATCCTTTAAAGCCGACACCAGCGCCACATCATAGCGAAAGCGCCGAGTGATGGTGTCAGCCTGGATGTCATCCACCGAGGAAGCCCATCCAGAGAGCCCATTAATAATGCCAACGCTCCAAGATGTAGACACGTTCTTGAGAGCTGGCTGCCATTCAAACTGGTGAAAGCCAGGGAGAAGCTCCTTCTCGGCAGCTCGCAGGGTGTGCAGGGGCTGGAAGATCTGGCGGCCGCTGGTGGCTTTGACAGTCCGGTACATCTTGTGATACTGGCTGCAGCTCAGGAATGTGTTGACCCGAATGGCCAAGCACACAGCAGGATTCAACCCAAAGCCTCTGCCTGCAGAGAGACAGAAAAGGAAAAGAGAGAAAGTTTCAGAGAGAGGCAAAGTAAAAAAAAAAAAAATGGCGAGAGGAAAGGATTTAGACATGAAGAGAATTATTTAACACCAAACTGTGGAAGCCCATTTCTAGCGCTTTGAAAAGAACTGCAGCATCTAACATTTCCTCATTTGATATCCCGCATTTGGAGTCATTTATACTACGAGACAGAGTAAAATCGCAAATTTAACACCCAAATGCGAATGTATCATTGTCAAAAGCCCACAAGCCTTTGATTACAAAATCCAATATTTCCTAATTTCCAAATGTTATAAGGGGACAGAGGGTGAATCAGTGAAGCTGGCAAAAGTGATGTATTGGCTGCAGATGAAAACAGACACCAGCTGGCTTCTATTCCCCAGAGAGGAGGATGGTGCTGTCTGTGTAATTTGCAGATACAAGAGCCGCTGATGTTGTTTTGATTCTAACAGCCCCCTTCACAAGAGTTGTTATTGTGCATTAAAGGGAGTGTGAGACTGACGGACAAGCAGGCAGGAGAGTGAGTGAGTGAGTGAGTGAGTGAGTGTGGGAGAGGATCAGGGAGGGGGTTGGGCGTGCAAAGGCGGTGGCTCAATAATCAGAAATGGACAATAATGAAATGCTTTTCAATCAGGACTCTCTTCCCTCTCTTGAATAGTGAACTTTTCAACTCATTGTTATTTATGAGATGACTGTATTCCTCAGAGATAGGCGGAAATATTAATGAGCAAACACTATCATAATTTTCATTTGTTTGTGTCGCTTTTTCTCAGCCACGGAGGGTTATATGTTGATTGAACAGAATAGCCTCTTACCTTGCATCATGGCCTCCAGCTCGTCCGCCTGCCGGTGTTCGTTCCCGGACCTCAGTGCGAGCAGAAACAGAGTCTGACACACAGACTTCAGGTCGCCACCTTCCTCTTTGTCCGCAAACGCCCTCACCTGGTTCTTCATGTCCCTCAGACGATGCTTCTGGGCGCGACGGGTCAGCGATAGCAGGTGCTGACGGGGTCTCCCCCCTTTGTTGGTTAGCAGGTAGCTGTCAACTTCTGATGACTTTGTGTCCTGCTCACCCAGCTCATGGCTCAGACAATGAGCTTTAAATAAGTCCAACCTTACCTGCTTGCCACAGCTGCTTCTGGGGCAGAGCAGAGGCAGGGAATGGAGGGCTGATAAGAAGGCCTTGGTAGGTGAGGTGAGATCGTCGGGGGCGCAGGACAAGTTGCAGGCCGGGCAGTGAGGTCCCAGGACGTGGTTGTATTTTATGATACAGCTGCGGCAGAAGAGGTGACCACAGGGAGACTGGACCGGATCGGAAAGCAGGTGATCACACACCAGGCAGGTGAAAGAAAAGAGGAAGTCTATTGGGAGCTTCTCAGAGATCTGCTCGGTATTCAGGTGGTCTTTCTGGCAGTGGGTGATGTTCCTCACCCACTGCTCTCTCTGGAGGCCGGGTTTCTGCCACGCCCTGAGCACAGGGCTGTGATAAAGGTCTCCGAATGGCCTCAGAACCCTCCTCTCGCCAACGGCGATGCTGTCGCCGTGGTCCCACCTGCTCCTTTTTGCCAGGCTCTGGGCCCTGGGAATGGCTTTCCTCCTCTTCCTCCCAATCCGCTGGAATGAAGGTTTCCTCGGGGAGCAAAGGTGGCAGGGGGAAGAGTGGGGTTTCCACTCGGGGACTGTTGTTCTGGAGAAGCTGCAGACGCCCCCTCCTCGTATGGCCACCACCCAGCAGCGATGGCAGAAGGAAAGAGGGTGGACAGTCTCCGTGTCCTCTGTCACGTCCACTTTGAAGACTCTGAGGACGACCTCTGGCCAGCTTGTGAACTTGCAGCCCATTTTACGCAGCGCACCTTTGCTGACCTCGTCCAGACCCCCGTGAACATCGTGCAACGGTCCTTTGACTTTCCTCAGGGCCATTCCACAGAGACGGCAAAGGCACCTTCATAGAGGAAAAACAATGCTGTCAAATTCTTGGAAAGAAATGTACATAATATAATAAAGTTGATATAGTATAGTGACATGTTATCACCTGAGGTGGTTCATGTGGGTGTCCATTTCCTGCAGCTTCATATCTACCCTCCGGCCAGGGCCCTCCACATTTTCCTTGCTTTTTCCCCCTAGGCACAGTTTCATAACACTCCCTGGACCCACGCCATTATCTGACTCTATATTTGGAGCTGCTGGAGGTGAAATCCCTAACAAAGCTCCTTCCTCAGGCTGCGTCTCACTGGGCAAAGGGGCTTTCTCCATGGACCCCAGCCTAAACAGTTTAAACTTCCACTGAGAGTACTTAGAGTGGGGATGGTGGAGCTCAGCCGGCATGGAGGATCTGGGGCCATCTGTCTCCAGGCCCTCCTCCTCCGCCATGATGCGAATTAGACCTCAGACCCTAGAGAGGAGAGGAGAGGGAGAGCTTTGGTTTTCAATATCCCTTTATTTAACAATTGCAGGAAAAGAGATACCAGATCACTGTCGCATCACCCCCTTGAGCCAGACATACAACAAAAATCAGAGTCATTTAAAACACAAACGTATTTCTCTGATCAGAAATTGACAATCAAATCTCCCTCCTCCCCAACAGAGCATAAAATCCCCCCAACAGTCCATATATGGCTGAAGGCCTGCATATTGTCCATCATTTGATAGGTGTATTCCACCCTTATGAGAACAGAGGAGAGGAGAGGAGAGGAGAGGAGAGGAGAGGAGAGGAGAGGAGAGGAGAGGAGAGGAGAGGAGAGGAGAGGAGAGGAGAGGAGAGGAGAGGAGAAAAGAGAAGAGAAGAGAAGAAAAGGGAAGAGGAGAGGAGAGGAGAAAAGAGAAGAAAAGAAAAGGGCAGAGGAGAGGAGAGGAGAGGAGAGGAGAGGAGAGGAGAGGAGAGGAGAGGAGAGGAGAGGAGAGGAGAGGAGAGCTTAGTTTGATGTATCACAAAAGTATGAAAATAATTTCAGCTGTCCATGAGACACACGGTCGTGGGTGCAAGAGAAAAGATTCAAAGGTTTAAAATGCTCAGATATCCCCAGCGGCTTCTCAGCGTTGAGCCCATGACACATTCTAACAGCTTAACTTGATTCCTGTTGAATTCATACACCGAGTACCCTGAAATCCCACTGAGCAGAGAGAAGTGAGCCCCGACCCAGAGTGCTGTATTATACCATAAGTGGCATTTAGATCTTGTGTAAAATGCATGAGACAAGCATTGAGGGGATCGATACGGCACAAAAATCTTCATTTCTCTCATCTCCAATCCCATCGCTCAGGGAGCCATTGTGATTTTTTTTTCCCTTTGACACAGCGAGTTTGCTAAATGGGCAACCTTATCCCGGCAAGGCTGTCAATCATTTATATTAGTCATTTTCTTGGCTGGAGAGAGAATTGGAGCCCCGGGAGCCTCCGACTGGCATTTTGAATGCGGGGGAGAAAAAAAATCGGAGATACAGGAAACTTATTTCATAATACATATATATTGACCAAACAGGAGGGAAAAGAAACCATCATATTGAATAGAGATCATAAAGAATTATTCCAAACACACACATTGTTCAATTTGGGAGTCATATTTAAACAGCCAAGTGGTGTTATGATATGGCACAGGTAAGATCAATGATACTGACAGCCCTTATTTCATCTCCTCCCAGACTATCTAGGTTCCATTACAATAAAGCAGTCAAACAATCTTACCATTGCAAAACTATCTAGCGTCTTATCCATCTTTCAGTTTCTCCCTGGGAGGCTTGAATCTGGCAGTACTCCTTCATATCCTGGCTCACGGAATACTTGACATGCTGAACTCTCCTCTGAGACAAACAGCTGAGCCTGTATGTACGCGTGTCAGCTGGGCTCTTACCTTGTTTTTTTCGGTCTCAGCTGGCGTCAGCTCCCCTGGGGGGTCCTCTCCGCATGGGAGCACAAGGGAAGCCCTGGAGCCAGGCCCTGCAGTAAACACCACACTACATATACTGTCTATGTTAGAGTCTGTCACAGCTTTGAGCTGTTACAAGGTGCTGTGGTTCCATACAGTGGGATTGCCCCGGTCTGTCTCCTTGTGTCTTGTATTTATACCCCTTCCTTTGATGGGATCCCAACAGTCAACTCCTGACACCTGATGCAGGCAGCTGATTTGAAAAAAAAAAGAAAGAAAAACAAGGTCAACCCCAAAGCACAGTTGCAAACATGTGTATGTACAGAATCCAAACAAGCAACTTTTTTTTTTTTTACCACAGCACACTGATCCTCAGCTGGAAACACTTCACCTTTATCTCCCCTTTGTCATCCATCTGCAGGCTCGCCTCATCCAGGTGGCCTATCTCTCTGACACAATGAGAGATAATGTTAAACTTATGAAAAAGCCACAACACATGATAGAATACATGCATTTTCCCATCTCACAGACAAATAACAAGTCTGACAAACACTGTATTACATGTATATACATATAGATATATATATATATGTATATACATACACACACATATATATATATATATGTATATATGTATATATATATATATATATATATATATATACACATATACATATATATTTATATATGTAATATAATATATGTATAATAGCGACATTACTAATTTAGAATTCGAGCAGACCGATGACACTGTTGTCAGGATATTAAATAGGCGTTATCAGTCGCTATAAGCCCCATAGATGTGGGTCAGTAAGGGCCTACTACACCCACTAGTGGGTTTCATCATCTATTCACATGGTAGATCACCGAAAAAAGGTATAAAAAAAACACGACAGCGACCGTGGTAATTGTGACAAGAGCAGAAGCGGAAGTCAGGCGCTGTAGTAAAGACAGTGTGAAACTTGATAAGGGGTGGAGGTCGGGGAAGATGGATGGGACACAAAACCTAAAACACAGGGTTTTAATTCAGGAGACCGGAGTTTGCATCCCATGTGAAACCAACAATGTGTAGTTGTGTCGATGTGTAGTCGATGTGTTCGTAGTTATAACCCTAAACCTAATGTCAGGTTTTTCAGGAAAACAGGCTTGGACCCAAACGCAGATAAGGATGCGGAGGCAGCAGGTAGAGTGCAATAATTTAATGATAGAAAAACTAGCGTAACAAAAATGCAGCTGGTCCGGCAGACAGGTAACAAAAGTGTTGAGGTGTTCCTCCAAGGTCACTAATGAGGCCATATTTTAAGCATTTATGCTGTAAGTGTCTTTTAGTCATTTTTCCCCTTACCCCAAAACAGGTGACAATATGTTAACATCTTATTAAATACATGCCTACAAATGATGGCATACTTCAAGAACAAAACAATTACAGCGATACATGTCACGTCAAAGACAGAGGTTGTGGTTGACAGGAGAACTAATGATATGTGTTGTATGTGTGGAGGCAACAGAGATAAAGAGACGTGCTAGTATGTGTAAGGATGTGAACAGAGCAATCTGTGAGAAAGAAAGACAGAAACGGAATGATTTAAAAAGAGCAAAAATCCGTGAACAGAAATAGAAAATACCTAATTGCAGCAATTATAATGAGTGTTATTGTTCTCATTGTCATTTTAATTACTGCATTATTGAGACTTTAGCCTCTTCACATCATCTTTCAGCTGTTTGTGACTGATGCACCAGCAATTCAGGTGGTGGCTGCTGTGAATCAAACTGACAAATGCAGCGACACAAATGAGTCATGTTAGGTTGGATACCAATTAGCAGCCTTAGCTGCTAGAGTCTGAAGTGTTCATCTGGCAATTAACATTTTGACAAGCAACATAAGGCAACTTACAGAGGTGCATAGAGGCCATATAGCTACTGCCTGGATTTTTATTGTCAGGCTATCCAATAGGTGTCATTTGCCCCTATAAACACCATAGATGTGGGTCAATAGGGGCCTACTGCACCCAATAGTAGGTTTTATTATCTATTCACATGGTAGATCACCGAAAGATGTAAAAGTAGACGACAGCGATCGTAGTAATTATGACAAGAGCAGTAGCGCAATTCAGGCGCTGTAGTATAGACACCCTGAAACTCCATATTGGGTGGAGGTTGGGGGTGATGGATGGGATGCATGACAGGGTTTTTACCCAGGAGTCCAGGGTTCACATCCCCTGTGAAACCAACAATGTGTAATTGTCTTTGTGTTCTCAAGCATTAAGTTTCATGTTCACTTTTGAAACTGTGGCAAAGAGTGGTGGGGACAGTAAGTTGGAAGTAAACTAGCCGACAACGCCACCTGGGGACTTGCACCCCAAATACTCAACAAAACCTTGAATACTTTCCTGGTAAATGGATAAGGCCCAAAGATTTGTTACTGATGAGGCAGAGACGTATTTGCAAAAGAAGTCAAATATTTTATTAGAATTAATAAAAGAAAAAACACCAAATAAGATTAGACTGGAGCTGTAGGGAAAGAAAAGATGATTATACAGATTAAAAATTACACAAACTAATAAGGGGTGATTAAAATTGTTCTTTATTTTAACAATATCTAAAAAGGCCAAATACGAAATTCAAAATCTAATGTGACCTTAAAATAGTACAGCTGCCAGTCCAAAATTAAACTAAACAAAACTAAGCTGAGGCCACTGTTGGAGAGGCAGACTACACTGAGGAGGGTGCTACCACTTACTCACCTTGGGTGCAACACAGCAAACCTCACAGCAATCCTTACAGCAAAACTATGCAGTCCATTTGTGTCCCAGTGCTCTTAACTCACATGCAATAGGTGGAGGTACCTCACCATGGGTGCCTAGCCTCCCAATAAAGTGACACTCAGCTTCTGAAAGAAAAAAACTAATACAAAAATAATTAAACAACAAAACAGACTAAACACAAACAACCCAGTTGGTTAAAAGGCAAAATAACTCAAGCCAACTAATAATCAAAAATGGTCAAAGGTAAAACTCAAATAAATCAAAATGAAGCAGTATAAACAAACGAAATCATTTTTTAAATGAGTATAAATAAGGGGGAAAAAAACATAAGTAAGGGGGCAAAAACAGCAGCAGTGTTAATTTAGGTCAGCCTAAAACGAAACACAAATATTAATAAGGCTAATAATGCTGCAACTTAAAGCTACTAAATACTGAGCCAACCTACTCACCACCATGGGGCATCACAAAGAATTGTTCAGCAAAAGCAGTGGAACCATGAGCTAGGGTAAGGTAAGGGTCAGACAGGCAAAGATGCAGCAACACCAACACTAAAACAGCATGCCAGGCAGAAGCGAGAGGACTTAACAGGCCCCAGGTGCCTTATATAACCTGGCCTGATTAGTGGGTTGGTCGAGGAGGAGTCAGGTAAGGGCCTGCGTTCAAATACTGCAGACACTATGTCCCTAAACTTAACTAAGTGGTTTTGTTTCCTAAACCTAAAGAAGCATTTTTGTTTGCATTCAAAATGTTTAATTCAGTTTTACAACATGTTAGAATGTGTTGCTTTTAAGTTTTGCTTTCACTTTTACACCGTAGTAGGCGTAGTAGGCCCCTAATGACCCACAGCTATGGTGCTATAGCGACGGATGATGCCTATTTTAATGGCCTGATAACAGTCAAATTGGGTGTCAAAGAAAGCTGAAACTATATGTTCTTTCTTATTCCAAGGCAACTGCATTGTGCCATGTGTATTGTGCTACTATCATTTTGTCCACCCCTTGTGGTTTTTATCTGCGATTCTTCTCTCTATATAATGTCAGCACATTTCATTCATTTCTCCAAATGCTGTCGCTCCGTCACCATTCACAGAACGACTTTTAATTAGAAGGCATCGCTTGATGTGATGTCTCAGTAGGTATGGGGAGTATTTGCCCAAGATCATTCTTGTTTGTAATTATCCAGGGGATTAATCTGGTGTATTCGCCACAGGAGCCTGTCGCTGTTGCGTTGGATTTCCCAGCCAAGTCATTAGATACACAGTCAGTGGGCACCAAACAACAGTTGGGTCTCTCCCACTCTTGTCGGCTTAACAGGGGAGCGGAATGAACACTGGCAGGCTTATATTTGGTGCATATGGTCAAGTGTGACCTCAGACAGCAATGGTAGTTTTTGTTTTGTTTGTTTCTTTGTGACAAGCATACTTATGAAATGCTGAAGCACAAATACACCGAAAAGTTAGTGCTTTTTTCTAGGCCTATATCCAAATCCATCCGACACAGCTTGATACAATGCTTGATGCAATATCCAAGAACAAGCAAATGATGGATTGTAGCAAGATGTTCCAAGCCTATTTATAGTTGATATTTAGATTTATGATAGCCCAAGTAGCCACATGTTTCCAAGGTAAACGGCACACCTAGCTCGGCGGCAGACAGGGACGGAGCTGCAGATGTCTGCCTGACAAACAAGCGGTGACCCCCCGAGACCCTCATCTCTCCGCGCCTGCTAATTGACTTGTTATTGATCAACTCAGAGACAGTCTGATTTATGGGGGAGAGGACTTGTGGAGACAGCCACCTGGCGTGGAGCGGAGTGTTATGAATGTGAGGAGCGAGGCCCTGGGGGACTATAGAGGCTGCAGTTTAGGAGGACATACAGGAGTCTGCAATGCACCAGTGAGCTGACACCTTGCACTGTAGGAGGGGGGTGTTTTTTCTAATATGATGAATCCAAACAACATGAGTGAGCATTCAATGTATGTGTGTGTGTATGTGAGCATGTTGCAGGTGTGTGCAGTTGGAGGGATGAGTGGGAATATGGCAGGGGGAACATGTGTTTAGGGGAAAGAGGGTGGAGAGAAAAGGGGGGTTGGGAGGGGCTGTGTGTTTGTGAGCAGGCCGGCTTAAAGCTTCAGTAGGCAGAAAGTTTTTGGCATCATTGGGAAAAAAATCCATAATAACCTTTCAGCATATTGTAAATCAAGTGTACTGAGAGAAAACTAGACTTCTGCACCTCCTCATGGCTCTGTTTTCAGACTTTAAAAAATCTAGCCAGTGACGGGAGACTTTGGCCAATCACAGGTCATTCCAGAGAGAGAGCGTTCCTATTGAGCGTTCCTATTGGCTGTGCTCCGGCTGGTGGGCGGTGCTTCCTCAAGTGATCTCAACATGTCTGCCGCCTCACAAACTTTCCAATTTTAGGCCATACAGGCGGTCGCCTAGGATGCCACCTTCTGGGGGGCGCTGGTCGCCCTAAAAAAAATAAATAAATAAATGCCCGCGGGCGCCCTTCCTCATTTTCTGCATTGAGGTAACAAATGAACAAATGAAAAAAAGAAGGAAAAAAAAAGAACAAATAAAGAAAGAAATACACTTTTCACCCAAATAACTCTCTTTCTCACACTTTTTCATCTGCCCGGCCGCACTTATTTGTTAATAAAAGTGTAAATTGTAGTGAAACTGACTAAACACTTTTAAGCCAACAATATCAAGGACCAATTGTTTATTTATATTATAATAAATACAGTTATTTAGGAAATCAAATATCTTAATTTTTGTCTTAAAACCATTGTGATGTCTGATGTGTGTTGTGGTTTACGGGTCTAGGGGCACCAAAAGGGCTAAGGGCTGTTTGTGAGTCCCAGGAACAAGACTAAATAAATATGAAGTAATCCATCCTTGAGAATCTTTAGAATCATTACTGTGTGCGTAAAACAAAGAGACAGAGAAAGGGAACAGGAGTGAAGGTGTGAGAGGTGAAAGACAGAGAAGAGGGGATATAGCAGTGATCTTGTGTAAAGGAGTTGCACAGGATAACAGGCTTAGCTCAGTAGTAGAGAACACAAAGGGGCTTAAGGCTGATTGCAGGCTGTGACAAGGAAAGGGGGGAAGAGATCAAGCCTTCCAGGCAGAACCATGTAAGCCAAAGGTCCAAAAAAGACCCCCTGACACGCTCAAGTCACATGGCAGCTTAAGGAAAAAGTGTCAACAGCAGAGATGGACAATGAATGGATTCCACGGCGGCGGCGGTGTCTTCCTCGCGGGGAATAAAATGTCAGCACGGTCCACATTTGAATAGAGGGACCGAAATTGCAGCATGATATTTCTAAATGTCACGAAGAATGTAGGCATCTTTGTGATTGTATTCAGGGTAAAGAGGGCATTCGTATTTCCACCGAGTGTTATGCAATATACTGAGCATTCGCTATGCACATTTTTAATTGCATTCTCATAGTGCGTTCGACAACTTCCTTAGCCAACTCTCAGCGAGTCGCCTCCCACTGTCCACCTCGTCCATCGCTCATCCGGGAGACATGATTTGGCAGATTAATACTCAAAGAGGTAGACTTCAATGCAGAGCTATTCGTCAAAGCTACCTGCCAGAACAAACCCCGTACCCCACTACTCAAACCCCCTCTCATTCATCTCCCCTGTCTCTCCCTCTCAAAGTCTTGTTTCCCTCGCCTCGCCCCTCTCCTCTCCTCTCACCCTCACCTCAGCTTTTGTTAATAATCAATTATGTGATTATTCGAATGAGGTGATTAATTACTGGCTCTCCCTCCCCTCTGTACCGCAGGTTAGCGTGCTTATAATCACACAGTGACAGCCAGGGGACAGCTGAGTTGAGCGATGCTGTCTCGAGGCCTCGGTTGACCCCGTGTGACTCGGCCGCGTTTGTTGTCGGCTCATCCTGACTGATGGAGCTTTAACAGAGACCGGAGACGCACCACAACACCACAGCTTCTACAAATAACATCCCCCGCAAGATAGTGACAGCCTGACACCAACAATATCTTCCATGTCCAGCTATCCAAATATTCATTTTATTGGATAGTCTAGTCTTGGGGCCGCATTAATTCGTTCCAAGTCTTGCATTATAACTCTCCCCGAGGCGCTGCAGAGTTATTTTGGTTTTGGACCGGTTCCATTCATCTCCTCTGTTCTGGGGACTTAGACAATATGGAGGACAACTTAAGCTACAGCAACTGTGAGTGTCAACCTTTTCAAAAAAAAAAGCAAGATAGGCCACATAGAGGTCAATAATGTGCAGAGATTGCAGTGTGATTGTGCTGGAGTTTACGGTATGGCCCCTCTGAAAGGCATGATCTGCATCTGAGCAATCCAGATGGATATTGATCCACTCACAGTAAACCACATGAAATTAAACCCTAAGCCGGATTCAGGAGCACCGTAGTGGAGGGGGGGAATCAAGACCAGTGTCTTAAATCAAAATAAACAACAATGCTCTTTAATTCTGTTAATTAAATGTAGATTTCCCCGATCGAGGAGCGGTCCCTTCGACGCCAGGGGACCTCCAGTCACATAAACATCCACTCACTGGATTTGTCTTGTGTTTAACCATGTATTAGTCCTCTTTTCCCCAAACTGTCTGGCGCTGGTTTACACAGAAGGTCTGTCAGCTGAGGGATAGCAGCTCGCAAACAACTCCTCGAGATTTCAAACGCTCAGCATCCTCGAAAGGGAGGATTTCTTGGCAAAGTTGTTAAACACCTTAAATAAGTGGGTTACAGTTTTCAGATGAAATAAGAGTAATGGTGAATTTCAGCACTAAATTTCACACCGTTTGTCTCTGGACTGGTCATTCTCCCTCTTCCGCTCCCTCCCTCCACAGCCCCCCCTCCGTCAATGTAATGAGCAAATCATGGCCACTAGGGAGAGATGTAGAGAGAAGAATTGGTCCCATTATGTGTCAAGGAGTGTGAAAAGAGCAGCGCTGTTGTCTGTCAACTCTAACCCCCCGACTGTCCGTTGGTCTTAACTCCCCACCAAACACAATGAGCTCTTTCCCCACACGTAGATCTGCTTATTATTTCCCTTGTCTTTTAACTACAAAGTCCATTATAGGAAATGCCAGGACAGCCGTGCCCTTTTCTGCACTAGCTCTGCCAGAGCGCAGACAAGGGTACAATGGACACGGTAACACGCTGCGATCCAAGGCTGATTTAGAGTGACTGGTCTTAAACCCGACTTATAGAGTACAGTAATTATAGGAGGTGAGGGGAGGGAGGGGCTGTGGAGGGATGCTGTGGATAGGCGGGGGCTTGGGGGGGAGGGAGGTTGTTGTCGTTTGGCAGCCGGTCCAGTTGGAGGGAGGAATTGCTATTGGAGCCAAAGACTGTGTGGTGGAGCATTTATCAGCCAGTCATCGTAATGATTCACACGATCCAGCGGGGAGCCATTATTTTACTCGCTCACGGCAACGTGCCGGTGGCGAGGATGATGATAGCTGCGGCCTTTATGAGCACAGGAGCAGACATATACAGTCATTGTTTGAGAACAATAGTCCCATCTCTTTTCAGAATTCACAGAGTCATACGTGGTGTGTGGATTGGGCCACGCTGAGGAAAGAATTGAGCGGTTGAGCCTAACTCGGGGGCATATGGCGTTTGTTCACTGCAGCAGAACACAGAGATGCCTCGGGAAGGGACTGACAAACATGTGGTCCCTGTAGTTGGAGGGGAGAGTAACTGGCACTGAATACATAAAGATCACAAATACACCATCCACCTGCTCGGGGAGTGCTTTGGGAGCGCGTAGATCCGAAGGCATTGATACAGTTTTTGCATTTGCCGGTCTGCCCGTACAAGCGAGTATAACAGTCTCTGCATAAGCAGATGAATTCCTGGCTGAATAGGGAATAGGCCTTCTCATAATAACAATGATACAAATGCTATTCTTTTATTCATACTCCCTTCACTCTTCCTTTAACCAACTTTCCCTTTTGGCTCCCATGGGAGGCACATCATTCTAATATACACAGGTTTTCATCCCTCCTCTTTTTGTGAAAGACCTGCAGAAGAGACAGACACAGAGACCGAGACAGAGACAGGGAGAGGGAGAGTGTGTTTACTCAGTCAGATGGTCTAACGTGTATGGAATAGATTTGAGCTAAAGAGGAAGCTGTCTACACAACGGCAGTTGGCATCAGTGAGTGAGTGAATGATGCCGCGTCCGAAATCAAGCCCTCATTGACTCACTGACTTTGCTCTCTGCAGTGAGGAGTACATTTTGGACACTTGTGAATCATCATCACTGACAGGTGTAGGTTGCATAATGACAATGACGCATCTATTACGGTGAAATATTGCATTGCGGTATATTTAGCAACGAGACTCTACAGCCAGCAGCTCTGCGAGGCTGTACTTAAAGGTGCAGTCAGCGATTCCAATCCAATACACTTTTTTTTTTTGTCAAATTCAGCTAATATCTCTTCACAGTCCGCTAGCTGTATGTTCTATGTGCGCTGAAAAAGAAAATCCAGTGTTCATACAAGACCCTGGCTCTGTGAATGGGAAACAAACAAAGTGGCACGGACCGAGCCACACAACACTACTCCAGCCAATCAGCTACATGGGGTGTTCATGCTCTGCACAGGACAGGGGAAAGGCCAACAAGCTTTATCCTCCTTTAAAGGTGCAGTGTGTAAGATCTGGCGGCATCTAACGGTGAAGTTGCAGATTGCAACCAGCTGAAACTTCTCCCGCGTGCCAAGCATGTAGGAGAACTTCGTGAATGGCCCTATCTAGAGCCAGTGTTTGGTTTGTCCGTTCTGGGCTTCTGTAGAAATATGCGTATAGATATAAATGGCTCATTCTAAGATAACGAAAACACGATTCATATTTTAAGGTGATTAAACATATTTATTAATATTATATTCCATTTCTGTCAATAGATTCCCCTAAATGTTACACACTGTTCCTTTAAGCACAGCTGATGTTTAGCAGGTTTAATTTTTTCCTTGTTCACAATCTTAGTTTGGTGTTAGAATGCTAACATTTGCTAATTAGCACTAAACACAAATTACAGCTGAGGCCGATAGAATTGTCATAAGTTTAGCAGGTATTTAGTCATAAACTAACATTGTTTGAACTGATGATGTTGCTGAAGAGTCGGGGGAACCGGATCAGCAAATATATCACAGTTTATTCAGATTAATTTCACAGCAATCCATCCAATAGTGGGATGGAACCATGGATGTCTGGTCATAATCTGGTCAAAATTTGGTACCAATCTAACGAGTAGATAGAGATATTTCACAGGAGTGAACTTTGTCCCGATGGCGCTAGATAAAAAGTCAGAGGGATCTCCAGAGTCATTAGGAATCTGTGAGCCGTGAATGTCGGTACAAATGTCATGGCAATACATTCAATAGTTGTTGAAATATTGATATTTGCTAGGTAGCAAAGAAGGAGCGATGTCAAACACAACCTGAGTGAGTGGGTGTTTGAGTATTTGTCTACTCATTTTCACAGATCTCCTCATTGCTTTTGAGATGATTCACCCATGCAAAATGATTTTCCCAAGATGGCTGCAACCATGTCTCCATGTCTGTCTTCTGCACTCTTTTTCCCCCTCAGCTTCCCCTCGCTTCACTTCCTCGTGCCATTCACTGTCATTGTGAAAAGGTGTGTGTGACGCCACTAGTAGAGCGGAGCCCATTATCGTAAATAGGCCAATAAGTAACTTCACACAACGTGTTTCCAAAGCAAGCACACTCTATATGCAAAGCAGAGGCACACTGTTAAAGAAACTGGCGCCAAGTGATTATATTTGTAATTTAATTTCCTTGGTCACACAGAGATAAGAGAAGGGAGCGGCTACAGTTGGCCGGGGATGAATGGAGTGACGAGAATGGGGCGACGGCTTCATTGTCTGGACTGAGATGTCCGAGACGACACCACTTACGAACAAGGGCAGATATGGTACATACACAGGGATTCACGAGTCTGAACTCAAAGACACAAAAACAAGAGAGAGTTCTGCTATGCAAGAGCACCTGCCCTCTCAAACCGAATGGATGAATGTAAGAGCAGGATAATCAAGAAACTCTTTTTTCCCCCTGAAGCATGCTCCCTCTCTCCCCTTTCTGTCTGTCTCCTTCGTAATCAGCAGGGTGGTCTGGTCTGGTCTGGGTGGGATGTCAGTCACAAAGAGCAACGGCTCATTGCAGATTCCACAGGCAAGATGAACCGGGTCCCTGCATGAAAGACGACTGAAGGACACAAGGTGTGCTCTCTCTGTCTCCCTCCCTCTGTCTGCTTTTTCTGAGATTGTAGAACTGCAGATATCAAATTTCCTGACTTTTCCATTTTCAAAGAGTGTCCACTTATACTGATGACAATGCAGCGGAGGGCACAATGCTGCAGTGGTCAGACTCGGATCATTCAGGGCTATAGAGAGCTGGTGGTGAGCAGGATGTACCAAGTTCATGAAAATTTGACATCACACACGTTGGCGTACAGAATCCAGGGTCAGCGTGAAACTGGTTTGTGACAGCTCAAATCCTTTTAGATTTAGATTTATATTATAATTATATATTTGATTTCACAGCCAGTGCACAGAAACATACAGATGGCAACATATAGATATACACATGGCAAGACAGTGCACAAAACCTCCATGTATGCATTCATTCAATGATCCCAGCTCACAACAGCGTCAGCGAGACAGATTGTTCTGGGCTTACAGAAGGAACAAAGCTCCTGCTGAAGCGAACTCTTCTCCATCTAAGTGTATCTCCGACTACATGGACGTAATGTGACGCAGGGCCGGCTCAAGGCGTAGGCCATATAGGAGGTCGCCTAGGGTGCCATCTTCTGGGGGGCTCTAGTTGCCCTCTAAAAAAAAAAAAAAAAAGAATCTAATGTACAAACTTGAATGCAGCATCCAACCTAGTTGTTATATCTCTGTCCCCCTTTTTTATTTTTTCCATTTTATTATTTTTTTTACTTATTTTTTTATTTTATTTTATTTCTTTATTTCTAATGCAGATGTTGTTTTCTTTTGTGTACATCTTGTTTTGTGTCTGTTACTTTCTAAGCTCATTACTTAAAAGCTTGTTTATAAACTTGTGTAAGTATGAACTGTAAATTGCATATATGAAAACAATATATATAACAAAAAATAAAGTATAAAAAATAAATAAATAAAACATTATCATTATTATTATTATTTTAAATGCCGGTGGGTGCCCTTCTGCATTTTCTGCATTGAGGTAACAAATGAACAAATAAATGAATAAATAAAGACATACAACTCTCTCTCTCAAACTTTTTCCTTTACTTTAATAAAAGTGTAAATTGTAGTGAAACTAAATAAACACTTTTAAGCCAACAATATCAGGGACCAATTGTTTATTTATTTTATAATAAATACAGTTATTTATGACAATAAAAAACCTTAGTTTTTCTCTTGAAACCATGGTGATGATGTGTGTTGTAGTTTACGGGGCTTGGGTTCGAAATCCAAATTCTGCCTAGGGCACCAAAAAGGCTAGAGCCGGCCCTGATATGATATGTTGGTTTAATGGGTGATCAGTGTCATTTTATATTGTGAGTACTACATGTAGGTGTGTGAGGGCTCTGTGGTTCATATCTGATAGACTGAGTGTGGGAAGGCAGATGATTGTGATGCTGGTAAGTTTGTTTTTGTTGGAGATGGTTAACATGGTGAAGAAGCAAGGGGGAACAGTACAGCAGGATGGGTTGGATTACGCTTTTGGAAAGCAATAACAGGAGGGGGGGGGGGGGGGCAACAGATAGCACTCTGAGTTTACGGATGACAGATTCTTTGCTGGGATCGTTTATGGATGTCAGTGATATGTTGCCGTGGGTGGAGGTGGGGTTCAGTCCAGTGTGAGGTGTGTTTGATGTGCTCATGGACAGGTCTTTTGTCTTGTCCACGTTCAGCTGCAGGTAGGTGTCAGTGCGTCATTGTGTGAAGTGAGAAATTTAAAGGCTGTAACAGAGTTGTTGTCAGTGAGGACACAACCCTAAGGGGCTCCGGGTTGATGATGACGATTAATGTGGTGGTGACGTTTCTTGATCATCTGGTGGCATTGGAATGTGTTGAAAGCAGAACTAAAGTCAACAAAGAGGATGGAAGCAAGGTTGCTTGGTGATTCCAGATGTTGGTTCAGCTGTAGTCTAACAGCTGGCAGGGTGGTGTTCAGGATCAGTTTTTCCAGGCATTTCATGGCTATTGCATGATGGTGGAGTTTTGCAGAAAGTGGAAATTGATGCTGTCCTGTCCCCCCCAAAAAGAAAGAGAGAGCTTCACGGCACAGAGTTCGAGCTCCCTAGCAGGGTCTCTCCCTTTGTTCTCTGCTCTCTCCTCCTCTCATCTTTATGTCTATTTCTCCCCTGCTGTCTACTCTTTCTGCGTATTTCCTCAGCGTCTTGACTTTGAACCCGACAGCATTAACCTGTCAGGAAAGTTACAAATGTTCTGAGTGAATTATGTAAACCACGGAGAAATAAAACTGCAAAAAGCATGGAGTTCTCGCTTTATTTCATAATTCATCATGCTCCCAGATCGAGCCAAATAAAAACCGGACTTATTAAGCAGTCTGGCACATTCTGGCTCAAAATCCTCTGAAATATGCTCGGGGATATTAATCACACTTTGTCTACCTCGCAAATAAAAATCAAACACACACACACACACACACACACACACACACACACACACACAAACATACATGCACAGCTTCTTTTTTGTGTGATTTCATTACTCATCAAATGAGAGCAGCGTCTCCCACATTTCACCAGATTTCACTGCAAGAGGTAAAAAGCAATGGATGTTACACCAGCACCACCAAAAGGTAAAGCTGGAAATGACAGCTTGCTTTCTTCCCTTCCAAAAATACAAACTTACAGCACTGAAAATCTGATTAAGGACGCCTCGCCTTGGCTGCCGGAGAGTTTATTTATTTATCTCAATGAGCACAAGCACAGAGGAGAAACAGACACGTTATACCGGGGGGGGATGGGGTAGTGGCGGAGCAGCATAATTAGTAGGACATGGCTGCATAATTGGTCTCTAATTGATATGAAGAGCAGCGGTTTATCCCAGGTTGTGTTCTACACATGCTGCCGGCCGCGGGCAGGAGACGCTGGCGGCCTGCTCAATCGTGGTGCCATCTTCTGATTGATGTCTCTGTAGCAAAATGCCCTTCAACAATCAGCACCCACCATCTCTGTGTGTCTATCAGGCCACATCTTCTACCATTCATCTGTCATTTCATCCTTTGTGCCTAAACGTCTCACTATCTCTGTCTCTCTATCTCCACATTGATTTGGCCTGTCTTTTTCTCTGAAGGCATGCTCAACCTTTGCTCTGTTATTCTCAGGCAGGTGAAAGAGCAGCGTTTGTGGTGGCGGAAGGTTAAAAGTGGACGGTTTGTTTATGAGACACTGGCAGCCATAAAAGACTGCGTGCTTTCCGTGGCCCAGACAGTACCCACCGGGGGGAATAGCAGCAACTTTAGATGAAAAGGAAATCAATTTTTTTATTTTTTATTTTACGAAAGAAGGTGGCGTAGCTGCTCTCTCAATTTAGCAGATTTCTTTTGATATCGAACTAAAATAACAGTCACCGAGAGGCACAGCTGTACACAAGAGGTCAACACACAGTGAACGGAGCGGATTTGAAGTTTGGGTGGGGAAGCTCTGTAGAACAATTCTGCTCATGGATCGTGTGCTGATGCAAGACGACCTTCAAGGACATTCCCCTCATTTACACAGCAATTAAGCACTACCCTGTTGGTAAATTGAAAAAGAGACAAAAATCCTCTGCGGATTTAATAACAAACTCATTACCAGGGCCCAACAGGGCGGAACTGCCTTTTAATTAGAGCAACACCTGATTAACGCCCAATTAACAGAGCCAGAGCCACTTAATTCTCCCCCACTTTGGCAGGTTGAGAACATAAACATAAGCAGTCCAACATCGGAGTGCTTCCTCTCCTCCTGGGAATGTGTGAGAGGAAAGTAAATAACGACTTTGGAGGCAGGCTGTTGTCGGGTGGTCCAAATGCTCCGCAGAGCTGGGGACAGCAAGTGTTTCAAGAAGGAGACAGATGTAGGACTGGCTGGCAAAGAGTCTGCTTCACTACACAAGCAACTCCTGGTGGGCCGATGTAGGACAACTGTCCAAGCAGTTAAACAACACCACGCTCAGCCCGATCCAACTCTCAGATAAGACACACGCAAAGGATGTAAACTTTTAAAACTTGTATTTAGCTGTGGAAGGGTGTGGAAAACACATGATCAGCATAGTCAAACTAAGCCTTGTTGAACATACTATAAACCATATGATGACTAATTTGTAATAAAATAAGGGATGATTGAAAAATGATATGACCACAGATAGGCTATTTGTGCTATTTATTACTCATCAGCATCGAACAGGACACCTTTTATAAGAAAACAACAAAGGAACACAATGTGTGTTTGCCATGAACATTTACAACAATGAACAAAATAACCTAATTTTTCTGTTGTTGAGGACCGTAAAAAGTGTCACATAGGCATCACAAGATGGCGCCATTTTAACATTCATCAACTACATTAACATTACATTAACTCACCATTAAACTTTCCCATTTGATTACTTACATTAAGGTATATAAATGTTTAAATTAGGGCTGCCCCCTCTTAGTCGATTAGTCAACTCAGTGGTCTTCTTGATCTTAGTCGACTAAGATTTCTTTAGTAAATTAGTTAAAGCGTTTTTCATGTGGAATGACTCATTTCCAATAAACTTATGAGCACATCTCTGGTAAACACAAGGTTTAAAGTGGTGCTTTTGTGTGATTCTTTGTGGAGAAACTCAGTTTCACAGATCTGCCGATTAAATCAACTAATCGATTAGTCGACAAAATCGTACGAGTGTTATTCGACTAAGAATTTCTTTGGTCGAGGACAGACCTAGTTTTAATATGCAAATGAGGCATTATTTTATCAAATATGTGCTAATTTGCATAAATTTCCAGAACAGAAATCGAAATTCTTGTTTCATTTTATTGACATATTAGAGTCAAAGTTTTTTACAGAGGGAATTTTGGATATCTCTTTTTATTACTCAAAAACAAATCAATTTTCACCATGCTTTTAGGAATAAAATGTGATATAAATCAGGCTATGAATGATATATGAACAAACCCCTCTGTTAAAACCTTCAGAATATAGAGAGGAGTGAAATTGGAAAGTATGTAAGTGCTACTGAAGTGCAGATTTCTGGCTCAGAGAAAAAACTCACTTTGAGAAAACGGCCTTTAAAGATATGGATAGTAGAATTCCATACATATTGGAAGACACTACAGGTGAACAGGGTGACAAAATGTAACTAATAGATATCACCATGAAACTTCCAAAATTGATTACTTACATTAAAGGAGCAGTGTGTAGGATCTGGCGGTGTCTAGCAGTGAGGTTGCAGATTGCAACCAACTGAAGCCTCTCCCGTGTGCCAAGCGTGTTGGAGAGCTACGGTGGTCGACGCGGGTTACTGTTACTGCTAATACTGTTACAATTTAGATATAAACGGCTCATTCTAAGGTAACGAAAACACAATGACTCTTATTTTCAGGTGATTATACACTAAACAAAAAAGTACTTAACGGTATTGATATTATATTTCTGCCAATAGATCCCCCTAATTGTTACACACTGGCCCTTTAAGACAATTATTTTGTGTATTACAAGTTATCTGAAATTTTATGTATAAATATGCAAATGAGGCATTATCTAATGCTAACTTTAGGTGAATTTAGGAGAAATCTACAGACACAAATAGACAAAGCGCAGTAAAATAAACACCTAAATGTGTATTCTGGATATTTTCCTTTCACTAGTCTGAAAGAAGACATGTTATGGAAGTAAAATAGCCCCAAATGTCAAAATTGATCAGTGCATGAAAAATGATGTTTCTGCCTGGGGTGTCTCGCTTTAAAGGTACTAGTTGAATGTTTAGTGAGTGTTTTGTTGTTTACATAAATCCATCTGAAAACCCTCCACAACTGGATCTGTTCCTGGCCCAGAGGCAAACCTGGAGTAACCTTTATGAAATTCAAAACTTTGCAAACACAAGTCTACGCATGCACTTTGTCAGAGAACAGTTATCATCTTACATTTGGTGCCCAGTTTCCCAGACAGGATTGCTCATCCTTAGTGTGTTTTTATTTAATTTCAGTCCATACTGAAAAGAAATCACCACGATCAGTCCTTCAGGAAGCTGGAGCCTTCGCTGACTTTCAGGATTCAGACTTAATTCCTCTGGCAAACACTTAACTCCCAACACAGTTAATCAATGTTCAGTCTGGTTGTATAGATCTCTAAAGCAGCGAGGAATTACTGGTTCCTCATTGAGTCTGTGTGCGTTAATGTGTAACTTACACATTGACATTCATTTCCTCTGTCATGTCCCTATTTCTGCACTCCAACCAGGGCTCATGGGAGCCATGTTGCTTTCTCTGTTACCAGGGTAATAACTATCGCTGAAGGAGTGTTTAGCGGCTTTACGTTGAGAGGAAATCCGCCAAAACTCCACAGACCTCTCTAAGTCTGGCAGGATGTCAGGCACGACAGCTTGCTCAGCTATAAAGACTATCATCTCCACGACCAGCAGCAGCACCCAACCTAAAGCCCCCAGCCAATAGGAGGAGCCCAGGCTGGAGAAGTCTTGGCGGATTTCTTCCCGGTGCTCGTGGGTGAAGAGAGACCAGCTGAGGAGGAAGAAGAAACCTGTAGATGGAGGAGAAAAAACGAGTCAAATCGAGTATCATTGCGAGGGAAAGAAAAAAGTCATTAAGGTCAATTATAACGTGCCTGGAGCTTTAGAAAAGAGTTTGTATGATAATGAGCTGCAATTCCAGGGAAAGTCTCTTTAAAAACTGCTTCCCTGTGGGGTATGTAAATGAGAAGTACACAAAAGAATTTCTGGAGGAGTGGGTTTGACATGAACCACACAAACCAAAAGGCTATTCGGAGGTTAATTGGATAGGGGGCAATTTTTTTTTTTTACTTGGAATGTATACATTATTTTAAAACTCCCAAAACAACACTAGGCTAATTATTACTGAAGTGAAACAAAAACATGGTGTGTGGCTCAGGCATTGTGAGCAGTGCAGTGGTGTTACTGTACCTGTGGAGGCCATGGTGAGCAGCAGCAGGGTGGAGGGGTAGAGCGCCTGTCCTGCCATGAGGAGGGAGCGAGTGTTGGAGTAGGAGCGCACCGTCTCGGATGTCCAGCAGAGGGCGAACACCAGACACAGAGCACTGGTGCTCACCGCCATGAGGAAGGAGACAACTCCAAATACTTTCTCTGCTTCCAGGGCTGGAAGACACACAACAACAGGCACACATGCACAGTTCAATATGGGAAACTAGACTGATTGGTATTAACTTTAATTTGCCACAGTTACATTCAGTTTTTACTATAAATAGGCAGCGTGATGAAGTGATGACACACTCCTCACAACATGTCCCTGCCTACAACTGAGACCAAAAGAGTGAAATCAAGAGTTCATGTACTTTTTAGGTAGTTTTCATGCATATTGACCTCACACCACATTACATTCATTCTGAAAGTGTATTTGTATTACCCAATTTTCAGTTGGGTGTTCTTTAGTAGCACAGTTTCATTATTACACCCACCTTTTTGTCTGAGACCAAGCAAATATTGATAAGAATCTTTTATCTATTCCCCAAATGACCTGGCTGGAGCATTAGCTGTAGCTGTTTTCAGTGTTTACTGCTTACCAAGCTGGCCATTATGCTAGCTGTCTGAGGCTAATGTGTAGCTAAATGTATTGTATTTTACTCTTTTCTTGTACATTTGTGGACCATGTGTTTGCTTACTAGATTAACCACAGTGTTGTACTTCCTATGAGGACTTAAAAGAATACTTCACCCACAACATGGCCATCTGTATATCAATTACTCACTCCGTGTATCCTTGAGTTCTTGAAGAGAACTTGATTTTTGTCGCGTGCCTCCACGGTGAACGAAGAATGAAAAAACGGAGAAAAGTCTTGATGAATTGAAGTAAATTGGGGCCGCGTTTAAGAACAGCAAAACTATATCAAAACATCTGTTTACAAACTCTCACACAACTCGTGAAGTATAATCCGAGTCTCCTTTATCTTATGCCCACTACTTCCCAAAACACACGCATCTTCACTAAAACCTTACTATTTAAAACACTTGGGACTGGTCCGGACTCCCACGGACTAGTAGTGCACCTGCGCAAGCGTGAGACTGTTTATGTGGAAGTGTTTTAACTAGTAAGGTTTTAGCAAAGATTCATATGTTTGGTAAGTAGCGAGCATATGACTGGATAAATGAGACTTGGATTATAGTGCATGAGTTGTGTGAGGGTTTGTAAACGGATGTTTTGATATAGTTTTGCTGTTGTTAAATGCGGCCCCCATTTACTTCAATTCATCAAGACTTTTCCCCGTTTTTTGATTCTCTGTTCACCGTGAAGGCGTGCGAGAAAAACAAAGTTTTCTTAGAGAATTCAAGGTATCACAGGGTGAGTAATTGATATACAAATGGTCATTTTGTGGTTGAAGTATTCCTTTAATGTTGATTTTTCACTGGTGATAGTTTCTTCCTGGCACGAGTGACAATGTAACTAATTGGACAGCTAGTCTATACTTTCTGATTCCAGTTTAGTTACTTGTTACTGGACTAATTCATTTTCAAATACCTTTGTTGTAACGGGTATCTTTTATCACTGATCACTATCATTGAAAATACTGTTTTCATAGTTTGACAGTCGCTTCCAATAAACACTTAAAAGGACATGGATTAGCTCGCTACATACCTGCACACCTACACGCATCGTGAGGGCAGAAGACTTACACTGCACTAGATTCATTCTGAAAGTATGTTTATAAAAATGTCAGAGTAATACAACTGACAGGCGACATCATTTCTTTTAGTCAACAATGACAACAAACAAGATGTAGCTGACAAAGGCAGCTGACCAAGATTTCAGCACATTTGCCTCCAGCCAAGTGTATGATAACTCATGAAAAGAATGCACTTCTCTGGTACAGGAGCGAGCTCAAACTTGTTAACTACTGCTGGGAAGCTCCTCTGCAACCCAGTGTTTCTTCATAATGCTTCTCCTGATGTGATGATGATTCAGAGGCGTAAAACAAAAAAAGTCTCCCTGAGGTTGATCTAAAGCATCTAAAGACATGTTTATGCCTCATTAAATACGCTGCCCTGCCTCATACATTTTATTCCACATGTATGTCAGTCAACCCTTTAACCTGACCCTGAGGCTGACAGCTTTAGACAGACTGCGGAGAAATGTCAAAAATGTAAACGCGGCTTGTTGCTCACCGTTGAAGACGATGCCGTCTTTACGACTTGTCTGCTCACTTTCGGTGTTATTCCACTCCGTCCAGAGTCCCCTCTCCTTCAGCCAGAACGGTGTCCAGACCGCGTAGCACACACACAGGCAGCCTGCCAACCCCACACAGGTCTGAGCAAACCTGAAGCGACTGATGGAATCCCCCAGCTCCAGCAACTTCATACTGCTGCACTCCTGAGAGAGAGGCAGGGAAAACTGAGGAGACGGAAGGAAAGAGATGTGGAATTAGTGTGTTCACATTAAGTAACAGAAGTCTCAAAACTACCCTTTTCATTTAATTCATATAAATCAGTTTAAAGAATGTAGAGTTGTAATTAAAGTAATGTCTTACCTTTGTCGTTGTAGAGGACATAAAGGTGTCAGGAACAAAGCTGTAAGGTTTGTCTGCGTGTACGCGAAGAACAAAGTTTATACTCCAGGAACTACTTCAGTTTACTGCTGTACAAATACTACTGTACAAACACTTCGAACAACCTGCTTGTACTGCTCAGGACCGCAAGCCCTCACTCGCAAGTCAAAGCCTTCAGTGTTACTCCGCCTCTGCTGTAATGGAAACTCCCCCAGCCGGGGGCTAAATTTCCCCGTGAATTCTCCACTGTGACCCACCAACACATACTGTAGAGAAAGTGAAAGCAACAACAAACTGCCATTCAATATTTGAGGAAGCAGATATTTGTGTAGCCAACATTGAGGTATAAAGAATAACTGGACATTAAAAGGAAGTTAAGAAAATCCCTTGATATTTCAGAGATACTCTGTAACAGCAATCTACCACTCAGATATTTGTTTATGTCAAATGCAGAAACTGTGTGGGGGGGGTGTCAGCGAGTCATTATGCATGACAACACATTTAAGGAAATCCCACTCTCGGTTTCTCTCAGCGGGGCACAGTGTGATGTGACTGATGGCGTCTTCAACCTCAGATATCTCTCCTCTTCGTCACACCACCCCCTCCGCTTTGCCTTTGTTGTAATGGAACGGCACCCACAGCCCACCCATGAGAAAGTGTTACAATTATGTCACACTAAAAATGCCTTCAGAGCGTGTTTCCTACAAAATAAAATAAAAACATAAACACGATGGATATATTTTTCACTGGCCAATTCAATTCTATTCTATTCCAAATGAAAGTCAAATAAAGAATTAACGAATTCCTTTATTCACAGATCATTGAATTTACAGAAATACATTCTGATAAAATAAAGTGCATACGACCAAATAATAAAGATGTAGGCCTACAATTCAGATTAGGATCGAGAACAGAACGTGACTGATTTTGGTTGATTTACATTTGGCATTTACTTAGAGTTGGAGTAAATAAACGTACATGTTCTCTGTCTGGATTACAAAAAAAAAAACAAGTCTGTCTTGCTTAGCAGCTTAAGAATAAGGCCTCGAGATGCAGATAGAAAAAAGTACCTGTCCTGTCCTTCCATCCTGGCCTCGCCTGCTTCTCTCCTCTTTAGCCTGCTCTCAGCTAATGTTTCCCCTTCACTCGAAAAACAGGCATCAGATTTGACCTAGTGTCGGGTGTCTGTGTCGAGCTTCTCACAACAAACGCGGGGCCTAAGAAGGATGCTGGAGTACTGCCTCTTGAAATCTGGCAGCTACATTCGTGGCCGCTCATCCTAAGCTTACTTCCTGGCTCTCTGCAGCAGGGCCTTGAATACATCAAGAATTTCCGGGTCCTCCCCAGCAGACAGCTCTGGAGTGTTTTTCTCCAGCCAATCGGAGGAGTGGATCTGGTGACTGAGAGTGCCAATCAGAGCGTCCAGACTGTCTGCGGGCTTCGATGCTTGGCAGTCCAGCAACACGAACTCCTCGGTGGCCGGCGAGCCCGTGTCAGGAACAGGGCTATCCTTCTCCTTCAGCTGGTCGGATGACTTGCTCTGGGGTGACGATGTTGAATTGACAATCGCAGCACTGTCTGAATCGGCGCTGTCCTCTCTCTCTGATTTTTTGCCCTCCTCACTGGCTTCTTTGATAGAGAGCGAATCGGGGCTGCAGCTTTTTTCTTCGATTTCTTTCAAGGTCTCCCTAAATCGCTTCAGGCCTGAAACAACACAAAACATTAACAGAACACGTCAGTAGCTGTTATCCAGTCGATACCTGGTTGGAGACACAAAGCAGGAAATAAACTGGAATACACAAACAATCGACTGAATAAACGAAATAATATATATGATCTAACCTACTGGTTTCCAACCTGGGGGTCCCAACCCTCACTAGGGGTCGCCAAAGCTTCACGGGGGGGTCGTGAGGCCTTCTTGATTTAAACTTTCAAAAGAATATATACAGTTCGCCTATATCTCAGCATTTCATTCATTTTGGTGAAGAAAACTAAATGAAAATGTTATATTCAAAGTTTGAATTATTATTTAAAATTAGGGCTGTCAAAGTCAACACGACAATAACACGTTAACACAATTTTTTTTTAACGCCACTAATTTCTTTAACATATTAATGCAACCAATCTTTCGGAGGTTGTAGCGGGCTCAGCTTTAAAGGTAGAGTGAAGATTGAAGATACAGGCATCATATGAAACTAGAAAACCTAAGGAATCCACTGGTACCAACCATGTCATACTAACTTGTCGGGAAGGAGGATAAATAACGCTCCAAACTTATGCTAAATTTTGGCAAGGAAAAACTGGCATTGCCATTTTCAAAGGGGACCGTTGACCTCTGACCTCAAGATATGTGAATGAAAATGGGTTCTATGGGTACTCACGAGTCTCCCCTTTACAGATATGCCCACTTTATGATAATCACATGCAGTTTGGGGCAAGTCATAGTCAAGTCATCACACTGACACTCTGACAGCTGTTGTTGCCTGTTGGGCTGCAGTTTGCCATGTTATGATTTGAGCATATTTCTTGATGCTAAATGCAATACCTGTGAGGGTTTCTGGACAATATTTGTCATCTCCATTTGAGGTCAATTTTGAGCACATCAATTTTATGTGATTTATTTGCGATTAATCACGATTAACTATGGACAATCATGCAATTAATCGCGATTAAATATTTTAATCGATTGACAGTCCTAATTATTATTTCAAATATAAACAGGATAAGGGCTCGGGGAAGATTTGAACAGCTATATTCACAGAGCTCTCCCTCTCTGCTGAACAGCAGCGTCCTGCATTAGAAAAGTACGCAGTTAAAACAACCTAAGAGCTAATAGAACAATGGCCAAGCGTCAGGGAGAAGAAAACATTGAATTTATCAAGAAAGAAGCCTATTAAGTATGAATGATTATTAAAAAACAAACAAAAAAAAAATAAAACACATGGAGAATTGTATCAAAAGTTCCTAAAAATAACAGGAAAACTCATCTCTGATGCAATATTCACAGGAAATAATCTGCTCAAAATTCACCCAAATTGCTGGTTTTACACAAATTTCCTGCAGTTATTGCGTTCACTACTTGGGTTAATTGTACATTTTATCAGTTGTTCTGTACTCTTATTGTTATGCATTGAATATATTATGAAATATCCAGAAAATATGTCACTTAGTCAGGGGTCGTCAGTTTACTCAATGATAGAAAAGCGGTCCCTTAAGGAAAAAAGGTTGGGAACCACTAATCAATGTCTAGTTTAAGGCAGAACATGGGAATTAGTTGGAATAACTTAACACACTATTTGAAAGCTTGAAAAACAGATATCACCTTTCCACATATAATATAAGACATAGACTGCAGACTGACCGAGCTGAAGGTGGTGCTGTTGGTTGGCGAAGACGATGCGGAACCAGCCGGGCGTGGAGCAGGAGAAGCCCTGACCACAGCTCAACACCACCTTGTGCCTGAGGAAACGCCTCCACAGAGACAACTCCTCCTCAAACGTCGACTCTCTGAGGTACTAGCAAAATGGAGAGACAGAAGTGACGCATCAAGCCCACGGGAACGCACACACACGATGTTTTCAGGAAATAGCCGTGTGGGGTTATTTTCCATTTGAATTAGTGAGACTAAGAAGTTAAATATGTCAGCATGACTCTGATCTTGGTACCTTTCTGAGGTCGGCCCATACATACAGCGCAGCGGGCCTGTCCAGGTAGGGGACGCCCATACTCTGCAGCTCTCCTGACAGGTAACCGTGAGCAGCTTTCAGCCTGCGCCTGTTCTCGGGCAAAAATTCCTCGCTGATCCACTCTAGAACAACGAGAGAGTGAAGTGACAATGCGTAGGTGTAAATTAAATGTAACAAGTCTTTGTGCAGCAGAGCAACGCTGTGCTCCTGTCATATCAGAGGAAGCCGAAATAAAAGGGGGACAATGTCTCTCAGGAAACCGCTACAAACCACGTTTGAATTGTTGAAAGGGCTTGCGTCCAAAATAAATCATGAATTTAAACTCAACCGAAGACAGCTGATTGTATCAGCTTGACTGGTCTTTACCAAAAGAGGGTTGATGTGAGGATTATTTTCTCAATACATCGTTTTTTTTTGTTGCAAAAGCACATGTGAAGCTTGAATCCATACCTCTGTCGTGAAGCAGTTGTGCTACCTGGTGCTGGGTGGTTCCAGAGACACCGTGGAACGGGCCCAGCTGGGCCAAAGCCTCCACAAGGTCTCTGTTCTCAGTGTACAGAGTGCCTAGTCTGATTCCTGCCATTGCAAAGTCCTGGAAACCAGAGGACAAGAGGTGGTAAATGAAAAAGACCGGTGAGAGCAAACACCCACTGAAGAAAAGCTGAGATTTTTTACTCTACTGTGTGAGCAGCAGGGATAGAAAAAGTCTCACACTCAGAGCAGCACGGTACGTACCTTGGTCGTCCCCCACATCACATGCGTCCTCTGTGGGTCGGGCAAACTGAAATAAGAGCACACCGTTGGCAGTGAAGAGGATGTCTGCAGCCACAGTCGTTATGATTAAGGGTCTAATAGAGTCATCATGCGGAGGTTAGGCTCATGCAGTACCTGTCTACACTGAGGACACTGTGAAAGGCGACAGATTCATCAAACACCGTCAGCATGTACACTTCATCAACGATAGCGTGGAGCTCATTTCTAAAGCGGGAAGAGAAAGATAATATAAATACATATAGTGCAGCGTGAATAAGCCTTGGTTTCGTATTGTTAAAGATTATGACAAAGAAAACGCAAAATAAATGTCAAAATGGCCCCTTCAACGTCAGCGTAAAAGCACTGTGGTTTATGGTTACAACAGCTCGGTGCCCGCAAGCGTCAGTGGAGGGAATTACTCTGGCGAGATCATTTAGAAAACATGATGCAGGAGACTCCTTGGCACATGGCTGCACTTGACAATATGCTGATGGTTAAGAGAGGCGATAAAACTCCATCAAGAGCGCTTGATATTCCACGCACGGGACAGAGCTCTCTCGGGCCGTAAAATAAAAGAGTTCACACTAGGAACTGTATGCAGTGCTTTGGCAACGATGTGCTTAAAGGACTGCCGGGAGGATTACAGTGTTAGGCCACAGCGTGGGATAATAGTGGGGCAAACATACCTTTTGGCAAACTCCAAGAAGGCAATCATCTCCTCTGGGGTGTAGATCTCAGCCAGAGGGTTGTGGGGGTTCATCAGTATAACAGCTCGGACGGTTAGACCCTAAAAGAGACAGCCAGCTTTCTAAATAAATATAAATGTATCTTCACAGCCTGTAGAAATGAAGCTGAACAACAAATCACTGAGAAAAATTGAGCATCCAAGGCATTTATCTACACTAAGAACTTATCCAAGCATTTTTGGAGTTGTTCGGTCTTACTTTAAATATTCATGAAGGGCAAGTGCTTTAAGAATAAATGCATTCATGAATTACCTCTTGTTTAGACCTTTTCAGACCTTCTTCCAGTTTGCCTACAGTAAGGTGGAAGGGTCGGCTGTCTTTGCCATCGGCCTAAAAAAAAATAAATAAAAAAACAAGACAAGAACATTGAAATTGGACAACTGACAATACACCACTGGAAGCACTTAACCCTCTGAGACCCGCAATAGACCCGTTTTTGTCTTTTTTAGGGGGGGACAGGGGGTGTTTATGGGCAGATAGCAGGCCAACAGTAGATTTCAGATAGAAGTGGTGTACATCATCTGAAATTAATTAATTAATTAACTAATTAAAATTGTAAAAGTGTACAAGGGTTTAGAACATTATGATCTAAGTATATGATGGCCATTCCCATGCACTACTATGTCTCAATTTGCAGCAATTTTTGGGTTGATACCATTTGTTACACAGATTTGGTGCTAAATTTAACAATTTTTTACAACTCGAGAATTGATCAAAATGATCAATAATTCCTCCAAAATACCACATTAAGACAAAACTTTTGACATTTGGAGATTTCTGCAAGAATTGCATTTTTCGGCGATTGGATGGCGAGCAATTCTGTTCTGGAAACTGCTCAGAAACCCCCTTATTGTCAACATAACTAGGAAAATCATCCATCCTCTGAATGCTCTATGGTCTGTAGTTTATGGCTGTTAAGTTTCATGAGGCTGTGATAATCCTAGAGGTCACCACAGGTCATTTTTTACAGGGAGGTTAAGTTTTAAAAAAATGGTCTCAATACAATTAAGTGGCTACTATGGGGACTAACATCATCACACATAAATACAATTGGGCTCATTGGATCCACAAGAGTCTCAGCTTTACAGTGATACCCAATTTATGTAATTCCAAGACTGTTTAGGGACCCCGGTATGCAGAAATATTCAAATACACTATTTTAGAATAGGCAAAAATAACACATTTATACTGCATTCAAACAACTACATGTTTTTTGCCCAAAACTACATGTGATTATCATAAAATGGGCATGTCTGTAAAGGGGAGACTCGTGGGTACCCATAGAACCCATTTTCATTCACATATCTTGAGGTCAGAGGTCAAGGGACTCCTTTGAAAATGGCCATGCCAGTTTGTCCTCGCCAAAATTTAGCCCAACTTTGGAGCGTTATTTAGCAATCTTCCCGACTTGCTAGCATGACATGGTTGGTAACAGTGGATTCCTTTGGTTTTTCTAGTCTCATATGATATCAGTACCTTTACTGGCTCTAAAACTGAACCTGCTACAGCCTCTGAAAGACAGTAAAGTTGGTCAGGATCGCCCGCAATCCCGTGGGTCTCAGAGGTGAATGCAATATCCATATAACTATGAGTTATATTGAATGTATACGATCAGTAAGGCACAACAATCACATATAGCACAAACATTGTAAACACAAGCACACTGCCAGTAAATCAGACTCTGCGTTCCTACCTCACAGTCAAGAGGGACATGGAAGAGTTTTACATCACTGTACAAATGTAGATCCTCAGTGATAACGCCGTAGAAAGGAGTAGGAATGAGAATGGCATCTAGAACGTGAAAAACACAACGATCACGTGAAATACCAACACATACAACGAGACACATCTAAGCTCCCATTTAGGTTATGAGTGGTCATTTTCCTAGCTAATTTAGAAGCGAATTCACCAATCAGTAAAAGTGGCTAATCTAAATTTGCCGGGCACATTGCACAAATGAATGGTGCTCCATTAACGTGATCCAAGTTGGTCGTAAACAGACGAACACGGGCGGCTTTTCAAAGCACTTATTGAGCAAAACGATATTACAGGCATCGCTTAAAATGAGGCCTTGCTCTCAGTGGCACTAAAGAATTAGCAGTTTATGTAGCTGGCCAAATAAATAAATGAATGAAAAAGTGTTATGTTTAAATGATGATGCTACAACTTCCCCATTCTGTTATATTTAATACGATGATCATTTTTAATTCAAAACAGGCAAAAAAAAAACCTCCTGTTATTATTGTGCACATATTTGTATTCATACAGTACAGATATGGATGTACTGTGTGCGTGTGTCATTGTGCATTGTGAACGTACCTTTAGGGTCGCAAATGACTGCAGCGATACACGAGAAGAGGGAACCGCAGCCATTCATCACCACAACCTGAACAAACACACACATCCAGCGTGTTATGAAAGACCCAATTAAAGAGCACAGAAGGAGGCCTGATAAATATGCTACAAATTCATCCACCTACTAAAAACAGCCATTCATTACATCTGCAAATTAAGTTGGTTACCTACAACAAAAGAAGCTATGTTAGTTCAGTAGCAGCATTTAGCGCCTTTATGATCATTATGGAGTTAATCAGATAAATTAATTGAATCCACTGCCTTCATTTTTGAGAATGAATGGCTGTAATCTAGAGTGTCTTCTGCAGCAGCAGCAGCAGCAGCAGTATAAAACATTATTAGTTATATAATTTGCATCATCTGTCTGTATCAGTCACGGGAAGGGAACCTTGTTTACACAAATCACAGAAATCCAGATTGACTAGTTTGTGAAAGTAAGCGTACACATGGATGTACTCCTTCCAACCTGTTCTAGGTTGACTACATATGTCTGCCTTACGTCAACGCACGCAGCTTTATGACAGAACTGCTTATTCATTGGCTGATGCAATTTACTGGTTTCTTTTATGTGAAATTTCTTATGTTGTTTTTAACTTTTTGCTGTTTTTTTTGCTGTTGTTTGTGCTTTTAGGTGAAACTTTTATGCTGCAGTCTTGACCAGGACTCCCTCGAAAAAGAGATTGTAAATCTCAATGGGAATATCCTGGTAAAATAAAGTTACATAATAAAAATAAATATAATGTCTTTGTCCATTTTGACTCAAACACAGCGGTGTCGAACAATGTGTGAACAACTAAAGACTGCAAGTCAATCGGCGTGCTCCAGTCCCTTTCTTTTCTCTTAAAAACTAATGTATTGTGGTTATTTCAATAGTTTGATTAAAGAAGTTGGAAGACCACAATGTAACAAAACTACTTGAGCCTCGTCCTACCAACATATTTAACATACAAGAACTACAGAATAAACTACTGTAAGAAACAACCATCATAGCAAAATGTTAACTTATTTCTACTCAAAACAATAAACATAATTTTCAGATGGATATCATTGTTTGTTGTGTGTAGAGGTGCGTGTGTGTACAGTAATGTGAGATGGAGACAGACAGACAGAAGAACAGGTCAGCCTGCCACGCCTTGAAGCTTCGAATACCTTCGAATATTTCTCATCGAAGATTCGAAAGCCCAAAAAAAACATTTTATTTTTTAAATAAATGTCATCTGAAGAAAAAAAACGGATTATCGTTATTTTAGGAAAGCTACGGTTAATTTGCATATTGTGTAAAACGAAAATAGACAGAACACATGAGGAAATATGTGTCTGTCTCCTTCAAAATGACTGACAGAGTGCCTCTACCCCCCTGATAGTGTGTGATACTTTAAATTCGGACCCATGGCAAACATGTTATCTATCTATTCTATTTTTTTCTCTATTTTAACTGCATAGGCTACAATTGGGTGCTTGGGGACCCCCGGGACCCCAATATATTGGTCTTTTCAAAAAACACTAATTAAAACCGAAACAAAAAACACTGATATGGAGTCATTAGGAACAAACTAATTGACAAAGTCATGAAAAATTGCAATGATAGAATACAGCACCTGTGAGATATGACAAAAAGTAGACCTCTGGGGTATGGGGGGGGGGGGGGGGGCCAGTTAGTCCTGCAGTTAACGTTTACTTGCAGTTGCACTTGTGTAAGTGCAATTCATTATTAGAAGTTATCTGTAATTTAGAGTCGAAAGTGCAACTGAGTCATTCTGAAGAATAGTTCCTTTTACAATTTGAAATGATTAATGAATTAATGTGTGCTATGGGTAGAATTGTAGTGCTGTATCGTGGCACTGCAGTAGATGTAATACTGTTCAGTAGTTTAAACTCTTGGAGCAGGGCTGTGCAATTAACCGAATTTCAATTACGATTTTGGCTTCCAACGATTATGAAAACGAGATAATCAACATAAAACATTATTGTGCCGAATTGCGTTTCACAATGGCGCTCTCGTTTTGTCTTGTTATTAAATCCAGCGCACCCCTTTCCACCCAGCACCCCTCACCCGAACCTTGTTTTGTTTACCAAGCATTGTGGGTGTGACTTTTTTGCCGTGTCATCGCCATTTCTATCTATACAACCATTGTGTTTATGATTAAATTGTTGACCAGAGTACAAAGTTCGTCATAGATCTAGCCTCTTAATTTAGCTCTCAAAGTGCATCAGATTGACACATTTAACTTTAAAATGTAGGCTACAATATTTTATTTCTAAATGCATGATGTTTCCAAAGTCAATGAATAATCATGTTAAATAATTGTGATTATGATTTTTTGCCATAATGGAGCAGCCCTATCTTGGAGATTACCTTTCATACAGTATGTTGTCAAATCTTAATAGGCAAAGTGCCCACTATCTACAGTTGTAATATATATGGTGTACAATATTTCCCTCTGACATACTGGAGAAGAAGTAAACACTGTTGTCTTACAGCATTTAAATATGAACCACATAGTGTGTGGGTAAATGTAAGTTGTTACATTTTCCACCCTTGCTATTTACAGTATATGCTTTCCATAAACTCCCTCAGGTTTTAACATATTACAAGGTAGAATGTATTGTCATTGCCTCCATATAAAATATTAAGTGTTGCATATTCAATTGACTGGAGTAGTTGTCTTACACAGACTGTTGATATTACTTGTGTTACATTTCCAGCATCAAAAGCAATAACCCCTCACTCACATTGTCAGCTTTCAGTGGGTTTGGAGAGCAGCAGTAGTGAGTCAGGAACTTTGCGACCTCCTCTCTCAGGCTGGAAGAGAGCAAAATGGAAAGGTTATATGAGGATTTTTACTTTGAAAGGTCTTGTTAAAAATGTAACGAGCCACTCATCTAAAATGAAAAATACAAAGGCCCACTTTAATCTCTTACAATGTGTGTCCCGTCCAGTCTGAATACTGCAACAGGGATGGGTCAATGTATAGCATGTCGGGCTTGGTCATCTGCAGCAGAAAGGATAATGAAATTCATTCGTGAATGCAGGCAGAATAAATTAGATGAGTGTGATTGCACTGTTAATCTTACCCGTTTATGAAGAAGATCATAGCATAGTTTGTTCTCACTGGTGCCCAAGTTGATTACACCCTGCAGGGCGTGAGAAAAAGAGGTTAGAAATAATCATTATGGTGTCATTTTTTGCCATAACAAAAAAGCTGTTCACAGCTGTAACAGAGGCCTGTACTACGAAGCGAGTTCAACATACCCTGGGTATGTTCTCCTTATCTGGCTTAACCAACCCTAACAAACGAGTTCCAGCTAAACAGTCCTACGAAGGTGGTTATCAACTCGGTAAATCAACCCAGGGTTTCTCTATCTGGTTATGAGCGCGTTCACGTGAACGGGGCGGTGTTTGCAGCATATAACCAATCACAGACATGGACAAGTCTACTGTCAGCAGACAGACAGGCAGAGCAGCACATATTACAAAGGAAGAGTAAACTATATTAGACAAATACGAAGAAGTTAAACACTTAATCCAGACTAAAAGTAACACAGTTGAAGCTGCTAAATGCAGGAAGGACAGCTGGCAGAAGAAAAAACTCCCGATGTGTGAATGCGTAAATTAACAGACATTAATTTAACGGAACACTCAAAAGTCGGATAAAGTCGTCGGGTTATAAATAGCAATAAGAAATTATATTGATGCCTGGATGGACGGTTACACGTTATTATACCCATTATTAAACAAACGGCGTGTATAACTATTTAAACCTTCTCTCAGGTGCGTCCCCGTCTCCTGCGGTGTGAAACGGACTCAAGAGCAAGTAAAAAAATAAATATAAAAATATAATTCAAAGCAGTAAACACCCGCAGCATAAATCAATCTGTCCTTCCTGCATTTGTCAGTTTAAACTGTGTTGTTTTTAGCCTGGATTATGACTTAAACTTCTTCGTATTTGTGTAATATTACCATACGATCTGCACACTGAGCTCTGATTGGTCAGTAGACGGTGCGAGTTGATCTCTTATCTGGAACATAACCTGCTCCGGAGCAGGTTAGCCGTTCAGCGTAAGTTACCATGGCTATCTACCCCGGACAAGAAGTGATCCGCCTTCGTAGGACGGAAAACCCAGGGTTAACCCTGAAGTTACCTCGATAACGCCAAATCCTGCTTCGTAGTACAGGCCTCAGGTATTTATTCATGACACAGACTCACATCAGGGTTCTCCGTGTCGTGGTGTTTGTCCAATCTATATTGGGCGAAGCCCTCCTGGAGAATGCCTTGAGTCTGTCGTATGCCGTTACCGCGGTTGGACAGGTACACGCTGGGGCCGAGAGATTCTGCACCGCTCAGTGTTGCCAAAACATTCAGAGACATTTTGCAGGCCTTGACAGATGCAGGCGACGTCGACTTTATTGTCTCCTGAGTGGAAACGGCGTGTGTTGTGAGAGCTTCCGATGGTGGCTGAGATAAAGATGACGAGACGGAGGGGGCGGAGGGCGCACGGGGCGAGAAGGAGGGGTCAGTCGGGGTCGTGGCAGCGGTCGGAGCGCCCTGTCTGACGGCAACCAACGCCCCGGTGAGCATGCTGAACAGGCGGAGCTCATGCTGGCGCTCCCGCTCCGCCCTCCTCTCCTCCCGCTGCTCCCTGCGCTCTTCGGCCTGCAGCTCTCTCTCCAGCCGCGCCTCCTCCAGGGAGAGGAGGCGCTCCTCTGCGGACTGCTGCCAGTTCAGGAAGCTGGCCAAGGCTTTATCCAGGCTCCTCTGAGCACCCCCGTGTCCCCACGATGTTTTGCCACCTAGCCGACGCTTCCTCTGTCCCACAGAGGTTGGGGGACGAGCGCCCTTCTTACCGGGCTGCTCAGATGCGTCGTGTGGCACAAGACCAGTCTGGGTGGCAGCTGTGGCAGAACCGGCAATATTCAAGTCACTAAAACCTGAAGATATGAAAAAGAGAAATAACATTTCAATCACTTTCTAACCTTATGTTAATGTCAGTAATAATAGTGTTAATAGGGTGAATTAGCCTAATGTGGGACATTGCATTTCAGATTTCTGGAATATATTGTGATATGAAGCCAATACATTCAATCCCCACCCAGTACCACTCCAAAATCCCCTGGATGTGTCCTAATCAAACCAAAACAAGAAAATGCAGATATCACACTCATAAAAGAAATGGTAGACATATAACTCTAATGCCAAGCTTTCTGAGACAAATCTTGATTTTCTAATGTGGGACAGTCATGTCTGAAATGTGGGACACTGAAAAGTTAAAAGACACTTTGTTACTAGGCCTAAAAATCACCTTGCCTAAAAATCACCTTAATTAATGTAGGGGACACTCAAGGCTAAATGTGCAATCCTGTGTTCAGTAATTTTACCACTCACAATGGTATTGCTGTTACAAAAACCTAGGCTTATGTGTGGATGTTACATGGAGAATCGAACAACATCAAACAAACAATAAGACTATAAATAATAATAAAGAAATAAAGAATAAAGACTATAATAGTTTTAGAAAGACATTAAAATATCAATAGTTTTATTGACTTTTATTTGTTTGAGGAAGACCTCACCCACTGGCGCTTAGGTGTCCCACATTAGTGCAACTCACCCTAATAATGATAGTATTTGGATTGACAACCTGAAGGTGAGATTCTTGCGTTTGCTGAGCTCTCTCCTTGACCCAGAGAGTCCTCCGGTCCCAGCAGAGACTGCCCGTCGGTTTCCTGGTCATCTCCAGATCCGTAGTACATCTCGGGGGGAGCGACACCTGAATTGAGCATGCTCTCCTCAACATCTTCACATTTAATACCCAGTGGATCTCCAGCTCTTGGAGGCTGACCAAACAGAAACCCACCTGAAGAAGTAGGACCGAAGGCGCCTGGTGGGAGTCCTTGCAGGTACGTCTCGGGCCCCCCACCACCCGGGCTCTGGAACACCTGTTGAGCTATGACCGCTCCGCCCATGGAGGAGTAGGTGATGGCCGGCCGGTTCGCCAGCACCCTGTCCATCACATCGTAAAACTTCCATGACCTCATCTTGTGGTTGTCCTTAATGCGGCGGTACTCCAGCTTCATCTTTTTGATCTTCTCCCTGCACTGGTCACCGGTGCGGTAAATCCCCTTCTCGCGTAAGATGTGCGCTATGCGGTCAAACACACGCTGGTTGCGCAACGAGCTCTCCAGCTCGATCTGCACCGACTCGTCGGACCACAGCTGGAGCAGCTCCACTATCTCCGGGTCCGTCCAGTTGCTGCCTCTCTCGTGTCTCCTGCCTCTAAAGTCCATCCTCTGAGTTACAGGACGCAGTCTGCAACACAACATGATAACATGGAGACACATTAGCAAGCCCACCTCTGTCTCTGAACACCTAGAAACCATACACTTAATGTAGATAATTTATTCATACATTATGCACGTTACTTCACTTGTGTCCTCTCACCGTAAATCACAAGTGCAGCTCTTCGGTAACAGACCGCCGTGGAGCTGTCACTCACTCGACGTGACGTCCCCGTAGGTCGACGCATGTCACGGCTGGTTATCCCGGTTCGGAACGGCAAGGCTTTGTTCAGCCCGTGCTAAGATATGTAAGTCATTATTAGGAGCAAATGTGTCATAACTTGGCGAGATGGGGGAACAAAACAATACATCCCTGGGATAGACCGCGTACAGACATATCTACATCCGGGTTGACGGCACATGCGTGCTGTCCTTATTCCGGGATAACTTTGGTCCGTGCTAAGGGGGAGCTGCTTGAAAGCGGGCTGGGTTTTACGTACCAGGCTGTAACGGGTCAGACTGCGTGTTTATGGCCCCCTCTACCGTCCGCTGGGCTTTTTATTCCTGCGTGTAAGTTGAGTAGATGTCCACAAGATGGCGGCCACACACAGAAGCCCAAACAACGGTACCAACCGGCTTTCTGGGAAACAAGGATGTGTGTGTTTTGCTTACAAGCGCAGCCCAGAAATCCTTTGTAACGATGAAATAACCACGGCTGTAATTTCATATTAACCCACAACTTAATTTATTTCACCCGCTTGAAAAGGTGAGCTGTTAATGTCGAATAAAAAGTGTATAAATGTGACCTTAAGTGAGTTTATTCCTGCTTCGGAGCTACATAAAAACAGTAACCCGCCCCCCTTTCAACTACCACGGTGACAAAATCAAGCACACGCGACAAGTCCAGTTGGCTCTAAACGCTAAACGTGACGTATTTCCTGGATAAAATGGGTTTGTGGCAGTTTGTTGTCATCTCCATCTAGTAGTGATCCGTTATATTGTATTGGCACGTATCCCCTTTTATTCTCCATTTTTTTTATCTGTGTATTTACTACTACGCGTGTGTGATTTAAAGCCAGCATAGCGTTACTCTAGGCAACAAAAGAAGTGAAATAACTGGTCCCGTTAGAAGAAACCGGCAAAAATAATATAACCATGGTGATGGCAAGTTGGTGGCGGATAACAAGCAGGACTGGATAGTTGAATTTAACCCTTTGGGGGGAAGATGGGCGTGTTCGGATCGCATTATTATTATTCATCTCCTGGACTTAAGTAGAGGGCGCACAGCCTCAGGTTAGATGTAAAGTTGAAACCTTGGGAGGAAGAAGAGTCTCCGCCCGGAGGAAGAAGATAATGAGGAGGCATGACGACGTCTGGATCGTTTCTCATTGTGCATCTTAGTGTTTGTAAAAGCCGCGAGTTAGATGCGTTCAGAGCAGGGAGGGGAGCTGTGGCAGAGTGGGTGGGAACAATGGGAGGATTTGCGGAAAGCATGACGGCGATTTTTGCATAAAGTCTCCAGCTCAGCGCTGCCGACAGCTCTCACCAGTCTTCCCAGTCAGGTGAACCCCCCCCCCCCCCCCCTCCCAGGCTTCCTTCATCCTCGTATAGGTGGACTTCTTTTGTTGAAGGAGACATGACCTGACCAGCTGATCCGCAGCGCAGAGCCTCTCTCAACTTTATTGTTGGTAAGAAAAAAGCATGTTTTGTTTGCAACTGCTGTATTTACTCTGCATGTCTCATTTCACTCTCTTTAATTCAGATTTATGTTCTGCTTGCTTTCCCTCCCTCCTCTTTATGTTTCTCTCTCTCGCTCACACTCTTACATTTTTCTTTTTCTCTTACTTATTCTACCCGGGAGCCTAAATGAGGCTAAACCCCCTCATCAAGTGCTTTTATCTGTGTAAGGTGGGGGGAATTGGTGTAATACATTTCAGTTAGTTCTGCTTCTCGGGCAGAGATGTTTAGACCGGTGGGCACTATTACTCTCCACACTGGAATCAGATTGTCTATTTTTAAGAAAGTGTACTCAGTTTGAACCAACAAACTGAAAAAAAAAACTTGAATTGATCTTAACTCATCTTATCTTGTCCTCTGGTTATTGTTGTTTTATTTTCTACCTCAAGTGCAACTCCCACTGGGATCTCAACAAGGGAGGAAGTCAAGGTCACCAGCAGCTATTGAGGCGAACAGCATGGCTCCGAGCTTCCTCTTCAATCGGATTACACTATAAAACTCATCTTGTATGCCAAGTCTTTGTTGGCCCTAAATCTTGCCAGTCGGGCCAGTTAAGAGATCAAAGCTATTAAAAGGGTTTGGTCCTGTGTTATGTTTATGTCGCCGGAGGAAGTCTGGCTGAGTGGTTCACATCCATTTGCCCTAAAACACCACCACCTCTCTAGGTGTGTTGATTTGCCACCAGCGCTTGGTTTCTCGTAATCCTTCAATTGGGGAGCTCTCTTTTAGGAGCACACATTTTTATAAGAAGCATAAAACAGGAATGCAGTGGAGGAGAAAGAAGCAGGAAGACAAACTTGTCAACAGTATAACTCATCTATAAACTAGGGCATAGAGAGTGTTGGGGATGAGAGGAAGTTTGACACAGGGAACAATGCCAAGATTCAGATGGCCTTTCAAAATTGGGTTGGATCTGTCTGTGGGATATTGCTTACAGAATTGATTCTTTCTCCTGGACACATTGCTGCTGCCCTAGACAACATTTTATCTGCCTTTTCCATCTCCGCAGCTCTTGGGCAGTGGGAGCGAAGATGGATGGGGCTTTAGTGGCGCTCTGTCACGGCGGTCTCGCTCACTTCAAAGTGTGTTTCAGATGATCGCCGTACAGCTCACTTCCAGCTGCGAACCGCCGTCCTGACGGAGCACAACATGCTTGTGCGATGCCTCTGGTTTTCCAATCACACTCTCTAACTTGGAGCAATTTTCCCCCTCTCAGGAGAGGATGCATGGCTGTCAGCGGTCCTTCACAAACGCTGCAGCTCTCTCTCCCGGCGCCTCGGTTCTCTGCGAGAGGGCAGCCCGGAGCACATGGTGGGTGTTGATTTGGCTGGTGGGCAGTCTGAAATAGAGCTGGAGTGCTGCATATGGTCTGTCACAGCTTGGCGTGCTGGTCATTACCAATGGAAGTCGCCTGCTCGTCCCCATCAAGAGAAGATGTGTTGTTCTGTCGCATTTATTGTGTCTCACCGGAGTGACACGGATGTAGAGAAAGTTAACTGAATGCTTATGCCGTTTGTTAGATACGGCACATTTGCACTGTCGGACACCTTCACTAAGCAGTTTCTCTGGTGCAGTTATGGGTCAAGTGTTTTTCTCATCATACATGTTTTTCCAGATTGGTAAGAAAATCTTTTTGGCAGCTTTCTGGTCGCAAGCCCAGTTCTCTTAACTCCAACTCTTTACTAGAGGTAGATCTCGAGCTGGGCTATACGTATTAGGGCTGTCCCGAATACCATTTTTTGGGCTCCGAAGCTTCGGTGAGAAATATTCAAAGGTATTCGAAGCCTCGCGGCGGGACATGGCGCGGAGCAGCGGGCCAACATGTTCTTCTGTATGTCTCCATCTCCACCGTTTCCTTGCCGCTGCTGCACTACTTTAGACACATGCACCTCTACACACAACAAACAGCGATATCCGTCTGAGAAAAATTAGTAATAATTAATGTTGTGGGATTATTTTTCATTTCATGGGCTATTTTGGGACTTATACATTATTATTACATTTTTAAATAATTTGAAAACAAAAAACTAAGCATGCGAATAATGATTTCAAGGTCGATTTCCATGGCAACGGTCGAAGCTTCGAAGCATTCGGGTCAGCCCTACTACTTAGAAAATCAACTATAAGTGTTGGAATCAGTGCCATGATATTGATAATGTGGTGGCATTATTAGGTTGACTGTTAGCCAAGCAGATAGTCATTCATTAATCATGTCATTCAGCTACAACTGACCAATACTGGATTTCTGAGGCCAATACCGAGATGGATATTTGAGAGTAGGGGTGTAAGAAAATATCGAAAATATTGAGTATTGCGATATTATAGTTTGTGATATATATCGATTCTCAAAAACACTTTAATGATTTCTAATTAATAGTTTACATGCAAAGATTAACTCAGTCAACACTTTATGTTATTTGCAAAGAGATACGCTCTCTCGGTGTATGTGCCCTCTCAAAGTAGTGCTATGACGTTGGATGTTACAGGGACTGTGATAAATGCAAATGCAGATCCCACTGTTCTGACTGCATATAAAAAGTATAAAAAGTACTTTTTATACTCCGATTTTATGCATGTGTGGTGGTGTGTTCTTTATACTATGACAGTTTTCCTAAAATTAGATTTAGAAAATTGCAATAAATCGCAATATATTGAATCGTAACCCCTATATCATGATACTTGTCGTATCGCCAGACTCTTGACAATAGACAGCCTTATTTGAGATTGTTAAAAGAGCTGGCTGATGTACTTTTTTCTTTAGCAAAAAACCCTCAAATTTGGTTATTTAAGAGCTGTGACAAAGATGTTTCACAAGGCCGGATATTTTTACAGTTGAGTAATAAGCTTTATTATCTAAGATGGCAGCAACAGTAAATATAAAATATGAAGGTAATGAACAGTAATCTGGAAATGTAATTATGAAATTCATATAAACAGCTATAAATGGAAACATAAAATGCCAAAATATGACAGAACTGCCGTTAATAATCTGTGATAAGCCAGTATTGGCCAATAATACATCTGATGTGTGTCGGGCTGCAGCTGCAGCTCACGATCCAGTTTAGACTATTGTATCGTACAGCCATAACACAGCCTGAAAGATCAGCAAAAGGCAACATATTGATACACTATTAATATCATATTGATATTACTGTATATCCAAATTCCCCCCAGATCTTGGTAGATTTTTTTGTGCACTCAGTTTTCAGCACTCTGGCTCATAACAGCTCTTAAAATCTGGTGTTTCTCAAAGCTGCAAGTCTGTAGAAATATCACGCGTTGCTCCACACTGCTGGATATTCTGTTGCCCAAGGGCTCAAATGATGATATCAAGACAATAATGAATGCACAGTGTTGATCCATCACCCGCTCCTCTCAGTGCAGTTGAATAGTGAGGGGGCGTCACACAACAGGAATCGCTCCGTGGTTAGTTTTTACCATCACAGTCGTGTTTTGTTGGCCACTGAGCAGCTCCGCCGGAGCGTCTGGGGGTGAAGTTCACTCCTCAAGTGCACCTCGGCTGTCATCGCCGAGGCAGGAGGAGAGGATCGCTCATTTCGAAGTTATAGACAGAACGTCTGAGCAAAATGTTTTGATAGGAACTACCTGTTGTTGCTGCTGCTGTTCTGTAATAATAGAGAAAGAGGGTTTTTGAAAAAACGGGAATCTTTGATCGAAATCTTCTCACCATCCTCATGAGATCCTGAACTACACAGGTCACTTATCCACCCCTTGCTTTTCCGCTGGCTCACTTACTCTAATCTCGGAAGAGGTTACGCAACTGATTTTTCTATTTTCATTGTAGTTTTTAGATCCAATAAAGTCTCAGGTTCTCTCGTGGTTTGAAGGTTGAAGCTTCTTCTCACTTTTAGGCCTTTGATGTATATTGTAAGAGTAAGCAGCCTCTTGTTAACTCCGCTCCAGGCTGTGTTTGGAGAGAAAGTGCTTTGGGCGTTGTGTTATTATGTGCTCGTTATTTTTCACAATGCTGTGTAGGGGGGGGAGGGATATACTGTACCTCCTTCTCTCTCCTCCTCCTCCTCCTCTCTCCATCTAGTCCTCCCTCTCGGTGACAGCAGACCCCCCGCTCCTGTTTTTGTGACTCCAGCATAGCATCTAATGAGCTCAGAAGAATTGCACCACGGGAAGAGTGACAGCCCCTGGTCATGATTCCACCACCTCTCCTGCTGCTCTGCAATCACACCCACTCCTAAATGTATCTGAGAAGCCACAGACACATTCAGTGAGCTTCTCCTCTTTGAATAGTTTGGATATACAGTACGTAATTCCCGGAAGCAATTCTTTGGGTGAAATGAAGGGCGAGGGCATCCTCTGTGTTGGTCAAAAAGTTCTGAAATGTTCCCTTGTTTTGGACAATGGATTTATTTTTCGGGGGAACTTAACACAACAGCTCACCTTGCAAACCAATTACCCTGTTACATTTCAAATTGCCCACTGCCAAGCTATATACATTCTTTCAATTAGAGTTAGTAGGTTTTGTTTTCCAAGTCCACGAGAAAGAGCCATTTATTTGACAGGAGCCATATTCGCTGAGGAAAATCAATTATGGATGCACTCACTAAAAGGAGATTTATTTCTTTTAAACATGATCCAAGTATAAGCAGGTTGATAAACCTCACCCCTGTTTGCTGAGATATACTTGGACAGTAGCATGTCATCATATCCCTGAGCTGTTCCCCAGTATAACTGGACTGCCATGTGCTGTTGTTATGTGCCATCTCTATTACCAGTACAGTGGTGTCAGGAGGTGAACAGACTCTGTGACGAAGTGAACTGTCACCTACTGCAAAAATAATCACCACTTAATTGGAATGCACTGTGAAAATACATAGTTGTTCTCTTTCACCTTTAATAATGCCTATGAGGAGTCTAAACACTCAGGCACAGTCGGTGGAACAGTCTGTTCCACTGCAGGTGTGCCTTACCTTGCAGAAGATAGGCTCCCAGTGTTTTTCAGAAATCCATTAACAAGACTGAAAGCCCCATAGCAGCCTCCTAAAACCTGCAATGTTCATCTTACCCCACAATTTGGAACTGTTTGACAGAATGAACACCACACTGATGATTTTGCTGGAGCCTTAAGGGAGTGGGGATAGAAATGTTAATTTGTTCTGAGTGTGGCCATAGAGAAAAGACCACTTGGTCATTAGAATCCAAATGGTTTATCTCCTTGGGAGCCTAAAAATGCTGAGCAAAGATCATAACAATCTGCCGACTAGTTCATCTTGTGAGCACAAAGGACAGTATAGGGGTAAGGTGGGAGCCATAGACTACTGTATATATAAGAAGTGGACGTAGTCACTGTGATGTCCCCCATTGGTTTGTGGACTGGTGTTTTGAAGGCTCGAGTTCGGCATTTTGGCTGTCGCCATCTTGGTTATTTGCAACCAAAAGTGACACGCGAGGGTGGAGCTAAGTGCAACCAAACGCTGAATAAGACATTTTTAGGCGACCCAAAAAGTTATAATTAACTTTCATGAACTGAAAACACACTGTGAAAGGGTTAAAGTTCTAAGACGAAAAGGCAGATAACTCCCAGACCAGACAACGTCGTGGTAGCGACCTGTCAATCACAAGGTAGCCGCGCCCTAAAGCATACCCTGCTTTATGGTCTATTTGACTCTAAATGGGACCATAATTTACTAAATGAACATCATGCTGTATTGAAGAAGACTTGAAACTAGCGATTGAGACCATAAACTCATGCTTACAATGTTTACTGAGGTAATAAATCAAGTGAGAAGTAGGGTCATTTTCTCATCGACTTCTATACAACCAGACTTCTTTTTGCAACCAGAGGAGTCGCCCCCTGCTGGCTATTAGAAAGAATGCAAGTTTAAGGCACTTCAGCATTGGCTTCACTTTTCAGACCAAGGAGTTGCCGAATGGTGGGAGCAAGTAAAAATCTCATATATGTGCTATTTTGGCACCATTGTCAGGTAAAAAAAAACTGACTTGAACATCCTGCCATGGTGATGAGTAGAGCAACCAGTCCTTGTGCGCAGCAGTTTCCCCCCATCCTGCTTCCCTTTGTACCTGCTAAGAAGGTTTATATTGGAAATTCAATTTCTTTGAATTCTTAAACCTCCCAGAAAATCCAGCGGAAAGTCATAAGTGAACACAACAGACTTAAATGTGTTCAATTTGAAAGGCTTAGATTAGGAACACTTAAAGTGGCTCCTATTTCCTTTCACATCAGTGTAGCAGGGATTGACTCACTGACTGGTACTTTGATGCCACGTTGGTGGGATCAGCGGGAGGACTGGACAGGCATTTAAACCTGCATCACCTCCCTCCTCTTCATCTTCCTTTGGATGGACTGATATACTTAGCCGATTCCCACACCTTATCATCTTTCTTACTCTGAGTCTGAGTTATCTCACCACAAAGCTTTCCTTTTTATGTGTGACTTACGGGCTCCTTTGCTACGACTCAAAGAGCTACAACTCAAAAGCCCACAGAATGCTCCGACCTGAAAATCTTTTTCCCTAGAACATGTGGTCATCTTTTAGCACACTTGTTATTTTGCTATTCAATTAAAATATGTTGTACAGTTCCTTCGCATACTTAGTAAGTGGTTGGTTGAATTTAAATTTTGGAATGTCCTAAAACTAAAAGCAGTGTCTGAGCGAGTGTTTAAAGTGGCAGTAGGCAGTATATTTTTGGCATCATTGGGCAAAAATTCCATAATACCCTTTCAGCTAATTGTAATTTAAGTGTTCTGAGAGAGACTTCCGCACCTCCTCATGGCTCTGTTTTCAGGCTTTAAAAAATCTAGCCAGAGATGGGAGACTTTGACCAATCACAGGTCATTTAATTGAGAGAGAGCGTTCCTATTGGCTGTGCTCCGGTCATGTGACCGGTATGGCGTTCCTTCACCAGATTTCACAATGGCGGCGGCGGCGTCACAAACTTTCTCCTGATGGCCTTTGCAAGATTTCACCTGCCGAACAAAAACAACCAATCAGAGCCGAGCTGACTCTACAGCAGCTGTCAATCACAGCGCTGATCTAATATGAATCAATATTCTGTTACTGTAATGCCTGTTTCTCGCCTCCAATGTTTCCATAAACATATTTTAGTTTTCTGTTTAGCTGTAAAATGAGAAAGTTTGCTCCGGCCGGTGGGCGGTGCTTGGTTTTGGCTCGACTATTTTCAACATGGCAACATGGCTCGCCTGTAAAACGTTCTCATTTTACAGGCGAGAAATAGGCATTACAGTAACAGTATCTTGATTCATATTTGATCAGCGCTGCCTAGTTTGACAGTTTGATCGGAGTTCGCGAGTTTTGCGAGCACTGATTGACAGCTGCTGTAGAGACTGCTCGGCTCTGATTGGTCGTTTTGGTTCGGGCGTGGTGAAAACTTGCAAATGCCATTATGAGCACAGGAAGACACAGAGGAACATGATTTTTTTCACAGATTATCTGTCTCATGCACTACTGTCTGGATATGGTGACAGTTTTAGAAAAATAACTTTTTTTATCATATTTGCTCAAAGTTACCAACTGCAGCTTTAAATGTCCCTCAGTCGCCTTGGTCTATCTAGTTACCACAACTAGCTGGTTTGCTTGGAGCGCGTCCTGTATTGCAGAATCATGCCCTACCGTATATCATTATCATACATTACCATTTCAGGTCTGAAAGAAGATGAGGGAGGACTGAAAATAAGTCTGTTTTTGGCAGAACCCTTGTCTGTTTTGACCTAATATGTATGCTTTGCACATTTATGAAGACGTGTTTTGTTTGACCGTGGACAGTGAGCTAAGTGAGCTGCCTGATGAGGTCTGTGGGTGTGCTGTCTATTTTCTGCTGGGTTATTTTCCGAATCGTATCTGCAGTAGGTAATTCAGGCCCAGGAGTGACCCAGTTAAGAAGGCCATATTTGTGTTTATAGCTGCTTCTGTCCTCTCATCTTTAGGCCACTGTTCTACTTTGCTGCTGTGAGGGAGAGCGGCAGCCTCACTCTGCCTGGGAAGCGGCGACAGACGGACGGATAGACTTTCCCTGTGAAGTGCGCTCCTTTTCATGGATGCCAGGGTGGCCCTGCTGCACTTATGGACAGTCGTTGTCCTCCTGAAGTGGATTGACGCCGCAGAGGTCTACACCAACGCCTGGGCCGTCCAGATCGATGGGGGGCCGGAGGAAGCTGACCGCATCGCCAGGGAGCACGGTTTCATCAACCACGGCAACGTAAGTCCTTCTTATACGTTAGTATGCGTATGTTTGTCTCTCATATACTCAATAACTACCTATGTCACTGCATGTGAGACTGTATCCACACACAGCTACGGCTAGTAGGTGAACATCAATGTTACAAAACTGTTGCACATCAAAGCCGAGCATCAGAGAGCCAGACATGACCCCTGCGGGCAATCCTGTTTTTGCAGCAGATTGCAAAAGTGTGGCCCCCTCCACTTCTTGTATTTTAAGTGGGGCATGCACGACTTCCAAACACACACACTGGCAGACAGTTGTGTTTGCAGAGTAGTGTTACGAAAAGACAGGAATAACAAGGCTGTTATTGCGGGGTCTCAAGGAAGGTTGTTACATTTTAATTACGATGTAGGTAGTTTAGTTTTATTGCCGCCGCTTTAGCTTCTGTTTTTGGTGTCGCCGAGTCATTGTAATTAAACGAGGCGCTGCGTCATCCGGTTTGCAGGTAGGCGAAAGGAAGATAATTGTCAGAAGAGGTGAAGAATAGGGGGGCGAGGGGGGAATTATAGTAGTGACTTATTATCCTCTCAGTGGTGTGTTAAGTCCTAAGCTTTTCCATATTTGTGCTCAGCGGCAGTTTGACAGTGAGTCGCTGTTTTGGTCCCCTATCTTCCCCTGTTGCTCCACTTGAGACTTTACCTCATTTGCATGCGTCTTTGTGGAGCAGCCGGAGTGCTACACACACCAGTGAACAGCCTTCTGGATTACTTCTTAGGAATATGCGTAGGTGGTTCTGCGTATTCCCACCCCACCTTAAAATAAAGAGGATTTTCTAAAAGAGAGGTTTGCGAAATTAATTCGGGCTTAGCTTTGCTTTCTTTATTTCATCAAAGATATAGAGCTAAGTCTGGAGTGGAAAGCCAGATGTTTTTAGCCTCCCCGTTATCATAGGGAACAGTTGTCGCACGGGTTTACAGCAATCTGGACAAGATTAGACGTGTGTGGTTATTAAAGGCTCTTCATCGTCCACCACGTTATATTAAATTACATCCGCGGGACTCAACATTGAGCTCGTCTGAGGGACTCTGCTTGGATCTGGAGTTCATTTGGTATTGATCTGGATAGTTGCAGTTGTTCCAACAGTGGAAACGCGTTGCACTGCGCAGAGAAAGAAAGAGTGTACAGTACACTATAGGCGTAATGGCCCCCAACAGACTTTTACACTTAATTGCTTCTGCGAATTCTAGATAGAGAATCAATCTCAAGTCTTAGTGAATTGGGTAAAATGAAAAGTTAAATATTCGGCTCACAGAGCACACATACATATTCTAGACAATCACCCAGGGACACAACGCCGCGGAGCAAAAAAAGTCTCTCTTCCCCCGAATGAGGCAATTCTTCTTTCTTTCATATTCCCCCTTATGTGATCACTTTCCCATAAAACTTTTATGGCTTTATTTCTCCTGTTTATCTCTCCATCCCTCGTTTCACCCAAAACCACAACGACACCTCCAGATCTGTTCTGTCCGTTAAACCACTCGATTAATGTGAAGATGTATAGTTTTATTTTGAATCACAGGAGCAGAGCCAGAAGCAGCCTCAGGAACGAGTCTTCTTAGACGGCTGTCACTGAATCACTGATGCCATATGGCAGCTTGTCATTTTAGTGCATCTGACATTAAGCCGCTCAGGTCCCCGAGCAGCAGTGTAGCCCCAAAGAGGGTCCTAAAAAAAACCCTTACTCACCTCATCCCAGCCAACCAACACTGCAGTACCTTTCTGTGGTTCTGGGTGCAAGACCCCACAGCCCACAATATGTCTGTCTCCTTTACAGGTGTCCTTTTCTTTGCTGAAGAAATGCTATAGTGGAGCTTCTTTTTGCAGTTTTGATGTGAGAGGCAGAAATTCCAACAGTGGATATAGATGTCTGCAAGTTTAGAGAGGGCGAAGATGGATAATAAGAAAAAGGAGAAGTAGGAGAGAGGGTTGAAAAGAATTGAGATAATTGACAATTTCATTGGAAAAATAAGAAGAGCAGAAGTGAGACGTGGTGGTAGGATGGCTGTGAGTGCGGGGAGTGTGGGAGACGATAGCAAAAAGCTAAGAGAGTTTGGTATTTAGAGCCAAAAAGCATGAGCGCAGGATGACTGGAAGGGTGAAATTTAGTATTATCCACTGTCTGGAATTAGATTTAGTGTGAGTACATCTTCAGTCATTGTTTCACAGAGGCGCCCAAATAAGTTTTATTTTAGTCTCCAGTCCCTGAGTGGGTGCTATGGGAGAAGGATGATCTACAGGCTGTGTGCAGCGACAGTGCAGTGTGGGTTATGTGAGGGTACGGGTTAAGCAAGGCTCTGTATGGCTGGAGGCCTATAAGGGAGACGGGCTTAGTCATTTTTCCATCATCCTTTGGTGGTTGTTCTACAGAGCACTTGAAGTGTGCAAGGAGCCTGATGTATAATCAGGAGGTAATGGAATTTTTATCACTAATGTGATTACGGGATCATCACGCAACTGATTATTTGTTCGCTGCAGTGCTCAGAAACGCCTTATTGTCTGGGTGCGTCTTTGTGCATTTTGCAGAATCTCTCATTATGCTTCTGCTTAATTTTATTTGAGTAGGTGTGAGGGGAAGAGAGCGCACTTGTGTTGTGTGTGTGTGTGTGTGTGTGTGTGTGTGTGTGTGCGCGCACACATGTTCAACAGTTTAAGTGTAAATGTCATCAAGACTTCCCAGTGTGCATCTGCATTTTACAAGTTGTCACGAGGGGGATGTTGTATCCGTTTCTCCGTAATCTGTTCAATAGTACGTGGTTGTTTTTTCCAATAAGGCTTTTGTGTCTTGCGTGGGAGTTCCAGACCAGGGTTTCGAGCTAAATGTCACGTTGTGTTCTTGGTGAGCGGAGTCAGAATCATTGTTTTTATGAGGATGGGCAGGCTCTGTGGGCGTTGACAGACTGAATCACCCCGCTCTGCGGAGTAGACGTCTAATGCCAGAGCCTCTCTCTGCGTGTCTCTCTCTACATCTCTCCGTCTTTCTATTTATAGCTAACTCGCTCAAAAAGTGGCTATAGTGTAACTCTCACCTGAAATAAACAAAACACAGGTTATACAACTTCCCACCATCTACTCCAGCGGTCGTGGCCCTCTTCAAAAGCTGCAGGAAAACACTCCGCCGGCTCTTGTGTTGCAGGGCTAACAGGTAGTTTCCAGCTGGTTGGCAAATATTTGATTGCAGGCGCCCCATGTCGGCCGATTGTGCTATAATATTCTTTCAAAATTCAATATTCTTGCTGCAATTTTCAGACCACTGTTTTCCAATTTCATACCATCACAGCCCCAACACACACACACCCGCTCCGCGCTAGGTAGAATGTAATGCGCTCCAAGGCCATTGTGCATCGCTCTGCACATGATACCCTGCCAACTGTGTGATGCACCAGCCCACTAGCCAATTCTCTCTCACTCTCTCGCTCTCTTTGTCGATTCAATTCAATTCAGATGAGGTGCATTGGCATGAAATGTAACAAAATAAATACAAGAAATGTATCTCACCCTCTCTCTCTCTCTCTCTCTCTCTGCTCCGCTTATGTGGCTGCGTGAGCCGGTCACAGCACGTCAGGATTGAGTTAATGTTTTATTGCTTTAGAAATGGCGCTGATGCTTTTAAGAATGCATAAGGGCGGTTTGCCCTAAAGAGAGTTTGATTATTTTAGATTTGAGTTTTAAAGCGAGCTCCATCAGGACGGGCTGATTGGCTCAGATGGAGTCATTTGCTTTTATCTTGCTTCCATTTGGCTTGTGTGCAATTGGGAGGCATGCGTGTGGCAGTTCATTTGTTTGGCGCGCTGACGTTTTTGTCCTCATTTTAAGGTAATAGTTTATTAAAAGGAACATCAAAAGTGTGTCTCTCTCTCTCTCTCTCTCTCTCTCTGCTCCGTCTCTGCCTGTTGTTTTCTCTCCAGTGCATACCCACTCTGAGATGTTCATATCCTCACACTTTGCCACTCTAGTTTCACTCATAAACCCGTACTACACTGTTCTGCAGCAATGCCCACACCTGCAGTATTTGCTGTCTTGTATTTCCCCCAGGACCTTGGAGGGAAAACAAGGAGTGCCTCTCTGAATACAGGCCGTGAAGTCTCGCCGTCGGCTCTAACGAATCGCAATAGAAAGAGTCTCCAGAGGTGCTAATATAATATAATGGTACCAGGAGAATAGTCTAAGAAAGCGTAAGATGCTTTCTCAGTTTGTTTTTTTTGCACACTAATGTCCCAAGTCATTTTCACAATGATTTGTTTGACTTTTTTTCCTTTTTGTTCTTTATTTGTTTTTCACTGCAATAAATATTCACTTTGGAGGAGTGACATTTCTTTTTAGATCATGCAGAAGTGATTCATCTCACATTGTCTGATATTTCATTTAAACAAGCACTCATATTACAATTTAAATTTGTTTGCCAAGCATGGAGTTCAAGCCAGTTGAAACAAATCTTTAGCATCCATTGACATGTTTGTATTAGATAACTTCTTTATGTTATTGTAGTCGTCAAAGTGGACGTGATCCTGACAAAATTGTGGAAAAAGTGAAGGAGATCTTGAATGAAGTAGAACAAAGATGAGTGATATTCACGTAACAGGAGCTTGGTTGACATATAGTATGGTGTCATAATTTCGACCTAGCGTTATAGCACATAAAAGTGAAATATAAGACTTCGCTTAAAGTGGCAGTGGGCAGTATATTTTTGGCATCATTGGGCAAAAATACCATAATAACCTTTCAGCATATTGCAATTCAAGTGTTCTGAGAGATAACTAGACTTCTGCACCTCCTCATGGCTCTGTTTTCAGGCTTTAAAATATCTAGCCCGTGACGGCAGACTTTGACCAATCACAGGTCATTTCATTGAGAGAGTGTTCCTATTGGCTGTGCTCCGGTCATGTGACCGGTACTTGGCGTTCCTTCAAGAAATTTCCAACATGGCTGCTGGGTCACAAACTTTCTCATTTTACAGCTAAACAGTACACTACAAGATGATTCTGAAAACATTTGAGGCGAGAAATAGGCATTAACGTGACATAATATTGATTCATATTTGATCAGCGCTGCCTAGTTTGACCGTTTGGTCGGAGTACGCGAGTGATTGACAGCCAGCTGTCATAGGCAGCAGATGGACAGCAGATCTCAGATCAGCTCCCACTTCTTGTTTTCCTCCGCTCTGTAAAATCTTGCAGATGCCGTTAGGAGCACCGGAGGACACAGAGGAACATGATTTTTTTCAGGTTACCTGTTTCATGTACTACTGTCAGGATATAGCGTTTTATAAAAATAACTTTTTTTATTCATATTTGCTCCAATCTCGCCTACTTCAGCTTTAATGGATTTATAAATGTTGACTGGGAAATTACTGTATGTGGGAAGTGTTTGTTCCCCGCTTAAAGTACCAGTGAAACGGAAGTTACAGCGTCTTTAGCTTCGGTACTGTGACGTATTCCTCAGAGAAACGATATATTTGAGCGATGTACAGTTACAAGAGGGATTAAATCAAATCCTTCGCATTTGATTGGACCGATAAAAGTGGGCGGGTTTAGAATCTAGCGCGATACAGAGCTACTGAGGACTGCCTTTGTCGCTAAAAGTTGCAGATTGATGGATGGATGAATGTCATAATATTATTGGCTGAAATTGGTTTGTACAAGCTTACGTAAGCACATGTCATATTTTGTTTTACAGAAAGAGAAGATGACTGGATTTTGATATAAAAATATAAAGAAATTGATTTTATGTTAAAAAAAAAAATGCATGTATTAAATATGTGCACAATATGAGCAGGGATGTGATCTAAAAGGGTTAAAAAGGTATTTTTCATTTCATCTCGACTTTAAGTGGAGCTAAGAGATGTACAATATGCAACGTTGCTCTTAGTGTGTTTATATTTTCAGCTTGTTGGGAAATATCCTCTTAGTGTGTTCATCAATATTAATTCAAAATATTAATATTCATACAGATTGATTGACAAACATTGCCTAAGTTAATTTATGCTCTCACAGCACCATTTCCTCCCAAACATCATTAAGCTGCACGACATGATCCAAAGCCCCACAAATTTCAAGATGAGGCCCCTAGAGATCATGAAATGTTCAGTCGTTTCTCACCAATACCCAATCCATTTAATAGATGCTAATCCAATACTACAGCATCACTAGCACATGTCATGTGTGCTACCGCACAACTGAATTTGAATGTGAATTTGTGAATACCTTGTGGAACTGAAATGGTGCAGAACTTGAATTGTCATTTTCATCAGAACTTGTATTTTTTCATTTCAGTCTCATTCAGTGTGTTGAAAGACAGCTCGGCTGCGAAGCATTGTTGGTAAATCAATAGTGGGAGAAAAAAAGCATACAATATAGATAGCTGTATCCCATATGAATTCTGAAGAGAAGGTCTGTTTTCTGTAATAGCCTGATTACTTTTGCAAGCCACAGCTTTATCTCGACACCCAGACGCTGCCTCATTCTGAATGGACCAGAGGTTGTAAATCTGTCCCACAGTACATAGGGGTAGTTAAAAATGTTTACTTTCCTTATGGCACAAAAAAGGTACAAGGAATTACTCAAAGTCATTTGTCTTGAGGCTAAGGAATGTAAATAACGCATCATTTATAACAATAAAATACATCTATCTTCAAAAAACAAGTAAGTAAAAATATATGAACATTTTTACATATATTTTCTTACTAATTCCCCCGATCAGTTAACCTCGCACGGCAGCTGGATTCTCGCGATGTCACGAGATCACGCGAGAACATATCACACAAAAATCCATCTTGTCAGGCTTCAAGTAATGCGTTTGTGTCCGGCAAGCCAGACAACGGACCGATCAGCGTCCTGTGAGGAGCTACTGGCAGCTACGGGCCGTGGCGAGAGCTCCTGACGAGGTTAGCGTAGATGTTGCAGCAGCATCAGTGATATCAGAACTGGATTTCTTCATTGAAAGAAGAGCAACGAACGGCACTGAAGGCTTTTCTCAGTGGGAAAGATGTTTTCGCTCTTCTCCCGACTGGCTTCGGCAAGAGTTTGATTGACAGATAGTTCAACAAATCACCTGCCAAGTATTTTTTTTTAAAAGGGCCTGCCCTTTTCCAAACCGTTTCCAATGACAGCTTCATAGATGTTTCTGTGTAACAAACCATCTGGCGGGTCAGGTTACCAGTCAATAGACATTTTACTATGTTGTCAGAGCTCCATAAAATACCCCATAAATATAATGTTTGTTCCTTTACTTTCTAGTAAGTCATGTTAGACTAACCTGCATAAATCAGTCTTGTGGCTGCTTTGTATCACCCTTCATATCACCCTGTATCAAGAGATATAATGCTTTTTAATCCACTTTTAACATGCAGACATTAACATAGAAATAATACTTCTCTGGAAAGAATTGGCTCACAATTTATTGACATCTTTTAAATGTCAAAGGAGTAACCACGTAACTTGTGTTAACAAGCCTGTTGCAAATTATTTTCTTTAACCTTACATTCCTCCTTGGTTGCTGTTTCTGTGTCGGGTAGCTACATGCCCTTTTCTCTCTCTCTAACTCTCTATCTCTATTTCTGTGTGTGTGTGTGTGTGTGTGTGTGTGCATTTGTTTGTGTGATGATGAGTTATCTTAGGGTTTGGTGCAACCTTCTGCTTCTGCTCACTGCCTCACAGCCACACTGTAAAGCATTCGTGCCTGTGTGCCCGCTGGCACACCAATCTACAGCCTGTTCTGGCATTAGGTTGCCATGGAGAAAATTGCCAGCATATTATTTGCAGTAGATTGACTCCAGCGTTGCGAGAGGGGGGTCATTTCTGTTGGCAGTACATTAACACACAAGTTCTCGAGGCCACTTGGCATTTAAGAAAGTAGACCACTTCCTATTGGTATTTGTACTTAATTATGAAATTTAAATGAGACTCTAATGGCCGAAGGCTCCTTTGTGTGTGCTTGTCTCCCTGTTTATTTTTTACCCTTCTCTCTTAAATATGTAGTATACTATATATCTGCATCATCCTCTCACTACCACAATATCCTCTAAAATCCACTGGGAAATGTTGCTTTGCCATCCACCCATTTCCCTTTGTGTCTCTGCCATTTTTTCCCTTCTATCTTCTTTAATCTCTTCCTCTTGAAACTTCCAATATTTGCAGGTTGTTTGCAGGTCTGGTCTCCAGTCAGTCTCCTTTCTTCTTCTTCTCCCTACTGTGTGTCCTCTGGGCTCTCGCTCTCTCTCCCCCCCTCTTTCAGTTGTCCTCTCCTCCCTTTCTTCATCCTCCAGCTTCCACTTTATTCCAGTGTTTACTGATCTGAGTGAAGTGTACCTCCTCGTCCCAGAGCTGTCTCTCATTTAAATGCACCACTTCATTATATGGAGCCTGCAGCCACAGACCTTTTAGCTGTTTCCAAAAATGTCTCCTAGAAATGGGTTGGCGCTGTGCCAGAGATGCGCAGAAATCATTACTCAAAAGGTACTCAAAACCATGTTTTATAACTGAAAAATCATTGACCTATAAAACTCCTTTATGCCTCCTACTAACATTGGTGCATTGGTAACAAGTTTGCAGTAAGGTTCTGGACTGGAAGAGAAGGAAGGTTAGAAAGAGCTTGATGTTTTCGTGGTGAGGGGGGGGGGGTGGGATGACTCGAGATCAAGTGTGTGGAAAAGGATAAAGTCTATCAGACTGCCCTCTGTTCCTCTGAGATATGGAGCATCAGCCGGCCATGCGTGTGCATTGTCTGCCTCCATTCAGGTCTCTTTTCTTCAGGGAGGCCTTTTTTAGCTCACATTTATAATTTGACCATTATTGACTTGGGGTGGCTTTGAGCAAATTGAAGATGGACCTTTCCTTTTGTGACACATTGACTTTTGTTCACAGGGAATAATGCAGCGACAGCCTCTGCATCAGCTACGACAGCCACTACTTTGAGAGTTTTTCTTCAGCTACAATATTTCACTTTCTACAGCTATTATTCCCCGTGGCGACATGTATGTTGAGTTTATTATATTGTACAGTGTAAACATATCATGCCATAGCATAAGTTTGATGCCCCCCCACAAAAACAAGACTCGGTCAAAACCGAGTATATGGCTGGACCGTATGGTCAAGTCTTTGAATTTGTAGCTAAATTCTTACACAAATAGTCAGTGGTCATATCTATAATGTTTTGTGAACAGTTTTTTTCACTTATATCTTAATGTTTGATTGAAAGCCAACTTATAATGAAGCAAATGGCATTCAGTAATGTAAATGGTAACATTTACTAGTCAGTATATTAAGGTTAGAAGTATTGCAGATTTTTATGAAAGCATGTGTATCAAAAGCATTCATCATATAAGTGATGTGTAACAATATATACAAACGTTGCAAAAGTTTATCAGCGTTGAGATATTCCCGCTGTCATCACTGACGTTGTTGTTGCTGTATTTATTCCTAGATGGAGTGTTAATGGAGCAGCTGCAATGTTAGCGTAGCCTGCCACTGATCGATCCGAACTCCGTTCAGAAAACAAGCATTTTAAAAGTTGTTTGCCTGTCGTCATGGTAACAGACCCGACAAAGCATGAATTCAGACTTTTTACTAATCAGCATCATTATGTAGTTATTTCGGCACACTTTGATCTGTTTACAACAACGTCGCTGCCGTATTTATGCCTAGATGACGTTATGTTGAGTGTGGATGGAGTAGCTGGTGTTATCACAGCCTGGCGTTGATCGATCCGAACTCCGCTCAGAAAACAAGCATTTTAAAAGTTGTTTGCCTGTTGTGTTGCGGACAGACTTGACAAAGAATGAATTCGGTCTTTTTACAAATCGATATATTTCTGTTGTTATTTCGGCATTATTTTGCCCCGTTTATTGCAATTAAATCACAGCACAGTCTGTTTATTTTGGGTTCATACCGCAGTAGTGACGTGTGGCTGCTAGATAGTCAGTTCATGGCGGAAATGGAGGAAAGCGAGGCGAAAATTTGCGAACATAACGTAACTTAAACGAGCATAAACAATAACACATGCACAACAACAGCGCTATGTAATGTTACATTGAACCGCTTACACGTAAAACATAAAAACAGAACTGTTCTCCGCCTTTTCATTTTGAAAGAGCAACGACCAATGAGGAAGCTCCAGCAACTCCAGCCGACCAATCCTGTAACTCTATCACTGACTCACTCACTCACTCACTCACTCAGTCACTCAGTGACAGACTTTTGCGTTTGTAGGGCTGGCCCTCTGCGGTCCAGCCAAAAAACAAAAAAAACATCAGCAAACACTATATTTATCAGATTGGTACACTTAATTATCTTGGAATGTGATACCCATTACAATTTACATTACAATTGATCCAGTTTATCCGAGAGTTCTTTTCGTTTGGATTTCGCATTGAAGAATATCTCTTCCAGTCTATGTTTGCATCGCTGCATATGTATTATTCACCTCACTGGAAATAATGCTAATGTAATGCAGTTCAACAAAAGAGCCTTTTTAATAACAAACAGCATTTTTAATGCGCATAATCCTGGTGTTTTGTTGAGACTTTCAGAGTGGTGTTTGTCCACCTGTGTGGTTTTAGTGTGTGTTGTTGATTTGAAGAGGGAGCGTTAGCTTTAAAAAAAAAAAAAATAGGTCCTCAAAACTCATTACTCTCTTGTATTATGCTCATCTGGCATATTGTCTTTTGACCATTTTAAGTTTCAGAAAGGTAGAACTTGTTGCAGGACTGTTTTATTACATTAGGTAGTACAGGTTATTATGATAAGTCCTTGTTGGTTCTTCTCACTGAATGTTCCTGAAGCGTCCTTTGCAGTGGAGCAAGGCTATATGTATGTGAGCAGACTATCAGAGGTGTAGATCCGATGTAATATATGTGTGTGCAGGTCTTGTGCGCGTGACATTCTTCACACTCATCCTTGGCTGTTGCAAATTTTTACCCAGAGCAAATGTAAATGTCAGGGTGTCGTATGTGCAGCATTCAGGTGTGTATGACAGAGTAGTTTGCGTAACAGTCGACGACAGCACCGACAGTTTCAAAGTAGGCAATCGGATATGTTTTGCTGCAGTGGGCTCGGGCTTGTGAACTCCATCACGTCAGACTAAGAGACATTTGCAATATCACTGCGAAAGAGAAGCACTGCCTCTGAATTGCTCTGGAGGTGTGTGCATTGCATCGACGCATGAATTATAAATGATGCCAATTCGATGCATCGATCTGCTAAAAGAAATAATCAGATTACTCCGGCTTTAGCAACAATCAATAGGAAACACTTTGAATTGCAATAATCAAATTGAGATGAAAGAACTCGCTCCTTTGCCAGGATTGAGAAGCAGAAACTGGCACCATCACTGCTGCTGCCATTACTGCCACTGCCAGCTAAGACTACTGCTGCTAATGACTGTCACAGTACAAGCAGCAGCACTGCTCAGTGGAAGATGTGTGCCGAACATGTTTGGACAATCATAAGTAAACACATTTTTTTTAAATGTGTGCAATTTAAAAAAAAGAAATTGTCAGTATAGAAGAATACATTTTGGTTAATAGTTACTGAATCAATTTGTGTTCCCCACAATTGAACCGAATCACATCAAGAAAGAAAAATAAGAATAAGCCCACCTGTAGGGAATTGCCAGCTTGAATAATTACATGAAATCGATGTCGAGCAAGCAATCCACACACCTACTAAGCATTTTTTTTTAGTGTCTGGAAAGAAAGTGTCTTTCTTTGCAGTTCTAGTGTAGAGCTCATCCCTTATCCTGCCCACAGGTTAAAAAGAACTAGACCTTGAGCCAGCCTTGGGCTCTCCACAGTGGGAATAACGTATAAGCATACTGCATACCAAACAACGGGACTGTTCAAGCTGGGTTTTTTCCACTTTTAACATAATACAGTCAGATGACTTTCCCTGCTTTCCTTTTTCATGTGAGCAAGATCATGGGAAAATTATATTAGTAATGTAATATGTGGGTATCAAGAAGGGTATAAATGAAAATAATAATTAGAAATAAAACAATACCGTTGTTACCCAGAGGTGCGAGTGAGGGATCAGATTAGTGCTCAGCCAGTATTACATTCTGCTGGCAGAACACCTCTTTTTTGTCGCTGCGCCGCTAAAATGAAACATCGAAACAATCTGAAATGTGAAGCATACAAGTGTACAAACAATAAGTAATTTGACTGTGACCGAGGCCGCGAGACGAGTTATTCAAAAGTTATTAGTTTTATTTCCGCGGTGCACCCACATTCTGTCATGAAATGTCATATATATATCGTTGGAAAACTCAAAATGATATCATTTATTTGATATTTTACTATTTCATCTTTTAAATCTCCTATCCTGTTTGGATGCCAGTATAACGTCTTCTTTTTTTTATGTGCAACCAGTCAATTTGGCATAAATATTTCAAGAGCTCATGAAATGTAAATCAGAGCTCAGCACATCATTTATCATTATTATTTATTTATCGTTTTGATGAAAGGGAGTTACGGACAGACGTTTGCGGTTGAATGTCTGCGCTGCATTCACAGCAACGCTCAGAGTTTTCTTTTAATTTGTGGAGATATTGATGAACGCCACACCAGCGGTGATGAAACACTGTAGTTAAATGTATTATGCTCATAGTTCAGAAACATACTGGGAGCTCTGGCTGTGATTTGAAGCTATATACTTATAAAGAATTTGCGCTCATGGCTCACTAGATAACACGAGATGGCAGCCTCACTGTGATGCATTCAAGTGCCAAATGAGTCATTTCACTTCACAATTACTTACAAGTGAGTTTTGCATATCAGGCCGTTTCAATTATAGATTTCCATTACGGATGTTATTTCTGATTTTTGACGTCTGTGCTGCTCCACAAAAGACTTATGCAGCAATCAAGAACCAGCATCCCATCTTTTTTTTATTTTACTTCAGGGGGTCTTTAATGTAAGAGAAGCAAAAAACAATAATTGAGAATTACTTTTCTCTCGGAGCATGCAAATGACCATGTTCCCCGACCTCCCTGCTGTGTTCTGCTGCCTTTGTGTGGGAAGGCAAAGTAATATATTCACTTTCCATTTATAACTTAAAGACAGATCAAGTGAAACTTTTATCAACCGGCACCAAAGGTATCTTCAAAGATTCATTGCCGTACACAGCTACCAGACCAGCGTCTGTGAGCTTTTTCCTCTCTTATCCCTTCATCCTAAAGAAGAGTCTGATAAGCTGATACGATGCCAGAAAAAAAGTTGTGCAGACAAAGTGTGCTTTGTGCTGCTGTAAAAGTGAAAAAATATGACCTTTTGAGGAAAGCCGAATGGAGAAGTAAAAGGTCTGCGAGGCTGGAGATATCAGGCTCCCCTCTGAAGCGTGACACTTGGTCAATTGCGAGCTGATGCGATTTAGCCGAGACAAGACAGAGAGTGATGGTGAAATAACAAGGCAGCAGCTGGGCCTCCCGGACTCCGGCACCGCTGGTGGTCGGGTAGCTTCTTCCTGGAGTTTACAGAAAGTTGGTGGATTAGTTTTTCCATCAATTACTGTTGACATTGGAAAGTGGCTGCTCTGTCACGTCATACATTATTTAAAGTAATAAGCAAACAGACGAGGGTGGTCCAATGAATAGAGCTTTATGTTTTATTTATACGTCGCATTTAGATTTAAAGATACTCTCTGAAATGTGTGGATTTTAAATCAAACTGTGAACACTTGGTGTAATTAGCGGCTAATGATCCTTGTGCAGCCATTAGAGAGTTCTTATGTATGTATGAGTGGATGGGTGCTGCCTGTCACGCAGCTCCTCACCCAGAGAAAGGGAGCTGCGTGGTGGTTATAGTTACAGTCTAATACAGCCAGATCACTCTCAGCCTGAATAATGAAGAAGAGTGTCTGCCGTGTGGAAAGAATAGCGTTCACGGTTAGAGGATGAATGCAGAATACTCTAGCAGTGTTCGTCTCCATTTTCATTCGGCTTCGGATTCCTTTGTGGGCCGAGACAGGCAGAGACGGCGCCGAGCCGCATGAGCAGTTCGCTCTAAAATTTAAACGATGCAGAGGTTCTTCAAATTGTACTCGCTAAAATAAAAGGGACATGAAAGAATGGAGCAGCTGACCCAGAACATACCGGGGTGGCTCTTCTTTGCAAATGGCACTACTTACAACCTTGTGGCTCTTAGCTCTTGATAAAGAGTTTGTCTCAGATAAACGGTGATTTAAGCTGTGGGAAATGGGCTCTATAGGACTGCATTATGTTGAATGCACTTCTGTTTGTATTCACGTCCTGAGCCCGTGGTGCTGATCCTGTGTGACTCCGAACTTACTTTCTCTTCTTCCTGCGCCAACTAAAACATATTTTTATCCCAGGCTGTTTTCATCGACTGATAAAAGAAATACAATTTCCCACACATCTTGATTTATATATAATACATGGTCATAATAACAAGTAATGCACCCACTACTTAAACATCTCCTCATTAAGAGGTTGGATAGAATAGGGAGCACTATAAATTTCTAATCTACATTATACTGTAGTGGGAAAGATGAGTGCATTATTTATGCCTATACTCTTTGTGTGCACTGGTAGTTTTTGTAAAACCTCCCATCATGCATCTGTCCTCCATCTATGCTGCATTAGTTCTACAATGGAGGCTGCAGGCTTTCTATCTCTGATGTTGTACAATAGAATTGATTGTTATACAGAACTCTTCATTTTCCAAACAACACCTTTTGGCAGTGGAGTAGTTCCACTTAACCAGATCATAGTAAATACTTTGAGGAGAATAATGGCACAGATGAATGCATATTTAAGCTTGGATGATGCAGAAAAAAAACAGGTTTTTGGTTTATTTATCAGGCAAACAGTCGCTATCGTTATAGCAGGCAGGACACTATGTCGTAAATATAAAACAATAAGAAACAGTAATTAACTCAGATCACAGACTGTATATAAGAAGTGGACGTGGTCACCGTGACGTCACCCCATTGGTTTGTGTACGACGGTTTTGAAGCCTCGAGTTCGGCATTTTAACCGTCGCCATCTTGTTTTTTTTGCAACCAGAAGTGACAGGAGAGGATGGAGCTAAGTACAACTGAACGCTGAAAAAGACGTTTTCAGACAACCAAAATGTTACAATTAACATGAACTGAAAACATACTCTGAAAGGGTTAAAGTTGTAAGATGAAAACACGGACAACTCCCAGACCGGACAACGCCATGGTAGCGACATGTCAATCACAAGGTAGCCCCGCCCTAAAGCATACCCTGCTTTATGGTCTATTTGACTCTAAATGGGACCATAATTTACTAAATGAACATCATGCTGTATTGAAGAAGACTTGAAACTAGCGATTGAGACCATAAACTCATGGTTACAATGTTTACTGAGGTAATAAATCAAGTGAGAAGTAGGCTCATTTTCTCATAGACTTCTATACAATCAGACTTCTTTTTGCAACCAGAGGAGTCGCCCCCTGCTGGCTATTAGAGAGAATGCAAGTTTAAGGCACTTCTGTATTGGCTTCACTTCTCAGACCTGGAGATCTCTTGTATCTTTTAGTGTGACTTTTTTCCTATAGGGCTACAATAATAGTATGTCATAATGAATCTTGTGAATCTTGCTATTTTTTCACAATTAATTACAGATAACTTTTCAGTTTTGTTTTAAACTTATTTCTTTGAATGGAGCAAACTAAATATAATTATTTATTTCCTCAACATGTTAGTGATGTTTTTACTGCGGGGCGGTTAAAATTGTTTTTCAGGACTGTGGTGGAAAAAAAGTTAGTCTGGAGCCCTGGGACCCACTCAAATGTCCACCTGTGGATCCCGGGGGACTCGCAACACTGAAAACCTACCTATCAACAGAGACACAGACACTCAAGCAAGCATTTCAAAGACAGGATGCCTATGCACCCTTTAACGTTAATGCACATTTGATATGGTTTATGCGAACAAAAAGTGCTGTTTTGTGATTTTCAATATAAAACTTGATGAAATGATTCCGTCTTCATCTCCAGAGGCCGCCCTTCTGAAGCAGTGTAGGGGCGGAGTAAATTTAGTTGAGAGACGACAATTGAGAAGATTCCTTTCAAGCTATTAACTGAATAGAGCACCATAGAGGCTGTCAAGAATGACTGAAACTCTCCTCCTCAGGTTTTCATCATAAACCTAATGGCATTCTGCTACCAGCTGCATTGTTGTTGTTTGTTGTAGGAGGATTGTGGAAAAAAAAGCAAACAGCGCAGAGCACCAGGCTGTCTCCATCCAGCCCTCAGAAAATGTCTGTGTCTTTGTTATGGATGTATAAGAGGAAATTGAAAAACAAAATGAGGTTTACAAATAATATATATTAAGGTTCTCAGGATGTTAGTCCCTTGTTGTGTTTTGCAGAAAGCCTCGCCGTCCTCGGCGTAATAGAAAAACAGTCCTAAAGGTGCTAGTCATATGATGTAGCTTACCACAACGCTTCAGCCATTTATCATTGTTATGAAGGCTATCATGGGACCTTGCACAAGAGTCCTTTATAATAAGTGCTGTGTTCTCTCATATTTTCAGCGCTGCCACACAAATGCATACACCCCACACAGCAAATATGACTGGTAGTTTACTCCTTCTGTTTCTGCTGCATTCGATTTATATAAGCCTGCTGCAATATGATATCTTAAAGAGAAACATACTATGGCTGAACTCGGTTTCCCCCTTCTCGCAAATAATTGTTTTCTGAATCATCTTCCAATTATTTTTTGTCTCCTCTCCTCCTTCAGACTGTGTCTGGGTATTGTTGTACGATGATTATGGGTGTTTGGTCTGTTTTCTACTGATCACACTGTGTTGTGCCAAGATGAAATGGTTGTAAATGTCATGCCCTTTGCAGCGAGGGGATGCTTTGCCTCGAATAGCACAAATAACAAAGCATACCTGACTTGGCTTGGCTGAATGCCAGAGGGGAAAGCTCTCTTTAATGGCTTAATTTATGCTCGGCCATTAAATAATCTGACCATTGTCTCAACAACACCGTCACGCCCTGCGTTCATACCTCGCCGACAATAAATAAAAACAGAGCAATTATGAAATAGAGTGATCAAACAATGTGCCTTCTCATGTGGGTGGAAGTCTATAGGGCATTAGCATAGCTATAAATAGGAAATACAATGTAACACTCATATATATGACTATATTTTCTTACTTTCTTGGCTGCACTTCAAGGAAGTGGCAGCGAACTTTCAGTCGCACAACACGACCGTCCTTGATGTTACTTGCTTCTTTACAAAAATTCTGTATGCACGCAGCAGTGACAGTTATTCCCTGTGACACTTTTCTCAGTTGGAAATGTGTCATTTTTTCATGGCAGAAGTGTTGAGAGTGTTAAGTAACCGCATATTACTTAAGCTTTTTAGTTTAGATATTCATACACATGCTTACATTATCCTGTCTTTATCTTGCCTTTTTGTTTCTGATGCATTTGCGCAGTGACTCATTGTAGTCCGGAGCTTTTTAGCTGCTCCACCATCCCCCCGGATTTGGGCACAGATCCAGCTCCCTTACAGAGGTTATTCCAGGCGCTCATGAATCTACGCAAAGCTCAAGCTCCCATTCTCAGCACGCAGAGACCCCGATTCTCAGACTCTCTATGTTTTGATGTCCTCGACTGTCTGTGCTTCTGAGGTTCAAGGAAGGGGGCTTCATGTTCCATGAATTTGAACGAGGCTCGGTTCAAAGTAGCACCCCTCTCCACTCTTGTAGTCGGCTTGCTCCTCTCGTTACTCGGCCCGCTGCATGTTGTGGCCTTGGCCCCTCCCGGGAAGGGAACAGAGGGAGCTCGAGTCTTTCCGTTTGATCTACGAGGCCACTTTGAAGGATCTGCTTTTTTACTGCAAGAATATGTTTTATTAGACTGTATATCATATAGTACAATTATTTCAGTTCAAACCACAGAATAATTTGAAGAGTACGCCATGTATTTTGATATAGATCTGTTGAACTAGATGATAGATGTCTTTGTTTTTTGATCACATCTCGTTTTCATCACATCTACGGAGAAACCACTTTAATGTTTCAGGCAAACTTCACTTGTGTTTTTTCCAAAGTCCCAAGTATTATATTAAGTCTTAATAAATGAAGATAAACATCAGACCATAATTTAAATTGGAATAGAACACATTTCGAGCGCTTTCTTTTTATCTCGCATTAAGGAAAACGAAGGTGACAAATATTAATTAAACTATGAATGTTATTAAATATCTACCTCTAGTGTGCACAGTTGTGTGCATGTATGTATCTATGGTAGCACACGCACAGAGGAAAATTGAGCTGTCATTTCATATTATTACAGCTCATCAATACGGCTGCATATCAGATCTCGGTACCTTTTGAGTGCCGACTAAATTGTGTACGTAGATCTTAGCGTCGGAAGGTGAAAGATGGTAGTTATTCTTTGATCAGATATGTTGTATTTTTAGTAGGGCTGTCAATCGATTAAAATATTTAATCGTGATTAATTGCATGATTGTCCATAGACAATTGCTATTAATCACGCATTTTTTATCTGTTAAAAATGCACCTTAAAGGGAGGTTTGTCAAGTATTTAATACTGTAATCAACATAGGAGTGGGCAAATATGCTTGCTTTATGCAAATGTATGTATATATTTATTATTGGAAATCAATTATAAAATAATGACAAATATTGTCCAGAAACCCTCACAGGTACTGCGTTTAGCACAAAAAATATGCTCAAATCATAACATGGGAAACTGCAGCCCAACAGGCAACAACAGCTGTCAGTGTGTCAGTGTGCTGACTTGACTATGACTTGCCCCAAAACTGCATGTGATTATCATAAAGCTGGCATGTCTGTAAAGGGGAGACTCGTGGGTACCCAGCCCTAATTTTTTGACAAATTTCTTGTACAGATGTTTGTGTAAACACTGATGCCCTAGACAAGACTTGGCTAAATGACAGAAGTTTTTTGTATTTCATACTCATCAGATAAGGTATTCAAGAAGGTATTTTTTTTATATTGGCAAAGGAAATCAGTGACTGGCACAAGTACCAAAAAAGATGGTACCCTTTACTACTCATTGCTATTTTAAAAGGGTCTTCTAGTTTCCTAGTGGTGAAACAAGCTGCAAATCTTTGCAGGTCTGGTCCACTTAACTCTAGAGAAAACATGTACTCACCTTTAAACCTGCAGTAGGCAGAATGTTTTTGGCATCATTGGGAAAAAATTCCATAATAACCTTTCAGCATATTGTAATTCAAGTGTTCTGAGAGAAAACTAGACTCCTGCACCTCCTCATGGCTCTGTTTTCAGGCTTTAAAAAATCGGGAGACTTTGGCCAATCACAGGTCATTTCTGAGAGAGAGAGCGTTCCTATTGGTTGTGCTCCGGCTGGTGGGCGGTGCTTGGTATTTCCTCAACTGATCTCAACATGGCTGCCGGGTCACAAACGTTCTCATTTTACAGCTAAACAGTACACTACTAGATGTTTCTGAAAACATTTGAGGAGAGAAATAGGCATTACAGTAATAGAATATTGATTCATATTTGATCAGCGCTGCCTAGTTTGACCGTTTGATCGGAGTTCGCGAATGACTGACAGCTGCTCAGAGACGGCAGACTCCAGCTCGGCTCTGATTGGTTGTTTTCCTCCGGTCTGTGAAATCTTGCAGATGCCATTAGGAGGAGGACACTGGAAGACACAGAGGCACATGATTTCTTTTTCAGATGACCTGTCTCAGGCACTACTGTCAGGATATAGTGACAGTTTTATAAAAATAACTTTTTTTAATGATATTTGCTCCATTTCTACCCACTGCTGCTTTAAACCTCTAAGGAAGTAACGTAAAATCTAAAATACGTATCGATAAAATGATGATGGTGTTTTGCAGGTTGTGCTTGCTTATTGTTTTCTTTGCAATTAGATGTGTCTACTGGTTGAAGAATGAACAATAAAAGTGAAACAGGCACACAAATAAAAACTGTGGTATTTGGAGAGAGGTTTATATGGTGTGTGCCTCCATCTATAAAAAATGACAAAAAAGACTGAGGAGGTGTTTCTTGCACATAGTGCCGTTGACCCTATCTGGGCAGACAGGCAGCAGGCTGCACAATCCTGACACCCAAATTGCATTGCATCGCTGGATTGCCAGTGACACACCGAACCTGCTGCACCTTTCGACCCTCTGCAGCGCACGGCGAGGCACCAAAGTGCTGAACAGTGCAGTAAAAAACATCACTGCACCTCAGAAAAAACGCTACAAACACAGAATCCACAATGTCTTGAAATACATACAGCACAGTACTCTGTAGATAAATGTGATCATTTGTAATACGATCACACACAGCCTGAATCTGTCAGGTTTTCTATATTGAGCAGATAGGAAGACATGAATGATTTTAATAAGGGTCTCAACACGGGGAGAGGGATGAAATGTAAGCGCTGAACGTGTCGGCTTTAATAGATGGAACCAGAGGAAGAGTCGCTGGGGGGGGTGAGTGAAAGACACGCGGAATAAAGGAATTAAACTGACGAGTGCTGAATGGAAATGGAAGTGGAACCTATTTACTTCAGTTCTCGAAAACCAGGGTGACGGAGCCTGACAGAGGCTGCTCTTCTGGCGCCGGGGAATTCGGCATAGGTGATGTGGAAAAAAGAGCAGTGGGCTGAGTTACACTCTGCAAATGAATAATCCAGCAGCCTCGCAGAATCCCGGCGCTCTTTAAACAGGCCACCATCTGAGGAGCGAGCCGGAGGGGACGGCTCGAGGCTGGAGTTGTCTTTTTTTTATTGACCCCATCGCACGCGGAGCGAGCGCGGGAGACAGAGATGTAGAGGCGCGAGTGAGTCTGCGCGCCGTCTTTGACTGCGCAGGTGTTTCTCCATCGTCCTGTGATGTTTAAGTGAGGATGTGAGGTGATTCCTCTCTCTGGGGGGGTTTTGTTTTTTCCGTGCAGTGGCGTTGCATCCTCTCGCTGTATGTCTGAAGGTGCTGACAGCTTCCATTTTCTTGAGCTGAGCCCTTGAAGTGAAGGGCACACACTAGGCAGAGGACATTTTGCACATTTTCCTTTTCAGTAGTCCATCACTGCTGCAGCTGCAGCTGTACACCCACGACGCCTCATCTCCGCGCTCCTGCCTCCCCTCTTGCAGCCATTGATAGATTGACTGATCTGAGTCTATGAGAAATCAATAGGACAGCTCTTTGAGTGCTCTACACATTGATTTTTCATGGACTGTAGTTACTGTAATAACAAGTAGCAAGGCTTTTCATTCCTTGGGAGAATGCGCCCTTTCATCAGCGCGGACAATAGGTCGAGACAAAGTCATGTCGGAGCACGAGGGCGCTATTAACATAAATGAGCGGAGGAGGAAGAGGGAGATATTGTTTTTTTTGTTTTATTGCATGATAGTCAAGTGTTGCTTCTCACTTCAGATCAGAATTGCTTTTAAATTTTTATGGCACGGCAATCAAGGCGACACGCCGCCTCCGGGCATAAACTGAAGGCCAACAGCGGCGCTCAGGTTGTACTCGAACAGCACAACACCTTAGCATACTAAACACTGGAACATGCTCAATATTTCACAAGGTTTTCCAGTCGCAATGAGGTTCTTTTTTTCAATCGCTCTCCAGCTATTTTTTTTCCCCTCCTCATTTGCATAGCACCATGCTTCATTGCCTACGCTCTTTGTCTGATGCGCTCACCGTGGTGGCACGTTTTGCCTCCATAGCTTCCTTCAGATCCACTGATGCTGCTCTGTTTCAGAATGCGTGTTTGCTCTACCCCTCTCCCGACGGCTTGGAAATTAACCCAGTTTGATCTCGATGCTTTGCTTTCCGCTGAAGCTGTTTTCATACATCATCAAGTCTTCTCCGGTTTTTCCTTGTGGCAAGTGGAAGAGGCCCCGCGTGGCCCCTGTTTTCAGCAAAGACTCTGTTTACCGACGCATCTGTGTTAGTATATCCCTCATCCTCTCTCTTTATCTTTTTTTGCTCCTCTATTTCTTGCTCAATGAATGGTAACAGCAGCGTTATATGTAGCTCCTCTCGCCCCTAGGCTTGACAGACCATTGCTCTGTAATATATATCAGCAGGTTAACAGTGCGATTACTGATATTACCAACAAAAGGAGAAACCAGCGCGCTGCTGTAGAGCGCTGCAAAAAAGCAATGGATCCAGCTCTCCCTTGACTCGACATGAATATTCGACGCTCCGGTGAAGCATAGTTAAAGTTGGGTGTTTACTAATTTGGTAAAAACACATTTCTCCGACCAGGACAGGGATTTGAGGGCGGGAGAATCAGCCCGGTGGGATAAATCTCAAATTAAAAAGGCAAAGAGTGATCTGAAATATTTAAAAGGTCTCTCTCTCTCTCTCTCTCACTCACACACACACACACACACACACATAGGTCTTTTTTTGTATCCCTTTCTCAAGGCCTGAGCTCTGAATCGTTGCTGTGTAGGTGTGTGTGTGCCTTTATGTAAATGACTTTGAACACCAGCAGCGTGTTTGTGAGCTCGATATGCTGGCTGGTTGTATCAGTGCCACTCTCAGCAAGGTTTGGCTGAGTGATGATGTAGCTTTTACTCTGCGTGCGTGCGTGCGTGCGTGCGTGCGTGCGTGCGTGCGTGCGTGTGTGTGTGTGTGTGTGGTTTTTGATAAGACCCCTCTCCCTGCTCTGTCCCGTATCTGTTCTCTGAAAAATCACACCAGAGAGATAAAGTACATCAGGAATGCTACTTTTTCTACATTTTTTTTTATGTCTCCAACAAATGCATGAGATTCAGGCCATTTAATGTTCTGGTCTAATCTAACTCATTGCATCGAGGCATAAGAGATACGGTGTAGATCCACCATGTTTTATTCAGACATAGAATCACAGAGGGAGATACAATCATTGATTAGAATTACAAGGCGGCAGTCATTTGCTGTGACAGAACTGTTTGAATTTAGTTTTATGGTAATGTTAGCCAAAGGTCAGGCATCAGTAGGAGCTCTCTTGGTGTCTCGCGTGCTTTTTGTAGCCATTTCCGACTTAGTTTTCCACATTCTTCCCTCATCTATTCTCCTGCGATGTGTTTCTTTCTCCTGCCTCACTTTCATCTCCCTCCTTTCTTTCATATTCCATCTGTGTGTCGCACCCTCCCAGAATAGGAATAGCTCTGGACGGACACGCCGTGATTTAGACTCTCTTTACCTTGCTCAAGGTCTTTGTGCTTTTCCAACAGCTGCTTTAATAACTCTTCTTTATATTTATTAAAGAGGATTTATTCAATGGCCTTAATCGGTTTTCACACCTTTCATGCTGCCTCCGCCTTGTTGCTCCGCCGCTACTGGAGGGACGGTCTTCATGGGCATTTTGTTCAGTCTTTGCTATTCAGCCACATAATTAGCCAGAACAGTTTTGTGGCTCAGCTTTTTCCCCAAGACGTCAATTCCCCTGAGCCGGCGAATGCAGACGAGGCGGGCAACATGCAGAATCGGAGCTAAGATGCAAACAAATAATTACCCTTCATTTGAAAACACTCAATTAGCCGCTATTTCAGAGTAAAATAATGACTTTCTCCCACTAAGCGGAACCCCAGAGTTTCAGCTGTAATTAGTCTAAAAGATGGAGGCCCAGTGGCTCAGTGGAGACGATAACAACACGACTGTTTTATTAACCCAACAGCGTACCAACGCACAACAAGATTTTCTGTGTATATAAGCTGCAAGCACCCATTCCTGTAGGGTTTTGCGCTGATGCGTGTTGTGTGGATACGCAACATGAATCAAAGGAAAGGCAACATATAAAAGGGGAAAGCCTTGGTGGGTAATCAATGTGCCGCTGACATTTCTATATCAGATGTGCAACAGAAGCTGCTTCACCCTTGAAAACCCTGACTTCCTGCTGTATAGAAAGAGCGTTGTGTGCTCACACATTTATGTGCCCACTGTAGCATCTTCCATCAAGGTTAGTGGAGCCGTATATCAAAGGCTGTGTATTAAGGTGCTCACTGTTTAGAGTGAATTACTATTATTGCTGTGTCTCTAACCAACCATTGATGCTATAGTGTTTTTCCCTGAAAGATGGCTCTGATTGACGCCAGTTCCAATAAGGAGGATTTGCCTCTGTGCACTTTTCCCAAGCTTAAGGGAATACACTTAATGTGGACGTCTGTCACAGTCAATATCAGCATAGTGGACCTTTAAGCTCCCATGCTGAATACTGAATATTTGTATTCAGCACCCATACTGAATGCATACAAACACACACACTATTATCATTGCATTAGTCGGCTGGATACTCTCTCTGCCGCCTCTACACTACCGCATCTCCGAATATTGGAATTCTTTTAAGTCTCCCTGCAGAATTTCAGTGTGCCGATAAGAAAAATTAGATTTTATTATCCAGCGAGCGCCTATCACTTGAGACAACCGCGGCGTGCCTGGCACCAAGCAAATTTCAGGCACATTTCTCAGCAAGCACGGTGCATAATTTTACCCTCGCTAGTTTTGATGAGAGCGAAAATTTCAAATCAGTTTGTGACATTGGATAGTTGCCGAAAACACTGGTATGCACACACGCTGCAATGTGAAATAACATTAGGTTACAGCCCGGTGAAAGCTCGCTACATTTCTGTTTTTCGGCGCCACTGATCTGAAGCCAATCCCCTGTGGCCAATATTGACTTAACAACTGTGGCGGGAGGTGGCTGGAGACCAAGGCAGCCACCATAGAGAGAGCCCAGAACAAGACACACAGCAGAATGTGGGATGTAGGAGACGCACCATGACATTACCTTCAGTCACCTTGAAGTCTAACAACCACTCTGACTGATAACGTCAGCAGATGGCTTGAATTCCCCGGTGGAGTGTAGGAAAATGTAGCGTGACCTCTGCTTTGGATCACGCTGTGGTAAACCGTGTCTTTTGGCTTTCCAACAGCGAGTGGTAGGTAGAGGAAATAGGCAAGGTAAAGGATTATTAAAGGAATAAAAAATCAAAAGTGGAACACTGAGTGGGCTGAAGACACGGTGGAAAAAAAACAGAGTGCAACTGGTTGATTTCTCTTTGATGCTTCACAGCTCTCGGACAGACTGAAAGCTTTTGATAAGCGATCTTAATGTCAGTTGCATTCAACGTCAGCCAACGTGTAGACTCCCACTATATGTCTGTTTCTTATAAGTTCAAAGATGTTCAAATTACAAGCTTGAAATAGATGACATTTACATCAGATGAACCGAATTCAGACAAATCTCAGTTAAAAAATAATGTCATTTTAAAAACAGTCACAGAATTCAAGTTCTTGTCGCGACCGTACACGGGATGCCAACAAAGAGTGGAGGGTTCAGTCTCAGTGTTCACGCTTGCAGACTCACAGGAAGAGAGGGATGTCCTATAGCAGTGGGCAACTTCCGGGTCTGACAAGTGAAGCCAATACAGAAGTGCCTTAAACTTGCATTCTTTCTAGTAGCCAGCAGGGGGCGACTCCTCTGGTTGCAAAAAGAAGTCTGATTGTATAGAAGTCTATGAGAAAATGACCCTACTTCTCACTTGATTTATTACCTCAGTAAACATTGTAAACATGAGTTTATGGTCTCAATCGCTAGTTTCAAGTCTTCTTCAATACAGCAGGATGTTCACTAGGATATGATGGTCCCATTTAGACCATAAAGCAGGGTATGCTTTAGGGCGTGGCTACCTTGTGATTGACAGGTCGCTACTACGGCGTTGTCCGGTCTGGGAGTTGTCCCGTTTTCATCTTACAACTTTAACCCTTTCACAGTGTGGTTTCACTTCATGAAAGTTAATTATAACATTTTTGGTTGCCTAAAAACATATTCAGCGTTCGATTGTACTTAGCTCCACCCTCAAACCAAGGTGGCGACGGCCAAAATGCCGAACTCGAGGCTTCAAAATGGCAAACCAATGGGTGACGTCATGTACAGTTTATGTGTGGAAGCTATAGTTGCATTAGGGCTTTCGTCTTTTTGTGTTTTATATTCACAAGTCTGCATTTCAGACATGACATGTTTCACTGATGATCAGCTATGAAGTTATTGTAAATATGTAATAATATAATATATGTAATATAATAATTAACGAGTGTGTCATATTTATTGTACATATTTTTGAAGTTTCAGACAGAGATCAGTACAGTGGTTCTATTATAGAAACATAAGCGTTGTTAGTTTTAATGAAGTTAAAGAAAAGTATGTACAGTATGTCTTTTGTGTCATCAGGGCTTATTTGAGTCAGTGAGAAATATTTCACCAAATTGTCAAATACCTCACGCTGCTGATATCTAGTTTTACATGTTGCAAGTTCTGAAAACTGATAACTACGAGAAAAGTAGTTATTCTCAGTAAACTTCTAAATGTGAGGTTCGGTTAGGGACGGCTTTGGTGCTGAGGTCTTTCAAAGAAGAAGAAAAAAAGGGATTCATTATGCTCCCTCTATTATATCTTAAAACACATTACAAGTGGTACTTTCACTGGAGTTTACAAGGAAGTTTTACTGTAGTCTGTCCTTTCAGTATCTGCTGCTTTCACTATCTGAGAACATAAACTTTACTGAAATATACTTTTGGATAAAGCGAAGAGTGGAATAATGAATACACGGATTCCAAAACCATTCAGCGACCCTCTTATTCAAAATCATGCCCCAATTATCTGAAAATAAATCCATCTTATTCTCCAAAAGATTCTGTTAAGATCTGTTATCAGCTTTTGTTTGCTTGTCCTTGATTCACATATGATAAGTGATTAAACACGTATAGTAGAGTTTAAGATTCTTGCTGTCTTACTTTTTCCTTTTATACCTGCTCTACGTACGTACATGCCCCTGGAAATAAGAACACAGCGGTTCTTCAAGTCCACGAGGTGCAGATTTGGATTTGGCCTGAGGGAAACTTCTGGGAAAGTCTTAAAAACACTAACTTGCCACAACTCCAGTCTGCTCTCTCACAGAGCTGGCACACAGGTTCATTTTCATAAATGAATCATTCTTCTGTATAGATACGCATTTTTACTGTATACTATACGTAACTACATACTAAACCCTATGCACGTAGAATAATCTTATATTAATTCATTCAGATTTACAGTTATTTGGACTATTATTGTGAAAGTATTATCTAGTGCTGACCAGTGGGCAACCTCCGGGTCTTAAAAGTGAAGCCAATGCAGAAGTGCCTTAAACATGCATTCTTTCTAATAGCCAGCAGGGGGCGACTCCTCTGGTTGCAAAAACAAGTCTGATTGTATAGAAGTCTATGAGAAAATGACCCTACTTCTCACAGAGATATAGCAATATCATTTACATGGGCCCACACATGCGTCCGCCTTCACATGTAAGGTCGCTTCCAGGCACATGTATATGTGCATGCGTGCTAACCCATGTGTACCTATGTAGCTATATTTTTCCTTCTGTCAGAATCCATCTCTTTTCAAAAACACCCTCCATATTCCTTATTTTGTGAATTCCCTTTTCCATAACTTTTACTTCTTGAATCAAACTTTCCAAATTTTATCAAATCTGGGGGTTTAGTTTTTTTTTCCACCCCTTTGTTATTTGCTCCAGTGCTGTGATTCTGAGTATTCTAAATAAGTAACGTACATCTTTACCAAGATAAATTGGAGGTTTCCCGAGTATAGTATGCTCTGCTTTTTAAATACAGAGGTTTTTTGAAAATGTCTTCTATAAACTTAAAAACTTCTGACCAAAACCAATTCAATAAACTGCATGTGTGGAGAATGTGTAAATGATTTGCATTACTTTCATCACAGTCTCTCCAGCACTGAGAGCTTGGTCTTCTTTTATATTTGGAAGTTATTTCAGGTGTCAAGAAATATCTCATATTTATTTTCCAAGCGAATTCTCTCCAGAACAACGAACTGGTTGTTTTATGTATTTCACTAGACATCTGTTTCCATTCTTCATCCGTTATTTATGTTCCTAACTCTTCTTCCCATGTTATCTTTATATTCATTGTTTCTTCTTTCCCTTGTAAGATTTTATACACATTACCCATAGTATATTTGAGTTTGCCATTATAATTGCTTATATTTCAACAGGAGGTGAAAATTTCGTATGTCTTTTATTTGTTTACTTTTTACTAGACTTCTTATTTGTAGATATATGTAAAATTGATGGTTGGTATGTTGTAATGTTTGGAGGTAGTTTCATTAGCAGTAAACATTTGCCAAAATCGAACTAATCCCTTTTTTGTCCATGTGTTAAAGACCGTGTCTGTTGCATTTGGTTTAAATTCTGGATCCCCAGCTATTTCCTTCAAATAAAACATTTCATTTTCTGTTATATTCATTACCTGAACAATCCTCCTCCATGTTTTTACTGTGTTTGAAATGCAATAGTTATTTATTCCACAATTTTTTCCTTTACTTCTACCAAATATTACTGCATCTAATGATTGAACTGAGCTCATTTCTATAACTTTCCATTTTGTTACCTCTGCCAAGGCCGAAGGCCTAGGAAGGAGGTTATGTTTTCACCGGCATTGTTTTTTTGGTTTGTTTGTTTGTTTGTTTGTTTGTTTGTTTGTTTGTTTGTTTGTTTGTTTGTTTGTTTGTTTGTTTGTCTGTTTGTTTGTTTGTCTGTTAGCAGGATTACTCCAAAGGTCCGTGATGGATTTGAGTGATGGATTTGAATGAAATTTTTTGGAGGGGTGGGGTGTGGCACAATGAACAATCCATTAGATTTTGGTGGCGATCCGGATCATGATCCAGATACAGGAATATTTTTAAGAATTCCGATCAGCCTGAGCATTAAAACCACAGGGTATAACACATGCGCAGTGTAGCTGGTGACGCATTGATGACGCGTGACCCCGCCTCCTTCTGAGAGGAGAGAGATGTGTGTGCGGAAGCTGCTGGCCGTCCACGGTGAGAAAGAACAAAGCTGTAGCTGACGGGATGAGAGACAACGTAGTGTAATATTATACAGACATAACAAGGCTGCTAAATGAGAGAGGCATCCGCCGATACGTTACACGGAAACACACCGTGTTAATAATAAGCCGCCCACCTCAGGTAACCACCAGCTGTGAGCTGTGATCTTTTTTTAAAGTCACGCGTTGGCGGAGGTCTGCCCTCTCCGAGTGCAATTCTATTTTTTTCTGTTTCACTCATCCACGTCATTAAGTGCTTTATCTGAGCAGCATAGAAATACATATTCAGATCTGGCAATGACAACCCACCATTGGATTTGAATTGCTTTAAGTTTTTCAATTTTACTCTTGATTTTTTGTCTTCCCATATACATTTTCTAAGGGTGTTGTCCCATTCCTTAATTATGTTGGTTCTATATAAGTAGGTAAGTTTTGGAACAGAAACAAAAATTTGGGAGGTGTGGTCATTTTAATTGATGTAATCCTTTCAAAGATGGATAAATTTAATATTTTCCATCTATTTAGCTCTTCTCTAACTTGATCTATTAATCTTGAGTAATTTATTGAGAACAGGTCATCCAAATTTTGGGGAATTATTATCCCTAGATATTTTAATTTACTGCATTCCCACTTAAAATTATATTTTCTCTTAAGCTCTTTATTAATTGGCTCTCCGATTTACATTGCTTCTGTTTTGTTAATATTTAATTTGTATCCGGAGAATAAGCTATATTTTCCAATTTCTTCCATTAATAATGATAGAGATTTATTGATGTTTGTCAGGTAAACTATCACATCATCAGCATAAAGTGCTAATTTATGTTCATTTTCTCCAATATTTATTCCAGTTATTGATTTATTTATTCTTATACTTTCAGCTAAAGGTTCCATACATAATGCAAATATTTGTGGTGATAGAGGATCACCTTGTCTTTTACCTCTCTTAAGATCGAGTACTTCAGATAATGTGCCATTGACCCTAACTCTTGCATTTGGTTGATTGTACATTATTTGTAAAATTTTTATAAACTTGTGATCAAATCCAAAAGCTTCACATTTATAAACTATAAATTTCAATGACAGTCGATCGAAAGCTTTTTCAGCATCTAGGGTTAATATTAATAGTTGATCTCTGGACCTTGCCAAGTGATCTAGTAGATTCAAGGTACGTCAGACATTATCTGAAAGTAATCTATCCTGAATAAAAACCTGTCTGATCTGAATTTAATAGAAGAGGAGTTATTTTGGATAACCTTTTGGCTACGATTGATGTAAACAATTTCTGGTCCACATTTAATAGAGAGATAGGTCTGTATGAACTACACTCAGCAAGGTCCTTCCCTTCTTTTGGTATTACAGTGATAATAGAGGATTTCCATGTGGGAGGCCATACTCCTTTTTCCAAAATCCAGTTGAATAACTTACATAAAATTGGCGTGAGATCTTTTTTAAATGTTATATAAAATTCATTTGTATATCCATCACTTCCCGGGTTTTTATCCCTCTTACTTTTCTGAATTGCTGATAGAATGTCTTGAGATGTTATTGGTTGAGTCAATTGTGAGTTTTGATCCTCATTCAACTGGGGTAAGTTCAATGAGCTCAGATATAGTTTACTTTCATTATTATTACTTTCTATTTCCTTATATAAATTTTGATAATATTTTAAAAAACTGCTATTTTTGATTTTTGCATGTGGTAACTGGAGTTTTCCCCTTTTATTCTAGAAATCATGGCTCGTTCCTTTTGCTTTTTTAACCTAAACGTCAGAAGCTTTAAAGCTTTTGGGCTATTATCAGAATATTTTTGTCTTGTAAAGGCGAGGGCTTTTTCTATTTCATCTGTTGACGATATATTTAATTTATTTTGCATTTTCTTCAGTTCAGCTTTAATATTTTCATCAATCTCATGCATCCTTTGTAGCCTCCCTACTTCCATTTTGATTGCATTTATTTCCTTTTGTGCTTTTTTCTTTTTCTAGGTTGCAAATGATATTATCTCTCCACGCATCATTGCCTTTGCTGCTTCCCATAGTACAACCGGTGTCACTTCTCCATTGTCATTGTTCTAAAGGTAGCTTTTTATAACCTGTTGAACTTTATCCCTGAATCCCTTATCTTCAAGCAGGGAGCATGAATTCATTTAGTAAATTATGGTCCCATTTAGAGTCAAATAGACCATAAAGCAGGGTATGCTTTAGGGCTTCGCTACCTTGTGATTGACAGGTCGCTACCACGGCGTTGTTCGGTCTGGGAGTTGATTGTGTTTTCGTCTTTAACCCTTTCACAGTGTGTTTTCCGTTCATGGAAGTTAATTGTAACATTTTGGTCGCCTAAAAATGTATTATTCAGCGTTTGGTTGTACTTCACTTCTGGTTGCAAAAAACAAGATGGTGACGGCCAAAATGCCAAACTCGAGGCTTCAAAACGGCAGTTCACAAACCAGTGGGTGACGTCACGGTGACTACGTCCACTTCTTATACACATTCTATGGTTCTGACTATGCACGACTACCTGACTTCATCCAAATAAATGTCCCTTCCCTTTAGAGCTGAAACAATTAGTCGATTCATTCATATCATTGCAAACTGAATAACTGAGTTGGGTTATTGGTCAGACAAATTCTAAATGACTAACCAATTAATCGACAAAACAATTGGTAAATTAATATTGGAAATAATCGTTAATTGCAGCCCTACTTCCTTGTTCTAGATGAGTAGTGTTAACTTTAGATTATCTTTAGTCATATAGATGCACACTTCTGTTAAAGATTTACCTCAAGGCTAGAGGAAGGTATAGACGGAGATGGGTGCGAAACAACTAAAGTAAGAAACACAAGAGGTATGAGTGTAAAGGGCAGTGTTCCTCTAAGGCAGACTCAAAGCATAGTGGCAGGGTGACTAATGACTCAGTGCTCTCAATTATTATCGCTGGCACGCACGCACACACACACACACACTAGCGCCGTATGATTCATTCTTGTTCAGACTGTAGAGAGGCATGACTCAGCCGCACTCATGGGCAGCCTTACCAACATTTCTATCTCCATCTCAATTTCCCCAGACCAATAGACTCTTGGTCTAAATGAGGACATCAGCACTCTAGGAAATAGGTTTGTCCCACAGAAAAGCCACCCCGGTGCAGCACAAATTAGCTTCCTGCCCTGCCGCAATCAATGTGAAAGTGGGTCTCATTAATTTCTTGGGTCACATCCCTCATCACACCTCAACCTTGCATCATTCAGAGGCTAATTCCTTTTGCAAGGCTTTGCCGTTATTTTCCAGACGGGGAGTCTGTAAGGTCAGTCGCTGATTTGCTGAATTTACTTAAGATGGCACGAAGTCAGCATCAACTGAGGATCTTTCACAACAGTGTCCCCAAGGACAGTATACTGTTATAGTGATATAAATACACCCTTCAGTATGGTGTTAGCTGTATTACTTAAAGAGGACCTTTTGTGCTTTTTCCCTTTCCTTAAGTGTGCTATATAGTTTTTTGTACATGTGCAAGGTCTGCAAAGTTACAAAGCCCAAAGTTCACGCCAAAGGGAGTTACTCTCCCCCACAGAAACACTGCTCCTGAACTGCCTGAAACGCCGTGATTGAAGTCCTGACTTTTCTTCTGTAACGTTGTGATGTCACCAAGTGACACATTTGCGTAATACCTGCCTAGCGGGTAGTTTGGAACGCCCTCAAACAAAGCTAGTTAGAGCGGGTCGAGTCCAAAGTGTTTGGTTTAGTTGACCAATCCAAACAGAGTGGGCCAGCTGACCAATCAGAGCAGACTGAGCTTTTCGGGGGGGGGGGGGGGGTTGAACATTAAAGCATGTAAGCATGTTTTAGTAGAAACCCAAAATACAAGTATGCACCTGAAATTGAGCATATATATAAACTATACTATATTGCCGATTTACATACTTATATATGCTTGATATCTGGGAGCTTTGTGATAATTATCAAGTAATGCTGGGCTTGAACACATAAGCTGTTTAACCCGTGTCTATGTAAGTTTGAATCAGTAAAGAAATCTTTTTTTACGTTGACATTTTCTTCCTGCTCTTGCCACATTTTTAATCATTTCAGGATTGTCCTTCTGCAGAGCTGTCTCCTCGCAAAAGCCGCCTTATTCATCTTTCCCCACACATAATTGCGTGCAACCTGCACTCCAAGGGGGCGAGAGCTCATTTTTGTACCACGCCGAGCAGTTTAAAACTGATGGTCACTCGGTTTATGTGGAAATTATCACAGCGAGTGATTCCAAATCAAGTCTTAATTACAAATATTTGACAAATGAAGTCAAATTGGCCGGCGCTAGGCTGGCAGCTTTATATCAGCGCTGCCAGACTCGGCCTGTGAGCTCCAGCCTCCAGTCTGGTCGGCCCGCCGACAGCCAGCCCAGCCTGCAGAATCAGCCTGCAGCCCCAGGAGAGCCTTCCATCCTGCTGCGTCTGCTCTTCTCCCTCCTCACACACATCCATCCTGCCTGGTCGGCCTGTCAAACCCTGCGTCTCCCTCCCCCCCTTCGCCTCCCTCCGTCATCCCCCTCTTCCTCCGCTCCACTGGGCTTGTGAAGGTGAGCCGGTCCCCAGTGGCACTACTGTACAGATTGCAATGCTTCCTCTTCAAATGGAGGCCTCTCTCTTGTGAATACCCGTGTAAAGAGCGGCTCCCCTCGTCTCCCTCTTCCTCCACCTTTTGTTTGGTTATTTTTTTGTCTTTTTACGGCGAACTTATCTCTGGAAGTCTTTATTATTTAGCCTCCGTGTTGTTCTCAGGTCAGCCGTCCTTGACGATGATGACTATAGAGGCGCAGGGCCGCTCCGTGTGTCACTTAAGAGCAAGGCTGACAAAAAGAAAGCACTCCCCGAGGATTTAGGCCAGTTTTGGTGACAGCTGTCACCCAACCGCTTGTCCTTAAAAGCTCTTTTATGAGCAGGCTGTGCAACGGGACAATGACAGCGGCACGAGGAATGCGTCAGTCGAGCTCTGAAGTGACACTATCTCTAATGGATGCGTCTAATCATTTTTGATAGATGGTGTCCATCTGCAGTAGTGTAATGGATGTCTTTCTGTTGGTGCACTTCTGTGTGTGTGTGTGTCTGACATTTTCTCCAATCTGCAAAGAGCTCACATCTCTTAACCGCACTTCCAGGTTCCGTTCCTCTAGGTCGTGTTGCTCAGTGTGGAATAGATTATCATTTTATCAAAGCTGAAACATGATTCTGAGCTCTGTTCAAACCCCCAAACTCAACGAATATCTCACACTGCACTGGCTAGTGAGATTTTAACACCTCATTTAAATGATATAAGACACATTTTGTTAGCATTCAACAACTCTCATGTGGCTTTTACAGCACTTCTGTGGCTAAGACTCACGCAGTACATTGTGGGTGTTGCTGATAAAATAATGCTCTCTACCTGCCAGTGCAGTAATAGATACTCTTTTAGCTTTGAATATGGAGAGAAAATACCCGACTCCGATGTCCAAACGGATGCGTCTCTTTTCAGCTCTTTCCGAAACAGTCTGCACATTCGCTTGTGTGTCCATGAATGCTCGGTGAGCACGGCGTGTTATCTAGCCGTCCAGTCGCTGCAGGTGAACTCATTGCTTTTTCTCTTTCTGTTTGTGCAGGTTTTTGGAGATTATTATCACTTCAGGCATCATGCCGTGGAGAGGAGGGCTTTGTCTGGCCACGGGGGGATGCACATCAGACTGCAAAAAGAACCTCAGGTAAGACTGTTGTCAGCTCTCACATTGCTCATTGTTGGCAACAAAAGGCCAAAAGACAGATTTGATTACACAGAGAGTGTGTATATATCACAAGAGAAAAGGATGCCAGCGTCAATGACAGCTTGTCAAACTCTGTATTCTTTTCAGTCCACGCCGGTCCTTCCATCTGTCCCCCTGACCCCATCTGAGGTACCACATAGCTGTGAATATGCAAAAATAAACCCAACACAACAGCTGGGGGTGTCTCTGTGTTTGGCCTTGCTTTTTCTCCAGTCTTAGCAAAATCATTATTTGCATCTAAATGTTAACTAGAGAGGAAAATTGGCACGCGTCAGTGTAAAGCAACATCCAAAAACAAGAACATTTTCCTTCCCTGAATGTCATCTTCATTTGGACATCTGGTCCTGAATTTGCACACCAATTTATACCTGGCATACTATAACTCTGCAAAATCTCAGCTGCTATATATACATACCAGATGTAGGTGAGTCAGCATGTAAATGCCAACATAGTGGAAGGAGGGTTTTTTTTCTTACTAAGGATTAAGAGATAAGCAGTCTGGCATTACCAGACCTGTATATCCAAACTATGTTTGCACTGTTCCTACCAAGGAGATAGGTCTGGCAGTATCTGCTGTTATTCTATTGTAGGTGAAAAATACTGTATTGATTTTGTTTCTTAAATCGACGAGAATTCAACTCTTGTCACATTTGGGAAAACTTGCTTTTTCAGACAAGTTTATTCCTCATAGACTTTGAAAATGACGGTGGGAGCCAGAGGAGAGAGTGGAGGAGGATTGTTGTAAATCAGCCTTCATGAATAACAAGAGCCTTGTCTTAGGTTGCTTTGCATAATGAAGTTCATGCACTGGCTTGGAACAAATATGGTGGTTCATTTCAGTTAACACACCGAATAGTCTTTATTACAACTAAACATACACAATCCAGCAGACTTTCGGATCGAAGCATATCCACCTGAGGCACCTCACACTACAGGAAAAAAAATCCTCGAGGAAACACTAGATACAATATCTTTCTTTTATGTACAAGGTAAAGTATTCCCTTGTACATAGAAATGGTAATTAGATGTGAAATTTATAGATTATTACGTCGCTGTCTTGTAAAGGCAGCAGGAGATATGCAAATAACAGGCCTATATGAAATATGTAACTTTACTCGCTATCAGAAGCTCACATTATTTGGGTCATGTTATCTAATCAACAGAAGAGATTTTGTAGGAAATGCAGAAAGTGCACTTTTCGGATGAACTTTATACACAGTTTGTGTGTTGGGGGCAATAGCTGTGGTTAATAGGGTACATTCTTAAGTCGAAGAATGTCATAACCTTTTGCAAGCTGTGCTCATGGGCTTTGCTGCTTTTATTCACACCGGAGCTGTAGAGGGAGGAAATGTAGTCTGGACCTGAGTGGGGAAAAATGCCACACAGGTCCCAGTAACCAAAATAGTGATAACTCCACAAACCTCACTGTCAATGGTTTTATTTGTTTTCTAGAAAATAATGTGGAAAATTGTTCTGTTGACAGTGAGAACTGTGGAAGAGACATGTTGTTGTTTTACTAGTGGAATGTTGTTATGCTTCGAGTGCCGTTAACAAAATGCTCTTCACCTCCGTTGTGTCTGAATCCTCAGTGGCAGAAATCTCAAAACCTAGAAAAACATTTTTTTGCATGGCAAGATACAGTACCCCCTTAGGGTCGTCCGACTCACCAGATGTAGACTGTAGGTATAAGCCTGCCATTGGCCGTGTATGTCATGCGCCATTCTCCTCCCGTTCCGATATCTGCGTCATTTATTTTGCAAGGGCACCGTCGCTGCATCCTGAGCTTAGCGCCGCCCAAGACGATTGTGATTGGTTTAAAGAAATACAAACAAGCCAGAGCGAATTGTTTACCCTATAGCAGAATGATAATGTGTGAAGCCAGATCATTCTTTAGCGCTGACACATCGCTGTGGAGATAGGTCTGGCTATGAACCAGATTTGACTGTTAGCTCATTAATTGTGCGTTATCAATCATTATAAGCCTAATAGATGTGGTTCAGTAGGGGCCTACTACACCTCCTATGTTGTAAAAGTGAAAGTGAAACTTAAAAGCAACACGCTCTAACACGTTGTAAAACTGAATGAAACAGTGAAGTTTAGGGAAAAGATCATGTTTTGGCTTAAAATTGAAAAGTGAAACTTTCTACGCTACACATCGTTGGTTTCACACAGGATGCGAAACCCGACCTCCTGGGTGAAAGTACCGTCCCATCCTATCCCATCCATCGCCGCGACCTCCACCCCATATGGAGTTTCATACTCTTTATACTACAGCTAGAGGTCGCTGTCGTCTTCTTTTATTTCTTCTTTCGGTGATCGCCCATGTGAATCGATGATAGAACCTCCTAGTGGGTGTAGCAGGGCCCTACTGATCCACATCTATGAGGCTTATAACCACTGATAACGCACATTTAAAGACCTGATAACAGTCTAACAGGCCAGGCTATGTGAGACTACGCCGGGGAAAATATGTTTCTTTGTGATTTTGATGAACTGACCCTTTAAATCTGCCAATCAATAATGTTGACAGGGTGTTCATGCGACAGTTTGTTAAAATCCTCATTAAAAATCATGCCTTCACCCAATAAATCTTACCCATTGATGTCAAAGAAAAGTTGAACTGTCAACCCAAGCATCAGCAGCCAATAACTACAGGTATGTATGTGTGCGCACTAGTGCGGTAGACAACCTCTCTTTCAGTGCTGCTCCCACCTGACACGCTGCTGTCATGTTTACATTGGAAACACCGGAGGCAGTGGTGGAAATTGCTTCTATTTAAAAGCATCCTAAGAGCTACCTGACTGGTGCTAAAAAGGGGGCAGTTACGAAACAAGAACAGACTCGGGCCATCTGTAGCAAGGTAGGCCTGCCAAGTAGATCCCAAGGACTGTTCAGTAGCTTTTCCCGAGCTCAAGCTCAAGCTGGCTGAGGAGAGGACTGATGTGGTCTGACAAGCGCTGAAGGCCCCAAGACATCATTAGCGAGATATGGTGACATTCAGCGAGGCCAGTGGTGTCAGGGGTCAGGCTAAGTGGACGTTAACAAGGCTCTGAGAGCATATGGGTTCAGAGGCGTCTGCCTGGAGCTGGTAGAGTCCTGTGGCACTCAAAAGGTTGTAAGGTTTGCTTTGAGATCTCCAAAAATAAGCAGCAAATGAGATTTAGTATGGGCAGCGACAAAGGCAAAGATTTTGTCGAGGATTTAATGATGTACTGGATTTTAGAGTTTGGTGAGGATAAAATGCAGAACGAACCGCAGGACTAATAAGAAACGGTCAACGGAAAGTTGATGTTGCCTGTAATAAGTGGCTTACAAGGAGCAGAATTAATTTGGAAGATGGAAAGTGAGGTGTCTGGGCCATCTGGCAAAACCAAGCGAGAGAGAAAGCATCTTGAATTTGAAACCCGGAGCCCTAACAGCAGAGCCAGGCAGATAAAGACATTTTTGACAGAAGAGATTCCATCTCTCAGGTTCATCTCTGTCAGCGGTTTAAGTTAACACTGCGCTTGAACCCGCAGCTATTCAGGGCGCCGGGAGGAGCAACAGTTTGTCCCTAGGTTACTTTACACCACCCACACAACCAGAAAACAGACCAAAACCTCAGGCAAAGCATGACCGCTGCCAAAAAAACACCACAGCGAGTGAGTGGGTTACATGTGTTCATTTATGAGCATTTGTGTATTTATATTTGTGTGTGTGTGTGTGTGTGTGTGTGTGTATGTGTGTGTATGTGACCATCTGATCCCTGGAAAAGGGGAAATAAAAGGTTCTGCTTCACCTGGCTCAAAGCGAACACATTTAAAAGGCAGTGGAAACATAATGGCTGGATTTAGATTAGTCAGTGCTCAGCTTTGAGCTTGTTACAGTGTTTCCTCTCTGTAATCCGGCCGCCGTCTCTCACATTACCGCCATTGTCTCCTTCCCTCTGCTCCGCGGTGCTAACATGCCGCTTATCGCCGCCCCCTTTGAATAATCACACAGTGGCAAGATGACATTGGCAGCTGCATAAGCTTTTAACATTATGCTTGGAAGGGTTGTTTGTCATCTCCTCTCCGCGCCCCACACCTTCTCCACGAGGGAAAGAATCGATTTGTTTTGGGGTGGCTGCTGTTGGTTTTGTACAAACCGCAGCGTAAGGCGGCTTACTGCGTGCTGTGTCTCTCTCTCGGTCTGTCTATCTGTTAGAGTGCACTACATGTGCACTTTGCTGTGCTGAGGCCTTACCGTTAAAGGATAAGGTGATATTCTATATTCGTGTTATTGTCAACACATCCCATGAAAAGAGCAAAACCAACAATGCATTAGTTCATCTCTAAATACCCAGCTTGTCTGTGGCAACCAAGCCCACCGGTTCCTTCTACACGTAAATGTTTCAGCATGAGTCACATGACGAAACGATGCATTTGTTGTGGACTATTTTCAGCAGAGGATTTGGTGTTCTAGCGATTTTTTAAGCCAGTGGCCTTCGTCACACGTTGCACATGTCTGCCGTTTGTGAGCAGTCCGACTGAAGACTGAAAGAGTGATTCATCCCTCTCAGATTGTTTTTTTTTTTCATGTCATACTAGCTTGTTGAGATAAAATAAATAACACTCCAAACTTACGCAAAATGTTGTCGAGGAGTGGGTTCTATGGGTACCCACGAGTCTCCCCTTTACAGACATGCCCACTTTATGATAATCTCATGCAGTTTGGGGCAAGTCATAGTCAAGTCAGCACACTGACACACTGACAGCTGTTGTTGCCTGTTGGGCTGCAGTTTGCCATGTTATGACTTGAGCATTTTTTTATGCTAAATGCAGTACCTGTGAGTGTTTCTGGACAATATTTGTCATTGTTTTGTGTTGGTAATTGATATCTGGTAATAAATAGATACATATATTTGCATAAAGCAAGCATATTTGACCACTCCCATGTTGATAAGAGTATTAAATACTTAACAAATCTCCCTTTAATTTGCGATTAATCACGATTAAATGTTTTAATCGGTTGACAGCCCTAGTTTTTAATAGTCTTTGGACAACAATGGGTGATACATAGCACAGAGGAATAAGCAGGCTTTACATACACCGTTTGTAGGATTAATTCGTTATTGGTTTTGGTCTTTCATGGGAATTGTTGATGATAACAAAAAAATATGACCAGACTTATCCTTTAATGTATCATCTTTCTCTGTGGAAACACAGTTTCATAGATCAAAGCAGATGCTGTCTCTCCGTCAGTCTCTCTGCATTGCAAACAATACCAGCATGACTTCTCCTTTGTCATCAGACAGGAAAGCCCTCAGGACTCTGTGCGAGAGATGGAACAAATAGTTTATTGCTCAAGCAGATCGCAGACCTAGGCCACGTTGAGACCGTCGTCTTGCCTCGCGATTGCTTTCTTGTGCGGTTGTGTTTGACTACTCTTTGTCCTTGTCCCAGACCTCAGGGTGCTGCTTATACCGTATCTCTAATTAGTTCTCCATCTCCAGGCTTGGTCTCCAGGAAGATATCGTCATTAAGAGTGGGGTTTTTGTACATATACACAAAATATTCCCCAATTTGCCATAATCCAAAAGATGAGATTACATTACGTCTATTACACTGAATGTCAGCTTTCCTAAGGTGGCGTTATATAAGTGAGCTGCGAGGCGAACGTTTAATCATTTGCTTTAATAGGCTATGTAAATGAACCACTATATATCCCACAGTAGATGGCCGTATCCTGCTCATCATCTGATCCATCTATCGGTTGTAATTTTGCTCTGATATTAATGTGGTGTGCAGCGGCCAGCGGTGCAACGAGGTCAGTCGTGTGCAGTTGTAAATGTAATGAAATGAGATAAATGTTAATTAGTCTAGGGTCACTTGAATAAGGTTAATGGCTCCATTCTCTGAGGCAAAGTTTTCAACTAGGTTAGGAGCTACACCGCCCTCGGCAGCTGCACTGAATATGTTCTCATTCGCACCACGTATACTGTGTACTGTAAGAGCGCGTGATCGTGAAATCAAGCACTCACTTCTAGAAACAATTTTGCCAGCAAAAAGAGAAAAAGATGGAAAAGAACTTTAAAACTTGAGTAACAAGTTGGACTCTCAGAATCTGACGAGCATTGTGCCGGAAATTGTTTAGTTTAGACACGCGTTGCTTGAGTGCTCTTGACACCAAAGTAGAATCAGTTTAAGCTTCGTCACCTTCAGCAAAAATTCAGCAAAGGATGCATTCAAAAGTGGAATTTGTTTAAGCTTCGTCACCTTCAGCAAAAATCAGCTAAGGATGCATTCAAAAGTGGAATTAGTTTAAGTTTCGTCACCTTCAGCAAAAATTCAGCTAAGGATGCATTCAAAAGTGGAATTAGTTTAAGTTTCGTCACCTTGAGCAAAAATTCAGCAAAGGATGCATTCATCACTGGCAATAATAATGCACAAGTGCCTCAGAAGATAAGTGTCTCTTAGCTTCACCCCATCAATGCAAATTACCGCTGCTACAGTAGTAGCAGTCCACGTTAGCTTTCAAATATCATGTGAATGTATTGCTCCTTAATTAACAACTTATAGCTGACTGCCTTATATTTAATTAGAGCAAAGTGGAATGTGTGTTAGAGCAATATCAGGTCCTTCATACTAGATGGATCACACGTCACACACGTCTGTAACGAATTTATTCATGTAAGAATCATTTTACTATAGCAAGACATGAAGGTATTGTTGACATGCCATCAAGGACATAAAGGGTCGTGTCTCTAGAAGGTAACCCGCAAATTGCAAAAACTCTCGCGAGACTCGCAGCCAGTGGGCTACCTTCCGGGTCTGAAAAGTGAAGCCAATGCGGAAGTGCCCATTCTTTCTAAAAGCCAGCAGGGGGCGACTCCTTTGGGTGCAAAAAGAAGTCTGATTGTATAGAAGTCTCTGAGAAAATGACCCTACTTCTCACTTGATTTATTGCCTCAATAAACATTGTAAACATGAGTTTATGGTCTCAATCGCTAGTTTCAAGTCTTTTTCAATACAGCATGATGTTTATTTAGTAAATTATTGTCCCATTTAGAGTCAAATAGACCATAAAGCAGGGTGTGCTTTAGGGCGTGGCTACCTTGTGATTGACAGGTCGCTACCACGGCGTTGTCCGGTCTTGGAGTTGTCCGTGTTTTCGTCTTACAACTTTAACCCTTTCACAGTGTGTTTTCAGTTAAAGCTAATTATAATCTTTTTAGTCGCCTGAAAATGTCTTATTCAGTGTTCGGTTGTACTTAGCTCCACCCCCTCGTGTCACTTCTGATTGCCAAATACCAAGATGGCGAAAGCCAAATACCAAGATGGCGACAGCCGAATAGCAAGATGGCGACGGCCAACAACCAACATGGCGACGGCCAAAATGCCAAACTGGAGGCTTCAAAACGGCAGTCCACAAACCAATGGGTGACGTCACGGTGACTACGTCCACTTCTCATATACTGTCAATGCTCGCTGCTCTATCCTAACCTTAACCATTCAAGGTCAATGCCTAACCTTAACCATCGTGCAAGAGTTTCACAGTTTGCGTGTTACCTTCTAGCCACGACGACATAAAGTCGAATACTGCTCCAGCTGTGAGAATGTATGGACATTCACTGGTTGTGTCTTCCGTGTTTAAACTGAGCCGTGGAAGTTTGATATGCTTTCAAACCTCACAACAAATCAGATGCCGTGCTTTTTAATAAGCAACAGACAGGTGGGGGATTTTTTTGGAAGTGGGAATATTTTATTTTTGACCACCGTTTTCAGGAGGCGTTCCTTATTAAGGTTACAAAGTTCCAGCCTTTATCTGATTGTGTCTCACAGCTTGGATATGAAATGCTCAGTTAACAAAACACACAGTGAAATGAGCCAAACAGTGGCAGTCTGCACAAATCTGAACAAATATCAAATTCTATGGGTGTCTTTAATCATTCCTACCACTGCTCACAGAGAAAAATAGCTGTCAAAATATATAAGTACAAACAAGACAGAAGAACAGCAGAGTGGACCAGTCATTTTAACTGGCAAGTGGACAGACATTAAATAATTTGCTATTGTGTGGCTTTTTGCAAGAACAGATTTTTATTTTTTTGCAACTTCAGAAACCAAAACTATGAAATGACATTTACTATTTGTGGTATTAGCATTTTGCTGTCACCCACCCGTACCAATCCAGTGCACATCCCAGCAGCCTCCAGGACTTCAAAGGACCCTTCTCTGGCACATTGACTGTACAGCAGTCACTTTCCCTCAGCATCTCAGGAATGAAACAAATTAGATTTGCTTCACATCTCTACCTCTCTTTCTAGTTATTGCTTTTGGAACACAGCTGGGGCCGCGTTTTTTCCACAGCTAATTTAGAGCATTAGAACATTAGTAATGACACAATGGCATGCGAAGATAACTGTGTAAACTATGAATTTCTTTCTCTCTCCGTGTGTGTGTGTGTGTGTGTGTGTGTGTGTGTGTGTGTGTGTGTACCAGGTCCTGTGGGCGGAGCAGCAAGTGGTGAAAAAAAGGAAGAAGAGAGATATCTATGAAGACCCAACAGACCCAGATTTCCCGAAGCAGTGGTACCTGGTGTGTGACGGTCTCTTATCTTTACAGCCTAGACTTTATTAATCATTATAGCAAAAATGAGGTTGAAAATGGCGAACATTCAGTATATTAGGGGCGGGGGGGGGGAATCGATACATCACTGTATCGTGATATTTTGCTTGGCAATATTGTTTCGATACACGGATGCCAAGCATCGATCTTTTATTATATAAACTATTATTACACGGCTTTGTTGAATACTCGATTCTGATTGGTCAATCACGGCGTTCTACGGTCTTTTATTTCTTTATAGCAGACTGTTGCTATGTATAACAGACCGTTGCTATGGGCGCAGTTCTGATGTTGGACTCTGTCGGACCGTTTTTGTGTCAAATTATTGATTTCTTAAGTAAGTAGCTGTGTAATAATGTACAGCTAGTGGGTCATTGTTGTGAAATAAACCCCTTCAGGGTGATGAGAGACCCCTCTGCATCACTCTGTCTGGGTTTATTTCACAACAATGACCGGCTTGCTGTACATTATACCTTGCTTAACCTCTTAACAATCCGCCGAAATCCGAAACTAGAAAACCTAAGGAATCCACCGGTACCAACCATGTCATACTAGCTTGTCGGGAAGAACGCTTAATAACACTAAGTTATGCTAAATTTAGGCGAGGAAAAACTGGCATGGCCATCTTCAAAGGGGTCCCTTGACCTCTGACCTCAAGATATGTGAATGAAAACTCTGACATGAACAGAGTGAAAACTGTATCTTATTAGATAAAACACTTGTTGACAAACTACATAATTTTCAGTTGAAATAAGGTATTAAATCACAATATATTGCAATATATCTTATCACAATACCAATAAATATACCACAATATCGCAAAATGTTTTAAATCGCAATAAGATCGTATTGTGATTTAAAGCAGCAGTGGGTAGAAATGGAGCAAATATGATTAGAAAAAGTAATTTTTATAAAACGGTGACCATATCCTGACAGTAGTGCATGAGACAAATAATCTGAAAAAATCATGTACCTCTGTGTCCTCCGGTGCTCTTAATGGCATCTGCAAGATTTCACAGACCGGAGGAAAACAACCAATCAGAGCTGATCTGGAGACTTGCCGTCTCTGAGCAGCTGTCAATCACTCGCAAACTCCGATCAAACGGTCAAACTAGGCAGCGCTGATCAAATATGAATCAATGTTCTGTTACTGTATGCCTCAAATGTTTTCAGAAACATCTTGTAGTGTACTGTTTAGCTGTAAAATGAGAAAGTTTGTGACCCGGCAGCCATGTTGGGATCAGTTGAAGAAATACCAAGCACCGCACACCAGCCGGAGCACACTTTCTCATTTTACAGCTAAACAGTACACTACAAGATGTTTCTGAGAACATTTGAGGCGAGAAATAGGCATTACAGTAACAGAATATTGATTCATATTTGATTAGCGCTGCCTAGTTTGACCGTTTGATCGGAGTTCACGAGTGACTGACGGTTCGTTTCGGTACATTTATGGTACAGTGAGGAGGTCATGTTCTGATTTCAACATGCTTAAGTTAAGAAATGTTTGCCTTAACAAAACTATGGCTTACATAAGGAACATAAACACTTCTTCATTGTCAAATCTTATTTGAAAGACTAGGTCTTCTACAGTAATTAGTGCAAACAAAAGAGCAGCTTTGCTATTTTCATATAAATATGATGTAATTATAGACTAAGGCCATCAACATAAATTGAAGCATAAGCTCAACCAGAACTATACTAAAAAAAAACAACAACAACTGTAAACATAGTATGTCTCAATTTCCTGATTATCAGCTCTTCATTGAAAGATTAGTTTTTCCTCTCAAAAAGTGCAGCATTTGGACAGGAATACGGTTGGTTTTCTGTGCCACTGTGTTATTTAAAAATAATGAATAAATATAAAACACATTACAGGGATTGTGCTGTTGCCCGTCTCCAGTTTCCAATCTGTCACTGCTTGTGTCAGTGCATCAGAGAGATGCTCACTGTGTTGCTCTCATAAAGGCGGCGCGTCTGCAAAACGTAGCTTTTTATCTCCCACTCTGAAGTGATGTGGTAGGCAGACACAGTAATTTTCAGTAGCCCTGGATGTCCATCTGTCTGTAGTAAGAGCTACGTAGGCTGTGTTGGACAATTCTTTCACAATTCCTAGTCCTATCTGTTCGGGAATTACTGTGTTGGTTAAGTGTCTGCGAGAGGGAATATTATAGCGTGGCTAAAGTAAAGTTACGTTAATCATATGCTGAAATCTCATAACTTATTTCAAATGAACCGAACAATACATACACGCCCCGAACTGTGACTAGCGAACCGAACGGTTCGGATTTTTCACCTGAACAGTTCCATCCCTAAAGTCTAGTTTTCTCTCAGAACACTTGAATTACAATATGCTGAAAGGTTATTATGGAATTTTTGCCCAATGATGCCAAAAACATGCTGCCTACTGCAGGTTTAAGTATCATGATAATATCGTATCATGGGGCCTCTGGTGATTCCCACCCTTACAGTATATGTATATTATTTCAAAAATCCCACACTGTGTAATTCACAGTAGCATTTTAAAGCTGCATCTGTGTAACACTATCAGCAAATAAATTAGTAGGTGTTTTTTTGTTGTTGTTGTTGTATTCTGTTCAGAAGGCTTTTTTCCGATATAGGAGCCAAGGAGAAGGTCCTCCTCTGCATTCAGATTTGTTCACAGCAAAGTGTTTTTTCATTTTTCAGTGTCGGCTCTGCAATTATTTCTAATTAAACCTTGAAGGCCTCCTCATTCAGCCCCGTCTGAACAGCACTCAATGGTTCCATCTCTGCAGAGGCGACACCTGATTTAAGATGTGTTCATTATCGCGGTGGCAGAAGTTATTAATTCCCTCACGGTCGGTCAGATAAGCATGAATTGAATTGCTGTCTTTGGGGCTAACCCTGTAGGCTTTTAGTTACAACAGCCTCGCCACCAACACAAGGTTTCCACAGTCAGAGGTATAATACAACGCATCCCCGGATGCCGGCTTGAGTGGGGAAATTAAATGTCAGGACAGATCGACGACTAAGCTCTATCACCTGTGAAACATTGATAGCGAACGGGCCTGGCTCTGTGTCTGCTTCTTTATTCACAGCTTTTCTCGGAGATGCTTCAATTTGCCCTAATCTCCCCTTTCTCCCTTTTTTACATACACAAAACCTCTGTCACTGCAACGGATTAATGACAGCATCGACTATCCCAGACATAAATCTCCAGTGAATAGAAGTTGTGAAACCACCTCTGCCATTCAGCATTAGACCTCTAATCGTCCTATAGGACTTAAACCTTTTTTTTCTCCTATGCAAAGTATTCTACACAGAGTTGAAAACCAAACAAATTAGCTTAAAGCATATGCCACCGGTGCTGATGGGAGTACAACCAGGGCTTTTATATTGCTTTTTTATGCTACATCAGTTTCCTAGCAAACATTAACTTAAAATATGTATTGAATGGTGTCTGTGCCAGTTCAAAGACTGCACCCAGGCATTTAAGCTACTTACCGAAGCATCCAGGCACCCTCGCAGAAGTGCACATGCAGGAGTCGAGCCCCGTGGAGAAAAATCAGCAGGAAACAGAGAGGGGGGCAGAGGAGGTTGTCTGTGATGTCTTTTCCATTTCTACCCGTGTTTATCTTTAACCATCTCTTTCACCTCCAGCGCTCACTTCTCTTCATACCTCTCACTGTTATTCATCCAAATCACCCTTTACCACTCCTCATCCCCCCTTTTTGCCTCCCCCTCCCCCTCCTCTCAGACTGCCATTTCTTCTGCGAGAGAGGCAAATGCTCTCAGTGAGATTTCTGACCTGACTCAGGTTGTCTGTCTGTTTTTTTCTGACAGCGTAACTACAGTAGGATGCTCACACTGGGCAGCACAGCCCAGGGAGGCAGAGATGTGATGCATTAAAATTGGATTTTAGGTGTCCACGAACCACCTCTGATCTTCCCTCCGTCTTGGTGTTAATCTTTTATAGTGGGCATTTCTGTTTTTAACTTTCTGCAGACCCAACACTGATAGACTGTTGGTCTGTCTGGGAAGTGTCAGTCACAGCAGATTGGCAGCTGAACAAAAGCCTTGTGTCTCTTCCAGTCCACACCGACACACCAAGACCTGAATACCAAAGTAGCCTGGGCTCAAGGCTACACGGGAAGAGGCGTGGTGGTCACTATCCTGGACGACGGCATTGAGAAAGATCACCCTGACCTCGTCAGCAATTATGTAAGCGGCATTTACAGACAATTTACAGCGAAAAAATGAAACAAAGTTAAATGAGAGCTTAAAAATAACATGATTGGTGTCCTAACCGTTTTCCCGTCTGTCTTAGGACCCTGAGGCCAGCTATGATGTTAATGATGGAGATGCTGACCCCCAACCGAGATACACGCAGCGAAATGAGAACAGGTAATTTGGCAAAAGCAGCAACCTGGCAACAGCACTAGGAATAGATCTTAATTGCTTCAAAATTAGCTTTCAATCTTTATGGAAATTTGGCACACAGGCGCAGACATTATTATGATTAATTTTCGTTGTCAGAGTGGGCAAGCATATTTATGAACGGAGAAATAATTTGGACTGGGATTTTCTTGTTATCTTCTCTGTTTTTTTACCAAACAGCCCTTGTTGTTTTTGACTGGGCGCTGTCCTCCTATAAATGTTAGTTGACGGGGGAATGACACTGGTGAGAAAGCGCCAAGTCTTTGGCTGAAGCATTTACATTTAGAAACCAATTATATAAAGTTTGAAAGCACTGGTGCAATCATTCTGCAAAGTCTTGAAAGATTGTTGTCCTTTTTTTTTTTTTTTTTTTTTTTCTTGCTTCAGTACACAAGCCAAGCTGCTGTAGCTGCATTTCAAGATCCAGCCCCACAGCCACTTATTTGTTGCTAATACAATACTTGTTTACTTGCCCCTCAGTGATTCATGCTCTTCCCCTCCAGTCTTTGGTCGCATTAAAACATGTTCGCCCCAATTTATTGATGGAACGCTAAAGCTTCCAGCAAGGGCGAATCCTCCTCCTCCCCCCTCTCTCCCTGTTTCTCCAAACACCATGGTCTTCTGCCTTTTGTCCAATCCCCCTGGAGCAGATGAGAAGCTACATCCCCGCCTCTGAAAAGCACAGCAGGATTTCTCTCAAATCTCTCTCCCTTTTTTCTGGGAAGGCTTCCACCAAGTCTTTTTGTAGTTGTTTGTTTTTGTTCTTTATTTTGGGCTTTAAAGCGCAGCATCCATTTGCAGTTGGTCAGTTTTCATGAGATTGCAGAACCTATTATATAAGAATAGAATCTGCGCGGATGTTCTGACGTGAACTATGACATTATCTCTCTGATCTATCTTTGTTTTTCCGTCCTCATCTGAAACATGATCTATTCATCTGCAGTATTTATTAATCTTGAAAGAGGCCAGCGTCAGCGGTTTCTAGAGCAGAGGCCTTGTTTCTCGTCCTTGCCGACAGCTCGAGCAGCCATGCACAGCGACCCCAGCCCTTTCTGTCAGTGTAAAGTAGATCCCACTCTGTCCTGCTGATGGAACAAAGCACTACTGGAGGGGATTACTCCCTGCCTCTGGTTCACTTCAACTCTCCAACTGCACCACACTATTACTTCAGAGAGACACACACACTCACACACACACAGACACACATAATAAAAACACAGAGTGCACAGATTGGCGCTCACACACACACTCTACCACCCATGTCAGTGGAACTGCCGAAGCAAATTATCTCGGACTGGATCAATTTATGGGGATGGAATGGAAAGCATAAGGGTGTGTTTCTGTGTCTACAGCGTGGAGCTGGAGTGACCTGTGGACAAATTATATCCAATGAGTTATGTAAATCACCACAGAGAAATGCAGGCTGACAGTGAGTAATGCTCACAACCCCCTCACAATGAGATTATATGAATATATTCATAGCACAACAAAAAGCAAAGGAGAGTCGGAGGCGGGCATTTTTCCGCAGCCGTGAAGGCCAGTTCATTTGTACTGATGACACGCAAGGCTGATTTTTGAATTCTCATCCCTGGGTTTGTCCTCAGAGATGCTCTGTAGTCTTGAGTTGACAGCTCTGTCAGATATTGCTGAAGGGGGTGCAGGCTGGGTTGAAGGCTGGTTGAAGTCTGTGCCAAGCAGGTAATCCGTTTGTGCTTCATCAGGTCTGCGTTTGTCGTTTTTTTTTCTCTACTTTTTCCGCTCTTCCTCCATTATGTCAGTGCGATGTGGACGTAGAGGGCGGGGCTAGAGCAGAGGGTGGCAGCATTGATTTCACCTCCTGTCCGCAGCCTGACATTAAAGCGAAAAGCTATATTTATATATTTCTAAAAACCGCAACGAGTGACAAGACGGCTGTGCAGTATGGTCAATATCAGGATTTGAATCATGATAATATGTATCAATGTGTGAAATTGTTGTCTCTAAATTGCCCGTAGTTGTGAATGTGAGCGTGAATGGTTGTCTGTCTCTATGTGTCAGCCCTGTGATAGTCTGGCGACCTGTCCAGGCTGTACCCCGCCTTCGCCCAATGTCAACTGGGATCGGCTTCGGCCCCCCCCCGCGACCTTGAATAGGATAAGCGGTTACAGATAATGGATGGATGGATGGATCAATGTGTGAGACCAAAATCTTTTGAATATGTCAGAGAAAAAGTTGAATGACCAATTTTCTTCATTTTCATGATCACAGCATGATTTCACTGCGATTTATAACCATCAAACGATAATATTAAAGGTGCTAAATGCGAGATTTTCAATTGCCTCCGCACGGCTCTCAACATGGCGACAGCTGAGCCGGCAGCTCGCAGCTAACGGCGCAAACAGCGCTAACCGTGGAAACAACGGCAAAAAGCGCTGACAGAGTTAACGGTGTTAACCTGGGGGGGAACCGGAGGGTGGGTGCTACGTTTCCACAACGGCGTCATTCATCGGAACGCCGTAAAAATAATTGTACTAAGTACAGTTTTTGGAATAATTAGTTATGTGTATGTTTTATTCATGGAAGACACACCAGAGAAGTTTCACATTTCAGAAATAGGTCAGAGCATTGATTCCCTGCTTAATCCATAAACATATTAACTAATATTAGTGATCATCACCGCTAGCTTTTCAAACCTTTCAAAATTATTTAATTTGATTGAATAAAAAAGTACCCTACTAAAAGTCACCAACCACTTTACCCCCTAATGATTGCATGGCTTCCCCCAACTATCTAATGCAGAGGAGGCCTGCCCGACCTTGACTAATGTCATCAGAAATCAAGAGTGTGCCCCACTGGCGGCTGTGAGCTAACCAGTGGGGCACACTCACATGCACGAACATGCACTAAAAGCATGCTTGGCCGGTCCGGCTATGTCAACAAAGCACGGAGAAGCTCAGATTACAACACACACAGAGGAAGAGGGACTTCATTCTCTGCTCAGGTAGACATTTCTCCTCTATATCTTTACATAGACAATAGTTGTTTGATGCTATATTAATGCTCTGGATATCATATAGAGAACCTTTAAATTATCACCCAGCTCGTAGAGATAAACACCCTATAGTTTTTTTTTATGTCTTCAGAAAATATTCATCATTTATCCAATTTTTTATGGATTTAAATAAATACAATTCAATACTGATAACTGATCTAAACAATATATTCAATAATACTTAAACAATTTTTTAACTTACGGATCTTTATAAATCAATCAATGTTTCGAGTCATTAACTTAAGTGATACTCAATTATAATTCACTTTCCTGAGACCTCTGGGGTCCTGGCTGGGTAAAACTGATCATTAAAAGATGATAAAGATCATTATCTTGCCGTGCTGTGTCTATAACTGCCGCCATATTCACATCAGATCATTTTCATTCCACATCAGAGCGGCACACCACTGTGCAGATATTCAGTTGACATTTTTTTTTTTAATTTGGGTGAGATCTTTGGTGTGGTGATTAAATTTAGTTCTTTCAGGTTCTTTTACCGCCTCCGTCCGTCTAACTTCCCTGTGGAGAGCTATTAGCTCCTGTAGGGAACTTTTCACAGGGGTCCATTAATTGAGATGCACCGTAAGATTGTGCAGCCTTTATTGGAAAATGATTGGCTACACAGCCTTGTGTGCCCTTCAGTCCAGCCAACCCATCAGCTCCCGAACACTAAAGGGACTTAAACTCAAGGCTGCTTGGAGGATGGAGGGAGAGGTGTGGTGGCTAATCTGGTTGACGGCATTGAGGAAGACCAAAGGAAGTGTCTGCACGCTTCTCTCTCCCTGTCAAATTGCTTTGTCCTTGGTGGCGCATGGCTATTTGTTTCTCTGACCATGAAAGTTCTGCTCCTTCAGCAGAAATACGCTGGATGGGAAAAATGGTAAATGCACCTACACCAGTCGCTGCAGAAGAGACACATCTTTTCCATTATTTCATCCCATTAAACTCTTGATTTCTTATGACATTAGTCAAGGTCGGGCAGGCCTCCTCTGCATTAGATAGTTGGAGGAAGCCATGCAATCGTTAAGAGGGAAAGTGGTTGGTGACTTTTAGTAGGGTACTTTTTTATTCAATCAAATTAAATAATTTTGAAAGGTTTGAAAAGCTAGCGGTGATGATCACAAATATTAGTTAATATGTTTATGGATTAAGCAGGGAATCAATGCTCTGACCTATTTCTGAAATGTGAAACTTCTCTGGCGTGTCTTCCATGAATAAAGCATACAAATAACTAATTATTCCAAAAACTGTTTTTAGTACAATTATTTTTAAAAGATCTTCATCCTTCATCAGTGATTTCTTGCCGATTAGACTTTAATTTGTGATTTTATCTCTTACTTATCCAACCATGTTGCTTAAATCAAGATGTGACAGACTCTGGAGGTTAAATGGTTATGTGCTTTAGTTGACAGAATACTTCTCAATCCCCTTTGAATTCAGGCGGCAACACCAGAAAATGGCAACAGGGTTAAACACTATCTGCGGGCACTTTGTCCTTGGCCAACAGACACGTGACCTCTGAGGCCCGAGACGTCCCCCCATTTAAGTATGTGTATGCAAATGAAAATGCCTAACCCGTGCCCTGCTGTGCACACGCTGCACGCATATCTGTGTCTGTTATGGGGGTAATAAACCCGAGTCGTCAAGGGTGCGATGCAGGACAAATCAGACTGAAGGAGAGCGCAAATCAAAGAAGACAGCTTCCTCCTGCGTCGTCTGCTTTGGCGTCTCTGTTACAGCGTTTGACACAGCGGGTCGCACCGCGCCGCTGCGTTGACTTTGCTGCCGACACACTTTAGAACACAACACTGTGCAGAATTGACATTCCTCAAGCATCGGCGTTCGTGCTCTTATGTCAAGTAGGTCTTTTCGACATAAGAGGTATAGTTTGTCCTTGGCGGTTTAAGGAGCAGAAGACATTTTTAAATAGACAAACTTGAGTCTGTGCAGCACTTACGGTTGTTTCTCAATCCACTTGTAGAAGATGCACCTAGTAGATAAACGAGTAAAGAGTGAGCGCACGTTGCGTCAGCCTTATTACGAGACTTCGTTTGTCATTGTGAGGCTTGACAGTTGGACAAAAGTTTCCTCAGACTCTAGTGGACTGAATGGAGGGAGAACAATAAGAAAACAAAGAGGATAATATTTTCTCTATTTACTCTGGCCATCACACGCTGCAGATGAATGTCCTTCGCTGTTTACACTGAATTTATCAATTATTGTTTGCAAAGCTGCCACCCTTTGTCAGGCCTGAATAATATAATTGTGCTTCCCCTCGTCTTGTTTATTCTGCTGCGACAGCTTGTTTATTTTCCAGACAGCCAGGCAGACTTTTTGGGAGGGAGGTGATGTTGGCAGGGACCTCACTCTTTAAACCCAATTCCTCTGGCTTCCCGCCTGCTCTCCTGCTATTATTTTTGCCTAAAAGAAGGACAGTGTGATTGGAAGCTCAACATTTCGGCGAGGTGTAGCCCGTGGTGATTGGGGGAGGCGGTCTGATCACCTGGAATCAGTCAATATTAGCCTGCTCTGTTGACTGGATGCTGTTGAATGAGGTTGTTAAAGCAGTGATAGAGATGAGACATGTTGAGCAATTTGTATCTTTTCCCATGAAGTCACTCTGATTGCCTTCAAGCCATTTGCAATAATTTAAACATGCTTTATTGCTTGACAGACTGCATCTAGTTTGTTTTCAGTAACCCACACTGAGTCAATCTGCATCTTTATGTCCTTTTCGGATACCTTATCATTGGGCAGTGGTCATTATATTCACAATAGCTCCATTAAAATAGTTTATTTCCTCTCCTACCATAGTGCTCCATAAAGCAGAGCACTGAATTTTATTCAGAGAGCAGCACAGCTTTTGCCTCAAAGTAAAAAATACGATTTAGATTTTATTTGGCCCCCTTCTTTGTAGAGTTAGATTTTTTTTTTCCACCATGTCTGCATGAGTTTCCTCCCACGTAACGATATGCAAGTCAGATGGATTGGAGACTCTAAATTGCCTTTAGGCACGAATGGTCACGACAGTTACTGTTTCTATCTACATTTGCCTGATGATGGACTGACATCTTTTCCAAAGTGTTTCTCTGCCTTCTGCCCTGTATTGAAACAAAAAGATGGAATCGTCACTGTACTGTAAGTAGCCAGAAATGAAAATTATGTAATTTCAAACCCAAGACATTAAAAATCTGGATATCCAGGCAATCCAGGCACTCCAAAAAACTAAAACAAGTGGCAATGAGGAAGGAAATATATTAAAAAGCCTTTATTGTAGAGGCTAAATCATTAAAAAAGCCAACATGTTTCGACCACTGTAGGTCTTCGTCAGGGCCTAAAACAAACAGACAAAGCGGATGTGTATATGGTATTGACAATCACATGATCAACATAATACTACAAAATATTACAAGATATCATGAGGAAATAACACAGAAACAAGTAATTTATGTACGTGATCAATGAAACATACTCCTAGTTTTTAACATAGGCTGTAAAACAAATATGGGAGTCTATACAGAGAGAAGAAAAAATATATACATTGTACTTATTTACAGAAAACATGTGAAGTCTATAACCTCGGGCACGGAAGTTGTAGTACCGCCGTTTGGCCACTACGAAAATTGGGATCAACGACCGGCACTCTTCCTGGGGGCTTGGTTAAGACCAGGATACTTTATGGCATCCAATTGATGGATCCAAAAAAGTCTCCCTCTTGTAAAGTTTTTGTTACCTGTCACCCCTCCTGACCAACAGTTTAATATGTTCTAAGTGCAACAAGGAATCATTAGCACCGTGATACACACTAAAGTGTCTAGCCATGGGGTAGTCGCGATTCCTGACTCTGATGGCATATTTATGCCCAGCGAGGCGATCTCTCAGGAGTCTTTTTGTGCGACCTATTTAGAAAAAGCCCTCCTCACATGGATAGGACAGGCGGTACAGTCTCTCTTCCCATTAAAAATCTGGAATTTTAAACAAGCTTTTCTACAACACTGTAGACGGCACCTCTGTGTTCGACCACACAGCGAAGAGATCTCCACTCCAGTGTAACCATTTGAACAGACCTGCCCGAGGCCGCAGCTGAGCCGAGCTGAGCAGAAAATAGCCTAATCCTTTTGGAAGCTCCGATGAACGGACCCTATTCAGTCCCTCTAAAAACAGATCTAAACCAACAGAGCGATGCCAAGAGACAGATCCTACAGTTTAGCCAAGCATGGGTTAGACATCAGTCACACTCGGTGATGCATATTCAACACACATGCTCTATACAACACAACCCAAACACTACACGAGTGTGTGTGTGTGTGATCACAGTCGTCTACCATCTGCAAACATAAATTCTCAATGCTTGAATACATGTCTTTCTGTTTCAAGTACTGCATGAGGAAGTATGTCATGCCAGCATGGAGAAATAATGTGCTTTTCTCGCTCATCTGCTAGTAGTAACGCCTACAGAACTGTGAAACTTTTGTTGAATCATTTGGGTCCACTCTTTTAGCTTAAAGGGGCACTCCACCGATTTTTTTTATCAGAGTTCAGTTAGTTCATCACAAAGAGCACTACTCTAGCCTGTTAAAATAGTTGTATCGAGAGCTTTCTAAAACTTGAAACTTAAATTAGATGTGAAGTTTGAAAGAAGTGGGCATTTAGGAGGCAGGGAGAGTCTAATGAAAGAGGCTGTCAAGTTGCATTATGAGAAATGTAGGTTTTAGAGCTTGACCCACATTAGCGACTAAAAGCCACGATACTTCTGCCTCTGCTGTTTGATTTTGACTATTATTTTATCTCTCCCTTGTGAGTCCCCTAACTCTATGGAAGAGCAGTACTAAATCAAACCTGCAGCACCCCTTTATGGTGGATCTATAGTTTGCTTTAAAGGTGACCTATTACGCTCATTTTCAGGTGCATATTTGTATTTTGGGTTTCTACTAGAACATGTTTACATGCTTAATGGTCCAAAAACGCTTTACCTTTCTCATACTGGCTGTGCAGCAGCACCTCTTTTCACCCTCTGTCTGAAACGCTCTGTTTGACCCCCCCCCCCCCCCCCCAAAAAAAGCCCACTCTGTTGTGATTGGTCAACCGAACCAAACTCTTCAGACACCGCTCCAGCTCTGCTCTAACTAACTTTGTCTGAGGGCGTGCCAAAATAGTCGCTAGGCAGGTATCATGCAAATGTGTTACTTGGTGACCTCACCATGTTACGGAAGAAAAGGCAAGATTTCAATCAAGATGATTCAGGCAGTTCAGGAGCAGTGTTTCTGTGGGGGAGAGTAACTCCCTTTGGTGTGGACTTTGGGTCTTGTAACTTTGCAGACCTTTTACATGCACAAAAAACTACATAACACACTGAAGGAAAGGGAAAAAGCATAATAGGTCCTCTTTAAAGGGTCATATATACATATAGCGACACCAAAGGCTATGCCATATCTGACACGAGCCTCCTCAACAATGTATCTACACGTCAGGGCGCGCTGTGCCTACAGATATACTGCGTGGAGACAGCAAGAACGGTGATTGGTCAGCACGGGGTTGCTTGTGTTGTTTCTCCAAGTCTCCGAGTACTGTGACTGCTTAGAAATAGTCTCATATTCAGTAATGAGACAAGGCAAAATTTCCCACCCTCACTCATATCACTCAGTAAATGACAGAATGTAAACACAGTTGTTGTCAGGAATATAATTAAACCACGATACAGCCTGATCAAATGCAATACGTCCGTCTAGTGCTGCCATGGTGAAATCAACCGACAGCAACGAATTCATGGAATTAGTCCTAAGCAGATAAGCAAGGTTGTTTATTTGTTGTTACTCCTACTAATTGTGTAATTCGTTGGTAGTGTGAGTAAGCATTTTGTGGTGAGCTTTAGTTTACCTGGTAGCTTGAGGCTAAGTGACACCTTCAATAAGATGATGCGGTGTAGAATTAGTATATAATTGCTGGATGTGTCTGCATACTGTACCTTAATAGAGTTTACTGTACAACATGTTGACTCTGTATGGTCTGTGGTTACATGGTATCGTGTCCAGAGAGATTGTGTTTGGTGACATGTGTACATTCTCCAGTAAATGGCAAGGCAATGACTTGACCAAATATGGTGGCTTGTCCTGAGGAGGAGAGATAAAAGCATTACCTCACTCGGTCCCTCTGCTCCTTCTGATAAGATAAAGGAGGTCACATTGGCTGTGTGAATAGAGCCGCGAGTTCAGAGGCCTTTTTATCGAAGCTTTGTGGGGTCTTTTCTCGCAGCTTGTCTTTTTCGACAAAGCATGTAGCCGTCCCCCGCCACACACGCTAATGATTTATTTGCTGTGATTGTCTTTCTCCGAGATGAGGCCGCCGCATTATTTTTAAAGCGTTTTGTTGCTTCTCTTGTATAAACTTTTCAAACTACACTTCTGCGTGACCCCGACAGTCGCTGTGTCAGACACCTCTTCCAATCTATTTTAAATGGATATAGAATGGAGGCATTCAGTAAAGGGTCTCGGAAATCATTTCATTTCACGGACATTTGACAGATAGAATTGTGGCTTCGCCTCAAACCCCTTTTGTCTGCTGTGGAACGTCTGAGCCTCCCTGGATATATTAAGCTGTCTGGCTGGTTTAGCTGAATTCAATCCAGGCCAATCACTCATTCGCACACGTACACACACACAAAACAGCTGCATCTTGGTGTGTACGGCCATCCTATAAACGGCTTCCCGGGGCCTCTGGCTCTGTGTTCACTCTGCCCGTCCTGGCAGAATCCCCTTCCCTGGCATCACATCTGTGACCACAGCTCCTTGGTGTGATGATATGTGCTGTCTGGAGCACAAAAGCCTTTTTAGCGATGCTGTGGATGAAACCGTAACTGTACGTGCTAAAGGCATAAGAGCAAAGTACTAACCGTCAAGGGCTTTCATTTGAATTTTAAAGAGGACCTATAATGCTTATTTTCAGGTGCATACTTTCTACTAGAAAACATGCTTATATGCTTTAATATTCAAAAAAGGATTTACTTTTCTCATATCGGCTGTGCTGCAGCACCTCTTTTCACCCTCTGTCTGAAACGCTCTGTTTGAGCTCCTGCCCCGCCCTCCGAAAAGCCCAGCCTGCTCTGATTGGTCAGCTGGCCCATTCTGTTCTGATTGGTCAACCAAACCAAACGCTTCGGACTCTGCTCCAGCTCCGCTCTAACTAGCTTTGTTTGAGGGTGTGCCAAACTAGCCGCTGGGCAGGTATCAGGCAAATGTGTTACTTGGTGACCTCACCACGTTACGGAAGACATGTCAGGACTTCAATCAAGGCGTTTCAGGCAGTTCAGGAGCAGTGTTTCTGTGGGGGAGAGTGACTCCCTTTGGCGTGGACTTTGGACTTTGTAACTTTGCAGACCTTTTACATGCACAAAAAACTATATAACACACTAAAGGAAAAGGGAAAAGCACAAAAGCATAATAGGTCTCCTTTAAACATAACACACCTCATTGTTTTCAGCTGTGATTGCTTGGTTGAGTCACAGCCTCGCTAATCAGATATTTTTTCAATTTATTTCCCAGACACAAATTCAGAGCATCTTTTGATCAAAGCTGCGAGCCCAGCTTTATGTTTGTTGTTTCCCAAAAGTCATTGAGAGTTGACATTTGAAGCTACTATTTGCAGTGCAATTCAACTGCACATAGCAAGCATGTAGTATTTTGGACCGAGCCATCTGGACGGCCACGGTGCTGCTGACTACATGTGTTTTTGGCCAGCAGACTCCCTGGATAGCGAAGGAATGTGTTCCCATTAGAAATTATTATTTTCCTCTGTGTTTGCTCAGTGCTGTTCCACCACAAGAAAATTAACAACACCGCGAAAGAAAATGTGACATGTAAATTGCTTTAAAATGCAGCTAAACTTCCAACTAAAACAAACAAGTGCAAAGCTAAAGCTGTATTTATCATTTTTTGGTATCATTTCCAAGAGAAATAGCTCATAAATTGATAAATTGGAACCTGCGCTGGATCCCTACAGGCATTAAAATTGAGACCGCTGTTCAGCAGTGACCCACCGCTACATTAAATTACAGAGGAAGCACTTAGTGTCTTGTAGGTCTTCAAATATAGATCTCTTTTTCCTATGTTTGGGTTTTTTTATGTTGAGCAGGCACATTAAATACAGTTGGTGTTCCGAGTAGCACTAATGCCCAGCTCCTCCTCAATGTCTTCTGTCGTGAGGGAAAGAATATTACTTACAAGGTAGTCACTCGCACAATTTGTTTTGTTCTGGCTTGAAATAGCTGACAGTCGCCGTTCAGCACCCAATCTCCAGCACATAATAACATGATTGACTTGTGTGGACGAGCTCGTGGAGCCAGTCGGTCAGACATTGTCAGGCAACACAGGGGTGAGCTAAAATATAACGAGTGGGCAGGCCCGTGCCTCTTTAGCGCTCTGATTAAACAATAGACGCTCACTCGAAGGCCTGCTCGCCACTTCACATGCAGACGAGGACGTCCCGCTGCACAGAGATCAACACACCTGGAAGCTGAATAACTGAGACTGTGGAGCTTTTTTTTTCATGCACTAGATGTTTCTTTGATAATCAGACAAACGCGCTGATTGCGCATGCGAATTATAATGGCTCTCTAATGCTTATTAGGTCGTTATGGTTGTTTGAAGCTGCATTTTTCACAAAAAAAGTGCTGCTGCTGCTGCTACAAAACGCCGCTAAGAAATGGCCTCCCCGTGTAATAAGCCCCAATTTAACCCCCTGAGCGCATGTATTGTTCTGAGGGGAACCGTCAACCCTCCATCAACTGCTGCAATTTATATAAGCTGGTTAGGAGTGAAACAATGCAGTTTAACCTCTTGATAGCAATGATGATAATTTAATTGCCTTCGTGATGTATTACACCCTGCCATATGTCGTGCCAAGGTCCTTGTGAGGGCATATCCGTCAGTGAAAAATACGCCCTGTCAGGCTGCTTGATTGCTTGTTTAAAAATCACTTTAATGCTTGTAGTTGTCGACAGCCTAATAAATGATTAGTTAGGAGGCGACATTGTTTATTCCACACCGTCTTTTTTTTGTTGTGCGTTTTGTTCTTTGACGTAAATCCTGAGCTAGTAAAAAAATAAATAAAAAGATAGATAGAAGAAGAATAAGAAAGAAAACAGCAAAGATCCTCTGCTCAAATGTTTTAGAGTGAACATAAGTGAGCATTAGCGGGTGGGTAATATATCACAGAGCTACACAGAGTCTAATCAGGATCCCAGCTGGAGGCGTAGCCCTGCTCTGACCCTGTGAAACGACTTTGTCCTCTGCCTCATCATCGGGGGGGAGAGGCTGCGAGATCAAAAAGGAAGTCATTTTTGGCTCTTTCAAAACAATACTTTGGATGTAATTAGCTTTGTTCCGATAACATTCACACGGTACGTCCCAGAGATGGGTGTGAAACTGTACACCTTCTAATCAGATATCTGCACTGTAATCAGCAGACAATCTTAATGACCGGTGTTAAACGCCAAATGTTCGTTCCGCTCCATCCATTTGCAGGCTGATCGCACCGCTTTAACCCCTGAAGTCAGTGAAACAAATTAAAGCCGTTTCCCTAACGATTACCTCTTTTTTTGCCCGGAACGGTGCAAAGCTGTAAAGGTTTTCAATTTAGGCTTTTCATTGCCTTTTATAGGAGCGGATAAAGAGTTGATAAAGCATTGTTTTGGGGGGGTTGGAGGGTTTTTGTTTGTGAAGTGTTGGTGTGTTTGACATCTAGACAAGGCTCTATGGGGAACCTGTCTGTTCTCTGAAACTCAAGGCTGGTTGAAGGTATTAATGAGGGCCTCGGTGAATAATTCATGCACATCGACAACCTCTCATATCTCATTTGGACGGCCAATGACTGTGGAGGTAACGTTAGTTTTAGACAGGTCTTTGTGTTTGTCCTCAGGTTTCAGTTCAGGTACTTTTGACGGCAAGCGCCTGTATCCTGTAAGCCTGTAAGCCTGTACAACAGGAGAATAGATTTTCATTTTTTAGTAGAGGTGAGAAGAGCAGCTTTCGGTTTAACAGAAAAGGATTGTGGAAGCACTGCTGTGATATACATAGAACATTCGACCGCTGTTTTTTTCTTTACATAAATTTGGTTTAATATCAAAGTATTTCTCTGTAACATTGAATATTCTAAGCAACAATCAAAGTTAAAGTCCTGAGTTATTATTTATTGAGACTGTGTTGGTGTGTTTGGTTCAGATTTGACTGACAGTGCTGGCAAACAGCCCCACAGCTATCATCAGATTTTGCTACAAATGTTATGAAACCCTGATTGGTGCACGGAAGGAAATAACATCACCCTTTTTTTGTAAAACTATATACAGTAACTATACTAGAGACAGTTCAGGCGGGGACGACCTGGTATTAACATGCGTCCTGAGTGATCGGATCACAAGTGGACAGCTCTGAGTACAAGTCTGAACGTACTCAAGACGCATTGAGATCCGATCTTTCAGACCACATTCAGAAGTGGTCTGGGCCACATATGGCCACGTTCTTTTAGCAGTGTGTACGCGAATGTGTCCTGGGCCACATTAAGGACCGCCTACTCAACTGACGTCCCGCTGGGATCTGCGGGTCTCTGCGAATGTAAGATATTACTACTGACATTCATGTAATATTACGTGACAACGTCTGCTGTATTAGCCATGTGTTTATTACGTGTTTATTTGCATATAGAGGGGGGGAAGTGAGATCGGATCACAAGTGGTCACTGAAGACGCATGTGGAGACGCTTTCTAATGCCAGGTGTGAACAGACGTATTTAAAGCTGTCCACTTGTGTTCGGATCACTCAGGACGCATGTTAATACCAGGTCCGAACAGGGCCTATGTCATGTGGGTTTGGTCACTGCCCCGCCCCTTTAAGAGACTAGCGGCAGGTCCTGAGTCTATTAACTCCAATGGGAGAAGTGAACGTGAACGTGAACAGAAATTATGACAGACTTTTCGCCCAAAAGTCACCAAAGTAAATATTTGACCCATTTTTCACAAGCCACATATCTTCCGAAGTTCGAACATTTTGACACTAAAATGTCCTTTTTTTCAGACGGACAAATCAGGAGAAAGTTCACTTTGTTCGAGACGTCTCTCTGTCTCAGCAACACACTCTCGAGACATCTGGCAACTAACGTTGGCGAACGCCAGCTAACTAATTTAGCTAAATATGGCTGTTAGGTCTGTAAATATCTAATGTTAGCAAAAAAAAAAACATAAATACATTATGCAAATATAACCCAATCTGCTTTCATCCATCCTCATGGCGTTCACAACACTTCCAAACGAGGAGGGGGACCGCGCCAGGAAGTGTATACCGTTTCAAACCACTGGCGGAGCTTGTAATGCGTCATCTTTGTTATAGAGTATCTTTGACCATACTATACTATAAGACAGAAACACAAATATGTAAATGTCTCATATGAAACAACCAAAAGCGTTCAGACTCTGGTAGAAGATAGCGTGCTATTAAAGGGCCCCGTCGCTCACCATAAGATGCCAATTAAGAAAATATGTTTTCAAAGGCTTTAAAACGTTAAATTTGCAAATGAGAGTTGTTGGAAAAAATACAAAAGCATTTTTGTCATCTAATCACCAAGTGACAATTTCACTCGCCTTCTCCTTTGTGTGTATAATTGTGGTACAGAGCTGGGAAGTTTTTACATCTGCTTGTTGGTGCTTATTGTGCTGCGTGAAAAAGAAATCGAGTGTGTCCTTGATTCTTCTTATTGCAAATCACCATGAAGGTCGCTGCTCTCCGCGTTGTTATAAGTCTGGAATTGTAAAGCCGCTCTATTGAATAGCCCTTTCATTCGTAAAGGCATATCGGGGCTCTCTGGCACTCATTGTTACATCTGTGACACGAGTCTGCTGCAAGCACAAAAGGGCCACTGGGTTTATGCTTCTCTTTTCACTGTGGTGTATTTTCAGCGACTCACAGCTACAGTAGTGTTTAAAAGCCCAGCTCCGTTCAGGAAGTTACAAACAATTGCTGCTTTTTTTCTGCTGTCAGTGTTTGGTTGAGTTATCGTTACGCTCCTGCTTGATGTGTAGATTGTTTCTTTGTAATTATTACTCTCCATTGTGACTCTTTGCAGACATGGAACTCGATGTGCAGGAGAAGTCGCAGCGGCAGCCGACAACGGCGTGTGTGGCGTAGGTGTGGCCTATAACGCTAAAATCGGAGGTGAGTGAAGCATACCATCGGGATTTCTAAATGGCGAAAAAATGTTTAATCAGAAATAATTTAAATGAGTATGATATTATTTTAATTAGAAATAATATGCACAATAATAATCACATTAATTAACTTCGAAGGGAATTTGTTTCAGCTTGGCTCCATGTAGTCTGTGACCTGAATCAGAATCACAGATTTAGCTGTGTCTTCACATTGTGTTGTAGACACAGTAATAGCTTTTAAAGCTGGTATCCATGATGTTTTTTATCTGGACCGTTGAATATCTTTTACCGACTGTTTGACTCGCTGCTGTTCAGATGCCCAAGTGAAAGTGTGCTGCAGAGATAAGAATTGTCCCTGATCTATTGCTACTGAGAAAAATACCCTCTTCTTTCTGCAGGTTCTCCTTTGGAAATGAGTAAATTGCAGCTTTGTTAAGTCTGCCGGAACAATGCGTAGAAAAATGCAGATTTCAGATTTAATTGTTCGACAGGGTAAATCTTTTTTGTATTCAAACCAGCAAATGTAATAACTCACTTCACCTTAGTTTGGCACTTGGCCTGAAACTCCAGTCTTTCTTCCGCCAATTAGATAAAAAGCAAGTTCAATTTTTTAAGTGTTTTTTTGAGTCCTTTGTGATGCCTAAATTTAGTTTTATGCTGATGCCAAAGAAACTGACTTCACAACCCAGTGGATGTTTTTTTCACAGCGCTGTGTAAATCATCTGCTTAAAAAGCTGGTCAAAATAAGACTCTTAGGACAGGCTCTCGTCTGAGCGTTAATGAAGCTGTCAGCATGTGCAGATATGCATTAAAGGAACAGTGTGTAACATTTAGGGGGATCTATTAGCAGATTATTAATATGTTTGTTATTAATTAATAAGTAGGGTTTCTTCAGTGTATAATCACCTGAAAATAAGAATTGTGTTTTCGTTACCTGAGCCGTTTATATCTGCATTAGGGATGTGACCGTGAGGACATTTTCCCAACGGTTGATAAATTTGTGACAACACCGGTGTTACCGATTACACCGGACATTTTACAAGAAAAGATGATGGTCAATATATGTAGAGCGCTTACTTTGATCTTTAACGTCGGGTGGCTGTGTGTCTGGCCTCTCCGGTCCAGCTTTCGCTGCGGGGCCGCAGGTTTCCACCCGGCGCGCACACCGGGTGTGCCCGCTCCGTCCTTCTCGCGGCAACTGCCTCATTAACGTTATGGTTCCCTTATAGCGTTGGGTTTACATCTGAAATATTGCCAAATAGGCGCTTTTGCTTTTCGCTTCGACACCAAATCCCCCGCCGTCGTCTCGCCGGTACCTTCTCTCATCCTGTGTGTGAAATATGACACCTGCTACTCCGTTTGGAGCCGACGCTTTCACTGTCAGTTTGTAGCGACTATGTACCGATAACACGGCGCTGATATGCGAAAATGAACTAAATGGGTTTTATTTCTGTAAAAAAAAAAGCAAAACGACGGTGGGGGCGGTGGGTACGTAATGTAATCGGTGTGTGCCCGACTACCATGTAACACCGGTAACACCGACTACCTACATAGGAAGCGGGTCCTCTTCACCCACCCGGCCGCCATGTTTCTACAGTAGCCCAGAATGGACAAACCGTGCACTGGCTCTAGATAGAGCCATTCGCGTTTTTTTGCGTCGACTACCGTAGTTCTCCTACACGCTTGGCACACGGGAGCAGTTGGTTGCAATCTGCAACCTCACCGCTGGATGACTGTTAAATCCAACACACTGCACCTTTAAGAAAGAAGATACTCCTTTAAACCAAACCTGTGGTCGCAAATTAAGTCCGAAAATGTTTGCACTTGATAAAGTATTCCAAGGAGGCTTCGAGTAACTTTTGTCACCAGACAATCTGTCAGTGACATGACGGCTGCCAACAAGACTCAGCGGAGCCCGCGGGGGCCCCGAGCAGTCCCGTTCACAGATGTTACCCATAACTCTCCTTCTTTGTCTTCATTACCATTCGTCTCCCGACGGAGCAGCGCGTTGGCCCTCGCTCTCATAAATTACTCCTCTGTGAGTCTGTTCACGTCACGGGGTCAGTGGATTGTTTATAAACAGCTGTGATTTGCTCCCAAATAGTGTGTGTGTGGTGTGTGTGTTTGTGTGTGAGTATGTGTGTGTGTGTGTGTGTGTGTGCACAGGCAGGTTCACAGGGGAAGCCTAAATGTGCAACTGAGCAATGATTAGTGTTTAAAACCTGTAATTGACCCTACTTGGCTCACTCTGCGTTTCCTTCCACCTACTGTACCTATTTTCCCTCCGCACGCACACACAAACACACACACACACACACACACACACACACACACACACACACACACACACGTAGCTGCATCCCTACCTGCTTCCTCTAACTTGCTGGAGCAACACTCCCACAGCAGCGTCTTAATAAGGAATCGTCGAGCCGCAGGAAGTTGATGACAATTGCTGCGACAATGATTATCATTACCGCCGCAATACAGCCCGCGCATAATGATCAACCGAGCAAACATTGGGCTTTATGTCGCATGTTTAGCCCAGTTAGGCCTGTTTTTTTTTTTTTTTTTCCAGGCTACTCAGTATTCAAACTTGCGTTACGCCGAATCCCCGTGCCAACAGAGTAATTACGGCGTTGGCTTCATCTCTGCTGGCATGCGTTTGTGCCAGGCAGGTTGTCTAGAATGGATTATTGAAATCTTAATGTGGACGTCGCCAGTCAGCAGTGTTGCCTCTGAGGTCTGGTGGTCCTCGCCCAGTATAATGGAGCTTATTTGAGGGTGGTTCATTTCACGCCTCTCTACAGCCATTAATGTCCAGGGGAGTGATCTAAGGCAGCTCACTTCGAAGGCTCAGACAGGGTTGCGTTCAGGTATGATGAAAGGTGACATTCGGTGCCACCCTGCGGACACACCAGTCTGTCGAAGGCTCCATAAACTCATTTATATCAGTGTGCGTGTGCGTGTGTCTTTCTCTCTCCTGCCGTCTGTTAGGTTGTCCTTTCCGTGTGTTTGGTGTGGGTCAGGAAACCAGCCCTCTCTTGGTTTAACAACCAGCTGGGTTTTTGTTTATGTGATGGTAAAATAGTGTAGTATCAGCCGGAGCAGCATCTGCGGGTGTACGCTTACTCATTAAAACTGGACCTCTGTGAAGTCCTTGGTTTTTCCTGTGAAGTCTTTTGTTTCTCCTGTTTTTCTGTTTGTTTTTTTATTTAGTGTTGTTTTTTTGTGGCAGAAGATAAAATGGGAATTTGTGGTCGGACCGATTTCTTTCAGTCTTGTTATGACAAGTTTTCTCTTCTTGTCATCTCACGCTGCGTTTTTCCCCTCAAGTTTTGACACCTCCCCACCCCGTCTGAAGCTAAAATGCATACGCTCACTATCTCTTTGCCATCTGTCATTCTGTCACTCTTTCCCCAACACTTCTCACCTCTCCGGTGTGGTAACCTGATCCGCACTGTTCATTTTTACAGGGGTTCGTATGCTGGATGGGGAGGTGACAGACGTGGTGGAGGCCCACTCTCTGAGCCTGAACCCGCAGCACATCCACATTTACAGTGCCAGCTGGGGCCCGGAGGACGACGGCAAGTCACTGGATGGCCCCGCCAAGCTGGCTAAGGAGGCTTTCCTCCAGGGAATCACCAAGGTCAGTCAGAGCATACGCTTCGACTTTTAATCTACTAATATCCTCCCTGTTTCTTGCTTCTTGCATCACCATCAAACTCACATCAGCTTTTCCCTTCCCTTCCTATTCTATTTCAGAGAAATAGATGAGAAGATCAATACCACTCTCCATGTTTGCATGGTAAATATGACTCTGAAGCCAGCAGATGGTTAGTTTAGCTTAGACTGAAAACAGTGGGAGACAGCTAGCCTGGCTCTGTCCAAAGGTAAAAAAATCTGCCTGCCAGCACCTCTAAAGCTCACTAATTTTACACGTTGTACTCATTTGTCTCATCCATACAAATAAACAAAATGTAAAAACAACAATTTGCCATTTCACAGGGATTATGTGCAGGAATATTTCTTTGCCATTCTAGTATCAAAGTCAGTTTCTCATTCAAACAGTGCTTCCCATACCACTTCCCTCCACAGTAGGGGTTAGGCCACAGGATAAATTATGGTTAGGCATCACAGAGATAACTGCTTGGGGTAAGGTTGAGTTGAGGTCAAAGCTGCAGTCGGTAACTTTGAGCAAATACGATAAAAAAGTTGTTTTTTATAAAACAAACAGATAATCTGTGAAAAAAAAATCAAGTTTGTGACCCGTCCGCCATGTTGAAAACAGTCAAGCTAAAACCAAGCACCGCCCGCCGGCCGGAGCAAACTTTCTCAGTTTACAGTTAAACAGTACAAGATGTTTCTGAAAACATTTAATGCGAGAAATAGGCATTACAGTAACAGAATATTGATTCATATTTGATCAGCGCTGCCTAGTTTGATCATTTGATTGGCGTTCTCGAGTTTTGAGAGCAGTGATTGACAGCTGCTCCAGAGACAGCTCGGCTCTGATTGGTGGTTTTTCGTTTGGTTGAAATCTTGCAAATGCCATTAGGAGCACTAAAAGGAGGCAGAGGAACATGATTTATTTCACAGATTATCTGTCTCATGCACTACTGTCTGGATATAGCGACCGTTTTATAAAAATAACCTTTTATCATTTTGCTCATTTTTACCGACTGCAGCTTTAAGCATAGCAGAAAAGGACTGTTAGGAGTTAGGGATATGCTTGAGCTCAGGTTAAGGTTGGGGAAAACACAAATCGATTGGAAGGCAGACTTAGACACAACACCAGGACCAGTAACGTACTGATGGTAACCTAGTAACAAGTAGAGGTCGACCGATTTATCGGTCGGCCGATTAATCGGGCCGATTATTTGACATTTTTTCATAATCGGCATCGGCCGATGCCTGAGCATATTAGGCCGATTATCAAGCAGGCACATCTGCGGGCAGCCCAGGGTTGTTGTTGCTGTGGAACACGTGTGACTCCGCCCCTTGTGTGTAAATCAAATTGCCATTCTGCCAGGAGAAACCGGTAGGCTTAAATTCTTCTCTTTCAAAGCCCTATATATTTAATTGGTTAGATTTGAAATGCTCCGACGTTATCAATTCTGTTTTTGGTAACGGAGAATTTCTCTCCGTAGGTGACGTTAGCTGTGTGCGGGGCGGAGCAGCTCTCACAGACACTCTGCTGCAGCGCAGACACACACACACACAGACACACAGAGCTTCTACTCTTAGTAACTATAGCGGAGAAAACTAAACGTATAAAGCGTGATTATACTTCACTAGAATTGATGCTGACAATGCTTGTCATAAGTGCAAGTTTGTGTGTGATGGCGGAAACACGAGCAATTTGTCGAAACATTTAGCAAAAGGTTGACTTCCTCATTAAACGTCTCTACGGTCTACGGGTCCTTCATAGCGTCTATGACGTCACCGCTAGTGGCCTGTGTGTAGTCCGCAGCAGATATGAGCAGCAGGCTGTGTAATACGAGTGAACAAAGTTATTATTATGTTTTGATCACTTAGATTATGGCCATATAGCTTGTAACAGTGTCTGTCAACAAACATAAATAAAAAACATGCTTTAGGACAGTTTTGGAAAGGTGCTTAAAAGGTTTTGAGCCCTGTACTATTACTACTATTAACCATCATGCACAAAATAAAATATGCACTGCAGTGCAGACACAAAATGCAAATTGGAGAGACAGACCATAAGTGTTGTTCAATAAATGTTTACTTAAGTTAAGACATTTTGTGTATTATTTGTTATTATTAAGCTGTTATATTTTATCAGATGGAGGAAAAAAAGAAAACCAGCCAAACATATCGGCAAAAAAAAATCGGCATTATATATCGGCCATCGGCTGTCCTGATTCTGTAAAAAATCGGCATCGGCATCGGCCATAAAAAACCCATATCGGTCGACCTCTAGTAACAAGACCCAGCCAAGAAATAATATGTCTCATGTTTACAATTCAGTTTTTGTGCAGATTGAACAAACAAGATACAACATGTTAATTTCTGAGCTTCAGAGGTGCTGGTAGGTGGATTTTGTTACCTTTGGACAGAGCTAGACCAGCTGTTCCCCCCGTTTCCAGTCTTTCTGCTAAGCTAAGCTAACCGGCTGTTGGCTCATATTTACCGTACAGACATAGAGATTGATATTGATCTTTTCATCTAACACTGTAAGCATATTTTGCAACAAATTGAACTATTCCTTTTTTAAGCTACATATGGAGAAATTTATCTCATGCCAGCAAAAAAAAAAAATGCTTTTGTGAATCTGAGCTCTGAACATTTTTCCACCTATACCGAACTGAAGGGAAAGGACAAACTCAAGGTTAGTTTGTTAATCGCCCTCTGACTAGCCCTTTAAGGTTCGTATAGAGTATGACACATTATCTAAGGCTAATGTCATCATTTCTCATGTGTCAGCATGCTGCATCAGAAGGCGTTAGCAGAACAGCTAAATGATAAATGTGAGATGGGAGAAAATTGAATCGGAGCAGCAGTCACTGATGCAGAACAATAGTTAAATTCAAAGGCTGCAGTAATTGGCGTATAAATGAATGAAACTGCAATTTTTTTTCTGTGGAAAAAAAAAAAAAAATGATTCATATGTCACATCCCCAAATGTGAAATTCTCCACATATCACGGTGTGTTAGCGAGGAGAAACTGCCTGACAGCGGCACAACAGGACCTTTCTGGTTCAGCGTGTGTTCTGCTGGCAGCGAGATAACCCCTGGCACCGAAGTGTTATCGTCTGGCCTCTGTAACCTGCAGCAAAGGCAGCGTCGGGTCATAAATTGGGCTGGAAGGTTTATGATACGGTACGATGCAGACAGCATCAGACACAGGGGAATCTGTGCTAATTTGTGAGATGGAGATGCAGGAATCCATTAAGATAACTAAAAGGATAATCCTATTAGAAGTCTGTGTTCAGGTGAAACTGAGGTCCCTTTGTACACTTGCAAGCTTAAAATGTGATTAACGGAGGCGGAGAAAACAGTGTTGCAACAACAGCGATAAGGGAGCAAAGATTCCTGCATCTTAGTCGGGAATGCGGAGCCAAAATACTGGAACTGATGATGTGACGGGACTTTTATTTTCTTAACAGCCAGGTCCGACTCAAGCGGGCCGAGAGCAAAGCAGACAGTCTTTTAACAACAGGAGTAGCAAAACATTCCTGCAGCTTTTTGCATCAAACACTCGTTTTTAATGTGTATCTGTGGGTGACCGAGAGGGAGGGAGGAAGAACTGGTATACATCTGTTTTCTCTCACCTTATTAATGTCTTGCTCACCATCAACTGTTTCATTATTCCTGCTCTCTGCATGTGGGATTTAAGAGAGGTCCCTCCACTTTCTTTCATCCGTTCCTCCGCCATACAGTACGTATTTTCTCGGTGCATTGTGTTGTTCTCCAAAAAGAATATGTTATCCGCCCACTCGGTTCGAACTGTATGCGGAAGAAGACATTTGAATGGTTTTATTCTGCAGTTGCTGCTTTCACACTTTGATGAAAGATTTCAATTTAATTGTTTCATTAACTTTTGAATGACAGGGTGCGATTAACACCGAACAGAAATGGGACTTGTGAGTAAATTATGCTGATGATACTTTTTATTTAATCGGCACTTTTAAAAAAAAAAAAACACTCAGAAGAACAAATCAAAGACAGAGAGATAATAAGATCTAATAAAGAAGAAAAAGTGCTTGCTAAATATATTGTTTAGAAGAAGAAAAGCGTAATAAAACATGACAGCAAAAGTAAAACCAATTAAAAGGCTGTTTAAAAGTGTGTCTTTATGACTTTAACAAAAGGACACTGAGGTCGTTCTCCACCCGGAGGCTATTTCAGAGCTTCAGAGCCCCGGCTGCAGATGCCCTGCTGCCCTCCGTCTCCAGCCCAGCCCCGCGGGACCACAACCGGTCTGCAGACCTCGGGCTACCATAGTGAGAGAAAGAAGGTCAACAGTGTAGGAAGGGGGCAGACCAACCAGCGCCGTATAAAAAATAAGCAGTAAAACTTAAAAAATCGATTGGAAAGGTCATAGGTAACTAGTGTAGGGAGGCCAAAATTGAGAAAATGTGCAAAAAAGGTCTCCAACTTGTGAACGCCCTGGCAGTTGTATCGTACAAGCTGAAGGCGGCCCATCGATTTCTGGGGCGTTTCTGCGATTACAGAGTCGCAGTAATCTAATCAGCCGGAGACAAATGCATAAAAAAAGGATTTGTGTGTCTTGGAACAAAAGGAACAATCTAATCTTTAAAAAGCCATGCTCCCGATTTGACAAACGACACCCTTTTGTTACTTAGCTAAGATGTTTCTAGTGTCCTGTTGGCAAGTCCAGACCCAACTGGACTAAATGTCAATGTCTCATACAGTGTGTGTGTGTGTGTGTGTGTGTGTGTGTGTGCGTGTGTGCGTGTGTGCTTGCGCGTGCGTGTGTGTGTGTTTTAGGAGCATACGGTCTCGCCGCCAGATATCACGTTGTCATTTATCATGCCCCTAAATGATATTCAGCATGAGTAGATGCTGTAATTACATTTCTTCTGTTTGTTATCTGATGTTCTGCCGCAATAAGTCGCCTGACATTATGATGTATTAATAAGAGCTGTGCCTACAGCGGTTCACTGCTTCTGAGCGAGAGCACACAAGTGACAAGGCGTTTAAGCAGTGAGACAAACGTCTTCGTCAAAGGCAATGTTTCACACTTCAACCAGCTCTTGTTAGTCTCTCTCTCTGTCTCTCTCTCTCTCTAAACCTATTTTGTGCATGTCTCTATTTGTTTCTATACCGCAGGGACGCGGCGGACAAGGCTCCATCTTTGTGTGGGCCTCGGGTAACGGCGGCCGGGAGCAGGACAGCTGCAACTGTGACGGCTACACCAACAGCATTTACACCCTCTCCATTAGCAGCACCACGCAGTCCGGCAACGTGCCGTGGTACAGCGAGCCCTGCTCCTCCACCCTCGCCACCACCTTCAGCTCTGGAAACCCGGGGGAGAAACAGATAGTGGGTGTACACACACACACACACACACACACACACACACTTTGAACATCTCAGATTTTGTGTAGGTTTGTTTTTACACTTTGAATCTGTAGCACACTGTGAATGTCAGCATCGCACAAACAAACATACACCTCACACTGTGCGATTTGTCCTTATCGGTCAGACAAAAGTCGATGCCGGTACATCACATACACATTAATCTCATCTCTGGAAAAATCAAAAGCAGGCATCAAGGTGTCAAAATCAGAGTGACTGATGTGAAACATACAGCGAGCGAAGCTGACAAACACTGAGAGATGCCACATGCTTCCTTCAAGCTGCTTGTCAGCCGAAGAAAGACTTCAGCCTCGGGGACATAGAATAACATAAAACAAACCATAAATCTGCCATTCGCTCCAAAATACACCAGAGGCGGGCTGCAGGCGAGCAAACACAACTCATCAAAAGAATGAAGTTGAAGTCATTTTAACATTTCGCGGCAGCTGTTGTGTTGTTGCTTTAGTAGTCAGAAGCTGCCATTTGTTAAATCAGTGAGTTCATACAGCTTTTGTTTATCGAAAACCAGGATTTATGTTCTCCTTGTCAGGTTTTTGTGTTTGGTACATTTGTTGTCTCGCCTGTCAGATCACAAGCACACCAGGACCGGGCTTTGAAACGAATCCAGCGTGGACTCACAAGTAGCTGAAATGCTAGGTTTATAACGTGTTTGCAAAAATAAAAACATAACCAGTGTAGGACTGCAACTAACTATTATTTTCATTATTGGTTAATCTGTCAATTACTTTTTTTCACTTAAAAGGTGCTAAATGCGAGATTGGGAGCATATCTGTTGCCTCCGCACGGCTCTCAACATGGCGACGGCTGGCTAGCAGCTAACGGTGCTAACTGCTAACAATGCTGAGCTAGCTGAGTGTTAAACTGAGGGGGAACCGGAGGGTGGGTGCTACGCTTCCGTGACAACGCCGTCGGTCGGCATTATCAGCTGTAACCGCCGTATGAGAGCAGTGCAGAGCGGCGGCTGTGAGCTACCCAGTGGCACACGCTCACATGCATGAACATGCAGTAATTGCACGCACGGCCGGCCATGTCAACAAAGCACAGAGAAACTCAGATTACAACACACAGAGGGAGAGAGACTTCATTCTCTGCTCAGGTAGACATTACTCCTCTATATCTTTACATAGACTATAGCCGTTTGCTGCTATATTAATGCTCTGAATCCCGTATAGAGAAGCTTTAATCAATTATTCATTTAGCCTCATTAGACCGAAACAGAGAAAAAGCAAAAAATCCTCACATTGTAGAAGCTGAAACCTGCAAATATTTGGACTTTTGTCTTGACTAGTGACTAATCACTAAATCAGTGAATGCAATCAAAAACAATTAATGAATATGACTGTGATTCAGTGTTGTTTTATCCCCTTCTGGTATCTAACAGTTGGCCTGTGCAGACACCTCCCTTTGTTTACTCCTCTGACACGTAGACTTCTTTCCACAGATAATAGCCATTAGTGCCACAGTCTGTCAGGCCCAAAGTTGCAAACCAAGAATGTCCCTGACCTTCACAGCTCGCCTTGCCCTCTGGCTCCTTCTCATTTCTGACATGTCCCCATCGTGACCCAGACAGGCCTCATTAGCTTTCTTGCCTTGGCAGAGACCGAGAGCAGAGGTGTACCCGCCCGGAGTACTAACATACTTTGTCTCACCACCACCCCGACCTGACTGGGCTGATTTGGCTGACATTCACTCTCCCGGCTGTGACCCTTTGGTGGGGATCCACAGACCTTAGACTGAACCTACCTGCTCATTCTCTCCTCCGATCGCTGCAGGCAGAGCTCCCATTGTCCCCGGACCTCCTCTGTCTAACCTCTCTCCCGTGAACTTCACTCATGCTGATGTGGGGAAACTCAATGTGTCATATTAACTGTGTCTAACCTTCTGTACTTATCTCTCTTCTCCTGTCTCCAAGGTGACCACGGACCTGAGGCAAAAATGCACAGACTCTCACACGGGGACGTCCGCCTCGGCCCCGCTGGCTGCTGGGATCATCGCTCTGGCGCTGGAGGCCAAGTGAGTGAAAACGCCCCAACCTCCTCCTGTAATATGGCTATTTTTATAGTCAACCCTGGAACCTTTACGTTTTTACAGTAAACATGGATGGCGTGGATGTGTGAGGCAGGAGTTGCTCTGATTAGAGGGCTTTAACATTATTTTTTTATATACTGTAGATTTCATAACATAGATAAGTCCCAACTGGTCGACCTTACGGTATGTCAGCATTGGCCTTACGTGGTACAGGGCGGATTTAAAACAGTAGATGGCATGTTGAGGCATTTTCAACCCATGAAATACCAATTTTTATAAATTTGGTAAGAAATGTCAATATTAACATCAGCATTGATGTGTTTCATCACAGCACAGTCATATCATTTAGTTTACAACTCAAAAAACACAATCAAGTGTGCAGTACCTCTTTTAAAGAGGACCTATTATGCTCATTTTCAGGTACATACTGTACTTGTACGTACATGTTTACATGCTTTAATGTTCAAAAAACGCTTTGTTTTTCTCATACCGGCATATTGCGAACAAAACTCTTCGGACTCCGCTCCAGCTCCGCTCTAACTAGCTTTGTTTGATCCAAACTAGCCGCTAGGCTGGTATTACTCAAATGTGTTACTTGATGACATCACCACGTTACGGAAGAAAAGGCAGGACTTCCATCAAGGCGATTCAGGCAGTTCAGGAGCAGTGTTTCTGTGGGGGAAAGTAACTCCCTTTGGACTTTGGGCTTTGTAGCTTTGCAGACCTTTTACATGCACAAAAAACTATATAACACACTAAAGGAAAGGGATAAAGCACTAAAGCATAATAGGTCCATCTTTTCCTCTTTAAATTGAATTTGATTGCAAACTTCATTTGTCTACTGTGCACTCATGGGAGATGTGTGTGTGTGCGTTTATGTGCGTGCACTCGCGTCTGGGAGTCGGCGTTGGCCTAAATCCCAGCCCAGAGATTCTTCCCTCAGCAAATTAAGCTTTTGATAATCAGTTAATTAGCCAGACAAATCAGCAGCTGCAGCCCACACAGACATCTGAATACCTGTAGGGCCGCCAGTGAAGATTTCAAACCGGAGAATGTCTCTCATTATCGCTCGCTCAGGACTCCAGGTGTCAGAATCCAAGTTTCTGTCAGTAGCTCTAATGTGTTCTCCATTTATGCCCGTATCCTCAGTCACATCTCGCAGTGTGTTAAAGTCCTCTTATCAGTGAGCCCGTCCTCCACTCTGCATAATTCAACTTCATTTCCACATTAGCCAGTTTGGCTGACAGGTGTCAAAATAACATCCAGTATCACCTCACAGCCCGGGTTTCACTTCAGGTGTATACACACTCAGCGTCCCAGGTTTATCTCAGCGCTGTCACCTCTGATATCATAAGAGAAGGGCACTGACTGACAGAGCTAAAGTTCACACCACCAAGAATATCTTTTCCCCCCCTCCCTTGTCTGCACCTCTCCTGACAGGCAGCAGTAATAACAACAGGGTAGCTGGTTTATCAGACTGGGACCACACTGGAATACACCGAGATGGAATCATTTAATAGGCAGAGTGTTTGGGTTTTCTCGTGTTTTATTATTTTATTATTTCCCCCCCTCGCTCTTGTGCCGAGGTGACATTGAGTGGATGGGGGGGGGGGGGGGGGGGGGGGGGGGGGGGATCTTGTCCATTAATAACACATGAGAGTATGTGAGATGTGAATGCTGATGCGGAGACAGGCGGCGGAGGTGATGCGCAACAGTGCAATCCTGTTTCTATATCGGTCTGCTGTGGTGTTGCACTCGGTAAGCAGCGTGGTTTGATCAGCTGAAACCACAGAGCAGCGTTTTCCTTTATTGGTGACTCAGAGGCTTTCCTCTGAATGCTTCCCTGTCGCTCCTCTTAATAACTCTATATAAAAAGAACATGCTTTTATTGCGCTTCTACTGTGTGGAAGGTGACCTCATCCCCCCAATCCCAGACCTCATTAGAAACCATCATTACAGAGAGGTGTAGACACACTCCCCCCACAGTGCTGTATCCACTTTCTTACTGTGTTCCCCGACCTTTCAACACAGTAGCTTATGATGTACCTTTAATACTGGTGTTTTACACCGGTGTTAAAACCATAATGTGAGGCCGTACCTTTGTTATGGTTGACTGACACATCCCTCAGGGGCTTCCTCCGTGTCTCAGTGTAATATTTCAGAAATGTATGCCTGTCCTCCTCACTGTATACTGTCAGGCGGATCATATTACAGGTGTGCCTACAGACTCGTGACCTTTCCCACATCGCACAGCTCCTCACATTTCCTCTGCCGTATTGTCGTACGGGCGAGGTCAGCGAAACCTGGCTTTTTTTCTCATGATGTGCATAATGTAGAAAGTAATACCTTCAGCTATTACATGACAGATACTCTGCTTTCCTTCCTGTTTCTCTCCGCAGCATGAACCTGACCTGGAGGGACATGCAGCACCTGGTGGTGAGAACGTCCCGGCCCGGACACCTCAGCGCCGGAGACTGGAAGACCAACGGAGTGGGACGCAGAGGTAGAGTCTGCACAGATGGTGTTACATGGTGTCATAGTCGTGCCTCTGTCCTGAGCACAAAATGGGGCATTTTCAGCACAGAAAGAGATGTTTTTGTAAGCACATGCAATATATAATAATATATATATATATAATGAAAGTCTATTCTGTGCACAGTAAATTGTTTGCTATTATGCACAGAAGCACACAATAATAACCTCTCACTCAGGCTCAAACTCTCTGCTCTGTGTACTCCCAAATCCTCGGAGACTTGTTCTCTCAGCATCTCTGCTCTGTGCGCTCTCAGGTTCTGCCTGCATGCTCGGCCAACTTGACAAAGTATCAAAAAAATGGGGTAAAATTGGTAATTAGCGATTGGCTGTTTTGTATCCCCTCTGATTGCTAGTAGGATTATAGTTTTTTTGCCTGCTACAGCATACATATATTCTCTGTAAATCACTTGTTCTGTGTTCTCCCTTGTGTTTCATCATGGCTATATTTTAAACCATATTTGTATCAAGCAGTAACATCGGTGTTAAGGTGACCAAAGTGGCGAGGGCTGGAGACTCTGGACTTTCTCCAAAAAGGAGACTTTATTCTGATGAGTTTCCCCTTTAACCTCAACAAGTGGTATAGCTGCATCAAATACACAAACATATGGAGATGCATGACATAAACTGCATTGCACAGGCATCTAATCATCATCTAAATTATCAAAGCAAGTCAGATAATATTTGAACACAAACATATTCCAGCTAAACCTAGGAATCTAGTCATAAAGTGAACGAAGGCATGGCATTATAAGAACAACTCACTTTAGAAGACGCACTTGATGAAGGCTGAAGGGGATCAGGTACGGCTGGTAGCATGGCAACAGAGAAATGTTTTTCCTCCTGCCCTCATACTGATAGGAGCACTGATTGAGGTACTCAGATTGGACTCACCACACCTGTGCTGTTCAGAGGCAACTAGGCACAGGTGAGCCGGTGGCTGCTCTCAGAGCTCATTAGGGATGTAGGCAGACATGAAAGACTTTCCAACCATCAGTGTTCTGTCATAGGCAGAGCAGACAGCCACACTGAGCCAGACAGCAGCCTGCTACACAACACAAGAGCCACAGACTCTGAACAACAACCCACATTAGCTTTCCTGCTAAAGTCTCCTTCTTATCTAACAAACATTCACCGAGGAAAAGAGCAATGCTGACGTCATTTTCCAGGCTAGAAAAAATTAAATGGCTGGTAAGCTGCAGCACATTAAAGGTACGGTCGGTAATGTTGAGAAACGAGCAAGAGTACACTAGATTTCTTCTTTTCCAATGAAAGTAGCTCGCGGCACTAGCTGCTAACTAGCTCCAAAAGTCTCTAAATATAGCGAGAAAGTCGCCAAGTTGGCAGCGTTGACAGCCCGTTCATTCAGGCCCCCCCCCAAAGCCACTCCCTCCAAAATTATCATTATGAACGTTAACAACAAACACGGCTATTTTTAGTTATTGTAAGCTAGCAGCTTGTGGAAGACTCCGGTGACATGCAATGAGTGCACGGGCAGAGTGCGCGCAGGTAGACAGGTAGGGGTTTAAGAAAATATTGAAAAAATCAAGTATCGCGATATTTTGTTTTGTGATACTGTATCGATTCTAAAAAACCCTGGATCGATTTTTAATTAATAGTTTGCACGCAAAGATAAACTCAGTCAGTACTTTATTTCATTTGCTAAGAGATGCACCATCCCAGTGTATGAGACCTCTCAAAGTAGTGCTATCATGTTGGATGTTACAGCGCAATAAATGTAAATTGCGTAAAAAAGTAACTTTTTTTACTTAGATTTTATGCATATGGTGGTGTGTTCTTTATACTATGGCAGTTTTCCTAAAATTCAATTTCAAAAATTGCAATATATCGCCTTGCTTACAGTATCGCAATATATCGCGATATATCGTAACCCCAGTATCGTGATACGTATCGTATCACCAGATTCTCGCTGATACACAGCCCTAGTAGACAGGTAGCTAGGTGAACAGGCAGGTAGCCCGAATGAAGTGATTGATGAAGTGAACCTATCTGCAAATATCTCTTTGGTCCGTTTAGATGCTGGTGTGGTCTGTACCGTGTGGTCAACACCACTGCTAACAACACTGTCTGCCCATAACATGTAGGCTACAACAGTACAAGACTCTCCAGCCAGCTGAGATGAAAAAGAAACATTTATGATATTTCCTCAAGACCTTTTTTTTTTCCTTCCCTTTAATAACAAAAAGCAGAAACACTTCATTTTACAGGTCCACAAATTTCATGGTAATCATACTGTGATAATTAGAAAGTAACCTATTTGAAATTTCTTTGAAATTACTGCCAAATTACCCCAATGTTTACCTCAAAATGTATCGAAAATTACGCTGAAATTATGCTGAAATACCATATAATTGTTAAAATAGGTCCCTTAGGCTTGAGAAGCAGCTGTGCGCTGCTCTTCATCGGAGGTGGAAAAGCAAAACTAATAGAAGACACTTCTGATCAGGCACAAATCTCACCATTGTGTGACTTATCATCTACACAAATGTAACCTGGTAGCTAATGTAATGATTCAGGGAGTTATTTGCTAATTATTATCTGTTTATCAGCAGACATAGAAATAAAGCGTATCAATTAACTTTGTATTCTTTTCCTGGAAATGTATTAAATAAATTACCAGCTATTGGGAAATAGCGGAATATAATTATTAAATAATGTTTATAATAAAGTCATTTTTGATCAATTTTGAGGTAAATGTTCCAAAGACATTTCGAATAGGTTACTTGCTAATTATCACCTAATTACCATGAAATTTGCGGACCTGTAAAGTGAGGTGTCACCCAAAAAACTATTGGCATTGAAAAAATGCATTTACATTATTTTTGACTATGTTGGCAGAAAAGTCTAGATGTCATTTGGATAACTGAAGGAACTGAATTTATGATTGCGGGCTCAGGATCGAGGAACAAATATAACGCCACGGTATAACAGTAACGGGTGGATTGTTGACTGACAGTCATTTCTCTCTCTGCGATGTTATCTCATCGTGACCGCCCACCAACCTGCCATTCTCTTTACCCCTCCGTCTTCTGTCTCCACAGTGAGTCATTCGTACGGCTATGGGCTCCTGGACGCAGGCGCCATGGTGGCTTTGGCACAGAACTGGACCACAGTGGGAGCGCAGCATCAGTGTGTTCACACCATGCTCGCAGAGCCAAGGTTAGAAGGGCGACTCGAAGCTCTGTGTGCGTGCGTGTGTGCGTGCGTGCGTGTGTGTGTGTGTGTTTGTGTAAACTACAGTGAGGTTTAGTCCCATTACGAGTCCTTGCCGGTCCTCTCATCCAGCTCCGCCTGATAGATGTCACCGTATTCTCCTCGGAGCTGGGACGGTCGCGTAGATTTGCAGCACGGCGCTATTGTCTGTGTCCACTCCTGCAGCCACACAACATTAACCACCCTCCCCTCCACTCGTCAAACCCTGCAGAGACATCGGGAACAAGCTGGTGTTCAGCAAGAGCGTGGATGCCTGCTGGGGACGACCCGAGTATGTCAGCTCTCTGGAACACGTTCAGGCTCGCCTCACTCTCTCCCACAACCAGAGAGGAAAATTGGCCATTCATCTCATCAGCCCACTGGGCACACGCTCCACCTTGCTGTTCCCCAGGTACACAGTAAAACACACCACTGTACACACCAACAGCCGGGGCCGCGATATAAATCTCTCTTCCACACACACAGACAAACACAATGTGCATGTACCTCAATTTTATCTGTGCACAGATACTCCCACAAGTCTACTCTCTGGGAAAAAAAACTGCAGTCTACTCTCAGAAGAAAATAACACAAGCACGTCGTCTCCCCCTTGTCTTTCAGGCCCAATGACTTCTCCTCGGAGGGATTCAACGACTGGGCCTTTATGACCACCCACTCATGGGGCGAGGATTCTCAAGGGGAATGGACACTAGAAATAGAGAACGTGGCAGCTAATGGACGTGACTATGGTAACCCCCCACTCATCACCATTGTTTGTTCAGTCTGGTCACATCACAGCAGAACGTACAGGACATTCATGCCAGCATTCACTGCCCCCTCATCAAGTCCTCTTGCATATTTTCATGCTTCTCCAAATAGCCTCGGCTTTTTTCCGTCTCTCTCTCTAATGATTGAGTTTGTACCATTTTTTTGGTACCATGGGGAGCAGAAACATATGCGGATTAAAACTTTGCAGTTGCCAGACAGAAAAATATTCAAGAAAGTGAAAACTTTTTTTTTTTTTTTTGTTTTTACAATTATCGGGCTGCATTTTCTTTCAAAAAGCAAACGGCAGCTTATTGTCGAGGAGAGTTAACTCCTAGAAATCTTGTGTGGCTTTGTTTACTCTGAGCAGCCGGGGAAATAAGACAGGAAGGCATCTCTTCCTCCGCTGTTGTTGATCCTCCTCCAGTGATGTTTGGTCCGCTCTCACCACTTGTTTCCTTTTCTTCCACCCCCATATCCTTCTCTCCGCCAGTTCACACTGTTCCCTCTCTGAGAGGTGTTACATTGATATTTCTCTTCTCCCCCCCCCCCCTCCTCCTCTCTCCCTGTCCTTCTCTGTCAGCTGTGTTAAGTCAGTTCACCCTCATCCTGTGGGGTACCGGACCCAGCGTCGTCAGCCCCTCGTCGGCCGACTTCCCTCATCCGTCCAACAACAGCTGCAAGACCTTTGATGCCCAGCAGATCTGTATCGGTGAGATCAGTCGGGGCTTCACACACAAACTTTGAACATGAGCCACTTAAGTGGAATGGGCTCATTTGTATTGGCGCTGGCACACACGGTTACAAAACAGGCTTTTGGTCAGACTGTGTTGGGTGTTTTCAACTTGTGAAAAGCGAATGTTGTGAATACAGATTGCCCATTTATAAGCCTCTTTTGCATTTGTTTACCCGCACGCACTATGAATATGCACACTGCCATATGTCATATTAGTTTGAATCAGAGAGTGGGGCGTATGGAGGAGCAGCAGGGGAGATTAAAACCGCGTCAGTGCGAGAGGTGCTACGTTGTCAACAACTGTTCAGGAAGATGAGTCCCTCATTGAAAGGCAGATGAGGTCGGAAGCTTCGTTCTGCTTCCGAGCATTCAGACGCTTTCTTCTTAATACTCCTGCGCTTCTCCATAATTTAGTTAAAATCTACATTTAGAGAGTTAGTGGTAACACTTTGTTTTACAAGGGTCCCAGACCTTGAAGGTTCCTGGAGAGGACTTTGTAATTTGGTGATAATTATATAGAGGAAAGGGGACACAATGTTCAGCTGGTACAACTTCCCTTTACTGGTTGTGGCCTTCTTTTAACAAATGAACCGTCTTTTATTCAGCGCACGGGAGATCAGTTGCAAATGCAAATGACTTTCTGCAGGGTTGTATATTCAAGGGAAGCCAAGCATACAATTCAACAAATATAAAGAATATGGTTTCTAACAAATGAATAATAACATTGGTTAAAGTGGGTCTCAGTTTTTCCAGTCATTCATGTTTTAGCAGTTCTTTCAAGGAAATATAAGAATAAATACATTAGAGCTTAAATGAATTGTTGATTAATTCATCAGTCTGTTAACAGGAAATTAATCAGCAACTATTGTGATAATTGATTGATCCTTTAAGTTATATTTTCAAGCAAAAATAACAAACATTTGATGAGCATTTCAAATTTGAGAATTCGCTAGTTTTCCCACAATTATAAACTGAAATATTTTGGGTTTTGGACTGTTGGTCCGACAAAAAAAGCAACAAATCTGGGAAATTGTGAAGGCCATTTTTCACTCTTTTCAAACCTTTTACACCGCGAATAATTATCAATAAATCAAGAAAATAATCAGCAGATTAACTGATAATGATAAAAAAAAAATGAAAAAAAAAAAAATGTTTGCAGCACTAAATTATATAGGCTACACTGTAGTTCTTTCTTTCTCTTGTGGATGCCATCTTTGGTTGTGTTTTATTGGATTGAATGAGACTTAACCTCCCTTATGCTTTCATCCCCTACGTTCCATGCAGAGTGCAGCCCCGGCTTCTCCCTCTTCCTCCAGGGTTGCGTGAAGTTCTGTCCACCGGGCTTCACCTCGGGGCCGCAGCTCCTCAACCTCTCCCTGGAGAACTGGGTGGACTTGACCTCCGTCCAGGCCTGCCTGCCCTGCAACCCCGCCTGCCTCAGTTGCTCCGGCACCGGGCCTACAGACTGCCTGTCCTGCCCGCCTCACAGCCACCTGGTTCTGACCTCCTGCCTGCACCAGAACCAGGTCCAGCGCAAATCCCCACTAGCTGGGGGGCTCCAGGTTGAGGGAGCCCAGCCGGAGGGGGAGATCCCAGCAGCGGCGGATGACGGCGGAGGAGGCGAGGAGCCTCCGGGGGTCAGCGTAGCTCCGTCCACTCAGCTGCCTGCCGTCGTGGCCGTGCTCAGCTGCGCCTTCATCCTGGCTGCCTTCGTCGGGGTCTTCCTCTTGCTGCAGATGCGCTCGGGTGGCGCTTCTCTGGGCTGGAGGACCAAACTGCCCTCTGTGTATTCAGAGACGAGGGGGGTGCGGGTGGGCTTCGGCTTTGGCTTCGGCCAAGGACGGGAGAGGAAGGCACGGATATGCTACAAGGGGATCCCCACTGTGTGGGGGGACGAGGACATGATCGCCTACCGGTCTGAATCAGACAGCGAGGAAGTGGACGGTCACGGCGAGAGGACAGCTTTTATCAAGACGCAGAGCTCGATCTAGCTGAACCTGCGTCTGCTGACATCCCAGGTCTCATCAGCATTTAGATCGGACTGTACGGAGCTGATACACGGAGGAGAGTCACACAGGTGCAGGCCTTACCGTCCCATCAGCACCTCATCCAACTACTGCATTAAAGAGTCAATCATTTGTTTTTTCATGTATTTATTTACATTTGTTAATTTATCTTATTTGATTCATATTTCGATGTCAGATGTATTCATTATGCATTTGACTCTCTGTCACCAATTTGAGGTGTTATGCAACTGTGTTACTTACTTTAATGACCTGCTTGACCATATTTTGTCCAATTTGTCAACGGGGTTTTCCAGAAACTTAGTATTGCACTCCCATAAAGTTACAAGAGGGATCAAAATCAGTCAAAGCAGCAGAGGCTGAGATAATCTGGCTTTTAGTCCCATCTATAGACCTTTTCATTACCATTCGGTTGCAAGGGCAAAAGCTTTGGTCCAAGTTTACTTCCTGTCAGCTACTGCATTAAGGTTGCATCTGAAATTCAACACTAACATGCTATTTAGTACGCTAAAACAGTATGCAAGGTTTTTTAGTATGTCCGAAACCTTAGTATGAAACCAGTAGTACGCAAATTGCATACTATTTCTACTGCAATATTACAATATGCAAATGCTGGAAACTACGGCGGCATAGATATTCCAAAATGCAATGCGGTAGTGACGACAGCGTTCATAGCAGATGTTGACGGACAGCTGTGTAACGTCAATAACGCTTCAATTTTAGTGTAAGTATAAGATTTCACTTTGCTAGGCGTGATATATATATTTTAAATTAGTTCAGACAAAGACGATTGATTGATTCTCACAAATCGTCGTTTTGGTCACATGAGGTTGGCACGAGTTACCATGGTTACGCGTCTCCAACCGGCAAGGAGGCTCTCAGGAAGTGACGACGTAAAATTACTGCTCAGTGCGTCCGAAAAGATAAATACTACTGTTTATTCACATAAAAGTACGTTGAACGATAGTACACATATTGGGTATGTAGTGCATTGTATGCGGTTTCGGACGCAGCCTGACAAACAAAAGGAAATACAAAGGGACCGATTTTGAATGTTTGTTGTTGAGTTTGAAAAGGTCTATAGGTCAAAAACCCTGAATCCTACATTTCCCATAATGCAACTCAATAGCATCTTTCGTTAGAGCCCCTCTGCCTGGTAAATATTCCTGTTTTTCAAACTCCACACCAGTTTCTCCAAGCCCAATGACCGATCAGAGTTCAAAATAACCCCGATGACATCATCAGGGTTATTGTTGTCAGACTTGTCAAAGCTCCTCCAGAACTACAGAAGAACATCACTCAACCCTAACAGGCTGAGGAGTACTCTCTGTGACGAGTGCTCCTCCAAGCCAGTGGAGTGCATTGATTTGTCCCCAACACAAACACCTGGCCGTCAGCACAGGCAGACGTCTAATAAATTGGGCGTTATATTTGATCAGATTCCTGGCAGATTGTGGGCCGGGGCGGTCGTGAAGTTGACACGCTGTTCATTAACAGTAAGAAAACTTGAAATGGAAGATTTCTGCCGCGCACTGGGACGGCATAATAAAACATTCCGCTGGCTGTTTGATAAGCAGGAAACTGCGGAGGATGCTCTGTTTTCAATCAAGGCACAGTGGGAATTGCCACTGCGGCATCGACATATCGGATAGATATCAGTCACAAAATCTCATTGACTTGAAGTGGAGTAACACTGTTTTTGAATGAAGCGAAAAAATTCACTTAGCCCAAAGCTGCTTGGCTGACCTTTGCAACATTTTTCCTCCTGGTTGCTGCCGGTAAGAAATGAGATCATTTTCTCTTCATTTTCCCCACAGAGCATATATTGATTTTGGGGCTTCTCTCCCAGAACATCTTCATCAGGGTAAAGCTCTTTCCCTTTCGATTGTGAGCGCCATACATCGAAAGACAAACACGCGCTTTATTCCCTCATCTATAACGGCGTAGACTTTGTCGCTACGCTAGTTGAATCGAAGCCTTTGGATCTAAAGGCCAGAGTGATTACAGTGATTAAGTAATGAGATCTTGTCTCGCATTTTCTATGTTTGTTTTATATCCTTTTTTATTTAACTGACAGTGGATGTTAATATTGTGGAGATCAGTTTCATGCTGGAATAAAATGACTTTGGCTGTTGCATAGATGGGACTGTTTGTGCCAGATTTTGAAAACTTCCGCGGTTTCATGCATCTTAAGCTGACACGCACCCGAGAGAGCAGATGGTTCATCACTTCTTCATGGCCGTATATCATTGTAGCAAGAGTGTTTCCTTCACTCCTGGTGATTAGCATTAACAGGGAGCCAGCAGTCTGTCATCTTCTCCCTTACCATCCAGCTGCAGTGCCAAAAAAGCCTCGAAGAAACCCGTTTTCTCAAGCTTCAATATGGCGGCCCCCTCTAAAGTTTAAATTGGTATAAATGGAAAAAGGTTTGTAAGCATGCGGGGGGAAACAGTGCCAGCTGGTAGCTGCTTTGTTCATTAGCAGCTTTCCCTTTGTTAACACCCTCTACAGAGGCAGGTAACAGGGTTCATGGGTGAAGCTACATTCATTCTTGTGGCCCATAATTAGATCTGCCGGGAGAACTGGCTGCACAACGCAGCGCCCCTCGGATGCGTCATGCTTTTCATTATAAATGCAGCATGTGTGAGAAAGTGTGTGTAAATTGGCTCGTGTAGTCCGGGGGGGGGAAAAAAAGAAAAAAAAAAAAAAGAAGTGGATGGGTTTGAAAGCCGTCTCCTTATTCATAGCGTCATCGCATGTTTCTGTGGGCTGGCTCTCATTGTCTTCCTTTATGTTTGCCCTTTAGCCTGTATTAATTGGCTGTCATGTTCTGTTCCATGCCGCCCACTAACAAGGCTTGGCAACAAGAAATGTTTAGATTAATTAAAAACAACAACAGCAAATCAGAGCTCCATTAGCTGATTTCACATTCGGATCAATTGGACACCGAGGTTCCAGTCTGTCATTATTCCAGCCGGTCAAACATCATGTGTGTGTGTGTTTGTGCTGAATCTGAAGCCGACTGTCGGTTCCACACAGAGAGGTTGAGAAACACAGTAGCAGAGTCTGTAAAGTAAAAATGCAGAGGCTCAGTGTCCCCAGGGTTCCTCCACAGGCATCGCTTCCCTCTGCACACACACACACACACACACACACACACACACAGAGGCACTTCCTTTCTCCTGCACACATGCTGTGCAGTGATCACTCTCAGGCCTCAGGCATCGCTGCCACTCTTTCTTCGTCTTGTGTCGCTGATCCATTTTTGTGAAGCGTGAACAAAGTAACTGTCCCTTTTCATGTTTACCTCCTGCTGTCAGCGATACCTTCGCCTCACAGATGTGTGTACACACGGGCGGAAACTTGCCGCCGTTAACTACATGTGATGTAAAGCGCGAGTTTCCACACTGACGGTTTAATATCAGGTCGACTACTTGACAGCAAAACAAGTAAAGCACAGGACGGTGTGAAAGTGATTCTGATCTGACTGACAGCATCTGTAGGCGGACTGGACTGACTCAATGTTGCCCCCTACTGATGGAGCATTAATCAAGCTCTTTAGATCAGAAGTACAGCAGAGATTCACTGGTGGATTAAAAAGAAGAGGAAAAAAAAAATCTAATTAAATTCAGATGGAGAACTTGCTTTGAGACCATCTTTGTGTTTTGATCTTTATTCGATCCCCATCTCCTCTGGTCTACTGCAGCTTTAATCCATCATGAATTAACAAATACAGAAGATTGCCTTCATATATTACCTCTGAACAAACAAAAACAGCGCTACAACACATACAAAAAAAGACATCGTACAGAGACTCGGACGCACGCCGACAACAGCAGGAGAGAAGGTTATGACGAGGTTAGACGACGGGAGAAAGTGCAAATTTAAGATGCAGTGAAGTCTGGTCTTATAGAAAGAGCAGCTGGAGGGAGGGAGAGAATCTGCAGAGCTCACAGTGGAGAGAGAGAGAAAGCAGAATGTGTTGAGCTATGGCAGACCAGACATCAGGCCAGAGGAGGAGACCTACAAAGCAAGCAGACCTCCTTTGAAGAAGAATGAAGGAGACCACCGGTTAAAGTGATGGGACACAGTGGGGGGGGCGGGGTGAGATGGCGGGCGAAGTACAAAGTGTGACACAGGTGGGCTGCGAGATGTCCGGACACGGATGACAACATCCTCCACGGTCGCCGGGGAGGCAGATGCGCACCATAAAAAAAGGCCGAGCGCCTCGAGACAGTCTCGGACTTAAGAAGCACTGTGGAGCTGAAATATTAAAAACAAACTGCAGCTCATCTGAAGAATTTCTTCAGTGTCGAGGATTCCTGTGTATGGTTCGATACGGGTCAGTTCACCCAAATTACAAAAATATCTTATTTTCTCAGGTAAGTCTTAGTCATTGATCACTTAGTGGTATCTTGACATGCAGATAGTTTTGGATTGATGTGTCATCGTTTTGAGAACGATTTCTACCACCAATGGAGGTGACTGGAATTTTACTCATAACGCTCACAACAATTACACAATTACATCTAAAAGTGCAACAGCAACGTCTCCTTCCAGAAACTACAGTTTTCACACAGAGTATTGCGGTGTCCCAATTCCACACATAGTTAGATGTGCTATATACCAATCTTTTTTTGTAGTTAGTACACAAGATATCAACATTTTACTGTTTTATACAAGCAGGAAATGATGCAATACATGCATCCTGCGAAGACAATCAACATTTGATTTCAGCTTCTCAAATGACGAGTGCTACTTTTCAGTTTAAAATATTTGGAAAATCTTTAATTTCTCTGGTTTTGGATAGCTGTTTGTTACAAAACAAGTGATTCAAAAGACATTTCACTGTTTATCTGACATTTTAAAGACTTAACTTAGATAACGGATATCTCAAAACTAAATCTATGCATAGCCAGATACCACTTGTATAATTTGGGTGAACTAGCCCTTTAATTTCTGTTCCTATCTCCAATGGGAAGCTCCCTCTGTCCTGCAATGATGCGACCCAACGGCTCGACACAGACACCCAAACTGATGGATGATACCATAACAGTACTATGAATGGTCCCTGATAGTGTGCACTTATAACCTCAATACACCCCCGAAAAAATGAAAACCCTCAAGTATTCACATCAACATACTCTACAGACACACACGTACTGATATATATGAGGTAAAGTCTTTGTCTAATCTTCTACTGCATACAATATGGTACACAAAACCACCCGCTCAGCAGTGAAGTACGAGCACAGGAATGACGGACAGTTTTCTCATCAGCGAAGAGGAAGCTCAGGGAGGGGAAAAAGAAGTGAAGGGAAGAAAGTCTTCCGACAATCTACAAGCGAGACCGGCGAACAGAAGGTAAACAGTCATCGGATATGATTAATGATCACATTGTTGTCGCGCAGTGACCCACGTGGGACTCTTGGACTCAGGCGTACGATAGAGAGCTTAAAGAGCTGCAGCTTGGGTCTCCTCGCGAGCTGAGAAGAGACCACACATTCTCTTTGCCGCATTCGAGTCTGTCGAAAAAAAAAAAAAAAAAATTTGACTGACAAGTACAAAAACAAATCGCTGTGATGCGTCTTCTTCATTGCATACATTAAAAATTAGAAACCCATACACCAAATAAAGCTTTGTAAATTGCACTCTGATGTGGCACGAGTCCCAGGCCCCCCCTAACCCCCTATAGTCATTTGGGATATTTACATTCAGTAGTTCAGTCCAGGATGGAGCAAAGATAGAAAAAGACACGAGTTCTTACAAAGCAGAACTAAACGAGATTTCATTTTTCAATTACGGAGACAAAACAGACACCCGGTTGCATCTGATGAGCGATTCTGGCAGTCTCTCTGTTGTTGTGGAACAGCTGCGAGTTCACCCGGGTTTTGCTGCTCTCGGAGACGTCCACAGGAACAGCTATCGCCTGCCCCCTGCTGTGCAGTCAGTCCTGTTACAGTGGAACCTTCCTCTCCGAGCTGTAGTGTTTGTGGTTCTGCTTGACAAACCAGAGAGACCCAGACCCCCCTCCCCCCCATCTGCGGCCCGGCTTGGGCCTGGTTCTTGGTCCAAGGAGTCTGGTGGGTTCTTTTATTGCCTCTTTTAGTCCGGACGGCTCTTAGCGCAGTTTGAGCTTGAAGGCGGAGATCTCCATGGGGTCCAGGCTGATGGTGGAGTCGTTGGCCAGAGGCGTGCTGGAGTGCATCAGAGTCAGGGACATGGGCTGGAGCAGCTGCAGGTCCAGGTCCTTGAACAGTCCTGATACGCTCAGCTGCAGAGAGAGAGAGAGAGAGAGAGAGAGAGAGAGAGAGAGAGAGAGAGAGAGAGAGAGAGAGAGAGAGAGAGAGAGAGAGAGAGAGAGAGAGAGAGAGAGAGAGAGGGCGGGAAGGTCGAGGGCGTCAGAAACTAAATAAGCTGGTGCAAGTGAGAATGCAATTTTGGGGATGAGGTGATTTCAAGTTTAGCTTACAGCAGGTAGAAAATAAATCCAACGGTGGAACAAATATTCAGATCATTAAGTAAAAGTAGCAATAACACACGTTAAAAATACTCCATTACAAGTAAAAATCCTGCATTCAAAGTTCCACTTAAGTAAAAGTAAAGAATGAGCAACAAAATGTAATTCAAATATCAACAGTAAAAGCCCCTGACAGTGTTATATTATTGCATTATTATTGACGCATTAATATTCAAGCAGCACTCTCTAACTAATTGCTTTAAACACGGTTTGTTAGTTTAACCAGTAATAAGGCATCATATTTTATAAACTGATCATAAGTTTTGTATCAATCTGCAAACTAAGCAACAGCTACAACTGTCAGATAAATGTAGCAGAATAAAAAAGTACAATCACTCCCTCTGAAATGGAGTGGAATAGCAGTATATACAGTAGTATAGAACAGATATATTTAACTCAAGTTAAAGTTGCCATTTCACAACAAAACAAAACTCTGCTCATGCAAAAAAGGATTGAGAGTTTAGAGGAGAATACCGCAAACTGGTTTCTCTTGGGGTGTGTGTGTGTGTGTGTGTGTGTGTGTGCGTGCGTGCGTGCGTGCGTATGTTTCTACCCTGACCTGTCCTTGTGTGGTGGTGCAGTTGAAGCCCAGGTTCGGATTCTCCAGACCACAGTCCAGCGCCAGACGGTGAAGGATCAAGGCTGTGTACGGAGACGGAGAGTGGGGGTCCTGCTGCTCACACGAAAGAGATACGTGTCAATTTCAATACAACCAAAGCCTAAAAAAAACAAAACTAAATGAGTTGGGTTTTTTTCTCTCGTCACCTGGCTCTGGATGCTGCGCAGGTTCAGCAGGTGGAAGTCGCAGGGGAGGATGGACTTGAGAGGGGAGAAGGTTTGCAGGGGAGGGATGCCGCGTCTTTTGGGCAGGACGGGCAGCGCCAAGACCTCGTGGTTCAGGAAGGAGTTGGTCATGTGACTGAGTATAGACGGGAAGCTGGTTGTTGCGCTGTCCATCATCTGGAGGAGGGCAGAGACAGATTTAAGCCACAGAGGTAAGTGACAGCGTAACTACCACGACATCAATGACTCACCTCTGGAGTCGTTGTTTTGCTATTACCGCACTACATGAGGAATAGGCTCTAACTACTTTGTCAGAGTATGAAGTACATTTCTAATTCTGCTCCAGACAGACGCAGACAGTACTAATCGATCTACATTGGGTTTGTTGCGGCCACAGCACTGTGGTGTCATTTTTAAATTAAGAGTATTACAGTCTTTCAAACATGATGTTTGATGCTTTGTGAAAAGCCCGAGCAACTTGGTCCCGAGCACCATCATCAGTTTCACCGGAGAGCTGGATGATAAAACTGCAACCAACGCTTTCCATTCTCTGCCAATGTGTATTCATTTACTTGATAAATTATATCATTTGTTACTGTCGATGGTGCCGTCGTAAAGATGGACCGGTTTGGCTATGAGGTGGAGGAAAGCAAAAAAAAAAAAAAAAAAACAGGAGCTGGAGCTACAGCAAAGACTATGAGGTAGGCTAACAAGCATCCTCGCTGTTGCCAAGGCAACATTACCTCTTGAACTCCGCCACTCAAGATTTTGGAGAGGAAAGAATGAAACAAGGACGACAGTTTGGCAAAGAAGCCGTCATGCTGAAGGTAATGGAGTGAAAAAACAAAAAGGAAAACAAAGTTAGAGAGTGGAGAGGATAACATAAACACAGATGGGGCGGTAATGAGTGCTGAGGAAAAGATACGAACAAAGGTGTTAATGAGCACACAGTGAAGGACGTGACACTCTTATATTCCGCAAGCTTCGCACAGAGCTTATGGAGAGTCGTTCAGCGCCCCAGAGGCAGATGTGGTGCGCTGGAATTTCAAAAGCGCTCGCCCAGCTGTCAACTCACTGACCTTGTTGCCGGTGGATCTCCTCTCCAGCAGCAGTCGGAAGCGGTTGGTCGTCTTCTTGTTGTCCTTCAGGCCCTGACCCAGCCCGCGATTATCGTCCTGCATCAGCCGCCGGTCCATAATCACTTCAAGCTCGCCTGTGGGAGGAGGACGACATCTATTACACAAAGCCCGCGTATTGAACTTTCAGACATCAGTCGATGGGGACAAACACTTTGAGCCATTTGTCATTTAAAAACGCCTCCGTTATTCGCATAACGATGATAAAAGGATTAGCCGAGTGCATTGACGTGAGAGTACGAACTGTTTTGCGCTCTGAAAACCTCTCGAGGGACAAGAGGGAGAGTTAAGTGCTTCAATACTATTCCATACAGAGCTGGAGACGGTAAACAAAGAAAAAGAGAGAGAGAGTGCATCTCAGAGACAACTTTCATTAAAAATGAAATGAAGAAAAATGGCACAACATTGAATAAAATGTAATAAAAATACAGACCACTCTCCAGACTGGTGACACCCAGGGACTGAGCCGTGTGCAGCGTGAGGCGGTGAAGGCTGTCCTGGATGTACGCCTGGCTGGGCATGGGATAAAAGTTGGCCTGCAGGGGAAGCTTTAGGTAGTGGCGGCGAGGCTGAATCTACAAGAAGAGATCACACACAGAATGACACAATATGTCAAACTCACAGTGCAAGGAAAGATGGGAAATTTTGGGGAAAAAATGCCACTACATTCAGTTTAAGGTTATCAACTAATCATCATCCTGGTAATCAGAGATACTCATTGTTATATTCCGATGGTACGCAAAGAAATATAAGTTATTCTTCTCTAACACCGAGGGCGGGACTGACCTGGAAGCCATTGAGATCTGTGTAGAAGACGTCTCCACTCTGGATGTCGGTGACCAGTCGCATCGCCAGCTCCTTATTGGTCTGATCTCTGATGTCCACCATGGTGGTGATGTCTACAGACAACCCATCCACCCCTGAAAATAGAAAAGCACAGAGAACCAAAGATCAGGCCACAGATAGGAATATGTGATCTACACTTGGAAATGGTATTGTGCATTTGCTTGCTTAAAGGAAAAAGTAGCTAGCTTACAGGGGAGAAAGTAATTGAAATATATATTGGCCCATGTATTGTACCATCTGGTGCACTTAACTGAACATAAAAAGCTTTTGGAGGAGCCATTTGAACTGATTCCATTGCGCAGTTAGGTTTGATTGTTACCTGGCACATTGTGTATGCGAATGGTCTGCTGAAAATGCTGGTAGTACGCCACCACCTCCGAGAAGAGAGGCCCCTCCACGACGCGCACCACAGGTGGCTCTTTCTGGTTGTAGGGCTGAAAGCAGGGAGAGAGAGAGAGAGAACGACGGAGAGAGAGAAGTCCCCAACAGAATAAGTAACTAGATACAGTATGGCAGCTCAGCCCTTAGGCTCTGTTGTCTTTAAATCAAGAAATGATAAAGCAGCACCCAGTCTGCCTGCCTTCGTGCCCCGAGCACCCCAGCGAGATACAATGACACAATACGCGAGGGAGACTCTATCAAAGCCTTCTGCGAGGCAAGTAAACATCTGAGATTCAGCAACTGAGAGAGTACCTTTGCTTTTCCATCAGGCAGGAAGAGGTAAGCTCCACTTTTGTCTTTAGAGGGACGGGTGCCGTAGACCATGAACTGCATCTGAACCTTCACTTCCTGAGGATCATCCTTGCGCTTGATGCTCTGCAGATGAAAGAGGGAAAACAGCACAGAATGAAAGAAAACAGAATTAGATAAGAGATAAAAGGATGTTTGAGTAGCAACAAGACATGTTCACTTAGATCAAACAGCCAGGGTTTATTGGGAAAATTAAGTTTGTTTTCTCCAAAGAGATCAAAGTTAAAAACAGATGAGCAAATCCTTGATTCAGATATAAAGTCGACCGATAAAAAACACAAACCTCCAGCAGGCCCGTGGTTCCGGAGAAGCCCAGAGTCAGAGACTGGCTGCTGATGTAGAAGGTCTGAGGGTCGGACTGCTGAGAGCGGACAGGAAGCGGGTCGGCGGCTCGAGCGGTGACGCCCCGACCAGACAGCCGGAGCAGGGTGTCGGAGCGGAGCGTCATGGGCGAGTCGGGAGAGTCGTAAACATGGAACACAGCCAGGCCCAGCGGCGGCAGACGGACCATGAATGTTGCCTGGATGGAGGGTGGGAGAACAGTCGGATATAAATTCATACACAAAAACATTTGATGAAAAGACGAAAGGTTGCGTTTTACAGTGCCGGCTTCATCTTCCTCGTTAAGCTGAACGGCGAGTGTCGACCACAAGCCAGTCATTAAAAGTTAAAAGCATTTCGACATTAGCAACAGTGTGCTGTAATTAAAATGTGATGAGAGGTGGTGTTAATGAGGCCGTTTGTATTGCACTGCAACATTTAAATTCATTGCTTTCTGTGGGTGGAGAGGATTTTATTTGGGTGCAATAAATGAGTCGACAGAGATGTGGCGAAGCAAATGGGATGTTTTTCTTTTACTACTGCAGATTCAATATACAATATGAACCGATTCAGTTTTTTTGCCCTGAGAACTGAAAGAAAACACATCTGTTCTAGTGCTAGCTTGCGGGTAGATATCAAAGGAAAGCGGTGAAAACTACACACACAATTTCAACAATTTCTCCATCTCCCCCTCTCTTTCTTTCTCTAATGGTACATAGAGATAGTTCAAAGAGTACTCCTCTAGCATTGCAAACCTACAACATTGCTTGACTCACGATCGACTAAACTGATGCGGCAGAACCAGGTATATAGTCTTTTTTCATTAATGCATTCTTCTTCCTTGTCAAAACCCGGTGCCTACATTACCCACAATGCAACTCGGCTGCCGACAGTTCGCGCTCTACACATGTAACTGCGAAGTGAAGTGTCTTTAGAGTCCAACTTAAAAAGGTACAGTGTGTAGGATTTAGAAGCATGTAGCGGTGAGGTTGCAGATTGCAACCAACTGAGTTCCCCTCCGCTCACTCCTCCCTTTCCAAGACTGCGGTAACGTGAGCCGCCAGAGCAAAAACGTGGTAACGCCGTTCACCTCGCTCAGAGGCCATCCTTACCATAATAACACTACTTTAGGAGCAACAGAAGTCAGACGGCGGCACACATTACCGAAAACAGAAAAACTACGGTGGCCTTCAGGTAACGTAAAAACGTGAAAGTCTCTCTCTAGAGCCAGTGTTTGGTTTGTCCGTTCTGGGCTACTGTAGAAACATGGCGGAGCAACATGGTAGACTCCGTGGAGAGGACTCACTCCCTATGTAGATATGAAGGGCCCATTCTAAGCTAACGTAAACACAACTGTTAGAAAGTGTTTCATGAGAGGAACCACAGGCTCACCAGTGCTGTTCACAGTCAACTAGGCACAGGTGAGCCCAATCAGAAGACAATCAGGACTCTTATAACTAGGAGGAAAGGAGAAGAACATTTCTTCGTTTGCTCTGCTACCAGCCAGACTGATCCCCAGTCTTCAAGTGTGGCTTCTAAAGTGAGTTGTTGTTCATGCCTTTGTGTTCACTTTATGACTGCCCATGTTTAACTGATATATTGTTTGATTAGATATTTTCTGGCTTTCTGTTAATTGTGATTGCATTGAGTGAATGCATGTGCAGTGCTGTTATGTCATGCAACTCCCTTTGTTTTTCTATTAATGCAGATAAACCACTTGATGAGGTTAAAGAGGAAAACTCATCTGAAATAAAGTCCTTTTTGGTGGAATTTCCTGGCTCTCTCTCCCTGATTCTGGACACCTCACATCCAATACTTATAATGTCCAGTCTCCAGCCCTAGTCACTTTGGTCACCTTAACAACAACGATTCTTAGTTTCAGGTGATTATACACGAATGAAAACATTGTTATGAACATTATATTCCCATTTCTGCTAATAGATCCCACGAGATGTTACACGCTGTTCCTTTAAGCACCTAACTATAACAGATCCAGGGTGGAGAACGATGGGAAACTGTGCAGACACTGCTGCTGCGCTCATTGGGTGCCAATTCCACTATGTGGACACCAGCAGTGCTTAATGAATTTAATATCTTACCTCAAATACCTCTGCACTCATTTGAGTAGCAGAGCTCCACTGAGCACTCAGCTGCACAGGGAGGGTCTGTCCATCCTCAGTAAGCACCCGCACCCTGACCGTGTTGACCAACACAGTCACCGCGCAAAGACGCTCCTGCTCGACGGGGTTAAACAGAACCAGGTACCTGGTAGAGAGAAGGGGGAAAAGCAATCAGAAACACAGGAGGGGCGAGGCGTTTCTGAGGGAGGAGGCAGAGGAGATGAAAGATGCCAGGGGAATACCTCGGTCCTGCTGGGTCCAGCTCGATTAAGGTGCGCTGAGGCAGAGAGTCTTGAGTAGCACGCCTGTCATCCTACAAAATATATAAACACCGGAAACACAATGAGAAACCTGCATATTTTGTTCCTTATGTAAGTATTCAGTTTATTCTACAGTGGCGGCAGTGTCCCTCCGTTGTTTCCTCTTACCGTCTCCAGGAAGGGCTCCGTCTGGTAAAAGCGATAAAACTCTTTGTTTTTCATCACCAGGAAATGAGCAGCATTGATGATTACTCTCTTCAGGCCGATGAGTGACCGCAGTAATCTAGGGAGGAGGAGGAAGAATCAATGGCTGGCTGCAGCAGAGTCACAGTAGATGGCTTGTTATTTTGCTTCAAAGTATTGAACGGGAGCGTATGAAATAGCCACAGAGACAGAGGGTTAAAAAGAGGACGCACATTTTTCTAATTAATATAAATTGCATTGTTTATAAAAAAAAAAAAAAAAAAAAAACTTAATCTATCCATTCCATACTGTCATTTCTTTAAACCCTCAGGTCCTTACCTGTTGCCGTAGTCAACGACTACATTCTCCTTCGCGGTGCCAGTGATGGCATCGTGATGTTGGAAGAGGCCAACAGACTGCCTCGCATCGACTAGCAGGGCATAGTCCGCGACCGGGTAGCGCCCCTCCATGCCCGCATGACGAGCGCTCGCAACCGCCAGGCTGTAGAGGATCTCTGCTCCCCTGGAGGACATTAACAAACAGTTAGCATTTGGGAGTCTTTAGTCAGTTAAAGGTGTGTTCGCATTACTATGTTATTTGAAGACGACTGCTGATTCTTTACAGATTTTTCCTTTGAGCATATTTATTTAGTTTTTAAACTTAAAGGAAGAGCTTACATAGGATTTAAATCACGTTATTTGCTATGTTGTGTCAAATTGCTCTGAAATCTAATTCTAGGACTCATGCAACTTGCTCATGTGGATACATGTGTTTGTTAAAGCCTCTGAACACCCACACAGGTGTTTCCAGTTAATCTGGCTGATTAGACCTCTTCTCAGGTTGAAGGTGGGCCGGAGCTTTGATCACAAATCTCCATCTACCAATAAGGATGATTAAAGTGACAGTAGGCAGTATATTTTTGGCATCATTGGGCAAAAATTCCGTAATAACCTTTCAGCATATTGTAATTCAAGTGTTCTGAGAGATAACTAGACTTCTGCACCTCCTCATGGCTCTGTTTTCAGGCTTTAGAAACTCTAGCCCGTGACGGGAGGCTTTGACCAATCACAGGTCATTTCATTGAGAGAGCGTTCCTATTGGCTGTGCTCCGGTCACGTGACCAGAACTTGGCGTTCCTTCACCAGATTTCACAATGGCGGCGGCATCACAAACTTTCTCATTTTACAGCTAAACAGTAACTACAAGATGATTCTGAAAACATTTGAGGCGAAAAATAGGCATTACAGTAACAGAATATTGATTCATATTTGATCAGCGCTGCCTAGTTTGACCGTTTGGTCGGAGTTCGCGAGCGATTGACAGCCGGCTCTCATAGACGGCAGCTGGACAGCGGACCTCAGATCAGTTATTTTCCTCCGGTATGTGAAATCTTGCAGATGCCGTTAGGAGCACCGGAGGACACAGAGGCACATGATTTTTGTCAGGTTACCTGTTTCATGTGCTACTGTCACGATATAGCGACCGTTTTATAAAAATACCTTTTTTTTAATCATATTTGCTTCAATCTCGCCTACGTCAGCTTTAAGGTGTAATTTGTCCCGCCCTAACAGGTGCAACAAACCTAACAGGAAACTCAGGAAGATGTCAATAAATTACAGTGTATACACACCCACACAGACCTGAGAAGAGGTCAAACCAACAGATTAACTGAAAAAGCCTGTGTGAGTGTTCAGAGGCTTTAATGTAACCCACATGCATTTTTGCTGTTTCGCTTAAACTTGATTGTTCACAGTAGAGAAACAGGAAAGATGAGAATTAAAGGCACAATTAATAATGTGTGTGATCATCATGAACTAAATGTATGTTCATACATCTAACTAAAAAGTTAGACATACAATATATGTGAAAAAGAAGCATTTTGTTTTGCATTTCATAACATAGGCCTGTTTTTCTGATGCGTTTGAAAAAAAAAAAAAGACAGATATGATCAAAAAATACAGAGTTAAAGAAAAACCTTAAACCGTATCAGAGAACAATATTGACTAGATTAAAGGTTTGGTTTAGTGTAAAGTATAAAAAGACTATTTGGAACTGATACCATAGGTTTTTGGCTTTAATTCGTATATGAGATCTTACAGGTACATTAACCTGGTACGCCACACCTACATCTCGTTTGCAATGCATAAAAGAAACAAAGTGCTTGATGTAAAACTCGCCGAAATAAAGAGCTACAGCGTCGTTAATACGCCGCAGGTTGTGGGTGTCAGTTACGAGTGATTAAATCTACCTGAGATGTGACTCTATCACACGGTCCAGGCTCTTGTAAAAGGGCCGAGAGGTGAAGTAGCCGGTCCAGTAGTGGTCTTCCCGGTCTGCGTAGGCAAAGAAATCTCCACTGAGCACTGGGTAGTCTGCGGGTCTGGACCCCTGGGCCACTCCGTGTGCTTTGTATACAGCGTTGAAGTAATCTGTGAGAGTCCCAAACTGAGCCTGGAGGAGCAGCCAGAGACATGACACATTGTTAAAAAAAATACTTTGCTCAAACACAGCTGCACAGGGAAAAAAAAAAAAAAAAAAACTCATTATAATGCATGCGCCTTTCATCTTACATGGCATCTTCTGAACCAAACATCGAGTCGTGACGGATTCTTTGTTCCGTCAGCGAGTTAAAATACCGCTGCATGATTCATTATCACTAGAAAGGTTATACAGTGAGATGCTTCTATCTACCACACCGCATGCTGAGTGGCACAAAAACAATGAAAAAGACACAAAAGGACGACGACGACATATATTTGGCAACACCGTTGTTGTGATGGTTGACAAATCATTTTCTCACTTGTACGTGCATCTCTGGATGAGAATTCATGTAGTCGAACAGCTTCTGGTAGTTGCCGAACTGCTGATCCCACTCCAGGCCCTTGTCGTAGCGGAAGTCGTCTCCCAGAGGGACGAGAAGCACCTTGCTGCGGTAGAGTTTGGACTTTTTACGGTACTGATCCAGGAGCAGTTGTGCCCTGATTGAGAGAGAGGGTGAGGTGAGGTGAGGGGAGGGGGGAGGGGGGACGGGGGACGGGGAGGGGGGCGGAGGGAATAAAAAGGAAAAACTGAGCGGACACATTTCTTGGCATCCAAACTGCCCTACTTTACATACGCCAGTTTTGTAGGAAATTACAATGACCTAGGAAAGAGAAGGATCAAATTAGCCCGGGGGGTATTTTCCATTAGCCACACAAATATGTCCTCTGGAAAGTTTTTATAAGGTCCTCTAAAAAACTGCAAGATTATTTGCAGTCCATGTCTGTCTCCCACCGTTCATCCACCCTCTCCGGCTGTTGTCATTGGCACAAGTTCAAGTTCAGTTTGTTTGTAAGAGACTAGTACAGATAACAGAGTTTTGCAACAGCAGTGACCAATCTGCTGCATATACAGTATGTGTTTGTCCGTAGGGCTGCTTGACTATGGCAAAAAAAAAAAATCAGAATCACGATTATTTTGGTCAATATTGAGATCACGATTATACATTGACTTTGGAAACATGCTTTTAGAAAGAACATTTTGTAGCCTACATTTTAAAGTTAAATGCATCGATATGGTGCACTTTGAGAGCGAAATTAAGAGGCTAGATCTAAGAAGAACTTTGTGCTCTTGTGAACAATTTAATCATAAACACAATGGTTGTATAGATAGGAATGGTGATGACACCGCAAATAACGTCACACCCAGAAAGCGTGGTAAACAAAACAGGCTCCGTGTTTCAAGACGAGTCAGGTAGGTTGCCGTCCCTCCCTGCAGGGAGAGAGAACACAGCGAGCACAAAGATTTGAGGTTCGGGTGAGGGGTGCTGTAAGGCACCACCTTCACCCCGGGCCTTTCCAAGCCGACCTAGAGCAGGTCGCGGCGCACCACTACGGAGGAAATGCGCCTGGCAAGCGCTACAGCCAGCGCTAGGGAGAGCTCCCTTAAGGTGTGTGTGGGTGTTTGTGTGTGTGTGTGTGTGTGTAGCTGGAGCCAATTTCCATTACTACACAAAAAAGTAAGAAATGTTTTAGTATGTTTAGTATATAGACCGACTAATGCTGGATTTTGGAGGTGATACGGTTTCTTTTTCTATATGTTTTTACATAACCAGGTAAACAAACATTTTTGAATGGGATCCCTTAACTTTGGTTATTTAAGAGTAGACCAAGATACAGACAGACATTTTACAATGTAATTGAAATCATTTTACTATCTAATCTTAATTAATCTGCCCATTATTTTCTTCATTAATCGACTGGTCTATACAGTGTCAGAAAATAGTGCACTAAAGCCAAACCTGACACCTTCAAATGTCTCGTCATGTCAGAGCTGGAACTACAGAACATTTTTTCCTTAATGAATGACTTTACTGATTATTTGATTATCAAAATACTTGCAGATTAATGAAGACAACTGAGTAGAAGCACTGCTGGGTCTTTGTGGTAATCACATACTGGTGCTCTTTGGATCCCCCCCCTCCCCTTTTTTCTTCCTCTCAATTGATGATGTATCATTTCCTTGTTTTGGACCAATAGGCTTGATTAGTGTAACAGAATATAGGTGTGCAAACTACTGCTGAATGCTGACAATGACCCTGAAGAAGACCTTTCTCGGTCGCAATGCGGTGGTCATTTCAAACAATTATTGCCATGTAAAATAAAGGCATTTTAATTTTGTTCAAACTCTACAGTGTGCCTTGGAATATTTTTGAAAGAGATTTGCATTTTGTACTTTTTTTTTAGATCATATTCCACCTTGCAATGAACCCTTCACAATATTGAACTTTGAGATCAATTTTCTGACAATTGACCTATCAACTGTAACTGTTAAATGTATGTATCCTTGTTTCTTGTCTTGATTTTTTTTTTTTGTCCTTTCTGTGATGTTGCAAATGGAGCCGCTGTGATGCAAAACAAATTTCAGACCTGTCTGACAATAAAAGTATTATCGTATTATCGTGTCGTAACTAATCAGCTCTACATTCAGCTCTAATATACACCAATAACAGTATATCTGCAATAATCAAATTTCAGCTGATATATCAGCCCAGACGATATATCGGCCTATCTCTAACAGACATCCTGAAACTTGTTCTCTGAGACAAAGTAACCCTGTAACTTACTCAAAGTAAGAGACTTAACACCCCGCATGTCTCACCTCTCTGCTACATTGGCTTCCGACACAGGTTTTGGTGGCACCTTCCAGGGACAGTTTATCCGACCACCTGGTAACCTCTTGAAATCGAACTGGCAGCAGATCTTCGGGTCGGGCCCGCAGGTGTGAGGCACGTCGTAGCTGTAGAACGGCATCATGTGGCAAAAGATATCCGTGCTCGACCCGGTGTCTGTCAAAGCAGTGAAGCAAAAATCAAAAAATTGGCTTGAGAAAACATTGATTGTTGACAGCAGCCTCAAAAGGCAAGAAAGAAACACACTAATAAGGCATGTTCTGCTCTGAGTAAGGGTGGTGTTTGTCATCAGAGACACACCAGCGCTCATAAACTTTAAGTTCACACCTACAGCGTTCTCTTGGGACTGTCATTTAAAAAGAAGTCATTCTGGATAAAGCAGCAAAAAGGAAATGACATCCCCCAAAAGAGACGAGTACCACAATTTGATAATATAACAGTGTAATAACAGAGGATTTTTCCATTAAGAACAAACGAACAGTAAATCTTCAGAAGCTGTCCAATTCATCAAGAAATAATAGCGAAGCTTCTGAGGCTATTACGTACTGGTGATTCTTCCAAACACGTCCCTCTCTTTGAAAAGGCCATGACAAGTGGCATGACTCATTCTGCAATAAGCATAGCAAAAGATAAGCACATGAATCAGACAGCATCGCTGGCTCCGGTCCACTCACCCCAGGCCTGCCTCCACATGAACTCCAGGCTGCGGGTGGAGGCAAAGTGTTTCTTGATGGAGTAGTGGACCCTCTGGATGAGCATGCTGGTCAGGTTGGCCCTCTTCAGCAGATAGGACATGGTGGCGCTGTGACCAAAAGGGTCTACCGCCCACCCGCTGCGAGGAGTGATACCTGTGACAGCGAGCGGGGAAGCAAGTAGTTCAGGTTTATGCTCGGATAAAGGAAGGAATGCATCTTTTGGATAAATCATTCTGCTCAGCGGGGAGTGCTGAAAGTAGCAGAAAGTGTTTTATCACCGACTGAGTGAGAGGTGACACCCGCTGCATGTGGGATGACAAGCTCAGATTTTACCATGGGAGGACCGGTATCATTTTAACTTTTAAATGTGGTGAAAGGAACTGGGGTGATGGCAAAAGGTCTAACATTTAACAGAGAGAAGAAGAAGATGTAGAGCGTCTTACACATTTTAAGCATCATTCGTCTAAATATAAACAAGGCTCGCGTAAGGAATCGTTTCTGATCGTGTACCTAGATTTCTCTCCAGCCACTGATGTCCTTCAATGAGCTGGTCTATCATGGCAAAGTAGTGAACGTTGGCTTCATCCGTCATAACCCAGCCTCCCGTGACAATCTCTAGCTGCCCTTCAAGGATCAGTCTGTTGAACAGAGGGGATTAAGAGAGCAAGGTGAGGATGATCCAGCGCTTAAGAAGGAGACCCACATTAACCAGATAACAAGCTATTTTTAGAGCGAACCACATTCTGCCAGCGGACACTATCCATTGTGTAAAATACTGCAGTGGGCATCAAAGAAATCTCAACTAATTGTCAAGAGCGAGGTGGCTAAATTAAAAAAAGGCAAAAACTGTGTGCTTCTCTAAAGCCGTGACTCACTTGCGCACAGCCTCCTGCTTGTGTATGTCCACGCTCTCCCACCACTTGGAGAAGAATGAAATCTCAGACCAGATGAACTTCCTGCGAGGATCCTCGGCCAACTTCACCACCATGTTGTTTAAAATATGCTGCGTCTGGTCTGTGTAGTACTTGTCGAAAGTCTTGATCCAACCTAACAAGACAAGAAGAGAAATAAGAGCATGTTGCACAACAGTTGGCGAACAGGCTGTCTGCTACAAACTGGACTATCTCTGAAACAATATATGTGGTACATATGGAGCTGGCTGATACAAAGGCAAGAAGGCAGGGCAGGTAAGAGACTCAACGCTGTGGAAAAAGTGCTGCAACAGATCCAAAATAAAACTCATATTTTATATATATTTCACATATTTTATTCAAGTTGAGCTGTTCCCCCTCAGAAAGCTATTTAGCAGAGTGGTTTCAAAGAAAGTGACTAAAAAAACACTTTTTTGTGCACTTTCGGTGTGTAACAGTGTAGAATACCACAGTCTATAAATATCCTGTCAAATATATATTTCACATGTTGTAGTATAATATATTTTACAGAGATCAAAGTTCCACATCATTGTGTAGTTATGCAGAATCATAAGAAATGCCACTGAGTTGTCAGCTGTGAGAGACAGGACTATTTACTGCAGTCGTTTTAACGCTGTGCATTGTTTGAGCTGCTTACCTGCAGCTGACTAAACCCTTAAAATCCCTTCTTTGCATTTACTGAAATGAGCCTATTACCAGCAAACCTGCTTTCACGTGTCTTCAGTGTGAGCTGACAATATGCTTTCTGGTTGCAAAACTCCCCTACGATCTATTGACCCTGGACACTGAAAACTGCATACAAAGACACTAAAGAAAACTTTGCAGCAGAGTTTAATCAAATGCAGCTCCAAATGACACCCATTTTCATTGTTGATGGACAGGATTCGCAGGTCTCTGCCGCCTGTCAACATATCAATAACTGTCAAGTTAGTGAGCATGTGGCAGGCTGGTAAACAAGTTTAATGGAAAGCCTATAAATAGCTGGAGCTCTCCAATGCCGATATCTTTCTAATTCCATTGTTTGTGGCTAAGCCGTGAATCCTGTCAGCATTATGCTAATAATAATGAGAACGAATGCATCGAGTTTTGAATGATTTCTGCGTTCCCTGTCGCTAGCCTCCCACTCAGGTATGGCCTCACAGTAGCTGGCTTGTCTGCAGACAGGACAATTTTAACCCGCTGAAAGAAAACTGTTCAGACATGCTCAAGGCTGCATCTCAAGTTTGCAGTTCGAGCAGACAGCCTTTTAGACTAGCACCGAGACATTTACAACTTTCAACAGAGTTTTGTCGTGTGCGTTATACCCGCTTTCAACTCACCTGGATCGTTGTGGGAGTGGGGGACCACAAACACCTGCAGCGGATCATTGTCCCACTCGTCAGGCTCAAAAGTAATTTCAAAGCCCTGTTTCCACACGCCGCCATCTGGGTTGTCAAACTTGAGGATGGAGTACACATCCAGCATCTAAAATGACATACAAACTCATCATTTGCTCACCAGACACACGGCGAAAATAAGTACGTAAGAACATCTACAACACAGCAGTGATAACACCGTTTTGGCCAATTAGCTGCTTAGCATTTCATCGACATGGAAATATTTATATTATAGCAACAAGCTCACCTGAACGTCTGCTTGACCTTGGCTGCCTAATGCAGATTGGCAATCCTGGGGCTTGACAGCTAGGAAAGTGGGACGGCCGTCGAAGGGTAGGACCCAGGAACCATTGGCGCTTCTGAACGGCAGGTGGCCGCTGGGAGACACAGCTCCTGTGTCTGTGAGCTCCATCACAGAGTCCTTTATGTGGCTGATGATTTGGTGGTTTTCCTCCAGGAGCTGCTCCAGCTGCTCTATCCGGTTTTGCAGAACTGAGATTTGGCTCTAAAAACACAAATCATAAATCACACAGCTGTGTAACATCATAAAACATCTGCTGACCAAACCCTCATTCTTCTTCTATGTTACAGTGAACAAACTTTACTTTTAAGAATAGAAACAAGACGACGTGCAATGAAAAATCTTCTGATTCAGCCAAGGTAGCAAACAGCAGTATGAGATCAATCTACCCAAAAGAATCCTGACTGGACATGTCTGTATACATTTGAATATTAAAATAAAAGAATATATTAAGCCATACGAAGCCTTGTGTTATGGGATGAAGATATTTAGAATAATGAATTTATGTTAATTTCTGCTTTTACCCATCTTCTGGTGTATCACAACAAAACGTGCAAAAAGAAGTGCAACAAAAATAACTGCAGAAAGGGGTTTATTTTTCACACATTATGCACCCCCGTCACAGCAATAATTCTTACCCGTGGAAAGTTCCCGCCATTCTGTCGCCTTGCAGGGTCATGTTGGACTCGATCCAACATCAGATACAGTGAGAACACAGCCACACAGAATATGGCCCCTCCACACACCGTCACCTGTTTCCTCAACTTCATCCTCCTCTGGAGCGGTCTTCTTTCCGGGGTTTAAATTTTTTTTAAAAATGACCTTGACTCTGTTTTTTTCCAGCACAGACAAAAAAGTTCTTGAAAACTGGAATGCAATCCTTCACAGTGGAGAAAAAAAATGGAAAGTAACCAGCTACACCAGTATTAATGGTTCAGTTCCACTCCTGCGATGCCTCCAGCCTCCACTCACCATACTGGAGACCACAAAGAAGGGGGCTACAGCAGTGGACAAGGGTACTAAATCAGCAATAGCTGGCAAGCAGTCTGTCAGCTTTGGCCAAACCACAGCCACCGGTGGGCTCCTTCAAAGTAGCCTTTGTGCTCAAACATCCAAACCGATGAGACTGCAGGAAAAGGAAAAAACAAACGCCACACGGAGGGGGCTCGAACAGGGAGCCTAGTGTCCCCGCAGCATGATGTGCGTCGCCGTGGGCCTGCTTTCCGGGTCCAGTCCCCACTCCCACAGCGCAGCCTAATCCTCCAGCACAGCCAGAGTCCCCTTTTGCTCAGTTGGCCCTCGGTGCCATAACAGTTTGCACCCTAGGCTGCGGCAGAGCAAAGAATTAGGCTGAGAAAAAGACCAACTTGGCTTAAAGCAGCAGCTTTTTTTTTTTTTTTTTTTTTTTTATAAAATCAAGCCTAAACTGTGCTCGAGGCAGCTCCAGGAATTAAAATGAGACAAATGTCATTCTTCTCTCAGTAGCACAGTGACAGCATATCTACTGTGGCAGCAGCATGGCCAGTGTTGTCTGTCCTCGATCACAAGCGCCAAGTTGAAATCACATCAGAGGGTCTTCTTCAGCTGTTAGGAAAATTTTAGATTAGTGGAGCATGCAAAAAATAAGTATTACAGAGAGGAACTGTCACAAGAAGCACAAGTGAAAGGAACTGTAGCCTGCCTTTTCCTTACAGCACTAATAGGTGTTCTTGTTTCCCTCTGTGTGCAAATCCGACACGATCCTAATCCGCTCACTTTTCAGGCTGCTCTATCTAAGCAGGGAGTGGGGATAATAACCTGGCACTTACATTTGCTTAGACTGAATGACAAATAAATAGCCTCACTGTCAACTGGAAGACGAATATTTCTCGTATCATCTGTGCCACATGATGAACACATCCAACAAGAAAGGCTTTGTTAGTTGGGGTGCTTTGACAGAGACAACTATGGACTACAGCTCTTCATTTAAAAAAAAATGGAAATGCACTACAGACCCCAAGCTGCTCACATGATGGCACATTAGCATCGAGGGAAACATTCCTCAATATTCACAATCCCCTGTGTGATTCTCCTCTGACAGTATTCTTTGGGTTATTGCTCAATGGGGTGGCACCTCTGTTAAGGTTTAACTTGGTATGACTTTTAGTCAGCTAACGCTATCGCTGGGCAGCTAGCCAGCAACATTGCGTTGCTTCAAACTTAACAGCACTTAAAATACCTGCATTTGGACATTATCCTGTGTGAGCTCAGACACGCAGACAGCTGCGAGCATATCGTTAACCCGTCAGCCGCATTAACGTAACCTGACAAACTTTAATAACCCCTCTAACGTTAAATAGATATCACGAATATGCAGCTAAACGAGCTAGCGCTAGCCACCAGATGTTCCGTTACTAAGATACCACATCAGCTCGACTGAGCTAGCTTCGAGGGTCGGACAACGTTAGTAAAAAGGGCTGTAATGTAGTGATAAATAAGTGAATAGCAGTCCTTCAGCATCCGTGAGAAGCCTGAGCTGAACGGCAGATTTATGTCCAACGTTACAGACGACAGCAGGTATCGGCTTGATAACATTAAGACAATACGTGGCTGATATTTCCTGGCTAACCGTTTCACTTTCCACGTTCACCTCGGCTAACTCTCAGATACGACCTTGGGACCCTGTCTCTTTGTGAACAATGTCTTTTTAAAAAAAAAAATCTGACGTTACCCATCAAAGGAGAGTAATCCGGAAGAGTGTGGAGCCCCAGCAGTGTGTGAGCTTTCAGCTCCAGGCTGACAGATTACCAACTGAACCAGTTAGCCTAGCAGCTAGCACAGGCTGAGCTGCCGCAAAGGCTTCTGGGAGGAGCTGCGCATCAGTCGGTGATTGGCCGACAGCTTTCAGCCAAGCTTGTAAAATAAATGCACCAACCTTTCGTTTCTAGAGTGAGTGTCTGCAATGCAACATAATAACTTTATTTTATATAGCACTTTTCAAAAACAAAGTTACAAAGTGCTTTACAAAGACATAAAAAGCAGCACAAATAAACAGTTAGTAATATATAAAAATAAAGTTGATACAGTAAAAATGACAAGCAAGGTATGAAGTACTAAAACACAGTAAAAAAAAATAAGTAGAATGATTGCAGAATAGTGATTGATTAAGAGAAAGCAATTCTGAAAAAGTGTGTTTTTTGAAAGAGATTTAAAAGACAAAACAGAGCTAGCCTCCCTGATCTCCTCCGGCAGGTCTCCTCTGGTTTTTAGGAGGTATATAGATTTATAAATTTGTTGAGGTGACCAAAGTGGTGAGGGCTGGAGACTCTGGACATTATAAGTATTGTATGTGAGGCAACCAGAATCAGGGAGAGAGAGAGAGTCAGGGAATTTAAGAAGACTTTATTTCGGAAGGGTTTCCCCTTTAACATCATCAAGTGGTTTATGCATTAATACATAAATAAAGGAAGATGCATGACATAACAGCATTGCACATGCATTTACTCAATGCAATCATAATTAACTGAAATCCAGATAATGTCTAATTAAACAATATATCAGTTAAACATGGGCAGTCACAAAGTGAACATAAAGGCATGAATGAAGCATAACATTCATGTCCGCCTTTATCCTGATGAGCTCTGAGAGGAGCCACAGGCTCACCTGTGCACAGGTGAGCCCAATCAGAAGACAATCAGCACTCCTATAACTAGGAGAGGAGGACAAGAACATTTCTCCGTTTGCCCTGCAAGCTACCAGCCAAACCTGATCCCCTGCCTTCAAGTGCATCTTCTAAAGTGAGTTGTTCTTCATGCCTTTGGTCACTTTATGACTGCGCATGTGTCATTGGAATATTGTTTGTGTTCCAATATTACCTGACTTTGCTTTAATAATTGAATTGATTGATTAGATGCATATGCAATGCTGGTTTATGTCATGCATCTCCCTTTTTGTGAATTTGATATAGATACACCACTTGATGAAGTTAAAGGGGAAACTCATCTGAATAAATTCTCTTTTGGTGGTATTTCCTGGCTCTCTCTCCCTGATCCTGGTTGTCTAAATGTCCGGAGTCTCCAGCCCTCGCCACTTTGGTCACCTTAACAATACTGAAGTCCAAAAATAAGAACTTGGGATATACTCTTCTTATGGGCTAAAAGTAAGAAATGGAATAACTTGATTTGAAATGGATGTGTAATGCAGCCTTCCCATATAAAGTGCAAATGAGGTGGTTTGGCACAGGAAAACTTTAAAATGGGATGTTGAACAACCAGGTTAAGAAGCAGGAGTGGTGTGAAAAAGTGGCCTTTATTAACAAAAAGATTATTGAAACAAAGGGCAAAAAAAATGCACCCTGGGAAATTCAATAAAACTACATTTAAATGGAATCAAAAGAACACCAAACAAAAGAAAGCTGCAGCCTCAAAACAAGCTGCCAACTCCCCTCCCCAGCCCTTATACTCCAGTTAATGGGATTTTATCTTCTCAGCCTCACCTAACTGGAACCACCTGTCCAGGTATGTAAATATAGGGTGAGCAAAACCAAACAAGAATTCAAATTCACACAGAATAATGAACAGATCATTAATACGAGATCTCCAAGTTACTGCTGACATCTCAATCTATCTATGGGCACCCATCCATAGCAATGAACACACCAAACATTAGAATGTAATTTACTGCAGAACTATCTTTCATCAGCAGAGCCCAGCCCGTCCCTGTTAAGACATAATGAGGCAAACCTGTTTGCACTTTACTTGAATGAGCTGCTGAGCTGCATTCTACCCCCAACATCCCAGGCAGAACAACAAAAATCCTATGAACCCATAAAACAAGCCAATTCAACAAGCAGGTGTCACACCTTATTTGTGTCATTGGACGGTAAACACAAGATGTCCATTATAGTCAAAGAAGAGTAGGATGAGAAGTTGTTTGAACCAAGATGGTTCTTCCTTTTCCATTGTTTGGTATATGCTTTAAAAATTGGGAGTAGATGGGTTTTCTTAAGATGAATGTAAATGTCACCATGCAGCTTTTATAATGTTATTGGAGAGGGATTACTGTGACCCCTTTCATATTGGCTCCCCTACACACTGAGTGGGAGTGGTTTCAGGTGTGAGTGTGCTTGTGGGGGTAGAGGGAATTCACTTTTGCTGTGAGCTAATTGCTGTGATTCAGGTGCTGATTGAAGGCAGGTGTCTACATGCAGCAGTTACTGCTCTCTCATTCTCCTTGTGTTCTTTGTCTTCAGGTATGGTATGTGCATTAAATGTTCATGTGAACATTTGAGTACACTCATTTTCCTTGTGTTTTGTGTGCAGCGTCCGCTCCGATTGCTGCGGTCTGAAGGTCGAGTTGGGTTTCCTTGAGGCTGTATGTTGCCAGCCTAGTCCGTGATATGGCTCAGACTGCCATCGAGGGATGTTTGGAAGTTAATGGATGGAGGAAGCAACCAACCTGTTGAGCAGATAACCCTTGGACTGTTCTTTCCCCTCCCCTCTATAGTAGCACACTGACTGCTTTCACTTTCTCCCTTAGTAATCAGGTGATATCCCCTTGATTTTAAAGTGGCAGTATATTTTTGGCATCATTGGGCAAAAATTCCATAATAATCTTTCAGCATATTGTAATTCAAGTGTTCTGAGAGATAACTAGACTTCTGCTCCTCCTCATGGCTCTGTTTCCCAGCTTTAGAAAATCCAGCCCGTGACGGCAGACTTTGACCAATCACAGGTCATTTCAGAGAGAGAGAGAGAGCGTTCCTATTTGCTGTGCTCCGGTCATGGGAGCGGAACTTGGCTTTCCTTCACCAGATTTTACAATGGCGGCGGCGTCACAAACTTTCTCATTTTACAGCTAAACAGTACACTACAAGATGATTCTGAAAACATTTGAGGCGAGAAATAGGCATTACAGTAACAGAATATTGATTCATATTTGATCAGCGCGGCCTAGTTTGACCTTTTGGTCGGAGTGATTGACAGCCGGCTCTCATAGATGGCAGCTGGACAGCAGACCCTGTAAAATCTTTCAGATGCCGTTAGGAGCACCGGAGTACACAGTAGGACACAGAGGAACATAATTTTTATTCAGGTTACCTATTTCATGTACGATATAGCAGCCGTTTTCTAAAAATAACTTTTTTAAATCATATTTGCGCCAATATCGCCTACTTCAGCTTTAAGTGTTTTTTTTTTTGTGTGTTTATTGTAATAAAATAAGATTTTAAACTTTCCCTGTGTTCTCTTTTTCCCTCTGATGAGACTGGTTTGCCAAATGTAGTATCTGCAGGTCTGCTGCACAGCATTGCGGTGGGTTTGTTAGTGGCTACCTCCCTTTCTGAGACACTTGCCTATAGATAGAGGGGCTCAAGCAGTGCTGCCTATTCTGTCACTATATCAACAAAGCTAAAGACCAGCCTGACTGCTGCAGAGAAGTGAACACGTCACCTGAGAAGCCCAATGTGGAAAATGTAATGATGCTCTGCATGTGAGTCACATTGTTGTGGTCTTTTGGTGGATCATTCAGGAACTATTTATGGAAACAGGAGCTTAGCTGACACTTAAATAATTAATTGGCAGATTGTGTGGGACATGATGGGAACAATATTGCCTTGAGACTGGTAACTTTTCATCAGATCTACAAAACTATTCAAAATTCTGTATGAGAGTTAGTTTCAAGTCTTAAAAAATAGGTTTGGTAGCAGAAAGTACACCAGCAATGACCATCCTATTCTGAAAGCATAATCTCTCACAAAACAAAGTCGTGATAAGGAACAAATGTTTACACAGCTGCTTTTGATTTCAGACTGGGACTCTTCTCTTTGGGTCCGGAGTGCTGTTGCTGAGCCTTGTGGATATCCTGTGGATCTGGTATGTATGAGGTCTCGCAACAAGCCCAGCCCTTAGGAAATACAGTATATACCAACTGCCCATGCTGGATATTCTTCTAAAGGCACAAAGCTGCCATGGTAATATGAGAGTCTTAACAGGTGTACCTGAGCACAAAGCCCAACGGGGACGCCCTTGTCTCCACGGCAACAGAGGAAACATTACAATGGCGCTTGGCTGTCCTGATAAATGAGAGTCCCCAGGTGATGCAGGAAATACCATACCAGGACACTTCCTTTTGTGGTTTTGACCTGGAGGGAGACACTGTTGCGAATGCAGGATACATGTTGACTCAAAATGCAGCGTCATTTTTGCTTTTAATCCAAAAATGAGACATTTTTCTTTATTTTTTTTATTTGTCACCATTTATAAATATGAATCCACCCCCTACCAAACATACTGAACTATACATCAGCTTTTGATGTATAAGCACTTTTAGTGTTTGTGAGACCTTAAATCCACTATATTTGTCACAGTTGTACTGGTTACTTTATTGTATTAAGTTTAACATACGTAAGATGTGCCATATCGGTCCCCGTTTACTTGTATTAAATGTATGTGGATTGGTGGTTTGTTGTACTGGTGCTGTATGTTTGTAGTATACTGTATGATTGTCCATTTTATCCAGCATAATGTGTAGTCTAGTGTATCTAGTCTTTTTGGCTTCTTAAACTATCAATTTAAACAAACATGGTTCCCTATTCTTACATAAGGTGTATGAGGGCTTTATTAATGGTTAATACAGCATTTAATAATCCTTCATATATCTGTTAAAACCATTAAGAGCAACTGCTGGGTTACCAGGTTGTGAAAAAATCCCTCCGACCAGTGTTTATTCTCTGTTTAACAGCGCAAATATAAATGTTGGTTATCCATCAGTAGATGCTCATGAGTTTCTCACTTTCTAATGATCCATCAAGTCAGCAGCTATAGCCTACATTTCAATAAATCATTGTTAAAGTGTTTTAATCCATAAAGTCTGCAGTTGTAAATGTTAAATAGGCTGTTAATAAATGGATTTTGCTACAAGTAAGTGGTCAACCGTCAGGCAAAGTGATTTGTCACTGTTAGGGTGACCAAATTGATGAGGGCTGGTAACCAGAATTGGGGACAGAGAGCTGGGAGATTCCACCAAAAAAGGACTTTATTTAAGATGACTGCAGTAAATACACCAAAGAGGGAGATGCATGTAAGAAAACATTGCACATGCATCTACTCAATCATCTTAATTATCAAATCAGTAAGTTAATATTTAAACACAGGTAATTGGTTATAAGGTGAATAAAGGAACAAATGGCATTAAAAGAACAACTCGCTTCAGATGCACTGGATGAAGGCTGAAGGGGATCAGGTACGGCTGGCAGGGAAACAGAGAAATGTTCTTCCTCCTCCCCTCCTAGTTATAGGAGCCCTGATTTATGTGCTGATTGGGCTCACCTGAACCTAGTTGACTCTGAAAAGCACAGGTGAGCCCGTGGCTCCTCCCAGAGCTCACCAGGATGATGGCATACATGAAACAAGTTTCTAACAGTCACAATCTGGCAAGCAAAAAGTTGTTCCCAGTCAGCTGCTGATCTGCAACACCTTACTAAATGATGTATTAACTGTTAATAAAGCAGTTAGTTAAACCTTTCACAAAGGATGGCTTATTAGAAAGTGTTACTAAAAACATACGTACGATAAGCTTATAAAATATCATGCATTGCTGAGGTTTAACCATCTAACACTAAGCATTTGGACCAACAACAACATTAAATAAAATAGCTCCTACAGCTGAATGCATCAACAACTTGAATTGTTGGCTCTATTCTTTTATTGTAATACGCTTCATAAACCCTCTGTGTCTGTGTGGACTGAAGAAAGACAGAATGAAACTGTAACCAAATAAAGCAGAGATAGAGACAGACATGCTCTGGCTCCTCTCTTCCTTATATGGTAATAGAACGTGAAGGGACGGGCGGGGCTGTTACGTAAACGTCATCAACGTGCTCCGGACACCCGGAAGCGTAGCAAGATGTGACATGTTTGGCTGAAGTTAGCGGCGTTTGCGACCAAGTAGAGCAGAATTAAACGACATATTATCCATACTAAGTAACGCCGTATTGTGTAGTACACCTCGAAGATGAGTGCGAGTGAAAAAGAAAAGGTAAGCTAACAGCAGTTAGCTACGTAGCCCTTTTTAGCTTCGCAGTTTTCATCAGAGAAGCATTTACTCGAAGCATTTCTGTCATCCTGAGCCCTTGTGTTGCCTGCTTTCTCCTCTCTAACCCAGGACCCTGCAGCCCTGAAGGAGGAGGGGAACACCCTCTTCAAGGCAGGAGACGTGCAGGGTGCTATCTGCTGTTATACCAAAGCATTAAAGCTGAGTGACAGCCGAGCAGAGACAGCTGTTCTGTACCGCAATCGCTCTGCCTGCTACCTGAAGCAGGAGGAGCACAGCAAGGCGGAGGCTGATGCCTCCAAAGGTGAGATACTTTACTGACGAGGATGTTGTAGAGTTCACTGAATACCAAGACGCGTTTTGATCTTATTTTAAATTTAGCCTACTTTACCTGGATGGAAATCTACCCATTCAGATAGATTTACTGTGACCTGCTGAAGTTTGGACCTATGGGCTTTAGTTTACCCCTAACCAAGATCCTGCATGCTTAAAGTGACAAGATATTACATTTTAAATGCTCAACAGCAGCTATTTTCAAATGACAGAGATACTCATGATGATCCTTGGGTAAAGAGTCTAATTGAGAATCACTTTCAACACACATACACCCTCCAACTGTCTTATCTTTGATGAAAGAAACAATTTACAGCTGCTTTAAAGGTCTTATTGACATTTTTATGCAGACAAATATATATATATATATTTTTTTAAATAATACATCCACAGAGCGTTTTGAAAGGTGCCAAATAAAATAATGGCTTAAAAAATATTATGGTTGTGAACTAATCATTTAAAAAAATTTGGCGCTTCCAAAATGAATGTTTTGTTTATCTCTGTGGAGAGATACTACGTTTGATTCCCACTTCTAACAAGGCTTGTGAGCCAGTAGTAAAACAACGTTGGTATCATGTGGTATCTCTGGGTCGTCAGTTAGTGTGGAAAATACAGATAAATTGCTGAGATTAATGGTAAGTGCCTAGCAACGACTTGTTGTGAAGTAAATGCAATGGAACGGGGAGGGAGAATACGACATCTAGTGGCTGAATGTTATCAATAGCACCTTTTAAGTGTGTATAGTTCACATTTCAGGTGAAAGTTAAAAAAAACTGTACAGTTGCATGAACTGTCTCTCTAGCAGGATTAAGATTTATGGATGTATGTACACAGTTATATTGAATATATCACTCTTTTTCAGCTCTCGATACTGACCCAGGTGATGTGAAAGCCAGGTTTCGGAGAGCTCAGGCTTTCCAGAAACTCAATCGGCTTGATCAGGCGTTTCTGGATGCTCAGAGGTGTGCCCAGCTGGAGCCTAAAAACAAAGCCTTCCAGGATCTGCTCAGACAGCTGGGAGCACAGATCCAGCAAAAGGTGATGTTCTTTTTCTAAAGTGCATTAAGTGTCAGGGAGGTTTATCTTGTATTTGAAGCTGTACCCCGAAGAAGCCGTTGCTAATTAGGGTCTTTTCTCTTCGCCGTGTAGTCGGTGCAACTAAACTCCACAGATGCGCGTGTGCAGCAAATGTTCTCCCTCCTCTTAGATGCATCTGCAAAAGACTCGGATCGACAAAAGGTAAGGGCAACTCCTAAGGCAGGAACATAACAAACTGCTGTTTGATTTGTATTCATCATATCTGGATCTGTCTGCAAAGTTGTATTGCACCAAAATTATGTGATTTCATTATTCAATTTCAGGCTGCTCAGAATCTAGTGGTATTATCTCGAGAGGACGCAGGAGCTGAGCAGATCTTCCGTAACGATGGAGTGAAGCTGGTTCAGAAACTTCTTCATTCAAAGCAGGAGGATGTTGTCCTCTCTGCCCTGAGGACCCTGGTTGGGTTGTGCACAGGGCATCAGTCAAGAGTAAGTAGAACAATGCCCTCTAAAGTTATTCACTACATCATCTTTAAAGTCATTTTTTTAACAGGCATGCAAACTTGTATTTTCTTTCTGGGAAAACATAGATAAAACAGTATCCATAGTGATATCCCTCTTATTTGTATTTTGTTCCTTTTAATTCCTATGCATCTGTTTCCATTCATTGTGAAGTCAGCTGTGCTATATGTTAACATCCTTGTCTGTCAGAGACCATATTCACCATGCTAGTAAGACTTATGAATTGCTTTACTGCTTTTTACTGCTGACATCCACTGCTTTGTTCCCAGACCATGGCTATAGTGAATGAGTTGGGAATGGAGCAGCTGTGTGCAGTAATGGGATCAGGAGCCTCCACTGTGTCTCTGGCCGCCTGCCACCTGCTGCAGGTGATGTTTGAGGCTCTGACGGAGGGCATGAAAAGAGAGATCAGAGGGAAAGATGAAGCCATACTTCCTGGTGAGTTTGGATTCAGATCATGTTTAGAAATGCTTTTTTTTTTGTGTGTGTGTGTATCAGATATCGGTCTTGTGCTTTCAACGGTAACTGACTGTGAATTTAATACAGAACCCTCCAAGGAGCTACGCTCAATGCTACGCCACCTTTTGGAAATGATGCCAGCATCTAATGTGTCGGGGACTGGCAGAGACAGCGCCATCAACCTCCTGGTCAAACAAGTTCCCCGCAAGTCCTTGAAAAACCCAGATAACTCCCTCACGTTATGGGTGATAGACCAGGGTATGAAACACACCTGCAAATCATGTAGAATTTCTCACACTTTTATGCTATGATAAATACAAAACAGACATAGACCTTCTGCCAGTTTTTTAGTAAGTTGCACTTCCATGGGAAGGTGAAGGGAGTGTTCACTCCATGTTTTCAAATGTCAAATGAAATTTGCCTTTGGCCTCAGCTACTCCAAGCCAATTTCTGTTTTATCTGGCATTGCTCCAGTCAGATTAATGAACTCCTTGTTCTCCTGCAGGTCTGAAGAAAATCCTGGAGGTGGCCGGGACAGTCCCTGAGCTCTCAGAAGGACCACCTCTCACAGACAACTCCCACATGAACTGCTCCGTCTTGCTTAGCAAACTCTACGATGACCTGAAGAGCGACGCAGAGAGGGAGAACTTCAACAAGCTATGTGAAGAATATGTGCAGTGAGTTAACCACCGAAACTTGTGTTTCCAAAATGTCTGTTACTTGAGCTGCTTAATACTGCAATAACTTATGAACATGGAAAAAAAGAATTACTGTCATAAACCAAAAAGTGGCATTCCTTCACTAACTTTCTTATCTGACGTGTTTCTGGCTAGGCAACATTTTAGCCGACACGGCCTAGACGGCAAGCTGCGAGCCATCCAGACAGTGTCGGTGCTCCTCCAAGGACCGTGCGAAGTGGGTAACAGAGCTCTGGAGATGTCAGGGATGATGGACGCAGTGATCGCTCTGTGTGCTTCCGAAGACGTGACTCACCAGCAGGTAGCGGTGGAGACACTTATCCACGCGGCGGGCAAGGCCAAGAGAGCCTCCTTCATCACAGCCAACGGCGTGGCGCTTCTGAAGGACCTCTACAAGAAGAGCGAAAATGACAGGATACGCGTGAGAGCCCTGGTGGTAAGTGCTGCAAACAAAGCAAATTATATTCATCTCAGACAGTTGGGAGAAAAGAACATCTCTGAATAAAGATAATGCTCTGATGGTTATTACACAGGGTTTGTGCAAGCTCGGATCAGCAGGAGGGACAGACTTCAGCATGAAGCAGTTTGCAGAGGGATCCACGCTAAAGCTCGCCAAGCAGTGCAGGAAGTATGTTTTGCCTGTGTCGAATCTGGAGCATTGGGCGTAGATTAGGAGAAATGTGTCTGATCCACATTGTTGCATGACAACAGATAATGAGTGGTTCCTTAGATTTGAAATAAGAAGCAAGCTGCGTCCCATTCTCTTTTAGGTGGCTGCGTAATGAGTCTCTGCCCCAAACCTCCCGCCGGTGGTCTGTGGAAGGCCTCGCCTACCTCACTTTTGATGCTGATGTGAAGGAGGACTTGGTGGAAGACAAGACCGCCCTCCTGGCCATGTTTGAGCTAGCGAAGGTCTGACTGATGATTGTAATTTGAGGTTTTTAATACTTGATACATGGACAATACAAGGTCTCAGAAGAGCATCTTAGTGGTTATTTTATTTATTTTTATGTAAACCACCACTATAATAATAGGCACAGTTTTATAGTGTTGACTGGGATAGCCTTGACAGCCTTGTTTTTCTTTGTGTTCCTGCAGTCTGAGGATAAGACGGTGCTGTTTGCTGTGGGCTCCACATTAGTGAATTGCACCAACAGCTATGAAGTGGAGAAGCCAGACCCTCAGATGGTGGAGCTGGCGAAGTATGCGAAGCAGCACATTCCCGAGGAGCACCCCAAGGTACCATTTAAATTCTTTCATTTTTCATGTAGAGCTACATTTGCTGCATACAAACATCGCACAATATTACTTTCGTATTGCACAGTAGCTCTACTGCTCTCCTGTTTCTTTACAGTAGGTGTTCTTCAAAACAATTTGACATTTCTTTAGAGATTGTTTTACATGAACCTGTCTGTCTTTCTTTCCATGTGTCAGGATGCACCTTCCCATGTGGAGAAAAGGCTGGGGAAGCTGCTGGAGGCCGGCGTGGTGTCTGCATTGGTGTGTATGGTCAAACACGAGAGTCCTGCCCTCACTGAGGCTTGTAGGGACTGTATCGCCAGGTAGGAAAATGGCAGTGAAGTCTTTTTCACACACTGTTCTATGTGTAGATTTTCTGTTGATGCCATTTCTCATGGCAGGGTCTTCTTGGCTTTGGTGGAACGACAGGAAGACAGAGGCACAGTGGTGGCACAGGGTGGAGGAAAGGTTGAGCACCCTGATAAATATACTTTAGTTTAGCCTGCACACTGATCTAAACACATTGCTTTAGCAGGTTTGCATGATTTATGTTGACTGTTTTCCTCCACAGGCTTTGATCCCACTGGCATTTGACAACACAGATTTAGGGAAAATCAAAGCAGCACAAGCCCTGGCAAAAATCACCATCACAGCTAACCCAGAGATTGCCTTCCCAGGAGAAAGGGTAAGAATTGCATGCTATAAAAAACCTCTTAAGTTGAAAAAGAAAAAAAAAAAAACCCAAGAATATTTCATATTTAACCTTGTCTCACTCTCTGTTCTCAGATCTATGAGATGGTGCGCCCCCTTGTCAGTCTTCTGAGCCTTGAGTGCACTCTGCTGCAGAACTTCGAGGCGCTAATGGCTCTCACCAACCTGGCCGGCATCAGTGATAGACTCAGGTTGGCCACTAGGGGGAGTCTCTCCTAAGAATATATGTTCAAAACACAGTCATTTATAATGGGACACAACCTACAAGTATGCAGAAACCAGAGTGTAGTGCTTTGCCATAATTAGGCAAACCTGTTTGCACTTAACCTTGATTGAGCAGCTGGTCTACCCAAAAACACCCAGGCAGAACAACAAAGATCCTATGAACCCATAAAACAAACTAAACAAGCTTATGTCATTTATACACCTTAATTGATAAGGTATCAAATATAAAGGGCAGATGAGGGTTTGGCACCAGAACATTTTAAAAGGGATGATGAAGAACCAGGTCAATAAGCAGGAGTAGTGCAAAAAAAGGCATTTATTATCAAAAGTTTACTGAAATATAGGGCAAAAAATGAAACCAGGGAAATTCAATAAAACTAAGGTTTAAACTGAATCAAAAGAACATCAAACAAAGACCACCTGCCCAGGTACGGAAGTATAGGGTGAGCTAAAACGAGCAAGCATCCAAATCACACAGAATAATGAACACATACCATTAATACAAGATCTCTAAATTACTGCTGACATCTCTATCTATGGGCACCCATCCATAGCAATGAGCACACCAAATATTATAGAATGTAATTTACCGCAGAACTATCTTACTTATCTTGTGTATTCACAGTACACAGCCCGTCACTGCTAAGAGGACATAATGAGGCAAACCTGTCTGCACTTTCCTTGATTGAGCTGCTGAGCAGCTGGTCTACCCAAACAATCCCAGACAGAACAACAAAAATCCTAACAAACTAAACAAGCTTGTGTCATTTATATACCTTAAATGATAATGTATCAAATAAACTGAAACATTGGACTGAAATTAATAATTAAGCAGACACAAAACACTGTTAATGTTGCAACAGGGCCTAGTGAAAAGGGAGAAAGACAACCTTTTCACACAGAGCTCAGTTTAATTCTTGTTTTATTTTTGTACATATGGCAAATCTAAAGAAATTATCTCAAAGAAAGGAACATGATTTCATAAATGTTGTTACAGATTAATGCATCAATTTTATGGTTAAACATGCAATATCATAGTTTGCTTCCTAAAAAAAAAAAAAGGCTGTGAAAATATTTTTTACCAGAGCTGTTTTTAGGACTTTGTGGGCAAGTCCAAGTCAAGTCTCAAGTCATAAGCAAATTGCACGTCAAGATGCAAGTATTTCTAGTCTCTGAATGCTGACCTCAAAGCTGCGTTATAACTACCTTTAAGATGTACAACTATGCATGTCTGGTGCTGTGATTGTTGTTCTTGGATTTTATCAGGTCAAAGCTTCACACTATTATTTTTGCTTTCAAATCTCGAGTTTTGACTTGCTTTCATAATAAATGTTTTATTGTGACATTACAGTTTTGTATCGGTGTTTAGAGTATCTGCTTGTTCTGATGACGTATGTTGCTCCACAGACAAAAGATCATAAAGGAGAAGGCGGTCCCAAAAATCGAAGGCTACATGTTTGAGGAGCACGAGCTGGTCCGAGCTTCTGCCACAGAGTGCATGTGTAATCTGGTTTTAAGCACCGAGGTAAGAAAGATATTTAAAGATAATTGTATGGCACAAATAGGTTGAAAAGTAGAAGTAAAATTGGGTGTTTGCTGTGTCCTCAGGTGCAGAAGCTGTACCTGGCCACAGGGAACGATCGCCTGAAGCTGCTCGTGCTCTACAGCGGAGAGGAGGATGAGAGGCTGCGGAAAGCTGCTGCAGGAACTCTGGCCATGCTGACCGCCGAGCAGCCTGAGCTCTGCGCCCGCATCCCTGGAACGGTAAGCAGACTACTGCAGCAGCTCACTGTCCCCACACATCCATCAACGCAGCACTGCGGCATACTACAATCATTAATGTTTTGTGTTTTAGCTCACATCACTTCTCGTTCTCTTCTCAGACGACCCACTGGCTAGAGATTATACAGTCGCTATTGCTCTGTGAAATACCCGACCTGCGTCACCGTGGAGTGGTCATAGTTCACAACATGATGCAGGCGGAGAAGAGTCTGGCTGAGACGCTCATGGAGAGTGAAGCTCTGGAGATTCTCTCTGTCTTGGCGAAGCGAGGAGAGGGCACGCCGGAGCCTGTTTCTAACATGGCTCAGAACTGTCTGGACAAGGCCGTGGAGTACAGCATCATCACGACCAGGGAGGGGAGGGGAAAGGGCAAAGGCCCTGAACCCTGAAAAACACAGCTGCAGCTTGTGGATGTGCCTCCTGGCAATGTTAAAGTGCTTCAAGTATTATGTGGGACCAGTGAAGTCATTTCACTATTGCAGGAAATCAGTTTTGGTCTGGATGGGTACAAGCCGATCCTGAAACGCTCATGTGTCTTAACCAAAAACTGAGAAAAGCAATAAAAACACGAAAGAAAGATAGTAAATGAAAGCCAGCAGATACTCACAGAAGTGGTTTCACAATATTTTTCCACTCATTTTCCACTCCACTTAATTATACTGTATGTTCATGGACCACCACCAAAAGTGTATGTTCGACTTGGAGACCAATAAGGCTACTCTATACATTCTTTACTTGAGATTGCCAGTGCTTGATATTTGCAAATGTTTTTATTTGTGTCATTATTATTCCCCCAAAATACAGTCTTTATTTTTCTTTTTATACACTACTATATTATATTTAGTGTGAATTCTGAGTCAGCATCCACATGTAAATGCATTTTCTAGTCATTGTTTTTTTTAATAATATCTCCTTAAACACACCAAAACCATTTCATTCACATGATTGTGTGCTTTTTTTTATTTTAATGTGTATTATCATCACTCCACTACATCCACTGTGTCTTAATTATATGGCTGTTAATTTTCTAGTTTTGACTGAACACATGGGCACAAAAATAAAAACCTCTGTACCCGGATGCTGCTGAGTTCACCCATCTTTACTGTTGTCATATTTTTCAACACTACTGTCGCGCATGCGCAGTACATCCCGGTGCTGCCAGTGTTCAAACTTTGCGGACAACTGCGTCGCACGTTCTCAGCGGCGTAAACGGAGGTAACATTTCCAATGCGGTGGTTCGGATTTGGCTTTAACGTATTTGGACAAATATGTGTCCACGATAAATCAGCTGAAGGAGAGAGGAGGAGCGACGCTGCAAAGGAAGTGAAAGTGAGCAGACCAACCGAGCTAGCAGCTAATCGGGAGGACAGAAAAGACTGCCGTCACATTACAGCGAGTTGGAGTCGAAGAGCAGCTTTGCATTTGGATGGTAAGTCTATCAGAGATTAAAAAAAACAACTCTGGTTGGACACTCTAACATAAGGAGAGTGCGTCTATAATATCCCACTCTTTATATAAACATGAACTCGTGTATTAATGTTGCTGTGTTTCTGTTAGGGGACAGCTGTGTGTGCCTGGCAGGCTTCACTGAGTCCTCTGGTCCTCTGAAAGACAGCCGTGGCTGTAAAGATGCCATCATCAGTGAGTCGTACCTGACCCTCGCTTTCTCAGACAGACTCGAGTCCTGGGATCTGCACAACAAAGAGAAGACCCCATCATGGAGCATGGAAATACAAACACACCCGGAGAGCTCTGGTATTGTACATCCTAATCTCCCTTTGACAGCCACTACAAGTGCAGTAAAAATGTGATTTACTAAACTGCACACTTCTTGCTGCTTTTTCCAGGACCCCCTAGTGTGCGTCTCCCATTGGTCCCTGGGGGTTACATAGCAACGAAACCGCCCCTCTACCGCCCCTTGTCACCTCACCTGAGAGCCAAGAGTCTGGCACTGAGTGCAGAGCATGCCATCCTTCTCAGTGCCTCTGGAACTGTGTACACCTGGGGACTGGGCAGGTAATATACTCACACATCTGTCTTCAGTGGGAATCTGAGCAATACCACCCTCCGTGCATAGCGTAATCTTTTGCATGTGTTTATTTGACAGCCATGGTCAGTTGGGGCACGGAGGCCTCACCTCCGAGGAGGAGCCCAGGGCGGTGGAGGCACTCTGGGGGATGAACATGAGCCGTGTTGCTACAGGAGGCTGGCACTCTGTCTGTGTTAGTGGTAAGTGGTGTCAAAAAAATGTTGGCAGTGAAAAGAGTTATGCCCTCAATTTGAGGAGAAATTGACCTCAAATGACCTTTTCCTTCAGACGGGGGAGACCTTTATGTGTGGGGCTGGAATGAAAGCGGCCAGCTTGGACTTCCATCACGAGGTCTGAGGAAAGCGGCGCAGCAGCAAAGTAGCCAACAAGCAGGTAAATCTGTTTTCCTTTCAAATGAGGCATTTGAGAAATACAGTCAAAGGGACATTTCACCTAAAAACACAATCAAACTCATAGTTCTTTTTACCCACAGTGCTATCTATTAATCCGAATACTTTTGTGTAATTAGCCGAGGTGCACCTCACCCCAATAGGCCCTTTTCACAGCAGCCACTTTGACATGTCACTGCAGGTTAAACACAGGTGTAATAGATAACATTAATTGTGGCCCTGTTCCATTTAGGTGTGCCGGTCGTCCTGGTACTATGCATGCTGGCTCACTGGAATGGCTGTGACACACTAAATAGAACGGGACCATAATTAATTTAATCAATTACACGTGTTTACCCTGCTATGACATGTCAAATGGCTGTTGTGAAAAGGGCCTATACACAGCACTCAACTGCATTGTTTTTTTTTTTGTGGCATTTCCACAGCATCTATAAAGGTTGCTTGTCAAGTGATTAACTCTGAACAATAGGGTAAAATGTTCACTATTAGGTCTGTGGATTCACTGTATTTCTCAAATGTATGTTTATCACTTTAAGCACCATGAACTTTAAGCTGAAGTAGGTGAGATTGGAGCAAATATGATTTAAAAAAAGTAATTTTTATAAAACGGTCCCTATATCGTGACAGTAGTACATGAAACAGGTAACCTGACAAAAATCATGTTCCTCTGTGTCCTACTGTGTCCTCCGGTGCTCCTAACGGCATCTGAAAGATTTCACTTACTGGAGGAAAACAACCAGTCAGAGCTGATCTGAAGTCTGCTGTCCAGCTGCCGTCTATTAGAGCCGGCTGTCAATCACTCGCGAAACTCTGACCAAACGGTCAAACTAGGCAGCGCTGATCAAATATGAATCATTGTTATGTTACGTTAATGCCTATTTCTCACCTCAAATGTTTTCAGAATTCTTGTAGTGTACTGTTTAGCTGTATAATTAGAGAGTGTGTGACGCCGCGGCCATTGTAAAATCTGTTGAAGGAAGCCAAGTTCCGCTCACATGACCGGAGCACAGCCAATAGGAACGCTCTCTCTCTCTGAAATGACCTGTGATTGGTCAAAGTCTCCCGTCACGGGCTAGATTTTTTTAAAGCCTGAAAACAGAGCCATGAGGAGGTGCAGAAGTCTAGTTATCTCTTAGAACACTTGAATTACAATATGCTGAAAGATTATTATGGAATTTTTGCCCAATGATGCCAAAAATATACTGCCCACTTCCACTTTAATGCCATCAAGCTCCATTGTACTGGGTGGGCTACAGTGGATATCTCAAAATGTTCATACACTACAGTATTTAAACATATAGATGGCACTTGGGAGTATTGAAAATGCTTTATATTGTTCATTAATGAACCACCCCATTAACTGTGAGTAGCAAGTACTGCAACATTAACTGTACTGAACAGGAGCACCGTGCCAAGATACCTGCACATCTCCCGCTGAAGAGCCACGGGAGGGAGAGAAACATGAAGAGGTATTCATATCGATCCAGGCGTTCCCGGCTCTGCTGGATGTCACTCCATCATGTGAAATCAGGACAGTCAGCTGTGGCAGCCGCCACACTGCTGCAGTAACAAGTAAGAAACCGCCCTCGACAGTGGGTGTTTATTGATGCACATTTTCTTGGCAAATCTGTCATCTTTATCTCATATTTTCTAATTCCAGCCACAGGTGACCTCTACACTTGGGGCTGGGGTAAGTTTAATTTTGGAGCTAATTGACACCTAAACAGATGTTTAATCTGTTGCAAATATGTTACATATTTGCAGCATGTTTCCAGTACCGATTTAATTCATCAGTATGCTCAGAGCACAGCTTAAGTATATGTTGAACTTACCCTGTCCATCTGTCCTTCTATCACCATTTCAGGTGACTACGGCCAACTTGGACACCAGACTTTAATGAGTTCAGATGAGCCCCAGCTTGTGGAGTTGTTCAGGGAGCAGCAGATGCATGTGGTCGATGTAGCGTGCGGGGCATGGAACACTTTCGCTGCTGTCGTCAAGGAGGAAGTGGCTTGCTCTTAAAAATACTAGGAAATCCCCTTGATAAACGTGGACACTGGACTTTGGACAACATACCGGGAAGTATAAATGATCAAAACAAATACAAGACTTTGAATTAAATGTATTTTGTAATGTATACGTTCTTCTCATTTGTTTCTATTAAAAAAAACAAAACTTTGTAAATGGAAATATTTTTAATTTTCTTTATAGAAATTAAAAAAATCACAGGTTTTGCATTTCACAAACAGTGCATAAAATAGTTAAGGCAGTAAAATCCACAGGTAAATATAATTTAAGGCAAATATCTAAAATTCTAATTGAAAATTAAACACCATATGAGAGTTAAAGGGTTACGCATTTCCACAGCCCGCCAGAGGTCTTCACAGGACAATCTTGAAAGAACTGTGGAGAAATAAAAATATAACAGAAGCAGTTAAGAGTGAACAAAATTGTGTTGAGTAAAGAACATATTGGTGATAACAGCAATTAGATTTTTAGTCACCTGACGAAATCTGGCGACCTTGAAATGACATGCTGAAACTCTGAGAGGTTCACGGTTCCGTCCTTGTCGATGTCTGACTCTTCGAGAATCTGAAAAACACACGAAGGAAACGACTGTTACACTGACACATCAGTGGACCAACCTGGCTCCCTACATCTTCAAAGAGGAGAAGCCTCGGTGAACTCACATTGCTGATGAGCTGTCTCATTTCTTCCGTGGTTAGTCTCGTCTCATCTGTCTCGCCAGTCAGGCAGTTTACCAGCTTCTCCAGATCACCACAATCGAGAGTCCCATCATCGTCAAAGTCTGAAAATATCAACATGCTTATTACACAGATTCACAGCCTTACATGTATCATAAATAATCTGCTCTGTTTCCGTCGACTTATTTACCAAATATACGGAATGCATAGTGGGATTTGATTTCCAGAGTAGCGGAGTCGCTGAAGGCACTCAAGAGATCCAGAAAGTCCTCAAATGTGAGGCTTCCATCTTTGTGTTCAGATGTTGAGAACACGTAGCAGATTCTTTTCCTGAAAGGGTTGGACTGTGACGACAACAAGTACAAGGGTCAGCACACTTTATCAGTACTTAAAGCACAGGACAATCTTTTAGTCATGCTATGATAACTAAGCAGTCCACTTAACACCACCATTTCCTCTGTTTTTACTATCAAATAGCTGTTCACCTTCAGCTCTGGCAGAGTGAGAATCCTCTCCATTGGCACTCTGGTATTTGGAAGGTCTTTCTCATCTTTCGTGAGCAGTTCAGTGAATCTCTTGTGAGCACTAAACAAACAAACAAAGCTCAATCATGGATCCCAAAAAGCAGTGCTAGATTGATTACAATGTAAAAAACTGGTAACATATTTGTAATGTGGCATGCAGCTGATCACTTACAGAAGAATTTCTTGTTTTGTCAAGAATGTCAGTTCCTAAAAGTAAGAGTGAGCATTGTTAGATAAGTCACAGATTAACCTGAAACTACTTTTTCCACGCTGGAGTCTGATTTCCTTCAACACATCCATGGTCTTAGTAGTGATATTAGCAACATTAGCTTTCAATATACTGATGAGCGTGATGACAAGTGGTAACGTTAATGTAAAGCTGTCATTAGCGTTATGTTTAATTTAACGTTGTAGAAAATACCACAAATACAGACCGCAAGTAAATCATACTGTACTTTTGATGACAAGGCTCTGATCGTTTTCTTGTGCCTTAAAACGCCAGGCTGAGAGAGCTGCGTTACGTTATTACGAGGCGTAAAAACAAACTGTTGTCAACTTTAGCCGCTCGGTTAACATTAACATCACGATGTAGAGACTTTGCTTTGGGCTCTTACTTGATATTCTGAGAGTGAATCCTTCCCGAGTTGACTCGCCGTAGTGCCCATTTTGACAATTTCGACTGTAAAATGGACTTTTGTTGTTGTAAAGAGTTGCTCACCGAACTATTAGAGGAACAAGTTGTTTTTTTTACATGACTTACTTCCGGTAGGATTCCCCTTCCTGTATTTAGCTACGTAACGGTTTCCATAGTGACGTACATGCAAACAGCTCCTATCATGACAACAGGTGACAGCTGGGGCTATAACCTTTTCAGTATCTTACTGTATTATATATACTTAATTTGACACAGTTCGTTTGTAAAAAAAATAAATAAAGAAGGTCCAATTCTTTACTTTAGTTTTTGTTTCCATTGGTTAAATTTATATTATATATGCTATTAACCAAAAGTGCCACCACTTTAACTACTTAACTACTATAAAAGGGTTCAAGCAAAAGTAAAGATGTTGCATTTGAAAAAATTACTAAAAGCAGTAGGGATGCACCGATCCAACTTTTTCAGTCTCAGTACCGATAGCGATACCTGGGCTTTGGGTATCGGATCGGTACTCAGTATCGGCCAATACCCAAAGCCCAGGTATCGCTATCAGTGTTTAATTGATAAGCTGTATGCCTCACTGTGTGGGAGTGACTGATATCATTCTTTCATGTGTAAGGCAACATCAGGCTTGACTTAAACATTGCTTTCCTAACTTTGTTAAGCAAAATGTAACAAATAAATGCACTAGCAACTTGGTGAAAATTCTTCAAAATAACAGGAATTACAGTTCAAGTGTAAACCTTTTAATGCTACAAAAATTGGTCAAAACTTGAAAACAGTAATTAAAATGACAGTTCATAATGTTTATAGTATACAAAAATAGAACTGAATTGAATAGATCGGCCCCATTGTCACCGATACCCGATCCAGCTATTTGAGTCAGTATCGGCCTGATATCCGATCCGGTATCAGTGCATCCCTAAAAAGTAGCCTAATATTTATAATTGGCAGTAAAATGTAAAAAAAACAACTAAAATGTAGGCCTAGCTAAGTATCGGAGGTATCCTTTCATAATGTTAAATTAAGAGCTTTATTCCAGAGGGTTTTTTGTTGTTTTTTGCAGGAGATCCAGGTAGTGTGTAACAACTCTAAAAACACAGTAATGATGTCATTTACTATTCGCCTGTATGAACCATATGCAAAATGGAAATAATTAAGTTAAGTTAGAATTTTACATTACAGTAGTAAATCTTTTCATACATGCTTTTCTGTTTTTTATTTTTTATTTGGTTTTATATTTAAATTGACTCATTAATCCCGTCTTGTTTGTGTTCGTTTGTCTTCATACCATCCAGTGTTAAGAGTATATAACTTCCTATAACAAATCCAAAGTACAACTCTAATGACTGTTCTAAACATCGTCATTTTATTATAGAGTTACAACAAACAACATCTTTTTTTGTTGTTGGTATTGTTATTTGAGCCATAAACAAACAGATACATTTTTCTTCTATAATTAAAATCATTAATAAAGCTTACTAGTATACAAGTATTTAAAAAATATAATCATATATCTACAAAACTGCAACTTCTGGTAATGCATTAATTCACAGAGCATTTGCTAACTGATGAAGATGAGAAATAGATGAGGATCTTGACAGGAAGATCATGAGATGGTTACTTCAGCCCTGGGAAGGAGTCAAGCTAAGCTCCAGCATTTGACTCCCAATCTGTTGTATCTGGAAAAATAAATAAAAACGAAAAATTACAGTTAATGCAGGAAATAGAATAATGTGCAAAAAGTGAAAGAAGTGATTAATGTATCTAATTGTTCTCTAAAATCTTTTTTTTTTTAATCTTTAATCTCTGATCCCGTCACAATAATTAGGCCTTCTATTCCTACTAAATATAACAACCCTTATATATTCAGTTTTCACAGATTGTACCTGTCATTTTTGTTCCCTCCTTGGTCTCCGCTGGAACACCAACGCCGTATTCGTTTTCACCGGTGACTCTGAAGAAGTAGATTCCTCCCTCCTCCAGGTCAGACACCTTGTAGGACAGTCGGCGGCATTTGTCCGTGAGTTTTGTCCACCCTTTCCTGCTGATGTCTCGTATATCTACAAGGTAGCTCTTGACAGGGGCTCCTCCCTCATTCTCAGGGATGTCCCAGGTAACAGTGGCGGAGGTCTTGGTCACATCTTTAACTGCCACATGAGTAGGCGGACCAGGTGAATCCAAAACCCTCACGTTCAGCGTCAAAGAGGCAGATCCAGCAATGTTTTGCAGTTTGACTACGTATTTGCCGGAGTCGTCGCGTGTTGCTCCTTCTACTGTGATGGAGGTGACAAAGATGCTGGTGTGGATCAGTCCTCTGACTCTCAGATCTGCATCTGCTTTGTCCCACGTCACACTAGGAACTGGTTTGCCTGTGAAAGGCACAGTCAAAGTGAAGGAGCCGCTATCTTTGACAAGCAGGGTCTTCCTCATTTCTGCGCTAACATCAAACCTGGGCTCCTCCTCTCTCTCCATGGCCACTTCGGGATCTGTTTCAGGACTGGGCTCGCTGAGGCCAATCTTGTTTATGGATCTGACAATAAAAATGTATTCTGTCCCTGATGTGAGTCCGGTTACCATAAACACTGTTTTATCTATGTTATGAACACCAACAGTCCAGTCTTCTTCTGCTGATTTTCTGAATTCAATTTTGTACCCTGTTACTGCTGCTCCCCCATCAAACAGCGGCTTGTTCCATGACAGAGTGATGGACTTCCTGGATGAATCGATTATGTTGGGTTTTGCAGGAGGGGAGGGTAGAAACTTTGGATCCTCTGCCAGAGCGAGTGGGCATGGGAGACTGGGTTCACTTAGCCCAGCAGCATTCTCAGCAAATACTCTGAATTCATACTCACATCCCTCGTGCAGGCCGGAGGCTTTGACTCGTAGGTCGTAGACTGGCTTCTTGTTAATACGAACCCAACGGACACCCTGCTTCTCTCTCCTCTCAATGATGTAACCGCTGATGTGGCTACCGCCGTCAGAGGCAGGTCTCTTCCAGCAGATAGTCATAACCTCGCTGGTTGCACTTGTGACCTCGACATCAGTCGGAGCAGACGGGATAGTAAAGGGATCCATGGCCTTGATGGGCTCACTTTCCAAAGTCTCGCCTTCCCCATATTTATTCACTGCTCTCACCCTAAACAGATACTCATTTCCTTTGAGTAGCTTGGTTATTTTGCAGGTAGTTGCCATCATGTCGCCGTACACATGGGTCCAAGCTACACGGCTGGTCTCACACTTCTCAATAATGTAGTGCAGGATCTCAGCACCGCCAGTCTCATGAGGGGGTCCCCATGACAGGGTGCATTTCTCTGCTGAGAGTCCAGACACTTCTAGAGGTCCAGCAGGTGGGCCGGGTCTGTCCAGGACCTTGCAGGTGATAGCCTTAGATGTGGTACCACCTGTACTCTGTAGGGTCAGGGTATACTGTCCGGAGTCTTTCCTGACACTTTCTCTGATAAGTAGAGAGGTATGCATCTTTGTTGCGGTTATCTCAACCCGCCCCTTAGTGTCGATATTTCTACCATTCTTCAACCAAAACACTGTAGGGTTGGGGCGGCCGGAGATGTCAGCATCTATTCTTAGGAGGTCTCCTGCTTTGACAACCACCACCTGTCTAAATTTGTCCTCCAGGATTATTGTGGGTGGCTCCACATCATGCTGTACCGTAACAGGTCCGGTGGTTCCCGAGGGCGCACTGAAGAGCTCAGCTGAGTTCTTCGCAATCACACGAAAATCATACTCCTCGCCCTCTGTGAGGCCAGTCACTTCCAAGAAGGTGTCCAGTAAGTTGGTGAAGTTGCACTTAAGCCAGCAGCTATTTGGGAGCTCTTTACGCTCAACAATGTACCCAGTTATTTTAGCCCCGCCGTCATGTTCTGGTTTGTCCCAGGAGAGGGAAACTGAGCTGTTAGTTATATTGGTGACTGTGAGGTTGTGTGGGGGATCACACTGGTCTCTTGCTGCTACAGGCTCAGACGGCTTACTGCATGGTCCAACACCTGCCATATTCACAGCACAGACCCGGTACTCATACAGCAGACCTTCTTCAACGCTCGTTACCTTGAACTGATTCTCGGTCACTAAGATTCTGTTTAACTTTGTCCACAAAATGCTGCTTTGATCTTTGCATTCAATATGATAGCCAATAACAGGGCTGCCACCGTCACTGTCTGGCTTGCTCCATGCGACCACCATGATGGACTTTGAGGCGCTAACAACATGGAGATTGGTTGGTGAACCAGGGGGCTTAAAGGGATACTGGGCAACAACATGTTCAGACTCAACAAAGTGGCTTTTGCCGTAGCGATTCTCTGCAGCAATACGAAACTGATATTCAGTGCCCTGGGTTAGACGGGAAATCTTGATTGATGTTCTGGCGACTGTCGCTGACACAGTCTGCCATATTGTGCTGCTTGTATCTCTCTTCTCAACAACATAATTACTGATTTGACATCCGCCAGTGTAATGTGGGGGCTGCCACGACAAAGACATAAAGTCAGCACTCACTTCATCCAAACTGAGGTCACTTGGTGGTCCAGGTCTTTCAAAAACGTTAACAGAGATTTCAGCAGATGTATTTCCACTCGAGTTGGTCAGGGTCACCTCATACACGCCGACGTCTACTCTGGTGGCATCTTTGATAGTGATCTGAGATGATGTGTCAGATGTGTGCACATTTACCCTGCTTGTCTCTTTCAGCAAGTTTCCATCTTTCTTCCAGGCTACTGTTGGCGGTGGTGCACCCTTGAATGGAACATCAATCTTTAAATCATGTCCTGCTTTCACGCTGAATGCGTTGGACAGCAAATTAATAATAGGCTCGGCACTAGTATCCTTCACTGTAACAGGTGCCAAAAGAGATTTTGGTTCACTTTTTCCCTTTTCATTCACAGCACTCACTCGAAAGAAATACTCCTTTCCTTTCGCCAGCCCATTAATAGTCACTTCCAGTGCTTTACTCTGTGAACATATTGCCCATGTGTCATCTCCCTTAGCCTGCATTTCAACAGTATAACATGTGATTTTGCTTCCTCCGTCATGGTCAGGCTTCTCCCAAGAGAGTCTTGCACTATTGCAAGTAACACCACTGAGTGTGATTTTGCCAGGAGGCAGAGGAGCCTCAGACACTTTAACAGCCTCTGTGGTCTCTATTGGCAGCCCAGTGCCAAACTCATTCACAGCCAGGACACGGAAATAATGGAAACTCCCTTCCTGGAGATTGTCAATCTTGTATGAATTTCTCACACAGTTGCTACAGATGCTTGTGAATGCCTTCCTGGCCTCCTCTCGCTTTTCTACGATGTAGTGCGAAATCTTTGCTCCTCCGTCAATGAGAGGTGCCTCCCAGGAGATGGACACAGAGTCCCTCTTTACATCCTTTACCTCTAAGTTTGTTGGTGCGCTGGGAGAGTCCAACACCCTGACATTGATGAATGCCGATTTAGAGCCACAGCAGTTCTCAGCAGTCAACACATATTTTCCTGTGTCATTTCTGTTGACATTCTCGATCAATAACTCTGTGTGGGAGCCCGTTACTTCAATTAGAGCGCGCCCACTGATAGTTCCGCCTTCCTTTGACCACTTAACCTCAGGCTCTGGCCTTCCTCTGATGGTGACAAGGAGACGTAATGTGGAACAGGCTCGAACATTGACAATCTTCCTCAAGGTAGTGTCCAACTCAATCTCAGGTGCCTCCAGTTTTTCAGCAGCTACCACAGACCCGGGTAGATCCACATGCTCTCCAACTCCAGCAGCATTCATTGCATGTACACGAAAATTGTACTCTGCATTTTCTCTCAGTCTTTTCACGGTGTAGTTTGTGTCCTCTACACCTGTGCTCAGTGTACATGCGATCCACTCGTCTTCTGCTGCTTCTTTCATCTCAACGACAAATCCATTGATGGCTGCTCCACCATCATAGATGGGCTTTGACCAGGTCAGAGACACAGTGCTGTTGGAATAGTCTGTCACTTTGGGGTTGGTAGGGGGACCAGGTGGGTAAGTAGCTTCACATACTTTTATGTACTCACTTGGCTCACTGGGTGCACCCACACCAGCAGCGTTCTCTGCCAATACTCTAAATTGATAGCAATGTCCCTCAGCAAGCCCTGTGCATCGGAAACGCAAGTCGTTTAGTCTTCTCCTGTTGCATTTAGTCCACCTGACGCCCTCTTTGTCACATCTCTCCAGGATGTAGCCGTCAATCTCTGAGCCTCCATCAGTCTCGGGCCTTTCCCATGATAGCGCTATAGAGTCACCAGTCACAGCGCTGGCTGTAGGGGTAGAAGGTGCACTGGGTGTTGTAAAAGGGTTTTGTGCAACGAAGGGGTCTGATTCCAGGAATTCGCCAACACCAAATTTATTCACGGCAGCAATTCTGAATATATACTCTTTACCAGGCACCAGTTTTGTCACTTTGTAACTGACAGCTTCGACGTGAGGCTCAACGCCTGTCCATGTAACACGGCTGGTCTCCCTTTTTTCAATGATATAGTGGGAAACACTGGCACCGCCATCATTTAAAGGGGGGTTCCAGTGAAGACTACACTTCTCTGCACTGACAACTTTCACCCTCAGAAGTCCATCTGGAGGACCAGGTCTATCCAGGACCTTCACATTAACCGGGATAGATGTACTTCCACCCATGTTACTGAGGCTCAAGACAAAGTGTCCCCAATCCGCTCGTGCACAGTCCCTGACGGTCAGAGTTGTATGAGTGAGGGTGTTTTTGACCTCCATTCTTGGCGTACATTTGTCAATTTCTTTTCCATCCTTCAGCCACGTTACTATGGGGAGGGGCTTCCCAAAGTAATCAGCATCAATAACGAATGTCTCACCAGCCTGAACAACAGTAGTACTCTTGAACTTAGGATCAATGATTGCTGTGGGTCCTTCAATAACATCCTGAGCGATGATGGTTACACTCTCTGAAGGTGTGCTCCAAACACCAGCGCCGTTCTTAGCAGTTACTCTAAACTCATAACTCTGGCCTCCTGTCAGACCTGTGACTGTGAACTGATTCTCAATGACACTGGTGAAGTTTGCCTTCATCCACCTGCCATCTGGGAGCTCCTTCTTTTCAACAACGTAGCCTGTAATGGTGCTTCCACCATCATACCTGGGTTTTGCCCACTGAAGTGTGATGTTCTCTCTAGTAATGACAACAGCTTCAGGTTTACCAGGTGGATCACAGGGGTCTCTTGCCACATAGCATTCAGATGTCTTGCTAGCTGGGCTGAGTCCAGCAATATTCTCAGCAAAAACTCTGAATTCATACTCAATGCCTTCCTCCAGACCACTTGTTTTGAAGCGAGCATCGGGTATAACAAGTTTGTTCAGCTTGGTCCATAAGATGCTGTTCTTCTCTTTGCGTTCAAGGTGATAGCCGACGATGGGGCTACCTCCATCTTTGGCTGGAGGCTCCCATTCAACCACCATGCTGTACTTTGTCACTGTGGACACAAACGGGATGCCAGGAGCAGTGGGCACACTAAAAGGATATTGTGCAATTACAATAGGAGAGGTGATTGCAGTACTCTTCCCGTACCTATTTTCTGCAAACACTCTGAATTGGTATTCGCTTCCTGTCTTCAGTTTGGTGACTTTGATTGTGGTTCTTACTGTCGTTGCTGACACAGTCTGCCATTCTGTACTCACAGTTTCCCGTTTCTCTACAATGTAGTTGTCCAGCTGACAGCCTCCTGTGTATTCTGGTGGCTCCCAGGAGATGACAACGTAGTCCGAACTGATCTCATCAATCCTCACAGGCCCAGCGGGTGGGTCCGGCTTTTCAAGAACAACCACAGTGATTTCTCCTGTATGTTTTCCAGCACTGTTGCTTGCTGTGATAGAGTATTGACCAGAGTGCTCCCTGGCAGCGTGTCTGATGTGGAAAACTGTTAATGATGATGTATTTGAAAGCTCTAGCCTCGATGTTTCTTTGACCACCTGACCATCTTTTTTCCATTCAATCTTTGGTGCTGGGTGCCCAACCACTGGGATCTCTACTTTCAGATCTTCACCATTCTTGACAGTAAATGTGCCAAAAGTTATCTGGAGTTTTGGCTTAATAGCATTTTCCTTATCTGCGACAGGGCCAGGTTGGACCTCAGGGTTGTGTTCTCCGTTCTCTACCGAAGCGGCAGGCTGACCTGGTGTGAGGGGGAAAAAGCATCAAATAAGTAGAACAATAGATGGGATCCCTGTGCAGAGTCAGACTATTGTACAAAAATCCATATGGTATTTGATAAACCAAATCAATCTATGTGGCTTTTTAAATGCATTTGAGTAAACACATTAATCTTTTAAGTGAACCCATGTTAAAATATGGATAACTATTAATATTTTATTTGATTTAATTTGGTTTACTGACTTTTCAGAACATCCAACAGTATCTCACATTAATGACACTGTCAGGAGAGGTTGAAAGCCACAAAATCGTAGTAGGTGAATGTTTGAACTTAGATTATATTGTTGCACTTTAATTATGAGTCATATACTGTTTGTTCCCCACACAGGCATGACATACCTTGGACAATGACTGTGATGGGTAACTGGGAATGCGTAGCTGTGAGCTCTGCATCAGTCTCCGGTGTCATATTTATATTTAGAGTGTGAGCATTATCTTCTGCTTTCTCTCCCACCTACAAAAGACAGTGTTACAAACCGTCAGGGAAAATGACATTAAAGACCAGCTGAAACAATCAGGGCAGTAAGACTGTTGTGTTGTTTGGTTACAAAACATTTTAAAAATTGCTATACATATTCAATCATAAAAGGATTTTGATAAAACTAACTTTAGTGTGTTGAACAAGCTAACATGTAGGCTATCATAGTGAATGTGATGTGTTGGTAACAGAAACTGTTGATGGTGCTAAAAATAACCCGAGGCATGGCGGACCAGGCGGCTATCTGTTCCACCTAACAGATACAACTCTATTATTATCTAACTCTTAAAGCTCTCATAAGGTTTAAACCATTTCACTTTAGTAAGAAACACAAGAAGGAAAAGCATTAATCCAAAAGTAGTTATTAGGTGCCCTCAGCTCTTTCAATAACTTTTGCTTACATCATTGCTTACAAGTATTTTCAAACACAACTGTACTTACTTTGTTGTTGCTGGCTTCCATCGTTTCTCTCACTTGTCCTTATTTATATATGAGAAATGAAAGGTGAATTCAAAATTCAGATAGTTCAGTTAAGCGGTTTAGAGATGCGTGATGAGCCCCCAAACTCTGTGTCAGACATTCACAACTCTGCCAATCACTGCCTGCTTTATCTCCAAAAGCATGCAGAGACTAAAATAACCATGGTGCCTGATTGGCCCACTGCTCATTCTTTCAAAGTTAGTTGAGCCTTCATGGATCAACTAGGAAAAACTGGAGAGTGGCTCAACAGTAAAATATTGCACACATACTATTCCAGTTACAAGGGGGTTTACCATATGACTTTACAAGTTAGATATCCTCTAAATATACCGTAGCTTTGTGTGTTTGTGTTCATTGGGGGTTGAGTTATGTGAGCCCTTACTAAGTGGACATGAGCCTTCCTAATCAAATGGTCAGCCACTAGAATAATATGGGTATTGGTGAAGACAGGGGTGACTTAAGTACAATTTTGAGGTACTTGTACTTTTACTTGAGTATTTCATGTACAAAACATATGATGGAAACATGATAAAAATGCATTATGTTTCATAAATTCATCATTTACTTTATACATGACTACATTTAATAGGCAAATATTGTACTTTGTACTCCACTACATTTATCTGACAGCTTTAGTTACTAGTTACTTTTCAGATCACGATTTTACAAACGAAGCATGTGATCAGTATATACAATAAGATGCTGTGTTATAGATTTAACTACCAAAAAAATCATTTAGAATTAGCTCCACCTCAACCAGCTACAACATTAAAGCACTGTTTACATCTAATGGTCCAGTAATATTATGATATAACACTGATGGGGCCCATTCTGACAAAGAAATATTTTTACTTTTGATACTTTGAGCACATTTTGCTGATAATTCCTTCGTAGGCCTACTTTTAGTGAATGCAGGACTTTTGCTTGTAACTGAGTGTTTCTATATTGTGGTATCACTACTTTTGAAAATTATTTGAATACTTCTTCCACCACTAGGTGAAGGTTACAAAACACTTAACATGTATTTTTTATTAGTATAAGTGCATGGAATCTGCAGTGATCTATCTCCAGCAATATGTGGGGCGATAAGATGTAACATTACCTTTTTTATCAATATTTTGTAACTGTGGGCTATGTCTCCTGTTTTCAATTTGTTTATGTATTTCTGTAAGGAATAACCTATACCTGCTATCTGCTATCATTGCAAACCTACGTATTATAATATCAAAATGTAGAAATGTTAAATAATACACGGATGTTAACATAAATGTATACGGATTTTAATGTGGTAACTGAGAGATTATGCAAATAAATCATTTTATAGAAACTTTTATTCTGAAAAAAGGAACCGGAAATAATACACCAATATTCACCGACGAAGAAGAACACATGTGAACGGAAGCTAGCGAACGAGCTAACCTACCAAGCAAACTAAGAAACTAAGATTAGCTAAGAAAAAACTAGACCAAAAAAATGTGCGAATGTCATTGAGAGTTAGTTGTGCCTTCTGGAAAGGCGTTTAATCAGCTGTTTGTTTCAAGACGCTGACATTGAGACGGTGAGTAAATCATATATTAACTCATGCTTGTGTTATGGGCAAACAACTCAGTGAATATGATGTAGAGTTGGCTCGCTATTAGTTTCTGTCACAAACATTTGTCAGTGTCACTGGTGGGATGCAAGTACATTTACTCCACTACAATTTAGGGGGAAATGTTAATGCTTTTTACTCCACTACATAACAGCTATAGTTACTTTGCAGGCTATGATTTTATGTACAAAACATATCATGATAATAATGCATCATGTTTCATAAATTCATATATTTTGCACGTAAAATAATAATCCAATAGTAAAATACTCACTGGTGTAATTTGTCCTGCCATAACAGGTTTAACAAAGCTAACAGGAGACTCAGGAAGATGTCATTCAATTAGTCTGTACAAGCTCGAGCAGAGGTCTAATCAGCCATTAACTGAAAACACCTGTGTGAGTGTTGAGTCTTTAAGTAAAAGTAGCAATACCACACTGTAAAAAAATACTCCATTTCAAGTAAAAGTCATGCATTAAAAATATTAGTTAAGTGCGTAAGTGTTATCAGCAAAATGTACTTAAAGTATCAAAAATAAAAGTACTCATAATACTTACCCCTTTGTCATTGTTATTGGTAGATAATAGATTTGTGATCTAATAAATTGGTATCAAAGCTCCGGCCCAACTTCAACCTGAGCAGGAGTCTAATCGGCCAGAATAACTGAAAACACGTGTGGGTGTTCAGAGGCTTTAAGTATAGGATCTAAATACTTTCACTCCTCAGTATGAAGGTGATTTATTTAGGGTTTCTGCCCTCCACTAATGTAACAGTCCTGATTTCACTTGACACAGAAAATGAACTGGCAACAATTTAGGTAATTGATTAACAATTTAGGTAAGTTTTTAAGCTTCTTAAATGTGGATGTTTTCTGGTTTTCTTGCCTTCAATGATTGTAAACATCACCATTGTTGGGTTTTTGGCCATTGGTCTGACAAAACAAGCATTTTTGATATGTCAACTTGAGCTGTGGGAAATTGTGATGGCAATTTTTCACTATTTTCTGACATTTTATTGACTATACAATTATCAATAAAATCATGGGCAGACTGCTTGATAATCATTATTTGCAGCCATGTCCACAGGCTGCTCATGTGACCAGGCTCTCTGTCTGATGATTAAGCAGAATGACCCCTAAAAAGACCTACCATAGTGACCTCTATTGTCAAATCTCATGCCTCTCTGCCTCACTGTTCACCAGCAGATCCAACCATGCCGCTCCAGTTTGTGTATAGCACCCAGGACTTTGTCGCAGATGTGCGCTGGAGCGGTGGAAACGGACTTGGGATTGCATCACCGCCGGCAAAGTTTGACACGACTATGCGAGCCGGCTGGACAGACAGGATGAACAGGGCGCTCTTCCGCTACCATCTGGGTGATTTAGAAACGCGCATCCTGCCGGGCCCACATGGCTATGTGGCCCAGCTGAATATTCAAAGAGGAAGAGAGAGGAGAAAGCCTCAGGAGATACTGAGCATTCAGCAGGAGTTCAATGCCAAGCAGTTTAATTTTAACAAAATCAATCCAGACGAAATCATATTTGAGATGATAAAGGACTTGGAGGGAGGAAATGAAAAGGGACAGTTGCATGAACCCTGCAGGATGGTTGTGCTGGTCAATGTCAGCCCTTTGGAGTTTGGACATTGTCTCTTTGTTCCAGATCCTTCACGCTGTCTCCCACAGGTCCTGACGAGATTCGCCATCCAGGCTGGCATTGAGTCTGTGCTCCTGAGCTCCGATCCTGGCTTCCGCGTTGGGTTCAACAGTCTTGGAGCATTTGCGTCTGTCAATCATTTACACCTACATGGGTATTACCTGGATCATGAGCTCAAGATAGAATCTATGCCAGTCAAGCCGCTGGTTCCTGAAAAGGGGTTTTATCGCTTGTTGGACTTCCCTGCAGGCTTTTTGTTTTACACAGACTCAGAGTGGGTGGAGAAAGTTGCCGGAGCCATCTGTCAAGTCACAGACTTTCTTGTGGACAGTAATATTGCTCACAACCTGTTCTTGACTAGAGGATGTCCGCATACAGAGTGTGATCGCATACAGAACGAAAAGGATCGCGGTTCAAAAAGAGGCGTTCGTATCGCTGTATGGCCTAGAACATCGTGCTTCGGCGCCAAGGAGGAGTCTGCCTTCAATGTTGCTCTCTGCGAGCTGGCTGGACATTTACCGTTTAAGAACAAGAAGGACTATGAGCTCACTACTGAGAAAGATGTCATAGAGATCATCCAGAGGTATCTTCTGCCTGATGCAGAGTTGCACACGTTGGAACAGCAGCTCACTCATCATTTGATGGATTTATAATGTATGGACATTGGTTGTCCTTAGTTAGAAGCTACACATTCTTCACAGCCTAAATACAACATTGGATGTGCACAAAAATACCTTCTTACATAAATATATTTATCAGTGAGAATTTATTTAATGGACTAATGGATGTACAGTATTAAAACTGGTTTCAAATAAAATGCCAAAAGCATTTTATCTAAAAATATAAAAGTTGTTTTTGGATTTATTTAGTGAGTCGTGTATGTGAAGCAGGTCATTCCAACACACGTTTTGGCTCGTCAAAGCAGGAGAAACACAGGTGTGATCAATAACATAATTAATCATGCTGGCTCACTGGCATCGTTAATGTTAATTGCTACACCTGTGCTTTTTCTGTGAAGACAAGTCAGAATATCTGTTGTGAAAAAAGGCATCTGAAGTAACGCTTAGGTAACAAATGGAATATGGAGGTACATTTTTTCCAATGCTTTGATATCCCTGTTGATTTTGAGTTGAGTCTAAATCAGTGGTCGTTCAAGGACAACACCCAGAACAGCATGAGGGTGAGCTGGGAGGATTTTAGTACATATTAATAAAATTAAAATGTTTGGGAAACAAAATGTGTTGCTTTCAGGTTGTTCTCTTGTTGCAAAGACAAACAGTCGCAAGAGTGTGCTCATTCAACAACAGAGTTGTGTAAACTGTAAATCCCTGATGACGCTGACAACAGTGTGTGTGAGATGGAGCCGGAAGACTCCTCAGAGCAAAAAAAAAAAAAAAAATAAGGTATTTGTTCCAGTGTCCAAGATCACTCTATTTGTGCCCTCTTTTTTAATTTCCACCTTTTTGCTAGTCACAAGTCATGCGACACAGCTGCTGTCAATCACAGCACAGTCTGTACTCGCCCACACAGTCCTGAGTAGAAGTCTAAATCAGCTACAATAATTGAAAACACCTGTGTGGGTTGGTGCACTACAATAGATCTCTCTCATGGAAAACATTTTGTCATGTCACAGTAGGAAAAGCACAGGTGTAAATAATAGCTGCCTCAGTTTCAGGGTCTTGGTATTGTGCATGACTGTCACACTGTTGTGATCTACTGTTATTAGTAACACCTTTGCTTTTCCTGCATTGAAAATGACTGCTGTGAAGTAGATATACAGTATAAACCAGGGCTGTTTAGAGTGAGTACATTACCTCACTCACTGTATGCACATTATGGGAATTCACTGGTAGTTCCTTCTTGGGATATACAAGTGTAGTCACCACCTTTATTTACTATTCATAGGCACTTGCTGTTTCACACATTGTGCAGTTAAATTAACAGAAAATTAATCATCTACAGGAGTGGTGGCCCAAAAGGTTAGAGAAGTGGACCTGTGACTGCAAGGTCGTGGATTTTGATCCCCGGACCAGCAGGATGAATCTGAATGGGGAAAGTCCACTTGCCCCTCCCTCATTACCACCAGTAAATTGCCCTCAAGCAAGGCCCTTAACCCCAACGGTTCCAGTTAAGCTGCTTAGGGACCAGCAGGTCAGCTGGGCAGCTTCCAGGCGTGAAGAGAACTTTTTTATTTGTTTAACATAACTTACTGGCAAAAAACTGACTCCACATGTCTTTCCCTTATTCTAAAGAAAATACAAGCGGCTTCAACGAGCCTGACGGTGGTGCTCAGATCATGGGGGATCAACTCAACACATCATCCCAGAAGAGCGTATCATCCGCCAGAACTGCATCACCAAGGTAGCAGTGCTAAGCCGAGCAGTAAGATCAATGTGCATAGATACCTGCTCACTCATTTTAATGAGGTTCCTCGTTGGCGAGCACACAACCAGAGCACTGATCTATGATCTATAGGTTTAGCTGCTGACATGCTCATTTTTTCTGGTGATGATTGGGGACATTTACTTTGTCATGTTGTTGTGTCGTGTCCAAGATATTTGACTGGCAGAGCACAAAATTGCATATTTCAGTCCAGTAAGCGAGCATATCTATCATAATAGCCATTATGTCCAGAAGGGTATTAAAGTTCATATTATTCCGAGCCTACATACAACTTTGCAGATCTGTTTCGGCAAATGTTTTTAATACATTACTTCATTTGATTTATTTTGGTGAGTAAATAACAAAATTACACTTGAGTTACAAATCAGAATTTAATTCTTGATCCATAACAATTGTATTGGCCTTAGCTATACAATCAACAATGCTATTTCATTTATTGGTTCAAGGCAGTTTCCTCCACTTGTCATCACAGTTTCATCAGAAGACACAGGGGAACACGAGCACATGACATTAGGAGCTGCTGTATTTCCTCATCCGGTGTGTTTGACCTTCCTTACATGTGCAGGACAGGACAGGTAGGTCTGGAACATATTTTCTATTTACATAGTAGGCAGTTTGTGTGTATACATTCCCCTTTTCCCACTGTGAATGTTGCGTAATGCAAACTGAAGGGAGAAAGCTGGTACGTCACCATAGTTAAAGACTGAGAAAGTGAAAAAGGATCAAAATTTATAGCTGCCAGTATATGGGGATAAGGGATTATTTACACTTTTGTTCAAGTTGTTCTTGCATATTAAAGGACTAGTTTGACATTTTTGGGAAATACGCTTATTTGCTTTCTTGCTGACAGATGAGCAGCTGGTTCGCTCAGCATAAAAATTGGAAACAGTTAGCCTGACTCTGTTCAAAGGTAACAAAAGCTGCCCACCTGCACCTCTCAAGCTCACTAATTAACATGTTATATATTTTATCGTGTTCAGCATCTCAATCTGCCGAGTCACATAGTCATGTCAAAAATACTGAATGTGTTGAGTTGAAGTTACGACATCAAGGCCCTCAACAACTTCCCATCAAAATATAATATAATAATTCTTATAAGAGAGTGTATTTTCATATTTTGCTGAACCACACAGTTTTAATTTCTCAAGTTTAATTATTCAAGTCGTAATTACTATACCATACTTTTTTTATTTTACACAAATGTCATGTTTGTCAATTCTTTGAGCACATACACTAAAGAAAAAGGTTTAAATGTTAAACTAAAATGGATTTTTTTTTTTTTTTTACAATTAGCCCATACAACACTGCAGAAACAATTTGACTTTAGTGAATAGAAACTGGACCCTTGTCTCATCCTTGAGCCCTGCGTCTGTGATGGTTGACTGAGTCAAACCTGTCGTGCATCTTTCTAATGGGGCCCAGCATGGTTACGCATTATTTACAGTTAATGCATGAGAGGATCAGCCTTGTACAGAGGAGAACGTCCCCACCCTCTGACCAGCAGTAAGAAAATGAAAGTTGGAAGGGCTGTGTAGAAGCTGAGTTTATCTTTCTCTGACTTTGTTTGTGTTAAAGGAGGAGAAAGAACATTTCAAAACCAGTTAACCTTGAGCTGTCAACTCTATTGCTGTTATCTCACCAGACAAGTATAACAAACATTATCTGTTGACAAGATGTCCTAGTAAACATCATCTTTATCCTGCTTCATCAGGACCTTAAAACCTTAGTAGCAGTACCAGGTTTACATTGTGTGATGATTTATACTCTGCTATATAAAATGATGGGGAAAAATATTCAATTAAATTGCTATAAAGCATTAAGATGCATCCCTAACTTAAGATGTGTCACCACCTGAAAGGTGTCTAGGGCCTACTAGTGCAATAGTGGGGGGAGTGACGGTGGGAGTGTCCTCATGTTAAAGCAAACACCCCTCTTGGCTCATCTTCACTTGTGCTTAAGATGCTCAGGGGCTTTAAAGTGACTTATGCAGAGGACGGCTCACTTAAATAATTCAGCTGCGGAACTTATAACTTAAAAAAGAAACAAAACAAAAAAAATACAAAAGATCAAAACTAACAATGGGCTGTATTCAAAGCTTCAGGGAAATGTGCGACCGTCCGAAGAACACCAATGTTCGTATCAGTCTTCCAATAGTTTGCATTGTGTGGCAAACAGCCATGATCATCTTGTTTGGGGTTTTTATTCGTTACAATGAAGAGTCGGATACACACTGGATAGAGCACAGAAAAGCTAAAAATATATCAAGCGACATTGAGAACGACTTCTACTACAGATATCCAAGTAAGTGACTTCGTTTCAATTTTTTTTATTTATTCTTTCTCTAATATACTCTTTTTTTTCCAAAGGTCTAATATCTCAATCATCACTTTTATTTCTTAATTTGTTAATCTAGCATGCCTTAACACATCTACCTTTATACTATAAACTTAATATCTAAATGCATCCACATTTCTGCACATTTAGCTCTTTGTTTTATCATTTTATTAATATTTGTCTCTACTTCTGTTGATTTATCAGATTATTCCTACTTTGCTGACAAGGCTCTGACACCCACAGATACACATTTCCCCCGGGGGTTTGACTCCCCTCAGGCTTTTCTTTCCAGTTTAACTTTAGCTGACTAGTATGCATATACATGTATATAACTAGATATATTTATTCTTTATAATCTCATAATTACTTGACACTTTAGAAATATTGTCCTTGTAACAGTCATGACAATAAAGCATACTGAATTGAATTATTTATATATATATATATATATATATATTTAATATATATAGCCTATATTGCCTGCAATTTTGGGGTGTGGTTGTATTCTACACTTCCCAAACGACCCACAGTGTCGGTGTCAGGCTATCGTGAAGCCATCTCATCCATGGTGTTGGATGTCAGATGAAAAATGTTACTCCCTACACAGTTTGTTGTCTGGAAACTACACTTCTCAGACGACCCACAGTGTCGGTGTCAGGCTATCGTGAAGCCATCTCAGCCATGGTGTTGGATGTCAGATGAAAAATGTTAGTCCTGACACAGTTTGTTGTCTAGAGACTAATTACACCTCATGCTAAAGTCACAGGACCCTCTTTCCCAACACTACGCCCACCGACAGTGTTGACATGACAGTCTGAAATGCCTGAAGCATTTGGTGTCTGTTAGGCTGTAAAACATGCATCCAATCTCATGTGATGTAGGATTTGGGCTGAAATATTTTCTATACAAACTACATTGCTCCAAAAAAATTAAGGGAACACTTAAATCACACATCAGATGTTGATGAACGAATTATTCAAGTGTAAAATCTTTACTGATGTACATTGTATAATTTGTTGAGAACAAAATGACGTAACAACGGTCAATGGAAATCAAAATCATCAACCCATTGAGGGCTGGATTCAAAATCACACCGAAAATCAAAGTAAAAAATTGAAATCGCAGACTGATCCAACTTGTGTGAATTTCATCACGGCAACTCATAATGTGACTCAGTAGTGTGTATGGCCCCGCCGCGTGCCTGTATGCACTCCCGACAACGTCTGGGCATGCTCCTGATGAGTCGGCGTTTGGTGCCCTGGGGGATCTCCTCCCAGACCTGGATCAGGGCGTCGGTGAGCTCCTGGACAGTCTGTGGCAGCACTTGGCGTTGTCGGATGCCCCGATACATAACGTCCCATAGGTGCTCAATTGGATTTAGGTCAGCGGAACGTGAGGGCCAGTCTATTGCATCGATGCCTTCGTCATCCAGTAGCTGCCTACACACTCTGGCCACATGAGGCCGGGCATGGAGGAACCCAGGGCCCACTGCACTAGCAGTGTACAATGAGCAGTGTATACTGTTTCACAGTCAGTGGGAACCTATTGTACCTTGAGGCGGTTACAATATTATGCTGTAAATGATACCGGCTGGTTTATGTTGGTTATAGCTGATATTAACTGTCTCACAAAGAGCCACCTGTTACAGAAAAGGTTCAAACATCAAACACAATTTTTGTGTGTGTGTGTGTGTGTGTGTGTGTGTGTGTGTGTGTGTGTGTGTGTGTGTGGGTGTGTGTGTGTATGTGTGTGTGTGTGTGTGTGTTTATTGTTATTATATTTGAGCTTGAGGGTTCATTCTTGGTCTTGGAAACAGCAGCTTGACTAAAAAATTTAACTCAGCACAAGCTCAATTACTTTTTTTTTTTTTTGCTTTTCACCACATCTCAGCAGATGGAATCGTCACTTATCATCGAGGCATAATGTTTATTTTATTTTTTTTCCTTATATTATTTGTGCATTATCATATATACACCTATGTGTGTGTGTGTGTGTGTGTGTGTGTGTGTGTGTGTATATGCCATATAATAATTATAATTATATTATAATAACCCTGATTGCTGAATTAACAATGTACTGATAACACCATTGGATACTGCGATAAGCCGAAAATGTAAGGCAATATTAATCATCTAACAACACATCTCAACAAGACAGAGGAATGAGAGATGATTGAAAAAATTACTTAACTTAATACCTAATTTTTCAGAATTCTTGTTTCATTTCTTTATTTTCATAATGCATTGCCTCCAATTTGATTTAGACGTGGAAATCGCTCACCCTGTCCTCCCCTATGTGCCAAATCCTATGATCCTCCTCACCTCTCCCTTCTTTTGTTTTTTGCCCAGGTTTCCAGGACGTCCATGTGATGATCTTCGTTGGATTTGGCTTCCTGATGACATTTCTTAAGCGCTACAGCTTCGGCGCGGTGGGTTTCAACTTCCTCGTCGCAGCTTTCGGCCTCCAATGGGCGCTGCTGATGCAAGGCTGGTTCCACTCACTGGACTACACTGATGGAAAGATCAAAATAGGAGTTGAAAAGTAATTCTGATTTATTCTCAGTCGAAAGTGTCCCTTCTTCTTATTCTATTTAATTAATTTAATCTATCTTTTAAGTAGAAACTTGTGGCTCAATGATAATATACAAAAAGCCACAACTGTGACCATCTCAAGCAAGTGATGTTAACGCCAACCCAAAGCCAAATGGGTGTCTCAGGAAGGAGAGGGAACCCGCAACTGAGCTCCAACGGGGCTTTTAAATGAGCACTGGCACACAGGAGGGCCCAGGTGTTGCCAGTGTTGCTGATGAGCCCAGGCGTTACCATTTCACTGACGACTCTCTGCCACGCCCATATCCAAAACAGGCAGATAGGGCAGAGGGGTCCTCAGTGTATAATAGCAATACGTTTCCACCTATATGCTAGGAAAAACACAGTGAGATGGAGAAACCAGTCTGACTGACTCGTAAAGATACCTCCAGGCACATATGCATTTAGTGTATGTGGACTCAGTAGCTGGAAGGTAAACAGAAACTCAAACTATAACTGAGAAGATTATACTGTTGAAGTGCAGCCAAGTTGTTGAATAGGTGCATCCTCAGCCAATATAAATACTGTCTAATACTTGGCCAGTACAGATTACAAATGATCTCATATTGCCTTACTGCGTTTTGACTGTGTTTTCCTCTCCTCAGCCTGATCAACGCCGACTTCTGTGTGGCGGGCTGCTTGATAGCATACGGGGCGGTGCTTGGTAAAGTCAGTGCAATCCAGCTGCTGGTTATGACTCTGTTTGGGGTCACACTGTTTGCTGTGGAGGAATACATCATCCTGGATCTCATACATGTAAGTCGAAATACAGTGTCTTTTTCTCTCTTATAGCTGTATCTACTGCCACTAATGCTAATATTTGCTTTCCTGAAGGCCAGAGATGCTGGAGGCTCCATGGTGATCCACACATTTGGAGCTTATTATGGTCTTTCCATCTCGTGGATGCTCTATCGGCCGAACTTGGACCAGAGCAGCCGTCTGCAGGGCTCCGTCTACCACTCAGACGTCTTTGCCATGATTGGTGGGCGTGATTTAAATTACATACTGATTCTTATTTACTTTCACAATACTTTCTGGAGGTACTGTGTGGATCTGCTGGATTTTTAAGGTCCACCCTGCTTTCTGCGTAGGCACCCTCTTCCTGTGGATGTTCTGGCCCAGCTTCAACTCAGCCGTCACAGACCACGGGGACGGGCAGCACAGAGCAGCCATCAACACCTACCTGGCTTTGGCCTCAACTGTGCTCACTACTGTGGCCATCTCCAGCCTCTTCCAGAAGCACGGAAAACTAGACATGGTAACGGTTTGTTTTTTTAATGTCAGTCACGAACACTCATAAAGTTATGTATGATGGACATGATTATGATAATAGGAGGTGTGTGTATATTTGTCAAGCTGACAGTACTTATGCTCAATTGTCAAACACGACATGCATGACTTTTGTGTCCCACCTGAACAAACTCAGCCTTCATTTTGCCTTGAAGTGATTGGATGCATACTCATCATTTAGTAAAGAGAGATCAAACAGTTTCTTTTGTGACTAACAGATGCATTTTTTTCTGCTCATGTTTTTTCCAGGTTCACATCCAGAACGCCACTCTGGCTGGAGGCGTTGCAGTGGGAACTGCAGCAGAGTTCATGCTGATGCCCTACGGCTCTCTGATCGTAGGATTCTGCTGTGGTATCATCTCCACACTGGGATATATCTACCTCACGGTGTGGTATTTATCTGGGATATTGTGTTGTAGCTAGTATGAGATAAGCCTCAGTTTAGTTTTTGAAAGTGTTCATCAGTCAATCCAGGCAATTAGCTAAAGAAATGAATGAATAGGGATGCACCAATCCGACTTTTTCAGTCCCGAGACCGATAGCGATACCTTGGCTACCGATCTGATACCAGTGTTGGGATCATTCTTTCATGTGTAAGGCAAGGCTTGACTTAAACATTGCTTTCCTAATTTTGTAAAACAAAATGAAGCAAAATAGATACAGAGATATAAATTTACTGAATTATTAATGAAAATAATAAATTGTATACCAGTATCTTAGTAAAAAAAAACTTCAACATTAACAGAAATTACAATTCAAGTGTAAACCTTTTTAATGCAGTTACAAATTGGTCAAAACTTAAACAGGAATTAAAATTCCAGTATATAATGATAATAGTATATTAACATAGAACTGAATTGAATAGATCGGGCCCCATTGTCACCGATACCCGATCCAGCTATTTGAGTCAGTATCGGCCCGATATCCGATCCGTTATCGGTATCGGTGCATCCCTAGAAATGAAAATACAGAATACTTCGACTCTTCACAGTCATATAAAATGTACCCAAAATTTGTAATTTGCTAGTTTATTCTAACTAGGGTTTTCTCTGCTGAGTTAAAGTTAAGTAGATATACCTCCTTTAGCACACAAGGTGGATTACCTCGTTACTTTTACTGCTCTTAAAGGTACTGTTAGTAACTTCTTACACTTACACTCTTATAAATCATTGCGGGTCGGTGTCCCATGCGCGCTCGCGTGTGGCTACGCTGTTCCAACACAAACTACACGGAAGCACCAAAACCGCAAAGTTATATCTAGTGAAGCCCGTCTTGCAAAACAGTGTCAACTCTTCCTGCTCCAACCCCCCGACCACGGCCAGAGGACACAGGGGAGACCGTAGCTTTGGTCTCCAGGGCCGGAGTCAATGCTGTGTCTGCTCCTCTGCCTGCTTGCCTTCACTCACACCGCGCTCGCTCCACCTCTCACGTGCATGCGCGCACACTACACACTGCAGAAGAGTTAGTTTAGCTCTGAGAATATCTAGTGAATATACAGTGGAAGTTTGTGCAGAAATAAATGCTGGAGCTCCTCCAGACCAACAGAGGTTTCCCGTGTCGTTTCCTGAGTGAATAGACGGGGCTCCGGAGCGAGTAACGTTACCGTCTCCGACCAAAACTCCGGTGTCTCCCCTGTTCCTTCTGAACACGGTCGGGAGGCTGAAGCAGGAAACACCGTATCAGCATTGATTCATGGAGAGACCTTCGTCTGGTCAGCTAACATTACTGCCAAGCAGGTGAAATATAGAGTGATATTGTGGTTTTAGCTGTCGTGTGTCGCCTCACTGTTTTGATCAATGCTTGTTCATGTCTATGTAGAGCGAGCGCGAGCAACAGGTCGCTGACTTTCGTTGACTTAACGGCCACAGGTGTCGCTGTTAACAAGCAATTTCTGATTCTTACATAGAGTCAAAGTCGTAAAGTCAACTGTCAGTCTAAAACTAAGTCAATTTAAACTGTTTAAGTTAGCTCAGCTAATCCTAACTGCCTCTCTCAGCCTTTCATGGAGAAGTACCTGAAGATCCAGGACACATGTGGAATCCATAACCTGCATGCCATGCCAGGAGTCATCGGTGGCATTGTGGGAGCCATTACTGCCGCAACTGCAACAGAGTCCGTTTATGGCGCCGAAGGGTGAGTGGTCTTTGCTATGGATAGAAGATTATCAACCAGTAAAGGAATATTTGTATTCTTGTGGCCAAATATGCTCTTTTGTTCTGAAAGAAAAAAACATTGTGAGTTCCACCTTTGTTTTTTTCTATCAAAGGCTCATTAACACCTTTGACTTTGAGGGTGATTTCAAAGACATGGTACCCACACGGCAGGGTGGGTACCAGGCTGCAGGCCTCTGTGTGGCTATCTGCTTCGGTGTGGGCGGAGGCATCCTTGTCGGTAAGGAATAACCTCAACTGCAACCCCCCTTCAGTTTGACCAGATAACCGAAATGTAAATAAGTGTGAGATTGCGTGTTGGGAAAATGACTTTATTTGTATTCTTCTCAGGTTGTATTTTAAGATTACCTATCTGGGGAGATCCTGCAGATGACAACTGTTTTGATGATGAGCCCTACTGGGAGGTGAGAGGCTACTCTTTACAACCATAAAGAGGTTTTTACAGTTTGAAATGTCAATATCAAATCACAATTCAGTCAGTAGTTCACCCCACAGGAATTGTGAAGTTGCCCAGAATGAATGCCAGATTTGATATATAATATATTTCAATGATTTTGTAGTGTTTGATAAATGCAGTTCAGATAAAATGTAATTTACTGTATGAGACTGGAACTTTTCAGGCGAAACGGTCACAATGGACCCCGATTAGCTGGCAGCACTTTGAGTTACATGCTAGACATACTTTTAGTTTGTTTTGCTGTTCTTGATCGGAAATATTTTACTGTTTTGTGTTCGTCACCCTGTTTTTCCACTCAATGTGTACGTTAGTGAATGTGCCACCGTCATTCTGCCACCTCTATTTACAAAGAAACGCTTCATAGTTTTTCCGTCTTAGGACACAAAGTGCACACAGCATCATACGTTTACTGGTCATTTTAGTTGGTTGATCATGTGGTTGTTATCCTCCCCCTGAATCATTATGTCAAAACTCTAATTGTTCACAGCTTCCTGAGGATGAAGAAGCCGTCCCACCGGTCCTTCAGTACAACAACCACATGCGGAACAAAGACGTGTAAGTGTCCTCTTAGTTTATCTAACAATAGTGTTTTGGTCATAGAGTCATGCTATTCTCACACCAAACAGACCATGCAGGTACAGCAGTGACTTTATTGTTGCATTGAGCGTCCTCTTGGTGGCAGCAGAGACTATATGTGACTCACTGTAATTCCTGCCCTTTGTTGGGAATATATACACATACATACATACATCCCTGTTCCTGTCATTCAGTGCGGGCTAGATTATGAAACGCTCACGTGAACTCTGTGCTCTGTGTCTTCCAAGTGAAGCTAACATGTGCTGTTTGTTGATGGGGGCTTTTCACAGCACAGCTCCGCATGTGCCGCTCCTCAAAGTGACCTTGCAGCCATGTTTACTGTGAAAATGAAAATGATACTCTTAGACATAACTGAACCGTCAGTTTAATCTACCCAGTAGAGTGATATACGGGAACATCCACAGGTCATTGAAGAAAAAGACATTATCAAAACCGTGACACCACACACTGTGAGCCACAACTGTTCTATGAAGTTTTATTGTTTTTCACAAATTATGTGATGCTCTTTATTTTCAGAACGGAATCAAATTTCTCCATGGAGCAGACCGGACACTAGGCCAAAACCAGTCGTTTTTCATACAGTGATTGTATGTCTTTTTTGTTTGTTTTTTGAAGTGAAACAATCTGCCAGTGGAATAAGATCTTTTCTGTTTTCCAAGATATTTATTTTCAGTTTAAATCATTAACATGGTTCCTATAAGTGGTTGTTTTGTATTACGTTTGCTTAAGACCCACTTGAGTTGCACTTAACACTGGATTTTCCTCAGGAGTTTTCACGTCTTTGTTATTCCTGATTTTGATTTTTTTTCTGTCTGTGTGAGTTAACAAACTGCAGGTCACATTTGAACAGAATACACTGACTTTTTTGGCACCTTTATGCTGTCAGCTTCATTTGTTATACGTTTATTTGCATAGTTGCTTTTCCTTATATTGCAATAAGATGCATTAAAAAAACAGAACTTAAATAATTGTGTGTCTTCGCGGAGAAGTTTCACACTGAGATGTAATGGGTGTTATCTATCATGTTACTGATTATGGATTTTAAAAAGAAGAGCGGTGATATTTTTGTTTGGTAACACTTAACTTGAACCCACCCTCACTTAGAATTTATAAGCATTATATAAGCACTTAATAAATGTCTTATAAGACACTATAATGTAACACAAAAAAGGATCTTTTTAAGAGTTGTGTTTTACTATTTTGTCATTTATTATCTGTTTTTACACCAGCCTCTACTTATGGGTGCCCGCAGGAGGAGTCGCTGAGAAATGCATTAATAAACACTGATTTAATGCTACATTGTAGTGTATAATAAATGTATTATGTACTGCTTATAAATGCTAAATAGGAGGGTTAAAGTAAAGTGTTAGCAGATATTTTTATCCAAGTTATCGATCTGAAAATGAACGATTTTGTCAAAAGCGAATGTTTGTACATTTAGACGCACATAGTAGGATATTTATGTCATGCTGTTTTGAAAAGTGAAAAGTTCTAATGGTAATTTAATTTTGAAAATTAATAAAGAATTATTAATACAGTGTTGTAATTGCATGATATCTGTTGTGCCAATTTTATTTGAATTCAACAAATTAAGTATACTTATTTATTAGTAATTGAGCGATTTTGTGAAAATAATGTATTAAAAAGAAATCTAAATTTACCAATTAAAAGAGGATGAAATTAGTTGTTTCCCTCATTTAAGAGCCCTTGTGCTGCGTCCCCTCTTGTGGAGTCAGACTGAGGGTAAAGGTCACACCCTTATTGCTCTCTCGGGACACTGCGGTGACCAAAAACAAACTAGAGACCAGCGTCATCATCATCATGACCTCGGGTCAAAGGGTAGCAAAAGGGCGAGCTCACCGGCAGGGCTGCACACATATGCTGGAGTCTATCAATTTAGACTGATTGATTGAGAGGATTCCTGTTGGTTCATACGCTGAATATTGGTACTATTTTTTGCACATTGATGGGTAGAAATGTGGAGATTTATTCTAAAAGAAACAGTCTTTCAATGAATGGACCATGATGTCTATAAATACTGAATGTTGTTTCACTATGCAGTTTATTTCTGTCCATCATTTTGTAATGACGGCTGTAATTCCCACGTGCTCTGTCTTCTGTCCACCTGGCCGCGGCGTTTTCATTGATCGACGGCAGGCAGCAGCTCGTGGTGGGAGTGCGGATGATTCCCACACATGAGTAACGGCGAGGAATCCATCGCCTCGTCCAGTCTCCTCGCTAACAAAGGCAGGCTTAGTGCTGTTTTCTTTTGTCATCAGTAACGTGTTTGAGTAAAGGAGGTAATGGTGCCACAAGTGCTCCAATTAAACGAGATGCAGCCCTGCTGGGAAGAAAGGCTCCCCCATTGCCCCCCGATACCCCCCAAATACACACACACACACAAACCGGGCCTCTTCTCATCCTACCCCCATGCCGTTCCCGCCCCAACTCTGCTCATGTTTATTCATCAGCCACTTACAGGGCAAACGCAGAGGCCTGTTAAAACTAAATCAGTCTTATTTATAAATGATACCAGGACCTTCCTCTCTGACGAGCCTTATGGCGTCATGACAGCCATGTTTGAAGACCTTCCTTTGGACAGACACTGACCACAGATGTGACTTCCACAGGGGGAAAACACAAACTGTACAGGGATAGCAGAGGGGGGGGGGGGGGGGGGGCGAGAGGCCACAGAGAAGAAGGTGAGATGGAAAAACTTGAGGAGGCAAGGGGGCATGAAAAGGGGGAGGGACAGAGAGAGAATGAGGCCTCACTTTTCATTGCTGATGACTGACTGCCTGCCATCCGGGCTCAATCATGATCTTTGATTGACAGGTCAGGGGGGGTAAAGGAGAGGGTGGGAACGAGGGTGCAGGACGGGAGCTTAGAATGGGAGCTGCACAAAACACACTCCCATACAGGGGCCCGCGGAGACGCTCATTAATGATAAAGAACATACCAGGAAAAGCATGTTTTCTCTGCATGCCAGCGATGTTGTTTGTAGGTTGAGATTAGTTTGTAATCTTTTATACGCGCTGATGTCAAATGTGCAGAGCACTGCAGGGCTAAGTGCAACGTGGGAGGTCGTGTTAGAGCACCTGGCTATTTGTTTTCTTATTTTTCACCATTATTCGAAGAAAATGATGTAATATGTCTGATGGTGATTATGCTGCCAGCGTATTCATCACAGTTTACACATAAGAGTCAGTCACTCTGCAGTAAAACTCCCCTGAATTCACTTTACAGTTACGAGGATCCACAGCGGTTAGAGAAGTATTCAGGGATCCATGTTCACTCCCTTATAAAGAGAGCAGTAAAAGCCCCCATTGAAAGAAACCACAAGTCCATAGAACTGGTCATAAACTATTCAAGCCCTCACTCTTTTCTCTCTATACTTAATCTGCTCACGTTTCGTGCAGCCTCAGTATCCCCTAAAGGTTACTTCCCAGCAGGTGCATCTGACTTCCAAAACCTCTCTGACCATTTACATCTGGACAGTCTTTTTGATGCCCAACACTGGCGCTTATTGAGCGCCATAATGTCCCAACATCAGTCCCGTACTCATCACCAGTGCTGGAGGTATTGGCTCACAAGTTAGCACTTCCACCAGTGATTTCACTTCTTAACTTATCAAATCGTTGCATTAAAGAATTGTTCGAGGCCCAAAGCGGTAACATTTTCAATAGTTTCACAAATAACAGCAAAGATTAGAGAAAAGTAAAAAAATATAATACAAATTTGTGTGGCAAAACATTGTTTTTCTTCCCTAACCCTTTAATCATTTACATTTATTTTGTCACCCACTCAGTGTTAGAATGTAAGTAGGCTATATTTACTAAAATTTGAGGTAGCCTATTTGTACTTTTCTTGAATACCATTTTATGCGTTTCAGAGGGAAACATACTTTTTACTCTCTATATTTATTTACAGCTATAGTCACTAATTGCTTTCCAAGTAACAAGGTATAAAGTGCATGACGCTGTCTAAAGGTTCTACCTCAATTCTGATTGAAATCCTGTATGCACGTTAACGCATCAATAATAATAATAATAATAATAATAATAATAATAATAATAATAATAATGATAATAATAAAATGTATATGAAAATATTGCACCATGAAAGGGGCCATTCAGCATAATGAGTACTTGATACTTAAAGTACATTTTGCTGGTAATACTTGCATACTTTTAGGTAACATTTTTGAATGCAGTTTCATGTTTCAAGTTTTTACTTGGGAGTATTTTTACACTGTGGCATTGATACTTTTAGTGGAGTAAAGGCTCTGAATACGTCTTCCACCACTGGACCCACTGAAGGGGACTAAAATACTTAACTGTATGCCTCTAAAAAGAAGTTAAGATCAGCTCCACCTTGACCAACTACACCAACTCACACACCAACAAACTAGTATTCATAATCTGATAATGTCATATCAGTCACAGAAACCATTTTCCTGCAGAGGCCAGTACGCTACTACGGTAACGTTTGAGTACATTTAGCTGATAATATTTTTAAGTATGCTTTTGAGTGAAGGACTTTTACTTGTAGTGGAGTATATATTTATATTGCTGTGCTGGTACAGTTAGGCTTACTTGAGCAAATGATCTGAGTAGCAGTACCACTCACTTTTTCCCTCTCGTGTTTGCAACCTCCCAGCTCCGGCCTCCCCAGGTATCCACCGGCCTCCCCACGCCACTAACTGTCCACAGAGGCTGCTTAAGTGTCCCTATCGGACCACAGTGGAGAGGAACAGCAGATTAACCATGATCCTATCCGCTCACCGCTAGCCCCTTCATACGCTCCGTTACACCAGCATTTAAAAGGAGGAGGGGACGCCATTCAGGCCCCTGATATGAATCCCAGACGAAGGGACAAGAACAGAGCTTTCACCCCCTGTTTCACAAAAAAAAGACCCCTTTCTGGCACCCTCTAATTCTGGTTGCTACGGGCTCCTGGGTTCAATGGTGGACTCCCGTTGTGAGGGGACAAAGCCTCTCAGTCATCCGGCGATGGTTGCTAGGGGAGGCAGAATGTATGGGGAGGGACGGGCTGCCGTTGTCCCAGACGAAATGTCTCTCTTAAGGCGGCTGAGATGTGGTGATTGACAGGTGGCTACACGCTCCACTGCGGATCACCCGGGAGGTCCTGGGGAGCCTTATATCTGTGACCGTGTGTGTGTATTTATGTGTGTGTATGGCAGGTTATGTTGGTTGGCAGAGTGAACAGGGGGGTTGGGGGCATATAGTATAGTATAGTAGGTTTCTGCTGCTCTGAAAGTGGCACCGTTTATTACCTGTAGAGGGAGCTGCTTCTGCTTCAAATAGATGTTCAATCACCCTGTAATGATCGACTGTGGTTCTGCCTGAGAGCCTGGCTGGCAGTGGTGGTAAAAGCACCTTTAAACTATGTAAAAAATATTCTGTTATCAGTAAAAACCCTACATTCAAAACCCTTCTTAAAGCCTGATGTTTGAGCTTCACTGTGCAGAGTTTGACACCAGAACAGGATTTGTGACATCACAACTAGTTTGGATGCCAATCGTGGTCCAATATGCCGGTAATTGAGCTTTTATTGTGCGGAAAATACATATATACACAATTATAATTCCAACTATTATGTCTTCAAACACGTCCGGTGGGGATCTTTAAGTAAATGTACAGAGATAGCCTTTTAATGGCAAAATGTACTCAAGTATCACAAGTAAAAGTACTTCTGCAGAAAAATGGCCCATATGACTGATGTTATATATGACATTATTAGATTCTTAACACTGATGCATCAATGCATAGCAGAGCAGCATTTCACTGTTGTAGCTGGTCGCGGTGGAGCTATTTAACTTTATATACAGTTTGGTAGTTTAGTCCAGTGGATCCCCTCCAAAGGGTCACGCCTTCTCACATATGTTCACATTATATGTATTATTTTTTTAATATGGATTGTCTATGTTGTAATTTCATTATGTTGTTACTCTTTACACACGACATCTATTGCACACCTGTCCATCCTGGAAGGGGGATCCCTCCTCTGTTGCTCTTCCTGAGGTTTCTTCCATTTTTTTCTCTGTTAAAAGGGTTTTTTTTTTGGTTAAGTTTTTCCTTATCCGATGAGAGGGTCGTACTGTAAAGGACAGAGGGTGTCGTATCCTGTACAGATTGTAAAGCCCCCTGAGGCAAATTTGTGATTTGTGATTTTGGGCTATACAAATAAAATTGAGGTAATAAATAGATAGAAACTGAAAACTGAATCAAACAAAAAAAAAATAGGACCACACTCCATGAAATATGGAGGTCATGGAATATAAATGTAAACAATTACAGAGCCTAGTAATATGCTGTACATGGTTAGTGCAAGTCTATAGTAGCCTATACACTGTATGTTGTCTTGTATTGTATGTAAATACAATATACACAGCCATGTATGTACAAATATGCTATAATCAGGTATGTATAGATAAATAGTAAGATATTGGATAATAAGAATAAGAAATCACAGTTGTGCTTATGGTTTGAAAGTGCAATAAACATTATTGAATGAACAGAGACTAACAGAGGTGTAGCCTACAGTTCGTCCTAGTTTCACTGTCAGAGGTTAAAATAAAAGCTTTTGTGACAAAGAGAGCACATTTTAAATTAAAAGGGTAAATTAAAGCTTTGGGTTTGTGTTTATCTGCATCAAAAGGATTAGTGATATTCAGATTTGTGCCTGGGAACCGTTTCCCCGCCGCTCTCTAGACACCAGCGCTCCCCGTTTCCCCCTCCAGGGCCACGGAGGTGAGTGGGAACAGACAGGGTAGGATGTGGGGATCTAAAGGGGTTCACACACGACACCGTCTCCCCTCAGATAGACGTCTGGGACCGTCTGGGTTCTGCACTCCCAGACAGGGAGCCCTTGCACCCGTCAGATGCTGCCCACGCCCACCCCCAACCCCCACCCCCATCCCCATCCCCATCCCCCTTTCCCCTTGACCTTGACTCTCTGTCACCGTGGCCCTCCAGACAGTCTGGGGTCAAAGGGTAACACAGCAGCCACACATCAGACACGGTTCAAGTCCCCTGTGTCCGTATGAATGCTGAATGGTAAATCACCCTAAAATCAGTCTGTTGGAATGTAGCTTTGAATTCCTGCAGAGACGGACCCAAAGACCTCAGGGAGAACGTTACTGTGACAAGATATGAACACAAATGGGTCGATTTTATTGCATTTATTGCTTCTCTCATGTCTCGTCCTGCAGGGAAATAAATTGAATGTGTAGTCCAAATGAATATTTTGTTAATATTTAAGCAGTGGTTAAAAATGCACATCTATAATTTTTGTTTATTCATAAAGAGAATCAGTCATTTCCCAGCAGCAGCCATGCTACATTTTACCTTTCACCTCTGACTGCTGATTCACATCGTCCTCAGCCAATCACAGCCGAGCTAACCAGCAATGTCATGACAGATTTGTGAGAGAAGGGAACGGGCTGCATCCTCACGTGGCTGTTTGAAAAATGCCAACCCACTCTGATGAGCCTCATGTGAGCATGCGCACAGTGCTGCTGATTGTGTCTCAATATGGGCTCATCTCTCCTGATTCCCTCCTGTCTCTAAACCCTTTTCTTTTTCACTCAGTAGACGTGCATTTCTGTTTTTGTTAACTAAACAGATATCTTTATTGTCTACTTGAAATCCCCCCCCCCCCCCATCATTCTCCCTCTGCTCAGATGTAAATTTGTAATTTCTTTGGGAGACATTTTACATTCTAACAAGCCAATTTATGTAGTGTTTAATATGACAGTCTGGGTGTAGACCACAGTCTGAGGCGAGGAGTGCGAGACCACAGGGCAAGCCAGCAGTCACAACAGAGGGTTTATGTTGTCCCCACATTACGTGGACAGTGATGTGCAGACACAGAGACAAAAAGGACATTTTCCTCTCCTCGCTCACACAGTCAGGAGGGGCATCCGGTTAGTTTTGTACTGGACACAAACAAGTAAAATGCCTTTTTGTGGTTTTAGATGCCAAGTTTCTTTGCCTGTGCAGCTGCAGCACTAAAACCCTCTTCAGTATTTCCACAAAACCTGCATCAAGTGATTTCACCTGTTTTTAACCCCCATCTTAAGAGTTAGAAAGCTTCTTAAAAGGCTAGATTTATAGGTGACATTTTGCATGTAAATGGTGTTGTTTTTTTCCCATGAGTCCACTTTAAATTTGCAATAAGTGAAATAAATAGACTATCAAGGTAGAGCACAAAATGTTAAGTCTTAGTTAAGTTTTTAAGTTTCTTTGTTGATTATGAACATAAAACATCACTTTTCCAAAATGGGTTGGTTACATCTTTCACGTATTAGTAAAAGTGAATAAAATGCTACAAAAATAAGGTTACTTTTATTTGAACCGTTAATACAACCTTTTTCTTTTTATTCGCCTATTTTAGAGTTAATTGACTTGCTGGTGTCCTTCATGTAAAATCGCCATTGGCGTTGTCTTGAATCGTAACAGCATGTTTTAACTTCACAATCTGATTTATGTCAATTTTCGTTATAACGCCTCACGAAAACCAATTCAGAAAATATCGTAAATAAAAATAGAACTTGTGTTTTTTTTTATTCTCAAAACGGCTACAACGAAAGTCAAAGAGCTGGAAGCTGCAAGCGGCATGTAAGCTACTGTTGCTTTGTGGAGAAACACATATTTATCACACACCCACACACGTACACACACACACACACACACACACAGGCCTGTCTAATATTTTAAACAAAGTGTTTTTTTTGTATCCTTGAATGCCTGGCTATAGGCCTACATACAAAAATCGCATTATTTTTGCATTATTAGTTATTAATAACCCAATTGTAGCCCGACTACATCACATGGCGAGCCGTCAAACTTGGAACTTTAAAAAAAAAAATCATAATTACATGTGTCTTTTTATTTTGAATTCATGTCATCACCATTTAACCCCCACCAGATAATCATTCACGTGCCATGTGGCCTGTAACAGAGGAGCACGCAGGGCTCGTGCAGGCTGGCTCTAGTGCATTAACATCACACCGGTTGTCCATTAACTGTATTACAGGCCCGCTACAAGAGGCGGTGCGTAACACCATCAGTGCGCGTTACGCACCAATCAAGGGATGCGCTCTAGCTGTAAACACGGATGTAAAGTCATAAATGAAAACGTGTAAATTAACATCCGGGCAACTAAAACAACCACTTACAAAAACGAATTAATAAACGTTTTTTTCTTTTTAAATAAAAACACTAGACTTTGTCATATTTCCTCCTCAAAAGGACCAGAAAAACATTTGGTAATTAAAATATATATTTAAAAAATAATTTAAGAATTATTCATTTGCAAATGTAAAAACTATCATGGAGATACATCGATAAAGTACATTTATTATTAGCCTATTTATTTATTTATTTATTTATTTATTTATTTATTTATTCATTTATTTATTTATTAGGCGAAACCCCAAACCAGATCATACCTAAAACTTTACAGGAATATTGTAGGAATTATTAACCTGTTTTTATTTTTAAGATATTATTTCACTTCAAGTCTTTGGTGGTGGTTTTACCCGAGGTTTCATTTTGAGATGCGTTTGTTGGTAAATTAGTGTATTAATCTGTTCCAGGATCAGTTTCTAGTGGCGCTGTCCTTTTAGCACTACACATTTTTTCTCCAGATAATTCCTTATTGGTCTCCACCCTTGACAAAGCTATGCTCCGAAATAACTTATTACATTGAAAATAAATGCAAACAATTAGCTAAATGTGGAACTTTATTTGTCTTCATATTTCTTTATCTAATTCATGTTTGATTGTTGCTTCAGCTGACAGCAAAAAGTAGTTCCATTCTTAAACTATTTGAAAAATCCAACGTAGTTTGGATTAAGCATTGGCTCCTTAGGGGAGGAACCAATTGATTATAAAGAGACCCAGACTCTTTGGGAGGAGAAAGGGCCCCCTGTTGTTTCAAACCAGCTCCTCTAACTTCCCAAAGTGCAGGGGCCCAGAGGCAGGGCTGTGAGGAGAGTGTGTGCCTCCAGAGCGACTCCTCTGAGGCGGCGGAGGGGTGGGTGGTGCATGAGGAAGGACTTGTAGGATACATTAAATCAGCCTGATTAGGAGTTTTAGGCGAGGGCAAGGCTCAGGTCTGACTGAAAGGCTGCCGGGCAGCCCTTGAGTGATACTATTCACATCCTGGGAGAAAGGTCAGTGTCAGAGGAGTTCACAGGCCCCATCCCCATTCTTATGCTAAAGCATCATATACACATAGGCTCATTCAGAGGCTGCAAAGGCATAAACAGCTTCTTCTACCGACTTTCCCTCCAAAATGTTTGGATTCCTCAACTTGAGCTCTGAGGTCCTGCCTATGTTTCTCTCTCTTGTTGCTTCTGAAGTGGATTTTAATGTGAGATTATTGAACTGAAAGTCATCTGTCAATGTTTATTTGCTTCTATACTCTTGTATGAAAGTCTAAATGATGTTAAAAATATTATATGGATTTACTTTTTTCTAGATTTGCAAAAGTGTCCTCTCTAAATCAGAGCTAAATAATATTTCGAAAAGGTTTTTATTTTTATCTCCCTTCTCGGAGGTGAACCTGCTATTGTTTCCCCCCCTTATATTATCTGTTGTTCCAGTCACTTATTTGTTCTAGTAACCAGGTTTTATTAACTTCCTGTAAATAGACTTCTTCGGGCATTTTCCTGTCCGTCTCTGAGACCAGTGGTCAATGGGGAATAGCCGGAAATAGCCACTTAATTAGCGGCCCTTGACCTTTGGCTCCGGCTCAGACGGCTCCTGACCTCAGCATCTCTCCAGCCTGTTTAATGTCCTCTGGGGGACTGTCCAGATCATGACCCCTGACCCCCCGCTGACCTGTAGGGATTTCACCAACAGGTCCCTGACCAGCCGCCCCGCCTCACCAGACACTCATCAAAAAGCAATATTTAACCCAAGTATAGCCGATTCAAGCAATTACTGAACCTGTCCTGATTACTCCTGGAGCTCTCTAACAGTTGTTTGCAGCAAGAAACAGAAAAGCACAAATTTTCAGAGCATAAAGTCAACAGAATAAGAAAAAAAATGTAATGATGAAAATCAGACCAGTGTAACAGTTTTTACAAAATCAATTGAAACCTTTGGGCTTTCGTTCCATCCACACTCTACAGAGGATGATTTCACTAATTGGTTTCCAGTCATCCAGAGGAGGGGAACTAATCACCGAAATCAGCAGCTGTAGCGTTTGGATGGATTGAAAACATGCTGACTTCTGCAGGGCCCTCCATGAGAGAGATCTGCACCGCTACATGAGTATGAATTTAGATTTAAACAGATGTGAAAACACGCTTTTACACATTAACTTATTTTATTCAATTCTTTATTGCAACTCCCAAGTGTCCTCACTTTATTTGTGACTATTTTTGTCTGTTTTCTGTTTGGTGTATATAGTATTCAATAGCCTACATTTATTTCATTTTCTAGATGTTCCATTTAGTATATAGTAGATAATGTAATGTACATAGTATTGTGGTTTTTTAAATTGGCTTATCTTAATGCATCATTTCTCATACTTCTTCTATCGCGATCAGTAAAGTTTCTCTTTTTTAATCTTAATTTCTCTGTCATGAGGAGACAGTGATGCTTTGGACTTGTTTTTCTACTGCATCTTAGGTATACCACTGTAATGTCTTGTTTTTAATTCCTATTTATTTATATATAGTTTTCTCAGGGAATGTGCAATATTTGACGTGTTTTTCTATTGTGTCTTAGTGTACCACTGTAATGTCTTGTATATGTATTTTTTAAGATGATTGCAACTGTGTGCAGCACTATTACCCAAGCAAAATTTCCCCTTGGGGAAATAAAGTATATCCTATCTTATCTTATACACACTTATTCATTTCAAATGCAAAAGTGAAAAGAATCTTGTGGTACATTTTAAGAAAACATTTCATCATTGATTTCAAATTAAGATAAATGTTGGCCCATTGAATAAAATCATACATATTATAGAAGTTTTATACTGTTTCATTATTTTGAAAAATTCATCAAACCTCTAAAATACAATAAATTAACAATTTTAACGTTATTTATTTTCATGGAGAGAAGATGACTAAATTCTGGACGTACAGTAGCCTTAAAGAGACGTAAATAATCCTCTGTTGACCTGCGCGTGTCCATCTGTTGTTTGACTCCGGACACAGATCAGTCGACACTGATTGAGGTCCGACTGACACCAGGAAGGCCTGTAATCCCAAAACCTGATTAATGGTCCAGACTGGGCCCTTGTTGGTGGGCAGCAATACATTTGGATTTAACAACCCATATATTTTTTTATCCAGGTTTTCATTTTATATTATTAGTTTAGGACTTGTAAAAAATCTGCAGTGTGTAACATGCTAAAATAAATAAAATATGAGGGGAATGAACAAAAGCTTATTATATATTTTAATAGGGTCATTTTTGTCCACAGAGTTTTGTGGATGATGAACTTTTCTTTCCCACACTGATTCAACACACGTCCCTCTGTCTGCTCCTCCTAATTAAAGCTTAATGCAGGTCACTCCAACACTTTCTCACACGATCCTCACACACATTATCATGTGAATCTATAAAAAGAAAAAGAGTCCTGCAGGCTTGACTCCTAAATACATTGTCTATTTTAGATTCATTTTAATTTTTTTTTTTTTTTAGGATTAAAGACAAAACACTGTTGAAAGTATTCACCTTAGAAACACATTCTTTAGCAGGTCAGCAGTGTAATAATCTCTTGTTTCCTTGCCTAATTTATCACTAAAACAAATGCTCAAAAACAAGACTGTAACACAGAGATGATGATATTTCCATTATTTTATTTCAAAGTGTCAGCAGGGAATTTAACACAATGCATTTTATCAGTAAAGCATTTATATTTTATTAATGACTATTTCCATTTAGACACATGAGCAGAATGAATTCATAAATGATTAAATAAAACATGCATTAGCTATGAAAATAATGTATTGAGAGAGAAGAATAAGTAGGAACATTCAAGGTTTTTTATTTTCAGTTTTGAAAATAACAGATCTGCGTAAACATCTTGAATCACATAATCTTTATCATTGATACAGTATCTTAAAATAAAGCTGGTATTTTCATGGATAACAGACATATTTTGAGATATACATTTCAGGCTTACAGAACAGCTCTTTTGTTTTTATAGTCCTTTTAAATACAGTACGACTCTTCACGCTCAGGTGACTGATAAGCTCTTGAATTCATGTTGTGGTGAGAGTCTCTGATGACAACATGTCATTGAGTCTGGTCCACGATCTTCTCGTGCCTCCCAGGCAGGTTTCTGCAGAAAGCCTTGCAGATCCTGTCCCATCCTGGTGAGAAACGATGGAGGGAATCATTAGCACGAAAATAAAACCCAGTAATAATATTTCACAAGAAAGAAAGAAAGAAAGAAGATTTTTTCACTACAATACATACTTTCTCTGTGATTAGATGGTATAGGTCTATAGCCTTTATATCCTAAAAGTTAATAGTTTTGTCAAGAACTAGAACAGAAATCATTCATAATAATTAAAAGCTTTATTTGCAAATCATTTTTCAAAGCTTGCAAAAGAGATTAAATCAACAACAATAAAAAAAGGGCCACAGGGTAAAAGTACTGCCATATAAAAGCGAGTCTATGGAGGTATTTTTAAAGAACCAGCATGCAAAAGGCAATAATGATTGTGCAAACCTAAGCTCTTTGGTTTTCAAAATGCTGAGTATGTTTTGACAATACTGAATTTGTTGTTGTGCATGATTTTTTTTTACTTTTGTACATCAGAAATTGTAGGCAGTGTTTCAGAAAAACAAACTTCCTTTTCATGCCCTGTAAAAATAGGCCCCTGCGCTCTGCGTGTTGTTCTTCTCTCCCATTTTCAGGCTGTATGCATGGAGGGATCTCGAGGCTTTTATCCCCACAGGGAACCAGCCCCAACTCTTTCTCTGTCAATTTTCACCCACTCCCCAATTCAGACGAGCCTTTTCTCCCACCAACCCCACAATGAAGGATTTGTCCTCGTTCTCTTTGTCCACCTCTGATATCTTTTTTTTGACTGCTCCCTCTCTGCAGACGGCATGCAGCGTATGCAAATACGCGCTCTTTTATTCCTGAGACCCCTCCCCTGAATGAATGCAACCTTAAATGAGGACACACTTGCACACATTTACAGAGGGGGCATGGAAACATGCACGTATTACAATCAGTGGATTTGCATGCCCTCTCTGACACGCAGCCACTTACACGTCGAACGCTGACAGAAATATACGCTTCGCAGATTATTGTAGCTATGCGTCTATACATGTTTAATGGATAGCAGAATATATAACACAAGAATGGAGGCGTGGGCCACAGAGGATGGATTCTGGTTGAAAAGACTTGAGTTATGTTTTAGTTGCCTTTTTTGTGGTCGATCTTATTTATAGAACTTGTGGACGGAGACATTCTTTGCAATGTAAGAAGTTCTTTTATTTTCTGACAAGTGTTGTTTCCCCACAGTAATGGTGCATTTGGTGTCTTATGAGTCCACAGCACACACACACACACACACACACACACACACACACACACACACACACACACACACACACACACACAATGGCTGTTGAGATGTGTAGGATGAGGCTGAAAAATGAGACAACACAATAGTGGGTCTGCACTGAGGAAGAGCTGCAGACTGGTAATGTGTTAACTCTAAAGGCTGGATGAATTATAATGGTGTCTGATGAACATAAAGCGTTTCTCTCGCGGCTAACATTCCCAAGCTGGCCCGTGCCATCTGTGAGTATGTGTGAATGGGTTCGTGTTAGTGTGTGTGTGTGGTGGGGGGTTGACGTCTGCTGGACAGCTCTGACAGTTCGGCCTTTTCAGTCGTACATTACTGAGCCGGCCGGCCTCTTTCCCATAGCAACCCTAACAGAGGTCAAAGGCTATGTACCCCCTATCCATCCACCTCCTCCTCCTCCTCCTCCTCCTCCTCCTCCTCCTCCTGTACTCCAGGGTGGCCACAGACTCCCTTAACTCCCCGACCGGCCGCAGACGGAGCGGCTGCACCCATGAACTTGAACTTCTGACAGAGTGATGGAGTCGTACATCCGTCTGATGCAAGAATGGCGACATATTCTCGGGACTTTCTCCTCTTTTTCACCCTTTACCGGTATCAAATCCACGTACTGTACCCGTAGACATGTAAAAACGAGGTCACACCAAGGATTCCCCCTAATTCTCCTCACCCTAGCACCTCATCTCCTCCTGATATGATTACAAAGGGCCGCTGTATTAAAGGCTCAGTCAACTAATTCTCCTCTACTTTCATTGGAGCGTACAGGACCCCTACTCAGGGACGCCGCGGCCAACAGACGTAATCTGAAAAGCCTGGGATGTAGAAAACTTCTCTCCATCTTCCTCTAAGATACTTAATGTCAGGCTTTGTGCTAGATTAGTCTCGGCCAAAGTTGCATTAAAAAACCCCAGATGAGCCTCGCTTGACCCACATTGGACCTCATCCAAGACTATGGGCGGCCCCTGAGCCGGGCTTTATAAATCACAGCGGAGCCGTTAAAACATTAATAGTGTCCACACACACATAGTGAGGAGAATCCGAAGAGGTAACCCAGGAGCTATATGTGGTATTAACATTTTATCGCTACTATGGCTACGCTGCTTTCACCCACACAGAATTGGAAGTGGGCGCCGGCTACTGTCACTTCATCATGTCACACATTATAATTTCCTTGCACTGAAAAATCCCACACAGCAAAAGCAATGGTTAATAATGAATAGAAGAGGAGAAGAAAGAAGGGAAAGTAATCATCTATATTCTGTCATTTTCTGGAGGGGAAATACATTTTTTTTCTGTCGGTTTTTAGGTAATGTACAAGAGGGGATTGAAGAATATATATTAGAAGTGTGTGCAGAGGAAGATTCGGGGACGTTCACATCCTAAATCCTCCTGACGCGGTGTCAAAGCCGCTGACCTCACTGTTCAGCCGCTCTGGATTCAGACAATCTTGATTGCAGATTAAAACCAGACTCTTAAGCAGTTTCACCAAAGTGTTTATAAGACATCGCATACTATGGAAATCAAGATCACCTTTATAGCGTATTTTAATTTTCACTTCCTACTAACGTTCATTTCATGTCAAGCTGCATATTGCAATTAGCCGGAAATCATTAAATGAATACATATTCTGTGTGCATGTGTGTGCATGTGTGTGTGTGTGTGTGTGTGTGTGTGTGTGTGTGTGTGTGTCACTCGTTTTTACGTCCTCCAAACACTAGAAACAGTGATTCCTCTCCTAGCAGGCACAGTAAGGACGAATACATGTCCCTGACAAATTTGCTTCAGTCACCGCCTCTCTTTGACCACGCTGTCTCTGTCGACTGCCGCAGCTATCACAAACAGTTGCAGACCGACCTCCCCCCCTCTTACTCTTTTCAAACACACACACACACACACACACACACACACACCAGTCCTCCATGCCCAGCTCCTCGCAGGCTGCAAAACTGCTTTAGCATGGCACTGTGCTACAAGCTAACACAAGCTCAGCAAATGCAGAGGCAACACTGGTGGCTCAAACATGGCTGCTGCCCATGTGCTACACCTGCCTCCTTTACACGCGCGTGTGCATTTGTCTCCACTGCGTTTAACCCTTTCTCGGTAAGCCAAATTTGACTTCACAAAAGCCTGTTTCCTCTAAAGCACCACGGAGATCTGCAACAGACGTCGCACGGAGCGAGAAGCTACAGTATCTCCAAGATTAATTTCTCGCCTTCACCTTGCTTTCTCCCTTCTGTCAAATCTGCCCGAAGCAACGCGCCGTATATCACACATGAGCGGCGCAAATGCAATTATGAAGACAGCTCTGAGTCTTTTATATGAATAATAATCTTTTGACGTGCGGGGCTGCGCATGCCTTACATATTTTCGTGGAGGCACATGTACAGTACGAGGCTCATTAATAATCATTATCCGCGGGTTACATCATTCAGCTTGTTAGGCACACCCATCGCCTTAGCTGAGTCATTCTCGGTGATACACCGCGTCCCACCAACTGTCTCGTGATATTCTCACGATGTCTGTCTGTTTTACCACCTGAGAGCGATACAAATATGTAGATTCTGTTCGCACGGAGGACAAATCGCATCCAGCTGGTAAATGGAGCAAAGATAAAGGAGTGCATGGCTCATGACAGACATGCTGCATCAAATATAATCTGATTCTCAATGTGAAAAAAACGTGAAAATGCATCTTTGTGGTGTTGAAATTACACCTTTGATATAGTCTAATGGCAAACCGTGATCGGGCCTGAGCATTCTGTATGCATATCATGTATGAATGCCAGTGAAATCCTTCTCTAAACAGCATCTCCATGCTTTTCAGACATGCAGAGGAGGCTGAATAGACTAATGAACAGTCAGGTGGCACTCCAGGGCCCAGGACCCCCCAACCCCCCCCACCCCCACCCCATCACACACACATATCAAACACACATACACTCGCTCACACATTAAAACTCAGCGGCTCGCCCGACCCCGGTGATCCGCACGACAGTCTAATGTCTCAGGCATCTGCTCATGTCTAGTCTGGAGGGTCTTTCCCACCCTGCCCCCCAAGCCCGGGCCCGCCGCAGCACCAGCTCCCACAATGGTGGGAAAGCAGGCCTTTACGGAGGGCGAAGGGGGGGTGGGGGTGGCGGTGGGGGTGGGGGACTAAACAGCTATTGAGAGGGGAGAGAGAGCGAGAGAGCGGGGCTGAATGATAATGTGAAAATGCACGGCGCTGTTCATTAACACACAAGCAGCACTGCAGCTGCACATGTTGGCCCCGGACACACATGCTCACGTGTCTGCTTCAGGTTGCCGCCGGAGCCACCGGGGTTACAGAGCGGCTCTACGCCATGATGAGGAGCGTTCGCAGGATCTCTCTCTGTGTGTGTGTGTGTGTGTGTGTGTGTGTGTGTGTGTGTGTGTGTGTGTGAGAGGTTACATGGTTTGAGGTGGTACAGATTTGGAGATTTGATATCTGGCGGTCGCTGTCAGATTTTGGAAGAATGTGACATTTTTATATCAGTGATGTTTGACATTTTCAGTCTGTGTGTGTCAAATAAAGTTGTTAACCATGTGTGCAGCGTTGTAGTAGCAGAGTTATATTTATTATATACTGAAAGTTTTAGTCAACAACAAATGTTTAGGACTAAATGCGTAAGAAGATATGAGATCCAACATGTAAGCAGTCTTTGAAGCGTTTCAAAAATGCCATTTGAAGCACTTCAAATGTTCTGATGAGCACCATTATAAGAATATTATGCACCGCTAATATTCAGTGCTGCTCTTATTACAGATAAAGAACTGCTTTGTGAGCCAAAATCTCTTTGTTCATATAGTAAACTAAATCTAAGATTGTAATGGTTCCACTTTTAAAAACAATATTGCAATTCCCCAAATAGGAATTATCCGAGTTTCCCCTCCTCGACAGAATTCACCTGAGGGGGTTCAGCACATTAAGATAGTTAAGATGCTGTATTAAATATCATAATGTGAATCTCATAACGAAAGCAGTTTTGCATGAATTAATCCGCGAGGTTTGTCGGGTGGAAACACGACGTACACCGCTGCCTGGTGTGCTTCAGGGAGTAAAGAAGCACCGTGACAAGAGAGGATGGCAGGTTTCCTTCAACCAGTGCCAGCTCATTAATTTTGTTTGCTACCCAGCCCCCACCTCCCACCACCAACTACCACCACCCTTCCTCACCCACCGACCCCCCCCCCCCCCCCCCCAAATCACCCCTTAACTGCTAATTAGCAGGAGCAGCAGATAGAAGAGAAAAGGGGGAGGCCATGTGTGACTGGGGAGGAAATGGCAAACTCGTCTTCTTTCCCTCGTCCTTCCTCCCATCCCCCATCATACAATCACACCCCCCCCCACCCCCCCACCTCCTGCCCACCATCACCACCGCTGGTACCCAACAGAACAACCATGATGCAGCTCACCTCGTGTGCCAGCCCCAGCCATTTTAGGTGTCGCGGCAACATCTTCCCCAAGATGGCTCCTCTGAGCGCGCCCATACTCCGGGGATCCGGCAGGGTCTTTGTCCGCCTCCTGGCACGGGCAAAGTGTCCCCCGTTGGCAGTACAGATGGCATTAGAGGCTCTTGGGCAAAAAGGGTGAGGAGCGGGGGGGGAGGGGAGAGGAGGGGGTGGCAATTCCGGACCAACCGTTTTTTCCCCCCTCTCTCCTCGTTTTTCTTTTAATGATGGTTCTCTTTTCAGGAATCCCCCATCATTCAACGTTGTTAATCAGAAGCCTGTAACAACAGCAGATGGAAGAGAAAACAGTGGAATAAAACATGAAAAGCACATTTTGCACTCATCAGTATAGCTAAACACAGCCTACTAATGACACAATTGCTTCAGCACTTGAGTAGTGGCTATAAAGTTACCAAAACTTTTTAAATCTCCGGCCAGCTTTGCTCATTCAAAGTGCAGTCGTGTGTTTTGTGTGCACGAGTGTGTATTTTTTTGCCACAATAAAAGCACAAAAAGAACCATTTGCATTATACACGTACGCAGGTTGAAACAAGAATGCCTTGGACCATCCCATAAATAAAGCCTCAAGTGTTTTTACTCCCATTCATTAAGGACTGACACGCCCTATAGCAGACCAAGCTCAGGGTAAGACTCGGGACCGCGGCCTTTTCACATATCCAATATCTCGCTGTGAAACGAAGCAATTAGCCCGGTTTGACAGCGAGCTCGACTGCAATAGGTAGTTAAGAGAGTGAATGAAAACTCATCTCACTTTGGTGCTCTTTAGGCTTTAGTGGCATTCTCTTGGGCTGAGCGTATGCACCGCATGGCGCTGAAGTACCAAGTTAAAAAGTTCAGCTCCTGTCTACAGGATGGCCTTGGCCTTCTCATTGAGACAAGACACAATATGTCTCAAAGGCTCCAAGATTAGCTACAGCTTTAAATACAGACGCCAAGTGTTGTATTTTTGTTTTTTTTAACCCTCTGTGTGTGGGGTGCTTCACCACTCAACTGCATTATTACCAGTCAGAGACAGTCGTGCCTGGACAAAGCAGCAGCATCCCTTTTCTTTCCTCTATAAACAAAGTCTCACAGGTGAAATCTAAATGGAAAATACTCTTCCAAAAGATTAAAGTAAATGCAAAAGATAAATCGAGAGGATCTGCTTTGGTAAAATATGAGCATCGACTGGGGATGGCATGGGGAATACACCAGTGTGTCCCAAAGCAGGAGCCTCCAGGGAGAGAAACCCTGGAGGATTTTAGTGTGCTTTCACTTACTGCAGGTGAGCAGGAGGGATCAGATTAAACGCTCTGAGGTGTGATAGGCCTTTTTCACAGAAGTCACATGTCACAGTAGGAAAAGCACAGGTGTAAATAATACAATTTATGATGGCTGAATTCCATTTAGCTGCTTCAGTTTCAGGGTCATGCTCACTGTCACACTATCATGACCTACTGGGACATTTCAATAGAACAGAGACATAGTTAATGTTATTAGTAACACCGGTGCTTTCCCTACTATGACATGTCATAATCTCTAAAAACTATTGTGACCTTCCTCCCTGCGTATATTATCCGATTTTTTCACACAATAAAAACAAAATTCTTGAAATGGAGAAAGTTTGAGAGTTCTTGTAATATTCTAGCTGTTCCCCCACTGGTAGGGATGCACCGATACCGACACCGGATCGGATATCGGGCCGATACTGACTCAAATAGCTGGATCGTGTATCGGTGACAATGGAGCCGATCTATTCAATTCAGTTCTATGTTTATATACTATATACATTATATATTGCAATTTTAATTCCTGTTTAAGTTTTGACCAATTTGTTGCTACATTAAAAAGGTTTACATTTCAATTGATATTTGTGTTAATTCTGAAGATTTTTTACCAAGTTGTTGGTGTACGATTTATTATGTTAATAATATATAACAATTCACTGGATTTATATTTATTTGTTACATTTTGTTTTACAAAGTTAGGAAAGCAATGTTTTAGTCCAGCCTGATGTTGCCTTACACATAAAAGAATGATCCCAGTCACTTCCACACAGCGAGGCATACAGCTGATTAATTATACCGTGTTGGTATCGGATCGGTACTCGGTATCGGCCGATATCCAGAGCCCAGGTATATCGCTATCGGTATCGGGGCTAAAAAAGTTGGATCCCTCTCCACTGGAGTGACCTGTTTAACATTCAGCACCATGTTGCAGAGGACCTGAATAGATGGAAAGTAACCCTAACCACCCTGAAACAGGACCAGGTTGCAGTTACTGAGGGCCCTTAGAGCTCATATACTGAATCCTCAAAATAAACTGAAGTGAGATAAAAAAAATAAAAAACAGAATATATCAAACTCTGTAGCATAGTGATAAATGAGAAGTTAACTTTTCATTTTGTCTCAACATATAATGCCTCAAAGGCATTTTTGTTCTCCTTAAAAAGACCCCATCATCACACGTGACATATTAACAAATAAACATTTTTCTGCATTTCAATAGCTCTGGAAACTATTAAAATGCCTATAAATCTGCCATATACTAAAAAAAAAAGAACACTTATAAAATATAAAAAACTAAAATATATTATATATACGTTTTGTACAACCCATTTGGGATTTTCTTTTTTCTTTTTTTTTTTTAGCAAACTTGGCTGATAAAACTGATAAAAAATCACAAACCACAAAGCAAACTATTTTCTTACCTTTTAGAGTGTAAAGCCTGAGGAGTCTGCTTTCTTTGGGGAATGAACACAACGTTATACGGAAGTCATTTCTACTTTCGGTTATCTAGCTTTATGACAGGTATTTAAAACTCATACAGCTAGATAACCAAAGACAGAAACACACCCCCCCTTCTCTCTCTCTCACACACACTCTGTAGGCCGACATGATGCTGACGTGATCTAGGAGGAGGATGAGGATGCATTAGTAGGCCTATAGCATAATATTTAAAAACACATTTAAAAAAAATAAATAATGGGCCACTGAGAATAACACAGCAACCTGATACGAAATGATAAGAGGAGATGGATCAGATATGTTAAATTTAAACATTTAGGCTAACACATATTGTGTTGGTTAAAGAAAAGCATCCAGCCGTCAAATACTCCTGTGGTGATATATAAAGGAGTCTGTTGAAGGCCTACTCAATGTTACAGTGACCTAATTATACTTTACATTTTAGTTATATTTGAAAAGCCTCCTTCATAAACATTATATAATTACTGGAGGCTTTAGTAAGAAAATAAAACACATTATTTTGCATTTATAGTTGAATATATGTCTGGGAGGCCTATTGCATTAGTATTTCTTTCAATTAACATCATATTTCTTTAAGGAATCGTACATAATATTACAAAGTGTCAAATGTCTATTCTTATAAACTTATAAATAGAGACTTTAATGATCTAGTTTAAATTGACAATTTGAAATACAAGCAAGTCACATTTCACGTGTTAAGTTGCATTAACAAATATCCACTTTAGACACAGTTCATTTGTAGGACAGGCCTGTATTCTGCAGGGTTATTGTGTAACAATCCTCTCTCCTTTTACACCAGGTATTTTTTTCATTAAAGGCAACATTAAGACTCACCATACGATTTATACAACTAATATCATCTTAACACTCTCAATGAATGACTGCTGGTATTTTACAACCTGACTTATTGTTGTAAAATCGTAAAGATACAGACTTTAGAACTTAAAGCCTAACATGTGATATGGTATAATAGACATTTTCAGCCTATATCTTGTCTGAAAAGTCAGTTACCAAACTACAGGGCGGCCTGAAAGCATGACCATGACAATGAACCTGAGACAGCGTTTAGGTAAAGACACATCTCTTTGATGCAGCATGCTCCAACATCAACAGCTAGCCCTTTTTTAAAAAGAAAATAACAATGTATAAATGTGAATTGAGCTGGGTTTTAAGATGCTTTAATTCGCTCTGGGCTCTTTGGTGCTCCTGGGGGCAACGAATCCCTACTTTTAATGAGAGTTGGCCTACTTCTGCTAAAACTAGACTATTTCACATCACAAGGATTATCCGCATAAGCTATTACAGAAACCAATTTGTTACTGTTCATAATAATAGGCCGAGGAGTGTGGTGTAATAGTCACTTTAAAGAACGAGGGCTTCTTGTCTGTTTAGGGACCAAAGACGTACTCTCATTTTAAATGAAGGGCGTCCAATAATATGTGGTGGTTAAATAATATGTTACCTCACGTTAAAAAAAAATATACTAAAAGGTAAACTGAACAATAAATTCTCTGCATAAGACACATGGACATGGAATGATTCAAAGCGGGTATAATGTAGAGCCGTATATACGTGTGCAAATGCTGCGTATTTCCAGACGCGTTTCTTACCTGTTTCAGACGCAAAGCAGACTCTGGAGAGAAATGTCCTCAACTTTAGCTCGTAACGAATTTTCCACGTTATTTTTTTTCTGCGTTTCCATCGGGCCCCGGCAGAGAGTGAGCGCTGCTGCTGCTGCTGCTGTCAGGTGAGTCCGGTTTCATCCTCAGTCCTCCAGCTTCTGCCTCTCTCCTCCAGCCTGCGCGCTTCCTCTACTCGCTCCCGCACTGACGTCATACCAGGACCAGGGCGGCGTGTTGACCAATCAGAGAGCCCGCCGGCACCAAAGAGTGTTCGAGCTCAGGAAGACGTCTCACTCCTATGACTTTTGTTTTCTCTTGCTTTTTGTAGATTTCTTCCACCACTACTAGCCTACTACTACTACTACTACTACTACTACTACTACTACTACTACTACTAATGATATACTATATTGACAAGACCAAACAATGCACAAGACAACCCATTTTTTTCAGTAGTCTAATTTAGTAACTTTTCAAATTCATAAGCTTTATTGGAATGAATGTCCAGGTTACATTATTGCCATAGCTAAATCACATATTATTGAATAACTACATTTCACACAAGAAAGCTAAGTAATCACAACATAAAGAAATACATTTTAAACACACATTATTTTACGTAGCCTATGTAGTAATCAATCAGAAAGGTTTTTTTTTTTGCACATTTCATCATATGGAGTTTGCCTAGTTATCATGCAAAATGTAGATACTCAAATTTCCATTTTTTTCTGAGCACTTTGTGGGATTTTCATACATGTTTGCTTCAAAGTTGAGATTGAAAGTTCATCCTTCACCTTGGAAACAGCAGATGACAAAACACCATCACCATTTAGTAGTTGTTTTGGGGGCTTTTGATAATTTTACATTATCTTCATCAGTATATGGAGTAATACTTCTTAATCTTATAGGCCTATATATCAATATGTACATGTAAATGTAAATCAGCTTTTATTGTCACAAGGTACATTGTGCACACAGCACAGCACACAGTGACATTTACTTTCTGCATTTAACCTATCTACTCGGGGGTCCAGCGCCTTGCTCAAGGGCACCCCCGGCAGTGCCCAGGAGGTGAATCCAGCTCCACTTTAAATGCCCCTGCAGTTCTTCCAAATATTAGTTAGGCTATTGTATCTCAGAAAATCAATTCCACATATCTCCTGATTTACATTAGCAAAGGAATTGTCCTAATGTTGCTCCACTGCCATTTTATATATATATATAATATATATATATATATATATATATATATAAGCTACACAGTTAAAATAAGATTTGTAACACCCAAGTTAGGTGTCATTGTGGCTCAAGCCTGGTGACCATATGCAGGCAAATTGTGCTACCTATTGGTTCATGATTTATGTAATCACTGGAAGTTACTATCTCATTGACCTAGCATACCAGTAGGCTATAACAATGGTTTTCAAAGTGGGGTCCGGGGACCCCCAGGGGTCCTTGAAGGGGTTCCAGGGGGTCTCCAGCAAAAAGGGGAATCATTTATTCGATAAAAAATTCCATCCGAAGTACCACAATGACAGAATGTATGACTATTTTGGTCATGGGTTTCATACACGTTCTGTTATAATAAAACATATAAGAGCAAAAATCCTATCAGATGGGGGACCCTGGGACAAAATCTTATCAAATGGGGGTCCGTGGTCTAATTTGTGTCAGTTTTGTGGTCCTTGACATGAAAAAGTTTAGGAACCACTGGGGTATAAAATGATTTCCCACCCCATAGTGTATACGCTGCTCACAGGGTTTTACAGGCTGGAAGCAGGTGTGAGTATTCTCAACAAATAAAAGATCTTTGAGGGCCGTGTGTATGTGGCTTGAGAGCTCAGGGGCCATGGCCAAGACCAGTGTGAAGGGTTCCCTCCAAATCTGTTTAAAAAATGTTTTCTGAGCGCTTTTAATGTGTGTTAACTAAATGAAAATACATTAGAGTCATTCCAATAATGCATTTTAGTCACGTTTTACAGCAAATAATGACAGAATGTAAGACACATTAGCCTACTGGGTTTGCATTGTCTCTGAATAGGCTATTTAATTTCAATTGGGCAAACAAAGCTGATTTAATCATAGTCAAACTCACTCTGCTTTCCACTTTAGGGATAGGGAGCAATACTAACTAACATGTATTCTTAAAACGAATGGTTTGGACTAGTGATTTGGGCGATGTAAAATAGCACATTCCCCCCAGATTATGTTCAGAATCACAGAGGAATTACAAATACATTTGAGTTAGATTGTAAATAGGGCCTACACAAATTAATCAATTTCTCATGGAAGAAAAATGATTTATAATTTAAATAATTTACAATTTTAGTTTTCAAGACAAGCATGATTCCCATTCTTTTTTATTATTTGCTCATTTATTCATCATGTGGTGCATTGAAGCACACGTCACGACACATGGGCCAACAACACATTTCAACCATCGACATTTCCATCAAACTTTAATGGACATTTCTTTGTTAATGCTTAACAGGGTATCTGAAGTGCCATCAGCATTTCCTGTTGAAACTTTTGGAGGTATAGTGGAACAATTTCAATCAAACATTAGAGACCATTAGAGACCAGAACATTAGGGTGTACCATTTAATCACTCCATTTCATACTCCCTTTTCTTCCTCAAATAAAGCCAAATGTTTTAACGAGTACTCATGCTAGTTTAGGTGTCCTTACATCAGATTTAGCTCTGTGTTTTCTATTGTAGATGTTTACTGAAAGCAAGACAAAGAACATGCACATCATAATCTAGAAACCTGGCTTGTATATAAGCTTCTATAGCCTATATGCTTTTTACTTCTTTACATTACTTGCAGGTATGTGGTGTTCAACTAACAACAGGAAAAATATAAAATGCACTTATCTTTTATTGACATTATAGCCAGACTGATCCATGGGCAACGTGTGTAGTGAGCAGTCAGTATAAGGCATGCACAAGGCACAGAGCCATTCAAGTAGATGCAGTTTGTTGAAACTTTGGAGATGAAGGCAGCTCTCGTCTACCTCCCTCTTTTTCTCTCTCTTGCGCTCACACACACATAAACACAGCAGAGAGGCTCTACAGGAGGAGGTAATCTTCACAGTATTCCAAAGATGATGTCTGGCTGGAAGAGGATAAATCATTAGTGAGTTTAATTTGAATGAACGCTGACATGTTAACAGGACACGCTAAATGCTGCCTTCAGTCACTCACGCGCTGCAGGAGGTGCTGTCCCGTGAAAGAGCGGGTGTCTGCAGGCTGGCCGTCCTCTCCCACTGCCTTGCAGCGTAGGTAACCATAGAGATTAGCCACTTGGAGGGAAATACTAGCTACCACGAGTGACTGGGGAAGACAAACAGATGATGCATTTAACAGGGACATTATGTGATGTGCCTCTACTGTATACGTACACAAGCAACTCACCAGCCATTTAATCTTCAGGGAGAAGAGGGAGGTGAAGAAGAAGAACGTCCATATGAGAGGGCAGATGATGAGACCCAGCCAAAATATCCTTGCCTCTGCCTCTGTCCCGTTGTTATTGCCCCGGGAGGCCTGCACACACACACATAGCAATGCCCTAATGTTTAATGCTAAAAAAAAATGCTCCCCCACACTCAGAATTGCACACAATGTCTTACTTTTTTGGCCTCAAACACCCAGAGGCTCTTTCCATCCTCGTCGATCTGATTCCACCAGCGCAGGCCGACCAGCAGCCTGCCGGTCACATTCTGAAACACAGGACAAAGGTGACAGAAAGGGATTAAACAGTACCGAAGTGCACAAGAGGGCAAGATAAGGGGGTGAGGAAGCCGAGAGGACTTAGCAGCTGACCTATTTGACCTCTCACCTTGACAGACCAGAAGTCAAAAGAGAGCAGAGTGATGATCAGGACAAAACATGATGCAAAGTTCTCGCTGATCCAGTCACAGAGCAAATAGGCGACAATGGCAACCACCCGGAAGAACAGGTGGAAGAAGGAGGCGAGGGGGTGTCTGAAATCAAACGCACAGGATTAGAAATTGTGATGAAGAGCCTAAAAATGAAGCACGTGGAATTAAAGCAAGCAGAGACAAATACAGCAGATCTACACCTTTCAGCACATAAAGAGGCGAGGAGACTTCCTCTGATGAAGTGAACATAAAATCATATTGTATATAGGCTAACTGAAAAAATCAGCCACATATGAGAGAACATATCTTGTCCATTTAAGTTGTTGAGATTTGTTTAAGACGTTTCATGTGACTTAAATGACACTAATAATTAGGCTATCCCTTACGAAAAAGTAGTATACTTATACAAGTTTATTTTATGAAGTATACTTGAACTAAAGTGCAAGTATATTTCCCTGCAGTATATAGTAATATCAATGTACTATACTTGTACTAATTCAATACTTCTTGGGACTAAACTGGCCCACTTTTCACTTTTTATAGTGTACTGTTTAAGTGTACTTTAAGTGTAAGAACAGTAAACTTTGAGTACACAACTAGTTTACAGCTTAGTTGTATTTTGTACTGCAGCTATACTATGAACTATACTACAAGTGAATAGGTATACTGTTAGTTTAAGTTATATACTTGTAGCCCACTAAGTTTATGAAAGTACACTTTAAAGTACTCTCAGTTTAATGGTTCTTATACTGCAAGTATACTTGTAGCCCGCTTTTTAGTTTATGAAATAATAGTGCTTAGCCAATGATTTATGTATTACATTAAGCGACTTTCTCCTTTTGCTATTTGACATGATGTTTTGTGATAATAAAAAATAAATAAAAACGTAGAAAATTCTTGATGAATTGAAGTAAATTCATATCAAAACATTCGTTTACAAACTCTCACACACTTTAATAGGCTACTCTATCAAAAAGTAAGCACAACTACAAGCCAACTATACCTTTCTGTAGGCCTATAAGCCAAGAATACTTAATTATATATTTCTTAAGTATATCTTGATCAAAAGATTAAGTACAAGTATAAGCCAAGTATACTTAGACTTTTCTGTATACTTGTCAGTATAAACCAAGTATACTGAGACTTTTCTGTATAAGCTGTCTGTGTAAGCTAAGTATATATATTTCTGATAAGAACATAAAAAGTAACCTGAAAGTATACTCTCTTATTTGAAGTTTAAAATAAGTATGCTAATAGCACACTTGAATAAACTTCTATTTGGTAAGGGATAACAAGTTGAAAACAATCCTTCAACTGGCCAACATCCCTATTGATTTTACATTAATAAAAGCAAAATACTCTGTGCAAGACAAGTTAGTTTACATGACAACAAACATCTCCTGCAGTGCACCTTATGACTGCGCTCCTCCGCGCCCTCTCCTGCTCGTCAGCAGCAAAGTCCAGCTCAACATCCTCCGTGTCCTCCGCCATCGTCTGACAAGCAACGACAAAACACAGCAGAATTAAATCATCCTAGACCATCCCAGCTAATACAATACAGAAAAAACACAATACATTTAGAGGCAGACAGAAAATACCCATTGGTTTCATGGTCGTAGATGTGTAAAGCAAAGCGAAGTACCATTTGGGAGGAAGCGTAGATGTATCATAGGGCTGGAATAAGCCAGGTGTTACAGTCAAATGAGACCGACACCGACACTGCATCCTCAGTCACATCCACATCAGGAAGCTGGGTTTACAATTATTTCAAGGTAACGAGGATTTCCTTAATTTACCACTTACCTTTGTCGGACAGCAGTCGAATCAACAATGTGGCGAAAACTGATTTACATTTTTGTTGAAAGAAACATTGCGGCGGAATACAGTCTTCGGGTCACAAAAGAGCGACCGCGGCAGGACTCGAACCTGCAATCTTCTGATCCGAAGTCAGACGCCTTATCCATTAGGCCACGCGGCCACGATATAGCATTATAGAAAAGAGTCAAAAATTTATCATTGGTATGATGACACTTGTGTGTTAATGGGATCATTTTATGCCCGAATCTGTGGATAATCCATTTGTGCATATTGCAAAACACCAACAACTGTAGCGCGTCCACCGTGCTGTTCATCCAATCATCTCTTTTTATTATTAAAAACCGGATGCAGTCATCCGGGCCGCTTGGTGTCGCTGACGCCTCGTCTAACTTTGGTCTTACGACCCCGTGAGTTCACATGCTTAAGGTAACAGCGTCACTTGTTGTGGAGCGATTATACACATATTTTGGTTGAATACTTTAACGTTATATCTCACAAAACATCGAGTGAGGTGTGTTTTTTTTGCTTTTAGCGACAGTATAGCTTTATTATTTGATTAAACAGTTATTATTTTTTTTGGTTTCTCACATATTAGCAGCTGTCCCTCCTGGCCATGGGGCAAATATTAGTAAACACACGTTAGCAGGTTGGTGGTAACGTTAGCTTTATGCTAATTTAACCAAATAAGTGACTCTTTTTCTGCGTGTGTAACTTACTTAGCTAGCGAACTATGCTACAATAGGTTTAGCCAGCACTTGTTTTCATTTAACGTCGCTATGTCTTAGCCTTAATGTTAAAGTTGGGTGATAACTTTTTAAATAAGTGAACTTTGTCTGAGTGGTATATCTGTAGCTGACTGTGTTCTTTGACCAAGAAAAATAGACCTTTTTCAAGACATTTTGACATGTCCCAGTAGGAAAAGCACAGGTGTAAATACTGAAATGAATGATGGTTAGTGTTATTAGTAACACCTGTGCTTTTCTTAATATGACAAGTCAAAATGTCTGCTGTGAGAAAGGCCTATTTCAGCCATTGAACTATATTACACTTGCAAAATCACACAAGCGTTTGTCTAGTACCACATATAGCTGTATCCAGTCCTAGTTTGTGCTACTCATTACATTACGTGAAAGACAAACTGGGGGCTAAGCTGAATCATGTCATAAAATTGATGTCTCGATGTCCTCCAGCTCCAGTGTGAAGTCCCCATGAGGTGATGCTGCATGTGTTGCGCTGTCCTCTGCAGAGGACTCTCATCTCTCTACAATGGAGGTGTCTACGCTCCCTCTGCTCCACCAAGCCTCAATCTCTTCAGAGCGAGGACTCCACAGAGACCCGCCTGAACCCCCTTAACATCCAGATGCTGTCGAGGAACGTCCACGAGCAGATCTTTCGAGGGCTGCAACCGGAGTACAAAGAGGAGGATGTGGAGCGCAGCATTAGGCACCTGCGGAAACATCGGCTGTGGGGGAAGGAAACTTCACTGTTGCCCGAGGTGGAGCTGAAGCTTCCCCAAATGTATGGCAAAAATATTGATGAGCACTTTCGTGTCTTGGCCGAGAAGCAGAGTCTTCCCTACCTTGAGGCTGCCACCAAGCTGCAGCTGGCTGAGCTCCCTCCTATGCCACGGGAATGGAGCCGGGAGGTTGGTTGGACACGCTATGGGTCCAATGGGGAGAGTCAGAAGGTTGATTTCCCAGAGGAGTCGGCACTGGTGTTTGATGTGGAGGTGTGCGTCACAGAGGGACAGTGTCCCACACTGGCTGTTGCTGCGTCTCCCACTAACTGGTGAGGAACGAGCTAGAATTGTAGCTTCAATGTAGTGTTGTGCTATGGGTCGAGTTGTTTTGTTTAATAGGCAGAGGATGGGTTTCTATTGACCCACTAATGCTACCAAAACTGCTAAAAACGTACTGGTTTTTATACGTGAAAATGGGATGTGGGTATAAATTAGTTTATAATTTTCCCAATGTGTATATTCCTCACTTGCCAGGTACTCCTGGTGCAGTAAGCGTCTGATAGAAGAGCGGTACTCCTGGTCAAACCAGTTGACCCTAGCTGACCTCATCCCCTTGGAGACACCCATCAACTCTGTCCGCCCACCAGGGGGTCAGTGGAAGGAGAGGCTCATCATCGGCCATAATGTCAGTTTTGACCGATCTTTCATTAAGGAGCAATACTTACTAAAGGTCAGTATTCAGAGGGTGGTGTGTTTTGTGATTGTTTCTTATTTCTTTATTGTATGATTTTATGAGTCACATGAGTAAATTTGTCATGTTGCACGTACCTGCCTACACAGTACACCCCAGAAAAAAAGTGTTTTCTTCCCTCAAGAGTTCTAAGGTACGCTTCATGGACACCATGAGCCTTCACATGGCCATCTCGGGGCTGACCGGGTTCCAGCGCACACTGTGGATGGCCAATAAGATGGGTAAAAAGAGGGGTCTGCAGGAGGTCAAGGAACACATTAAAAAAGCTGGACAGAAAAGGGAGGGTCCAATGGTATGTGTCCTTTTTTATTCACCATATTTCAGCCAAAACATGCGTTATTCGTGGTATGTTGCAGCTTTTCTTTTGTTGAAAGGGTCTTTTGGTTAGGTTTGTCGCTTGGCTTTTGTCATCTGCAAAACTCAATGTGACGTGACGTTTTTGTGTATAGATTGGCTCCTGGGACTGGGTTAATATTAGCAGCATTAATAACCTGGCTGATGTCCACGCCCTGTACGTGGGAGGACGGCCACTGCAGAAAGAGGCCAGAGAGACGTTTGTGAAGGGCAGCATGATGGATGTCAGGAACAACTTCCAGGTCAGATGTTCATGACAAATCCTGTGTCAGATTGTCTGTAATCATAGACCAAATGTATTCATATTAAGGTATATAAAAGTCCTCTAAATGACTTGCATTCATCATGAAGTACAGGCAAATACACGTGGCTTTGCTGACCTCTACAGGAGTTAATGCAGTACTGCGCCATGGACGTCGAGGCCACACATCAAGTGTTCACAGAGCAGCTTCCCCTCTTCATGGAGAGGTCAGTAAATCCCAACCCACATTTTCTATTAACATTTAAATGTATTGGGTTTTCTAGCCAAGAATATGACACTGCTTTGTCCACAGTGCTGCATAATAGTGCCATCCCTTTTATCTTTTTATAAGGTGCCCTCATCCAGTGACGTTTGCAGGAATGCTTGAGATGGGTGTGAGCTACCTTCCTGTCAATCAAAACTGGGGGCGTTACCTGGAAGATTCTAAGGACATTTACGAAGAGCTCCAGAGGGAGATGAAGAAGTCTCTGATGGCTCTAGCGGACGATGCCTGTCAGCTGCTGCAGGATGACAGGTGAGAAGGGCAACTATTTATCACCATGTTTCTGACTGTAGCACATTATTATTATTATTATTTTGGCATTAAGTGTGTGATAAAGTGAAAAATATTATATTTTTTGCATAATCTGTAGTTCCATAACTCCAAGGGATAGGTGCTTTAAAGTGCTTTGTATAAAAGCATCCACATTGTATATCATTGCATGTATGTTTTTTTAATTTAAGATATAAAGAAGACCCCTGGCTTTGGGATCTTGAGTGGGATGTGCAGGAGTTTAAGCTGAAGAAAGTAGCAGCCAGCAAGAAGAAATCCTCCAAAAAAGAAGCCGAAAAAAAAGTTGCTACTCCTCTTCCAGACTGGGAAGAAGGTATAAGCTCAGATCCTCTACAAAGCCAATGTTATACTGTATCTCTCTTTTTTTAAGATGGCTGTTTTTAGTTAAAATATTATAACAACAATGCAAAAAAGGTTAAAAATAACAGATGAGATGCTTCAGTTGAGTTGTGATTCCAGACCCAGGTCCACCCTCTGAAGAGGAGATGGCTCGCCCTTGCCCCGGCAGGCTGGCTGTGGAGAAGCTGAAGGAAAAAGTGAATCGACTTCCTAAGAGAAGGCAGCATCTGCCCGGACATCCAGGGTGAGGTCACTCCCAAGCACCACTGAGACATCTAATAATTATTATCTTTCAATTGCCATTGGCATAGTAAGTCAGGCCTTCTCCCCCCGTTACCGTGTTCTACAGGTGGTATCGTAAGCTGTGTGAGAAGATGTCTGAGGAGGACAGCTGGTCACCTGGAGCCAACCTTATCAGTCTACAGATGAGAGTGACTCCTAAGCTGATGGGTCTGACGTGGGACGGTTTTCCCCTGCATTACACAGAGAAACATGGATGGGGCTACCTGGTACCTGGACGCAGGGATAACCTGGAGTCTGAGGAGGAAAGTACGGGGCCTGTTTGCCCACACAGGTACTTAATACACTGTGCTTGGTCTTAGATTTTCACAGCATAGGATATGTGTGTGTGTCTGTGTGTGTTTATTTAAGCATTGTTTTGTCCCACAGAGCTATTGAGAGCGTTTACAGAGAGTATTGTGAGCAGAACAGCAAAGTGCAGCCTGAATATCTGGACTGCAACCCTTCAGATGACCTCATGTGGACAGACAGCGCAGTGTGGGCAAAGGTGCATATGCTTATAATGTCTTTTTCCTAAATATCCATAAATCCGCTGTTCATATAAAAGAGACATTTCTTATAACTAGGGCGGCCCCCCTCTTAGTCGATTTGTCGACTACTCGGTACTTTTGGTCTTAGCTGACTAAGATTTCTTCAGTCGATTAGTTGTTTCTTATGCTTTTTTCATGCTGAATGACTTGATCATTGATGATGATCATTCCTCATAGTCATACAACAGTAAAGTAATTAAGGATATTGTCTGTACATACATTGTTATAGATTGTTACACGGCTGTGTTGAATACTCGATTCTGATTGATCACGGCGTTCTGTGGTCTGTAATGTCTTTATAGCAGACCGTTGCTATGTATAACAGACCGTTGCTATGGGCGCAGTTGTGATGTCGGACTCTGGTGGACCGTTTTTGTGTCAAACTGTTGATTTCTTAAGTAAGTAGCCGTGTAATAAGCGGGATAATGTACAGCTAGCGGGTCATTGTTGTGAAAGAATCCCCTTCAGGGCGATGAGAGCCTTCTGAGGGCTTCGCGTCGGGGTGCAGCATCGCCCTGTCGGGGATTCTTTCACAAGAATGACATTATCCCTTACTTAGTGCAACAGCTAGTAGCTAAAGCAAGATGACTTTCCATGATACAGATTCACCTAAATATAAGTTTATGGTAACAAATAAAAGGCTCAAGTGTTGAATCCTCTGAAATGCACATTGCGTGGACCTGGTGTTGGTGTTTAATCAGTGCTACTTTGGATCATTGATCAGACCCAGGTGCTCTGGAGTGATATAATATATATATTATATATCATAACATTGGTGTGTTTCCTAACCTCACCTCAAGGTGGAGGAGTTTGGTTCCCTGGAGAGTCTGACGGAGGAAAATGGAGTCACGAAAAATGGGGAGAGGAAGAAAAACAGGGTGAGTGAAATGGCCGCTGTCATTTACAGGTGCTTTATGACTTTGTATCATGAATACTTTTAATGCTGTATTGCACCATTTAGTTTTTCTCTCTGCTGAAATTGAACATTAGTTATTGTGATTTGTTGAATGACATAGTTTGTATTTTGTATCAACAACAGTCTCAAGATCCACGTTATGTCCCAGAGGAGAGTCACTGCCATTATCACCATGGAAACGGCCCCTGCAACGATGTAGAAATCCCAGGGTGCTGGTTTTTCAAATTACCTCATAAGGTGAAGTTTCACTGTTTACCTAGAGCATCACTGGCACATTGTCACTTCACTGAATTACTTTCATCGTCTCACTGAATGTGTGTGTTTCAGGATGGGAATCACAACAATGTTGGCAGTCCTTTTTCAAAAGACTTCCTGTCCAAGATGGAGGATGGTACTCTCAGGGCTGGACATGGTGGAACCAACGCCACGCGAGCTCTGGAGATCAACAAAATGATGTCCTTCTGGAGGAACGCCCATAAACGTATAAGGTACCTGTCAGTTTCCACCATAAAGTTATTGATCTTTTTGTCATAAAGATGGCGAATACATGATCTCACTGTGTCTTTACAGCTCTCAGAAGGTGCTGTGGCTGCGAAAGGGAGAGCTTCCTCATACTGTCAACAGGTTTGTCTGGTATAACAGTAGCTATCCTGTATTTATTCATCAGCCATGTAGTGTTGGAAAAGTCATTTCTGTTTATGACAACCGTTCTGTCTCCCGAAGACACAAAGAGTTTGATGAAGAGGGCCAGTATGGTGCCATATTACCTCAGGTCGTCACCGCTGGAACGGTAACACGCAGGGCTGTGGAGCCAACGTGGCTGACTGCCAGTAATGCACGGGTAAGAAGCACAGCTGACAAAGAAAATACACATCGCAAAATCTGAGAGTACTGAATCAGATTAATTCAATTAAATTCAGTTTTATTTATATAGCGTCAAGTCATAGCAGAAGTTATCTCAAGACTCTTTTTATACAGAGCAGGTCTAGACCGTACTCTATAATTTACAGAGACACAACATTTCCCCATAAGGAAGCACTGGGGCGACAGTGGCAAGAAAAATCTCTTCAGTTTGAAGTGAATCGCGGTTGTCAGCCAGTAGAGAAATGTCGTTTGTATCGACTGTTTTGTGTCCACAGCGGGATCGAGTAGGCAGTGAGCTGAAGGCCATGGTGCAGGTACCACCTGGATATCACCTGGTGGGAGCAGATGTGGACTCTCAAGAGTTGTGGATTGCCGCTGTGCTCGGAGAGGCTCACTTTGCGGGCATGCACGGTGAGATTTGTCCCTTTGCAATCTTGTCAAACGCCATGTAATTAAAGTTGTAGAAGGCAATATATTTGTTTTTTATCTGTTATAGTTTCAACAAACAGCATCGGATGTTAACTGTGTTCACCTTGTGTCTCCGCTGGGTTTTAGGTTGCACAGCGTTTGGCTGGATGACCCTTCAGGGAAAGAAGAGTCAGGGCACTGACCTGCACAGCCGCACCGCCGATACTGTGGGCATCAGCCGAGAGCATGCCAAGGTGTTTAACTATGGACGCATTTATGGTGCAGGACAGCCCTTCGCTGAGAGGCTGCTGCTGCAGTTCAACCACCGCCTGGGTCAGACAGAAGCTGCCAGTAAGGCCAGGCAGATGTACGCCTTAACGAAGGGCACACGCAGGTACGCTCAACAGGTTCAGCAGTTGTGTGTTCAGATAAAGATTTTATTTTTGGTTAGTTGGGTTTAGTTGTTTGTGCAAAGGTGATAAAGTTGAGCTGAGAACGTACGTTTGTGTTTATATGTTTTGTCAGATACCAGTTGTCAGAGGAGGGTGAGTGGCTGGTCAATGAGCTGAGTATAGAGGTGGAGAACGAAGAAGATGGAAGTGTCACCCTGCAGGAGTTGCGGAGGATCAATCGACTGGCCTCACAGTGGTGAGGGAGAGCAAATAAAACATCACACAAACATCCGCAACCACTTGTCGGGAGCCTTTTTAGTGTCACGACATATTCTCCCACGTCCTCTCAGCAGCTCCGTCTTTCTCTGTGTTCCTTATACCCCGCAGCTCTCGGCGGAAGAAGTGGGATATAGTTGGCAAACGTCTGTGGGCTGGAGGTACAGAGTCGGACATGTTCAACAAGCTGGAGAGTATTGCTCATTCAGCCCAGCCATCCACTCCCGTTCTGGGCTGCAGGATTAGCAGAGCGCTGGAGCCCAGGGCAGTTCAGAATGAGGTGAGGCAGTGTGAACTCTTAAACATAAATCTAATCAACATGGTGGTATTCAACTAGCAGGAGCAGCCAAAAAGCTTTTTTTCATTAGTATAATTTCTGAGATATGTTGTAAGAGAGGCTTATTGCCTTTTTATTATTCTACTGTCCATACAGTAGCAAAGTGCCATTAATCCTAAAATCTGATATAAACTGTTTTGAAGAAGAAATTATTAGCATAGAAATGGCTTTTTTTTTCCTAAATAATAAATTGCATACAATACTGGTTCCTATCCTGGGGATCCTGACCCCCACTAGAGGGCGCCAAAGCTTCACAGGGGGTGGCGAGGCCTTCTTGATTTTAAGAGATGTAAGACAACTTTAAATACAGTTCGCCTATAACTCAGCATGTCATTCATTTAACCTAAACTAAACTAAATGAAATTGTTATTATTAAAGTTTGGATTATTATTTCAAATATAAACAGGATAAGGGCACGGTGAAGATTTGAACAGCTATATTCACAGAGCTCTCCCTCTCTGCTGAACAGCAGCGTCCTGCATTAGAAAAGTACGCAGTTAAAACAACCTAAGAGCTAATAGAACAATGGCCAAGAGTCAGGGAGAAGAAAACACTGAATTTGTCAAAAAAAAGAAGACCATTAAGTATGTGTAACTGTCAAAAAATAAATAAAGTATTACTTAATTGTAAGTTCCTAAAAATAACAGAAACTTATCTCTGATGCAACATTAACAGGAAATAATCTGCTCAAAATTCATTCAAATCCCTTTTTTTACACAAACTTCCTGCAGTTATTGCGTTCACTATTTAGGTTAATTGTACAGTCTATCAGTTTTTCTGTACTGTTATTGTTATGCATTGAATATATTATGAAATATCCATAAAATGTCACTTAGTAAGGGGTCATCAATTTACTCAATGATAGAAAAGGGGTCCCTTCAGGAAAAATGTTGAGAACCACTGGTGTATATAACTGGATGAGGTCCATAGTTGATGCTAATGGAGGCTCTTAACCACAAAATAACCTTTGTCTTGAAAGTAAGCCATATTTGTCATATTTTGTTTGTCAGTTTATCACGAGCAGAGTGAACTGGGTGGTCCAGAGCTCTGCAGTGGACTACCTCCATCTGATGCTGGTGGCCATGAAGTGGCTCTTTGAGCAGCACAACATCGATGGCCGCTTCTGCATCAGCATCCACGACGAGGTGCGGTACCTCGTCCGCAGCGACGACCGTTACCGAGCAGCGCTGGCACTTCAGATCACAAACCTGCTCACGAGGTCTGCTCGCAGCTCAGTGTTTATTCTTTATTCACCTGTAAGAATATTATCCACTACGGAATAGATAATAAACAGCTTTTCTGAGTGTGTGCTTGTGTCTCCTGCAGGAGTGTGTTCGCCCACGCGTTAGGCATGCAGGACCTTCCCCAGTCAGTCGCTTTCTTCAGTGCAGTTGACATCGACCAGTGTCTGAGGAAGGAGGTCACCATGGACTGCGTGACCCCCTCCAACCCCACAGGTCTGGAAAGAAGATACGGCCTTCCACCTGGTGAGTTCTGCACACCATCATCAGCCTTCATTTGATTTTTTTCTGTAGTAGAGGTATATTATACGTATTGTACAAATGTGTAATATAAACAATGTGCATAAAAAAGACAGAAGGATAAATTACGGATCAAATCCCTGCAGGTATCAAAGAAATCATTTTGTGTACATTAATAACTTTTACTTCGAGGGTACCTCACAGATAAATTAATCCATAAACTCTTGCTAAAACCCCAAGTATATCCACGTGCCTTAGTCCAAAATCTAAATAAAACCATTTCAAAGATGCCATTTTACATTGTCAGTGACCTTTCAGTTTACTTGCACTGCATTACACAGCCTCGTGTGACCTGGAATAAAAAGGAGTACAGAAATACTGTACTTTGTGGTTATTAATTTAAAGGAATTAATTACAAATTTGTGCACACAAACATATCAACATTTTATTTTATTCCTGATACCGGCCAGGCTTGGTAAAATTCCATGCAAGACACAAAAAAAACAGTGTAAATAAACAGAATAAGAAAGAAAATAATATTTATTTTTTTAAACAAAACAGCATTTGACACACAGCTAATTATTGTAAAGCATAGATCCACCTCTTCCCTTTGTGTAGCCAAGGACTGATAAAGTAGGGCCATCTTACTATATGTAGTCACAACTGTACTATCGTTAAATTAATAACTGATTCTTAAAAGTGTCTGTTAGCAACTGCTACAATTGACATTTACCATGTTTAGAAATACATGTTGTATGACAAAATTAATAAAGTGAACTATAGGAACAACACCAGAGTGTTAAACATTGTGTGCAAACTTTCCACAGGTGAGGCCTTGGACATGTACCAAATCATCGACATCACTAAAGGCTCTCTGAACAAAGGAAGATAGCGCTTCGTGTTATTCAGAACAGCAGTTCAAACGCACAACTGCCAGGAGGCCGTTCAGCAGCTGGCCAAGATCAGCGAGGAATCTGGAGATGTGTGTATCAAACAAAGGAGCAGCGTCTTGGCTCACTGTTTTTTCCTCTTCTGTTTGGGTTCTTGCGTCTCCTCTGCATCCTGTGACTCTCTGGTCTGAAAAAAAGAAATGAAAGAAGAAACAGACACTGAGATCCCAGCCAGGAATTAAATGTTCAATGCAGAACAGATGGATTCAAAACATCACACGTGGTAGAACATTTGAACAATCAGCTCAATATGCATAGTAAAAAAAAAAAAAAAAAATCAGCTTTTATTGAGTAAAGGGGGAGGAAGAAACACAACTGCACTGTGAATGTGTAAAGAAAGACGGAGCGGATCGTTGGATGAGATTGCACTTACCTCCAGACTGTCGTCCTGCTCCTGCAGGGCTGCGTCCAGAGTAGCAGCATTGATGCGGAAATCTCTTGAGGTGCTCAGCTTCATGTACTGCATCAGATTTACCTGGACAGACAAACACACACGCAGGTGTTGGTGAAACACTGTGTACGAGCGGCCTAACTGATAACAGTGTTCAGAGAGCTTTCTGCGTTTTGCTCAACGGTCTGTTTTACAAGTCTGATTATGTACTTTGACAATCATATGTTGTCAACTACCTCAAGCCATCCAATTCACACATACCTTTGATTTCTTTGAGAGAGCGATGAGGTATTTCTCATACTGCTCGATACTGAAGATCACGTTAGGGATGGCTGTTGTCTCACGCAGAAGCTTTGCCTGCCAAGGAAAAAAAGAACAGATGTAGATTTAACTAATTCTGAATGGGTTCATTCAAAAATCTGATTTGTTTGAGACTCAGTCATTAATTACATAATAATAGGAGATAAACGTCCTTACAGAGGCAGCAGTGTTCACTTCGTTCCTTTTCTTTTTCTTCTTGTCATCTGCACCTCCACCACCAAATTCTCCACTCTAATAAGAGAAAGAAAGCACATTGTTTTCGAAACATCAACACTCCCTCTCGAAGCTGTAGTTGTCGTACACTGAGAGATTCTCATTTGTGTGAAAACCTGGAGCTTTGACTAGTCTACTAAACTGGACTGAGCTGAACTGTACCTGTGCGTATGTGATGAAAGAGTAGCACTGTGGCGTTAGGTGGGAGCCCGACAGTTTGACCTGCACAGACAAACACTCGATTAGCGCGACATCAGAAGTACTAGAAGATTCAAACAAGAGAAACAAGACCTCAGACTCACCAGCTTCTCAAAGCGTGCTGGCAGTGCACCGTGCTGGCCGGCACACACCTGGATGTACTAAAACAACACATGGAGAAAACAAATGGATGTCACACTAGACACAAACTCTGCGTTCCTACTGAGATCATAGAGTGGACAAAAACGCACGTATTTGACCAGGGTGGTGAGGATGGTGTATGTGCGACTCAGCTCTCTCAGCAGTGTAATGGTGCAGGTGCCAGGCAGCAGCGCCGTCTGGACCAGCTCATTTAACGCCGTCAGAAGAGTCCCGAGCTGCAGCGTCACCGCTTTCTCTATTGGATCCTGCTGGCCTGCGGTCTGGGTGGCGTCGCCTACGCATCAGGAACGCAACATCACACGAGTACCATCACCCTGACAGAGATGCATCTCTTCTCATGTCCCCTCTCAACTCTCACAATTAATCCAACAGAGCGTCAGTGTGCAAAAAAGGCTTCTTACCAGAAACCGATTTGTCGGAGGCCGTCTGGCTTTTCTTCCTGGCAATCAGCCAGTCCACTTCATCGAGCACTCTGTCAACCTGGGACAGGACCAGCAGCTGGGGCAAGAGATTCAAATGATGAAGATGACGAGCACACCGCACGCAAGCAGATTGAGAGATATTCATGTCGCAGCAAATCAGAAGCTTCCGGTTACAAGAGCCAAACACTCACTGCTGCTGTGGTTGCAGTCTTCATGTTGACAATGGCAAAGTGAGACTGTTTTTCCACCTCCACATCCTGACAACACAGAAAGAAAAGTGACTTTTTGACCAAGCCACCTGCAACATATACTGTAATTGTAATGTCACATTGCTTGTGCTCTGAACACTGTATAGTGTAATTGTGTGTACCTGATCGATATCTCCCAGTTGGCTGTGGATGTCTTGACAGAGCTCCAGCAGCAGGCTAACAGGACTCTTGTAGAGAACGTGCAGGTTGAAGAGAAGAGAGAGCAGACCCTTGGAGAAAGCAGAATCCTCTGAAAGAGGGGAAACAAACAGATCTCAGAACACAGAACCTTACTGCACATGGACGCAAAGGTTAAGTGAACTTTCACTCACCAAAACTGGTCTCCTTGCAGATTTTCACAGTCCATGTGATCATCTGTACAAACTGTAGATGTAGACGTGCGTTAGTGGAACAGGTGCTACGGAGTTTTGTTGTATGAAGGGCTCTTAAAGAGTACACCTACCTGTTGGGAGGAGGGCTTTAGCTGGCGTGAGAGCACGCTCAAGATGCTGACCAGCAGCTGAGCCTCTTTGCTGTTAAATTCCTCCTCGCCTCCACTTAACTGTGTGAACAGCGCCCTCTGTCGACAGGCAAAGACAATGAACAGTGAGTGCTCGTTACATTTAAAACATTGCTGTCTGAAATAGTCACGTTGGTTTGTAACTGACATATCAAGAGGCTTCTGGTACAATATTTTGTGAAATGTGTTGGCGTGCAGAAATATATGAAGCCAGGTTTCTGAAACAAGCGATAGAAATGCACGACTTTCGCTTTTCCATCAGAAAATATGTTTGGATTTCAACCCTTAAAATAAATAGAGAATAACCAAATGAAACCTGAAACTGTCGGATGTAAAAGAAGTTCATCTCTGTGACGTTGCCATCGTCTGGCTCGGCGTCGTCCCCTGAGATGTCTGCGAGAAACACAAAATGTGATGACTTCCTGCGTACTGTTCAGTGTAAAATTCATTGCTTTTACATTTTGAAAACTGCGTGTCTACTAACCCATGGTGGAGAGGAGCTGGGCCATCCTGTCTGGATATCGCTGCTGACAGGTTGTGAAGATCCTGAGCAGACCTTCCAGACACAGCAGGGACAGACTGGAGCGCTTCTCCTTCTTCCCCGCGTCCTCCACGACGCCGGGGATGTTGGTGTAACGCCACATCAGCACACTGGATGATGCAAAGACTCGTTGGTCAAACAATGTCACAGAACATGCTCATGGTTTTGTTTTCTAACTAAATGCTGTTATCTACGACCAAGGGGAGTCCGACCTCGTCATGTCACAGAGGAAGCGGAAAGTTCTGTCTGTGTTCTGTCCATCCGGGCCGTCTGTGTGTCCAGTTTCCTCCAGCTGCTGGATCTTCTGTACGGCCACATTTACTGCGTAACGCACAAATTCTCCACTTGAGCGAAGCACTGACAGAGCCTCCTCTCTGCTCTGAGTACTGTCTCTGAAAAAAAATGCATTTTTTTTTGTTGTTGTTACATTTGTCCAACTTTTCCGGCAAACAGTCCGGTAGTGTTTCATTCTAGACATTCTTTTTAATGTTTTGGTGTTGCCAATGCTACCCATGATTCAATGCACATTTGTTTACATAGTATTTCCAACTTTTAGCTCTTCAAGTTTGCTTCGTACTTGTAACTGTCATTTTGATAAATGCTATACAAAGTGTTCAAACCATGTAAGAGAAAGAACTAAAATTAGCCCTTTCACCGATTAATACAGTATTTATAAAAAGCAGTGTTCCAGGTGTTTTTAAATTTCATAAAATGTGATCTTTATATTCAGACAGAGCCAGTAGTGATCCGTGTAAACATAGCCACTGAAAGCATTTAATACCTGAAGAGCACAGTGAGGAGAGTTGATATGAAGCCCAAAGAGAGTAAACTGCGGGGGCTCTTGTTTGAAGGCGCGCGACCCTTTCCGGATTTCTCCTTCAGGATCTCAGACAGTTTGTGGTAGCGGTTGAACAGCTCCATGAGCTCCTCAAAGCGGCTTTTACTGCAACACACAGAGGCAAGAACAGAAATAAAATGTTTATGCTACACAACGTCCTCTTGACCATACAAAGACAGGTGGTTGTTACCTGTAGTTGGCTTTGATGAAGTTGTACTCCATGAGGATCTCATACACTCCCATCACCAGCACAGCATAGATATTATTCTTCACCCCGACACTGGATCCCATGGAGAACTCAGCTGACTTGTCCTTATCAACACACAGACAGTATATGGTGCAAGATGATGCTTTCAGTGGCACAACATTAACAGCTAGCAAGGGTTGGCAAGTGTGGAAAATGTTGATCAATTCGTTCTTTGGGATGGATGGATTATTTGCTTCCTGCCTGCACATCTCATTAGGATTCCCATATTTTCTTCAACCAGACTACTCATTTTTATTCAAATAACAAATTTCAAGTCTTGTGCAGTCACTGAGACACATAATTAAAACCAATAAAATGTATGAGAAAATGACTCCTGCTGTTAACCAGAAAGTTGGAGAGTTAAAGACTGAGCCGAGCCTTTGAAAGCCATACAATGTAGTTCAGTGTACTTTTTTTTTGTTTTTACAGCGTGTGCTGTATACCTGTCTTGAATGCATACCAGTTCAAAGTCCTCCAGTTCACTCTTGATCATGCGTCTCGTCATGCTCTCTAGGATTGTCTGTAGCTCAGACTGGTATCCCTCCGCCTCCTCCTCCTCCTCACCGTCATCGCTGTCGTCAGCGTTTGGGTTGGCCGATCGGCGCATGTTCTGCAGCCACAGCAGGCAATGTACAGTGCAGCTCACCAGATGTGCCTGAAATGGAACAAACACTATTTATAGTGAGACATTAACGCAGCAAAAACACAGTCACAAAAATGCTACAACAATGCAGACAAGAGTACCGACCAGAGGCTCCTGGAGGAAGACTTGGTCTCCGAGCGCTGTGATGCACGGTTCCAGTTTCACCGGGGGCAGGAGGTCTTGTTCAGGCTCGTAGTACCGCCTCAGCTGAGGATACAAAGACATGTCATACAGCTCTCCATGTTATACATAACAGGCCATTATACCTAAACCCAGTATACACTCACAGTTTTTCTCATTTGCTTTGGCTCAGTTCTCGAATGAGAATGAGTTTTTTTTCAAAACGATGAGCTCAAATCTCTGAACAATTAGTTTGTTGTTCACAACAGATTTGGATTTCCCATTCAAGCAAATTGCATGTGTACAAAAGAGTAAGTACAATTGTCTACAATTTGCACAATAACCACTTGCACATGGCTTGCTGATCAAAACTGATGAGTTGAAAGTGAAATTGTCTTCCTCTTCACGACTTCTTTCACCGTTTGAGCATCACATGCACAATGATCCATTCAATTATCGAAATCTGTCAGACATACATGCATATTCCATAAATGTCTATGACATGACACTGTGAGGAGGTACAATTTTTTTTTTCACTGAACTAATTTTCCAGTAAACTTCTACCTGCTGTTGAAATGGGAATCTAAACAGCTTAGTGCAATAAAAAACAGATTTATAAAAACCTTTCCAGGGTTGACTGCCATGGTGAAAACACATGTAAACATTTTGACCAGTCCGGCTCACACGGTGAAAAAACAGCTTTACATTTTAGTGGCACCAGCCAACTTACTGACACAATAACTAGGTTTTGAAGCATGAATGAAATGCGAAGAATGTGAAGGCTGTTTAAAAAAAAATTAGCCAAAGTGATTGAGAAAAACTGTAAATATATATATATATATATATATACATACCTGTGAGAAGAGGGTCTGCATGATGGAGCTTGCAAGTTGAGAGTTGCGACGGAGAACATCATAGAAACCCTGAAATAGGCGAGAATTTGCCTTCTCAGTATAAAACATGTCTTTCCGCACCCTGAATGTTATCTGCTGCACAAATTAATCACACTTCAAATGTCAAAGGCTTTCTTTTAGGATTCTGAAGTTAAGTTCATCAAGGCTATCCATAATGGTTAGTGTAGCAGCATGTAGCTAAATGAAAAACAACTAAATAAACATGGCAGAGAAAAGAGCCCTCGAACCTCGTAGAGCATGAGGCGCACGTCGGCCTGCTGGCCGAGGCAGCGACGCAGGCTGCTGAGGATCTCCAGACAGAACGCCTCGTTGGCAGCAGAGTTGTAACGAGAGTGAACGTCCACTTGGATCTATTCAGGGGTTCAGGCAGACAGTTATGATACGACAGACCGTGTTTAAAACTGCACATATTGTCTCAGCTGCAGATGTTTTCCAGCACCCTTGTTGCACACACGTCTATGGAAAGAGCACATACAGTCTAACTGCAACCGTACCTGGCTAGAGGAGATGGCCTGGCTACACTGGCTCGAGGCCAAGCTGCCCAACACTTTGAAGTTCTTCAGCAGCAACAAGAAGCCAGTCACTGCAGACTTCCTGCCGTCCAGTTGGCTAGTAGAGCGTCACATAGGGGGAAGAACAGTGTAAGAGATTATCTTTATTTGAGGTGTTACACTGCCTCTCGTTTTAATTACTGTTAAGCTATCAGATGTGTTTCCCAAAGCATGATTCATTTAAACTGCACTGATAAACCTCATCAGCAGTACCCACCTGGAAAACATGGCCTTGCGGAGAACTAGTATCAAAGCATCTTTCAAGGACATACTGACTTTGAGCAGGGGCTGGAGATTAAACAGAGAAGAATGATTAAACAATAGAAACCTCTAAAATATGCGTGTGTGGTAGTCTCTGTCTGTTGAGGTACCTGAACAGATTTTAGTAGACCCTGAACAGTGGCCAAAGGCAGGTACGACAGGTGGTCAAATGTCTCTGTCACCTTGGAAGATGACTCCAGGAGGATCATGGGAGCAGAGACCACAATGTCAGAGAAAAGCCCTGATGATAAAGAATCAAAAAAGAAAGTCAAAATCGAGTCTCTAGCTAGACTGATAACACACTGGTGTACACCTGAAATCTTGTGACTAATGCCTAAAAGTTGTATTACCTAAGTAATGACTGACAGGTGAGGCTGTCTTTGTGACCAGTCGGTTCAAGACCTGCTCCAGTATCTCGCCTCTGATGGGCTCGTGCATCTGTCGTAGAAGAAACACACATCCTCCAGTGAGAAAATACAATATAGTGAGGTAGCAATTTATCAGTCATTTACATTGTGATAATTCGATAATAAAATACCTTAAAGCCCTGCAAGAGCACCTGTCCTCCCAGCTTACAGGCCTGCTGGGTGGGGGTCCGGGCTATGGTGGCGGATCCGTCTGTGGTCTTGCCAAATGGTCCAGGTTTGGGTCCAAATGCATCCATGAGGAAGAAGCCCAGTTGCACCAGCCCCTGGGTCACATGATCCCAACCAAACACGCTGCACAGGCAAATGTGCAGAATTCATGTGAAGATGATTAACATTGTTTTCATGATAGATTTTGAGATGATAAAGCAGTGCATCTTGGCCACCACAAATAAGTGCTGATAAGATCACGCATATTGTTATAATTTTGGCCAAGACAATCATATGAAGACATGCATTGTGTTAACAGGTTAATTGTTTTGATGCTCTGACCTGTTCTTGACTGTGTCCAGTATCATCTGAGCCACGCTGCAGTGCCTGGGCAGGAGGTCCTGCAGGAACTTTGACCCCTGCTGCAGCTGCTCATCCTTGAAGCTCTTGACGATTGCCCCTTTCAAAAGGTCAAACACCTAACCAGACCAGAGAAAAGAGTAAAAAAAAAAAGAAGTGAACGGAAAGTTAAAATAAAAAAGGCTCAAATAAAGTACAGGGAAAACAGTAGAGATTTCTCACCTGCTCTTCATAACGCTGGATGCGTGCCACTGAGAGCAACAGGGCAACACTGAAAGGGCACAGGTCCCCATAAGATGTCTGCAGAAATGTAAGTCAACATTTATGGCATAACTCTACGTCACAAACGGAACACAACTTTCAAAAACAACGTCAATAAACGACAGATGAGTCATACATAACCTTAAAGCTTTTAAGGAATTCTCTCCCGAGTTCATGGTCGAGTCGTATAGCAAAGACTACGTGGAGGATGGCGGTGCCCTCCACGTGCCTCAGCTGGTCCTGTGGGATGGACTGGACCTCTAGATCCAGGCTCCTGAGGAAGAAACAGCGAAAAACAACAATCAGTAAATGGAAAGTAGGCAGTATGATTTAGAGTGGATACAGTATATTCCACGTGTAGTGCATGAGCCACTCACTCTCCGTGTTTCTGCTCCTCTTCCTGGCGGACGTCTTGCTCCTTAAAATAACAGATGATTCCATCCAGGACCTGTTTCTTACAACCCTAACAGACATAATGCAGGCAGGCGTTTAGATAATTAAAACAAAGAGGAAGACATATTGCTCTTATTACACACACACACACACACACACACACACACCTTTGCAGATAAAAGCAGCAGCTGATAAACCAGCGGTGGGATCTCCTGCAGATCCAGCTTGGTGAACATCCTCAGTACTTTCTCCACCAAAAACTGCAGCTCCTCTGATGACAAGGGCACATCCCTGAAATGAGGCAGACACAAAAAACTGCTGACTAATGTTGTATGACCGGAGAGGCAGCACAAGAAACAAGTAATAGCAGATAAAACATTGTTATATCACCGTAAAACATTATGAAAGCAAAAAAAGGGAATAGACACGGTAAGGGTGAAAAGTGTCTAAGAATGTGATGGTCTGATGGTCAAAGGTGTTACCTGAACATGGTCGTCAGGTGGATGACACATTGCGGGTCCCATCTGCGTGATAATAAATACAAACATCGTATGACTACTATTACTGTTTGTTTAAGATCCATATGGAATGGTTTGGGGTTAAATATTTCCTCTCAGTGAGGGGAATGGACATGCCGTCGTTATCTAAAATTGCACATGTACATATACTTTGAAATCTGAGACGTCCTCACCTGCTTGAGCAGAGGCTGTTGATCAGCTGTTTCTTGTATTCCTCGCCACTGAGTTCACCTGAAGTTACGAGAAAATAACAATCTCATCTTTTAAAATTTGCACATTGTAGATTACACCTCTAAGTAAGATGCTGATGATTTTGATATAAGGTAGTCATTTGCACTTACCTTTGCCATAAGACAAGGCCTCACAGGCTGAAAGGGCAGTAAGCACAGTAGGGAATAGCTCCAGGGATTTCCCACTGCCCATTTTTCCCACCTTGATGGCTTCAACAAAAAGAGACGCCAGTTTTGCAAGAGAGGGTCCGGGCAGTGTGTGAGTCTGTGTGTCACATTTAGGAGGCAAAATGGAAATTAGACACGTCTGTGCCATACTGGTATATGAACAAAGGAAAGGGACAAGTGGACACAATATGCAAAGACATGTCTGCAACTAAAAATGCTAAAACTGCTGGGACAGGAACACAGTACAGGATGCTGTAAAAAGTCAAAGAAGTTGGCACAAGATGAGAAATCTAGTAGCCCCGAGGAATTTGTGCATGTCCCCAAACAATATTGTTTTAATCAGTAGGTTTGTAATAATGTCTACATTTTAAGATATTTTAGCATTATGTTGATGACGTTATCAACCCATGTCTCATAATCTCATATGCATAGCATTGGGTAGTGCAGACAGCTCAAAACAGCTGTTAGCATTGCAAAGTTATTATTTAATTTCTCATTCACAAACTAATACTATTGAAGCCCAGTACAACTGCCAGGTACAATACATTATTGTACATGTCATTACTTGTCGCTGCACTTTGACAGATGAGCCATTATTATTAATAGAAGCCACTTGGAGTGATGTGTTGTATAGATACTCTAAAAAGCATCATAATCAGTTTATTTTTGTTTACCTCCAGCATCAGCAGTCCAATGATATCAGCCGCCACCTCAGTCTGAAGATCCCCAGACTCACACAGAGGGATGCAGTGTTGATAGACGATAAATCTGCGGTTTGACCCTTCAGTGGAATTGGGGGGAGAGCCTAAAAAATGGCCACACAATGCAGGTGATTTAACCTCTTTCACTATCACAGAGATATGATAGTGTGAGCATAATAGCTGTGTTATGATCGTTAACACCACTATCAGCAGTTGACGTTGTGTACTTACCTTTAAATATGCCTTTAATCATGGTACCGACCTTCCTACCCTTTAGTGCGCCATTCGTAATCACAGTGACTAGCTAGAAAGCAGATAACAGAGAGGTGAAGTATTTCATGAGCCAGTTTGTTTTATTCACCTATGAGATCTGTAACGGTGGTGGGCCAAGTTGGCAGAATAATTACCTGGTCATCTGTGAGGGAGGACAGGTACTTCTGAAGCTCGGTGGTACTGTCTCCATCTGACAGTGTGACGATTTTATCCATTTCAGCCCTCATGATCAACCTGCAGACAAACACAAAACGGCTGGTAACCATAGAGATAGCGAGAAAATCCCCGTTTGTTGTCAACCTCAGCGAGCTTGTTAATGTTAAATTCGATGACGAAAGTGCATAAATGAACGTTTCATAACCTCTGATTGTCGACCGTTTAGCTAGATTTGATATTGGACATTCAATTCAACTCAGAGAACTAGTTAACTAGTCCGTCGAGCACTCAGTCGCTTTGGTAACAGTTTGGTAACGCTTGCATTTCCCGCCGGCACACACTTCCTGTTTTGCTTCGTGGTTGCCACGTTCGGCTCAAAGTATCCCACAATAACAGTATTTGATAACGCTGTCAACATAATATTGAATTATACTGTAAAATACGTGTGATAACGCAACACATGTTTTAGTATAGCGTGAAATGATAAAGTAGCATAACACTGTATTCGTATAATTACCATTTAAATATAACGTTTAGTAGAAAAACTTGATATTTCCAGACCTGTCAACCCGGTTTACAAGGCCCGCCTAAAGGCGTAACCTTCGTTAGTTCTTTGCTGGGTTGCCAGATTTATCCAGATAGGCTCTTAAAATCAGTACTCTAGGCCTGTTTATTTTCATTTGTGGGTTAGACTGTGTTTGACTGTATATTGATAATGATTTGTACCACAGAATCAAATACAACCATGATCTATATAGATTTCAGCTCGGGCTAGTGGCGCAATGGATAACGCGTCTGACTACGGATCAGAAGATTCTAGGTTCGACTCCTGGCTAGCTCGATACTTTTTCTTTGCGTAAAAGAGTTGCCAACCTGGCGCCCCTGACGGTGGAGCAAATCCATAACGTGAAAGCCAAATCGGGTTGCCTATCGCTACCAAAAGTTATACCAAAATGTGGTCGTGCCTAGCAGGGAGCCCGCAAACCGCGAAATCTGATCTGAGATCTGCGAAAACTTCCCGAAACTCTCGCGAGACTCGCGGCCTGAAGACCTATCCTAACCTTAATTATTCGAGATTAGCAATTATCATTTACAATGGTAAACTTATACATATACCTTTCATATTACTGGTAATAGTCAATGCTTGTGATAAACAAAATCATTTACAATGGTAAACTTATACATATACCTTTCATATTACTGGTAATAGTCAATGCTTGTGATAAACAAAATATTGTAATGTTTACATACAGCACACAATGCTTAATTACTAGCATTGCATAAGCACAACAGACAATATTAACATATTGGATAGTATTAATAATAAAGCCTATCAATGATAAATGACCGTCTTTATAACTGCAACGATAAATAATCCACACAGGGAACGATAACATTTGATCAGAGCATTTGAATATAAAAAATACTGTCTTATCTGAATTGCATTCATTTTATTTTACGAATCGTTCTAGCGTATAATCATCTATCCATATGTAGTTTGCAACATTTTTAATTGAACAAGTTTGGGTGACACGGGATTCGAAGCGATGATTGCATATTCTGGTAGCCCGTCGGTCGAGCAACGCCGTCATGTGAGAGCCAATCACTTTGCCTATCACTACCAAACATTCTACCAAGATTCGACCAATCAGATGCCGCCCCACTACCAAGAATCTTGAAAACCAATCACCTTTCGTTACGCCTTCCACGATTTGACCAATCACAATCGGTAGAGCTACCAAGATTCCTGACACCGGAAGCCGCCTCACCGGAAATGAAGGTCAAGTCCTTTGAGCACCTGCTGCACATTTGTTCAGACCATGGTTCAGATCGACATCTTTTGATATATTTTTTGGTAAGTTCATTATATTGTCTCGAAGTTTTAGTATTATAATATCAAGTTAAATCATTGAAAAGATGCGGTTTACCAACAGTGGTAGCCTGGTAGCATGCCAATATGCTAGCAGGCTAATTATGAAATTTTCAAAAGTCAGTAAGTTAGGCTAACAGTTAGCTTCAGTTCTGCTGCCTATTTGCTTACATGGGAAATAATGCACAGTTTATAACGGGCTGGCTGTTTGGTAATAACACTGACGTTACCCACTCATAGTGCATGATGGAAATGACAATAGTCCACAGTTTACCAACGTAATCTATGTTTTTATTCTTTATTTGAATCCCCAATTGGCTAAAACAGGCCAAAATAGATATGTATGGATCAGTCCATGGATTTGGGTTGTTTGCAGAGTATGCTGATTTAGCCCCTGTGCAGGAATTGTTTCATAATGTTTTAGTGTACAGCTTGTGGGCAGGGGCATAACCAGGGTTTACGCAATTTTTTAGCGTCAAACACTTTATTTATGAAAAGCAAAACACAAAATTAAAATATAAATTAAAAATATAATGGAATATAATGCAGTAAGGCTCTCAGACATTCTCTATTGCTTTCAAACATTTATTCTCCCGTAGATCAACTTTTCTCATTTAATGTTATCCCTGCTGAGTCAACACGTGGGCATGATTTACTCTTCCGTCCTCTTTTGTATCTTTTGTTTGGGGAGGTATCCCCTTTAAATGTGCATGTGGCACCCATTCACGCCAAAGATACATTCATTCATTGTAATTCATTTATAAACCACTGGACTTTAATAGCTCATATGTGTTTCAGAAAGATTTCTGCTCATGTTCAAAACTTCCTGCACATTCAAAACATATACCACATATCTGTGTGTAAGTCGTAATATTTTGAAGAAAAAAAGTAATACTATGAGAAGAAAGTCGTAATTTAACGAGAATGAAGTCATAATATTTTTTTAAAAATCTACCTGCCCTGCCCTTCCCTGTTCACACTCCTAGTAGGGATGCACCGATCCGACTTTTTTCAGTCCCGATATCGATAGCGATACCTGGGCTTTGAGTATCAGCCGATAACAAGTACCGATCCGATACCAGTGTTTAATTAATAAGCTGTATCTCTCACTGTGTGGAAGTGACTGGGATCATTCTTTTATGTGTAAGGCAACATCAGGCTTGACTGAAACATTGCTTTCCTAAATTCCAAAATGTAACAAATGAATACATAAATATAAATTTACTGAATTGTTATTTATTATTAAAATAATAAATCGTACACCAGTAACTTGGTAAAAAAAAATCTTCAAAATTAACAGGAATTAGAATTCAAGTGTAAACCTTTTTAATGCAGCAACGAATTGGTCAAAACTTAATCAGGAAATAAAATTCCTTAAAATAATATAATATATGGTATATAAACATATAATTAAATTGAATATATCGGCCCCATTGTCACCGATATCCGATCCAGCTATTTTAGTCAGTATCGGTCAGATATCAGATCTGGTATCGGTGCATGCCGAACTCCTAGCTGTGTATTCCTGCCTGATCTTTTATCTAAAGCACTGCTAATAGTGTATTTTTGTAGTTGTCCATACTGTTTGTCCTTTTGATAGATATTCCCCAATAAGTCAAGAAAATGTGCATAACATCCTTGACCTCTGGGTGACCAGATGTCCCACTTTACGAGGGACTGCACAGCATTTTTATCCCATATCCCACATATTCAGACGATGTCCCACATTTTCATTGGCTCTAGTTTTCAAAAGTCAAAATACTGCAGGGCAGATGCTTTTTTAAAATCTGGCTTTTATCCAATGGCTGTGATGAAAGCAGGGAAGGCTGTCGTGGGGCTGTGTTTGTTGTCAAACAGTGCAGGTCAAGTGCAGGTTAACCTGTCACCGCCTTTGCTACGCTATGCCCAACAGAGAAAATTGTGAGTCACTGCAAAGTCCCAAACTATGCACATTTAGGCCGAATATGATAGAAACTACCGCAAAGAAAAGGAAGAGCAGCTACAACAAAGACTGTGAAACTACTTATAAGTATTGAGGAGATTCTCACACAGTTCATGTGAGTCTCACAAGTAACGTGTGGCTCAAAAGAGATGTTCCGATCTATGGATGCATTCGGACAAAGCATAAAGATGTTATAAGATAAGGGGCAGAACAGAAATGTTTATTACCTAAGTCAGACATTTTATTAAAATTGTAGACAACCTGTCAGCCTTGGTAATGTGTCCCACATTGTCCCACACAAACATACTTTTTGTCCCACATTTGGTTTGTTGTGATCTGGTCACCCTACTCTGGACCCTTTAGGAGCCACTTAAAGCTGCAGTATGCGAGATTAGCGCAAATATGATTTAAAAAAGTTATTTTTAGAAAACGGCCGCTATATCTTGACAGTAGTACATGAAACAGGTAACCTGAAAAAAATCATGTTCCTCTGTGTCCTACTGTGTCCTCCGGTGCTCCAAACGGCCTCTGAAAGATTTCACTTACCGGAGGAAAACAACCAGTCAGAGCTGACCTGAGGTCCGCTGTCCAGCTGCCGTCTATGAGAGCCGGCTGTCAATCACTGGCGAACTCCGACCAAACGGTCAAACTAGGCAGCGCTGATCAAATATGAATCAATATTCTGTTACTGTAATGCCTATTTCTCACCTCAAATGTTTTCAGAATCATCTTGTAGTGTACTGTTTAGCTGTAAAATGAGAAAGTTTGTGACGCCGCCGCCATTGTGAAATCTGTTGAAGGAAAGCCAAGTTCCGCTCACATGACCGGAGCACAGCCAATAGGAACGCTCTCTCTCTCTGAAATGACCTGTGATTGGTCACAATCTGCCGTCACAGGCTAGATTTTCTAAAGCCTGAAAACAGAGCCATGACGAGGTGCAGATGTCTAGTTATCTCTCAGAACACTTGAATTACAATATGCCGAAAGATTATTAAGGAATTTTTTGCCCAATGATGCCAAAAACATACTGACACTTTAACGAGCTCATAAGTGGAGTACCGATACTGGTGATGGCCCCTTTTTTCAGGCTTATTTTCTTGCTGGATGTCAAGCATGTGTCTTCTTCATAAAGGCTACGTAATAATAACAACACAAACACATGTGCATACTGAATACCGGTCTGGGGGAGGAGTAAAGGAAAGCAGAGGGAAGGAAAGTCGCTACGCTCTTTACGTGCACACAGACAGTGACGTCGGCAGAGACGTCGTGTTTCTCTGCCCATGCTCACACGGACAGGAGGAGATGAGCCAGACTGCAGCTGATAGATGTGTTGTGTAGTGATGTAATGTTGCCTGTTTGGTGACTACGGATGGCTGTCTGCGCCAGGCTCTGCGGAGTGGGTCAGTCGCGGAGGTGCCGGAGGCGACAGCGGCACAACCAGCAGGATCAGGGCAGCGACTCGGACATGGACGAGGAGGAGGAAGAGGAGCGGATCGTGGGTCAGAGGCAAGGCGACGTCGGCGGCGGAGGCGGAGGCCCGGAGAGCGGCGTCGCCACTGCAGGGCCGAGTGACGCTTGTGAATATGGCAGCGGCGGCGGCGGGCACGTCAACAGAGGAGGCTCTCTGAACCGCACAAGCACGGGACCTCCGCACCCGCAGTCACTAGCGGAGTTACCGCCGGAGCTTCTGGTGGAAATATTCTCCCTGCTTCCCGGAACAGCGCTGCCAAACGTCGCCCTCGTAGGCAAGAAATTCAGACAAATCCTTAACACTGAAACCATTTGGAGAAGGCGGTGCACGGAAGGTAAATATAGCGATCACCGGACACAGAGATATACACGTTAACGTGTCACGTTAGACTCCCCAAATAAAGCGATGATGTTATGTTGATGTCACGTGTGGACCAGACTATATGAGACTTCTTTTTGTCGGACAGGTTATTTGCGTCAGGCTCGGTGCCCCCAGCTTCTGGTTCCCCTCGGAATTGTGTTCCCCCTTAAAAGCATTTCTATTGATCTGTACGGGAAACATGCAGGAAGATGACCGTTAACCCAGTCACTGCTGTAAAACATAGACCAAGGCCCCCATGTCAGCCATTCTGTGCAGCTGATAAGACTGCTGAAGCAGGGCGGACCTAACCTTTTGGGGGGCCTTGTGCAATATTTTCATCACCACCACCCCATGTTGTTAGTCAGGGAACTGCACTATTGCAGGTTTGAACAACTATATCTCATGTACATAATTAGACACAAATGCTGCAGTATGTAAAAACATAAAGATACGCCGCCAAAACAATAATGTTATCTATAGAAAATACGTACTTTTTTTTAATCTATCAATTTATTGAAAATATTTGAAAATACGAGTGGGCGACAAAAAAAATAAAATGCTCTATTATGGCATATGTATACTAGGAATGCACCGATACCGGATCGGATATCGGGCAGATATTGACTCAAATAGCTGGATCGGTTATCGGTGACAATGGAGCCGATCTATTCAATTTATATGCTATATACATTTTATACTGGAATTTTAATTCCCGTTTAAGTTTTGACCGATTTGTTGCTGCATTAAAAAGGTTTATTACACGGCTTTGTTAAATACTCGATTCTGATTGGTCAATCGCAGCGTTCTATGGTCTGTTATTTCTTTATAGCAGACCGTTGCTATGTGTAACAGACCGTTGCTATGGCCGCAGTTATGATGTCGAACTCTGACGGACCGTTTTTGTGTAAAATTATTGATTTCTTAAGTAAGTGGCCGTGTAATAAGCGGGACAATGTACAGCTAGCGGGTCATTGTTGTGAAATAAACCCCTGCAGGGCTTCCCGTCGGGGTCCACCCCTCTGCTCCGCTCCGCTTCGGGATGCGGCATCGCCCTGTCGGGGTTTATTTCACAACAATGACTGGCTCGCTGTACATTATCCCTTACTTACATTTCAATTGTAATACCTGTTAACTTTGAAGATTTTTTTACCAAGTTGCTGGTGTACGATTTATTATTTTAATAGTTAATAACAATTCAGTAAATGTATATCTATGTATTTATTTGTCAGGAAAGCAATATTTAAGTCAAGCCTGATGTTGCCTTACACAAAAAAGAAGTCCCAGTCACTTCCACACAGCGAGGCATACATCTTATTAATCTGACACTGGTATCGGATCGGTACTCGGTATCGACCGATACCCAAAGCCCAGGTAACGCTATCGGGACTGAAAAAGTTGGATCGGTGCATCCCTAATGTATACATGATATACATTGTGATATTATAACTTTTCTTTTAAATCAAATGAGGAGAATAACCAAACGAAGATCCAATATTGCCACAAAGCAGTTCTGTTCACTGATGTGCAACATTGCCAACAATAGCTAACTACACCCAGAGATATTAAAGAGATAGATACCTCAAAATAAATGGTATCACAAAATCCACAATATCGTCATATCGCCCAGCCATACATGAAAACATTTATACAGAAAAATAATAAATATTTGCTCACTCAAGCTTCTCCAGTTGAGAATTTACTGCTTATATCAGTTTCATAGTATTATGAATTGCATTTTAAATTGTTTTTTTGAATGCCAAACAAAAACAGGCAACTTAAATATACCATTTGAGGCTTGTGTAATGGGCATTTGTCATTTCATTTTATGTAATATTATGGTTTAAATGATTAATCTTTTAAACCTGCAGTAGGCAGAATATTTTTGGCATCATTGGGCAAAAATTCCATAATAACCTTTCAGCATATTCAAGTATTCTGAGAGATAACTAGACTTCTGCACCTCCACATGGCTCTGTTTTCAGGCTTAAAAAAATCTGACGGAAGACTTTGACCATTCACAGGTCATTTCAGAGAGAGAGAGCGTTCCTATTGGCTGTGCTCCGGCTGGTGGGCGGTCCTTGGTATTTCCTCAACAGATCTCAACATGGCTGCCGGCTCACAAACTTTATCATTTTACAGCTAAATATTACACTACAAGATGTTTCTGAAAACAGTTGAGGTGAGAAATAGGCATTACAGTAACCGAATATTGATTCATATTTGATCAACGCTGCCTAGTTTGACCGTTTGATCGGAGTTTGCGAGTGGTTGACAGCTGCTCAGAGACGGCAGGCTTCAGCTTGGCTCTGATTGTTTTTTTTCCTCCGGTCTGTGAAATCTTGCAGATGCCATTAGGAGCACCGGAGGACACAGAGGCACATGATTACCTGTCTCATGCACTACTGTCACGATACAGTGAAAATAACTTTTTTTAAATCATATTTGCTCCAATTCTACCCACTTCAGCTTTAATTGAAAGAATGCTCAGTAGATAAATTGCTAATAAAGATAAACATTAGGTGCAGCGCAGGTTTTGATTTTCAAAACATGAGCAGTTGGCTGCGAGGAAATGTGGGGCCACTATTTTGTACTGAAACATAATCAGGGCATGAGGAAACTGTAGCGCTGTAGTGTTTGAGATAATAGTAGTGGCCTTAGGAATGTTGTGTTCTGAAAAGTTACACAACAACCAGCATACCAGGCATTTATAGTAAGCTGCAGCAATCAATTACTCAGTTTAAAATCACTGAAATCAAAGAATTGAATTAAAGAAAGCAGTTAGAGTAAAGACAGCAAGCAGAAAAAAAGACAGCACTTATAGTAATGAGGCACTTACAGTGGAATTAATAATTTAATAGATCCTACTACGACTACTAATAAGCATGAACCGTTTACAGTCCAAAGCAGTAAGATGTGTGATTAAGAGCTGGAAATACTGCAGTGTTATAAGACCATCCAGTTGTAAGATTTTACTGTAAATTTGGTCCAAAAATATCTGTTCACTGCATTTTACTAATTATGAGAAGCAGCAAAAACAAACGAGTAAAATAATGAAAAATTAGCTCTCCAAGAGACTTAACATTTAAAATGTTCTTTTTGGGGGTTCTTGTGGTGGCTGCTTAGTTCACTTGCGCCTCAGGCCGGCTGTGCGCTCCAGACATCTTGTGAATCATTATGAAGCGAACGTGATCGGGTCACGTCCGCGTCTGCTGACTGGAGTTCAAGCTTGGACCGTCCACCTTGCTGGCTGCTGTGCAAATTTCCTGCTCCGCTGCTCTCAGTTTAGAGTCAGAGTTGATCTGACTTTTGCCACTGTTGAGTGTTTTTATTTCAGTGTAGATCTGCCATAATGTGTAAACACCTTGATTCACATTATGTTATATTTTGCATGAATAGCCTTCATACATTAAATGTAATGTTAATCATATTTCTCTCATGTGTTTTCTCTCTCTGCAGAGTTTGGTATGAAGGAGGATCTGAGGAAGATGGAAGTGGGAGGAGTATCTAGTCGGGACCTCTATGTTAAACGTGAGTTTGACTGCTGATTAAATGTCACCCATGAATTGATCCAATGAAGTATTTGGTTCATTCCTACTCCATCAGGTCATTCAGCATTTACACCCTCATATTTTCTTGTGTATTTGAGGTAGGTGTCCAGTAGGGCTGCACGATTTTGAAAAAATATCTAATTGCAATTATTTTGACTGATATTGCAATTGAGATATGATTTGCGATATTAGAGGGAATGATCATTTTTACATCATTATTCTCATTTTCATTGAAACACTTATTTATTATGGTGTGTTTTTTGCAGGGATCTGGTCCAAACAAAGATGTTTTCTTAAGTCTGTAGAATATGATATGTAGGCCAGGACATCTCTGCAGCACAATATTTATTTTAAAATGCTATTTTGAGACCCATTTTGCCTGTAACAAATATTGCGCCTCCTGAGATTTGAAAATTGCAGTAGGCCATATTGCGATTTCCATAAAATTTCAATTAATTGTGCAGCCTTACTGTCCAGATAGATCTCCCTAATGATTGTGATTTACAGCAGATAGAAAAAAACAGTCCCAGCAATTGCTTTTCTGATATAAATGTGGTTTCTCTGTTCCACTTGAACTCAGGTACATCTTTTTTAATGGTGTCTCTCCCATTTGTTCCTCACTTGATTATCAGCAGAGATATAGAATTTATTTTGAAATACCAGTTGCCACAAAACATGCCAGGCAACACCTGTTGGCTCATTGAATAGATTATTTTGGCTCATTTCTGCAGTCACTAGAAGGCTGAGCCCGCCTTGGTCCGTGGCTGCTCTACACATGCCTGTGTTGTGCCTGTCCAGGTGTCAACCCACGGGTGAAGTCTGGGCGCTTTATGAAGCTCCTCCCGGACTACGAGCACATGGACTATAGAGACGTGTACACACACTGTATGTACATGGGCCTCAACGTGGATGGCTGCAGCATGAGGGGTTGTGTGAGTGGGACTCTTGTTGATTTAATTTGTAAGCAAACAGCTGCAGCAGTGTTACGCCCCCCATTTGAACCTGTTAATAATTCTCCTCAGCGCTGTTTGCTTTCATATTAAGTGTGAAATGGGAGGCCGGGTTATTTGGTGTGCTGTGTGTTTTGTTTGGACTGGCTGACGGGAGCGTGGTCAGTTTACACTTTCTTCCCCTTGGGTTTACATCTCATAATCTCCATCCTGACAGACATTAAACAGAAAGTTGAGTCTGCGGGTTTTAACGTCTCCTCTGGTGTTTCTAAGCATGCACAATGTAGCTCGTAGTAAAACATGGGTGTTGCATTGCAGAAACTGATAAGAATGGTGTGATGTTGTGCTCTTGTGTTGCAGTGCTTCACCCTTACAGACATATCTTGGGCTTATGGCAGCCTGACATAGGGCCTTACGGTGGATTGCTCAACGTTGTGGTAGGTAGTGTTTCTCAATCAAGACATTTGCATTAAGATAAGGAACAACGGCTACAGTGTACAGTTTGTTGACCTTCTTTTGCATGAAGCCATTTAAGATGCGGTAATATTCAGCTGCTAACGCTTTGGCAGCACACATAATTATAGGCTCATTTAAATTATTAAAAGTATTTTTTCATTCAGGTGGACGGGCTGTTCATCATCGGCTGGATGTATTTGCCGCCTCATGACCCCCGTGTGGAGGATCCCATGAGAAGACGGCCGCTCTTCCGTATCCACATGTGGGAGAGCAAAAAGGCCACTGTGGAGTGTATGTACGGACACAAGGGTCCCCACAAAGGAGACATACAGGTGAGGGCTCACACAGCACAAACGCTTCTCTGTGCAACAAAGAAATGACACAGATTAGTGATTCTACTTTAATTTGAGGCTAGAAGTGAATAAAAGTATGCCATCCTTTAATATGTGTCATATTCCGTTATTTTTAGACTGTGAAGAAGGATGAATTTTCAACAAAGTGTAACCAGACTGATCATCACCGCATGCCAGGCGGCAGACAGGAGGTGAGGCAACTGTTACCACCTGAAACCTGTTCTAACTCTTCACTTATCTCGCTCATGTTTTAAAGCCCATGTACTTTGATGATGTCGAAATTCAAAGACTGTGTTATCAGCATTGTACTGATTCCTCTAATTTGTGTGCGTACGTGTAGGAGTTCAGGACATGGTTGGAGGAAGAATGGGGCCGGACACTGGAAGAAATCTTCCACGAGCACATGCAGGAGCTCATCCTGATGAAGTTCATTTATACTAGTCAATATGAGTACGAGTCTCTTCCTTACATCACACTTTCTCTGTAGCTGAAATCGAGAGTATCACTGAGTGTTAACGTCCTCAGTAGCTCTCATTGGTTAAACAATAATTACATGGCTTGTTATCTTAAGAGATAGTTCTGATTTTCACTTGTGAGTGAATGTATAACCCGTCCATGTAGTTCTGATGACCTTGGCAGAGGCTCAGGTAAAGCTGTGGCTATACATTGTAATCAATTATCTCCATATTTATCTAATTAATAATGTGAATCGTGGTGTTATTGTGGCAGATCTGCAGCAAAGGTCAATATTTTACTAATGTTGTCTGCTTTCTCTTTGACAGTAACTGCTTGACATACCGGAGGATCTACCTGCCTCCTGCGATGCCCTCTGACCTGCTGCACCCAGGCCTATTCAAAGGCACCTACGGCAGTCACGGCTTGGAGATTGTCATGCTCAGTTTCCATGGGACTTATGCGAGAGCCACCAAGCTCACTGTAAGTTAGTGAATAATCGTTATCAGAGGCTGTGCTCATCTTAAAAAGATGGATTTTCTACAGGAGAGACTGCTTTCCTTTAAATCATTTAACATCCCTTAAATGTCCTCTCGGTCATCGTCGTCCTCTCCAACAACAAACTATTCAGACAACCTTCTTTTAACAGGCACTCTTACACACCTGCCTTTGAATGGAACATTCTCACATTTTTTATCTAGAGGATGTTACTAGGGCTGCAACTAACGATTATTTTCATTGTAGATTAATCTGTCGATTATTTTCTCGATTAATCGATTAGTTGTTTGGCCTATAAAATGTCGATCAGTGTTTCCCAAAGCCCAAGATGTCCTCAGATGTCTTGTTTTGTCCACAACTCAAAGATATTCAGTTTATTGTCATAGAGGAGTAAAGTAACTAATATATTCCACATTTAAGAAGCTGGAATTAGCGAATTTTGACTTTTTTTTTCATACTCAAACCGATCGAAGTAGTTGCCGATTTAATTGAATAGTTGACTACTAATCGATTAATTGTTGCAGCTCTAGATGTAACATTAACCCACAAAATGAATCAGCCAGTGGTGCAGACTGTAATTTTACTGCTTCCTGCAGGGAGACCCCAATGTTCCTGCGGGGCAACTCACTTTGGACGTTGACCTGCGCCGGCCTGTGGTCCTCCCAGACTTGGAGCACCAGCGCAACATAGAGGAGCTGTCCCGGCTGGTACTCGGGGTACACGAGGAAGTCCAGAAAGAAGAAGAACAACAACAACAGGCAAAGGACACTTCTGCCACAGTCAGAGGTGCAGCAGAGGGAGCCTGCAGTGATGCCAGCGCAGCAGAAGGGGTGGAGGCAGACCCTGTTACCTGTTCAGACAGCTGCCAGCCCGGCCCCGGCAGCAGCAGCACCAGTCCTCCTGAAGCCCAGCCCTTCGTCCTGCCCCTGGGGGTTATGGCTCGCAACGAGGTCTACCCCCGCACCTGCAGAAAATGGTACGAAGTCAGCTGTACAGAAAATGAATACAGTATAAGTTCAACAGAGTACAGATTGATTGATTGTAGCTGCCTTTGCTCCAGTAACGGACACAATGTGCCTATTGTTCCTGAGCTGTCACAATCTTGTATGTTGTTGAAAGTTCACGGCCAACAAGCTGAAATCCTTTCGGCCTCTAATGAATGCTTGTCAGTACGCATGTTGAATGTTGATTGAACAACAGTGGTGAGAAAACGGTTGTCCTGAACCTTATAATTCACGTTTTACAGATAAGGATATTTAATTTACAATATAAAAGTTATTATGGTGATTTTGGCTTCCACAATGAATTGCATTCTGGGAGAGGAATGTAACTGCATACACCTTTTTTATTTGGTTGCATGCTGTGGGGGCATTATTATTGCCCTAAAAGAAAACACACTGATTTCACTCAAGTTCGAAGATGGATGTTGATAATTGGGATGCAGCCCTGTTTCTATCACAGATTCCCAATCAATTAATCTGCATTAGTCCATAAGGAGGTCTATGCTGAGGGCTTTAGATGGCTCAGGTAGTGTTCACCAATATGGGGTGTTGTGTGTGTGTGTGTGTGTGGGGGGGGGAGTGATGAGTAATACTCATCACCAACATGGTTGTACAAGAAATACAAACCGGTCCGTGGCTCGTCCACTCCTCCGGTGTGACTGATAGGAGTGAGTGCACATTTACGCAATTTGAGGGTTACCTTCTAGACATAACTGCGTTAGCCTCTGGCCAGCAGCAGTAGTGGGAATCACTTCTCCAGCTATGTGTCTCAAATACCCGCTGCCTTGATAACTAAGAATTTAATGTTAACGTTATCTCTGTCGATCCAGTTCTTTAGCTTGCTTCCATGGCTGCAGAAGGCTGTGTTTGTGTGCCAATTTGTTTCATATGTGGCAGCGGGATGTCGAAATGGGGTCACTAAAGCTTTATGGAAAACAATATTCTGCAGTTAAAGTTAAAAACTGAGTCTACAACCCACTGAAATTGGGTTAAACAAAATATTGATTGATTGATGAATTGATGTTCTTCCATTTCAGCTTCTATGGGACGGGCCTGATCGCTGGGCACGGCTTTACGAGTCCAGAGCGCACCCCGGGGCTCTTTGTGCTGTTCGATGAGGACCGTTTTGGTTTCATCTGGTTGGAGTTGAAGTCTTTCAGTTTGTACAGTCGCCTGACGGACCACCTAGCTCACGCTCACGCCCCAAATATGGAGCGATTTGAGGCCATGCTGTGCAACATGCAGTCCTGGACGTCCTGATGCACCACATTTTAAGTCTCCCCCCACAATACAATACAATGCATAATAATAACAACCATTTTACACAAATCATCTCCTGCTGTCCTCCGCTGACTGAACATTACTTACCACAATAGCTCATGAACTTAACTCCCCACGTTCCCTTCACAGACTTTGGGTTTTACTGTCTAATTAAGCTAGTTATGTCACCCTGACCTATCGCTCTCACGCTCCTGTCCCCATGAAAGGCCTCTCAAGTCACCGTTTATCACCTCACCTCAGTATGACCTTAACCCTCCAGTGCAGCATGAAAACAGGTCACATTAACCTTTTTTTATTTATTTATTTATTCCCTGCAGGAGAAAAGGAATTATATTTCATACCACTTATTATGGATCGAACTTGTACGTGCCTCTGATTCTAAAACCATGTCTGTACTTGGTAGTGCTTGATGACGATAAAGGTGTCCAATGTATTCTACTATATAGCATTATTCTGATTTCAGTGCCCAACATAATGAACTGCATGCTGCGTTTTGTTTGGATCTAATCCCATCTCACTCATAACCATTATCTTAACATGTTGTTATATTTTCATTAAGCAGCATGCCTTGCTTTTTAGTTGTTGTTTGAAGACAGCTTCTCAGGTGTTTTTCTCTTTGCCACAAGTCAGTGAAAAACAGGACTAAAGTATTTGTGTATAACAAAAATGTATGAAATTACATTCATTTTAGTAATTTATCCAATAAAAATACCGAGTAAGTTTTACAACTGGGCAATTTTATAACCATTGACAAGAGAGGGTTTGCTGTCTTATCAAATCAAAACACTGTAGCTACATCAGCCAGTTTTGGCCCTTTGAACTTAAGAGATAATGATATGCTCTAGCTCATGGTCCCTATATCAAAAATACATTTAAGGTCGCCACACCTGACATACTATTATGTAAGCTGGAAAGATGTATTGTACTGCAATAGAATAACGTAACCTTTATATAAGCTGATCAAAAATATCAAAATTATACAGTTTATGTGCTTATATAATGATGGTCTGAAACAGAAACTTCTATTACCTGTGAAATGTATTGCATTTGTTGTTTGTTTAAATGGCTGACGTAACGTTTGCCTGGCTTTATACCTGCAAAGCTATTCCCACCTGTTTTCCAATTCACTTCGAACTTGAGACCAGGCTAGCTGAACATCATACAAACTAACAGCTCAAAGTACCAAGTAAGTGTCTGTGTGTCTCATTACGGCCTGATGGTGTTGCTCAGTAGCTTTCTTACTCCAAGTGCACTTTTCTGGGCAGTATAGTGAATCATTCAAAATCACTGGCCAGCACTTTTATATCAGACTGCAGCTTTACTAACATTTGCAAAAAAAAAGAAAAAGTGTCTGCTAACGCATCATCGACTTAATTTTATTACGTTTTATTAATTTCCTCTCAATTTTAGAATAATTGTTTTATACATTCTCCTATCTGTAAGCCCTCTGTACCCTGCTTTTTGAATGATTTGCCTTCGAAAAAAATGTTGCTTTGTACTATTTTCAATGCAATACGCCTGATTTTGTGGAAAACAAACAAAGTTTGACCTATTGAAATGCTCACATCGGACTTCAGGGAGCTTTTCAGCTTAAGCGCTCTTCTCAGTAATAAAAAAATACAAAACTGAAAAGAACCTTTTTGTCAAATCTCTTTATTTTCTCTATGTTGTGTATGTGTATCCCATCGCTGTGATGCAAGAAAACTTATCTCCCTCCATTGCCATAGTGGAATATTGATTTTAATGTATTTTGCAGCCCTTCGCACAAAAGCCCTGTGTACTATTGTCTGTATAAACCTCAACTCATTTGTGCCTACAACTGATTTTTGGCTGGACCGCAGAGGGCCAGCCCTACAAACGCAAAAGTCTGTCGCTGAGTGAGTGAGTGAGTGAGTGAGTGATGAAGTTACAGGATTGGTCGGCTGACTGCTGGAGCTTCCTCATTGGTCGTTGCTCTTTCAAAATGAAAAGGCGGAGAACAGTTCTGTGTTTACGTTTTCTGGGGAGCGTGACAGCGGTTCAATGTAACATTACATAGCGCTGTTGTTGTGCATGTGTTATTGTTTATGTTCGTTTAAGTTACGTTATGTTGTGCTTCTGATTGTGTTACCGTACAAATTTTCGCCTCGCTTTCCTCCATTTCCGCCATGAACTGACTATCTAGCAGCCACACGTCGCTACTGCGGTATGAACCCAAAATAAACAGACTGTGCTGTGATTTAATTGCAATAAACAGATCAAAATGATGCCGAAATAACAACATAATGATGTCGATTTGTATAAAGACATAATTCATTATTTGTCAAGTCTGTCCGCATCACAACAAGCAAACAACTTTTAAAATGCTTGTTTTCTGAACGGAGTTCGGATCGATCAATGCCAGGCTGTGATAACACTAGCTGCTCCATCAACACTCAACATAACGTCATCTAGGCATAAATACGGCAGCGACGTTGTAAACGGATCAAAGTTTGCCGAAATAACTACATAATGATGCTGATTAGTAAAAAGTCTGAATTCATACTTTGTCGGGTCGGTCCGCAACACAACCTGCAAACAACTTTTAAAATGCTTGTTTTCTGAACGGAGTTCGGATCAATCAGCGCCCGGCTAATTAACAATACATCTAGGAATAAATACGGCAGCAACAACGTCAGTGATATCAGCGGGGATATCTCAACGCTAATAAACTTTCGCGAAGTATGTATATATTGTTACACACCACTTATATGATGAATGCTTTTGATACACATGCTTTAATAAAAAAATGAAATACTTTTAACCTTGCATACTGTATGTCATGCTAATTCCTTTCCACCTTGTATAAAATGTATAATATACTGACTAGTAAATGTTACCATTTACTATTACTGAATGTCATTTGCTTCATTATAAGTTGGCTTTCAATCAAACATTAATATATAAGTGGAAAAAACTGTTCATAAAACATTATAGACATGGCCACTGACTATTTGTATAACAATGTAGCCACAAATTCACAGACTTGACCATATACGGTCCAGCCATATACTCGGTTTTGACCGAGTCTTGTTAGGTGATAAAACGCAGATTGGGTGACAGACCCCACATGAGCCTTTAAGTTCAGATCTAAGTCAAAGACCACACCAAGGTTTCTTGGTCGTTGACTTGGGGTAGGTCCAACATGACACATAAAGTTGTGTTTCATCTGCATAACTAAGGAGATCTCCTTCATTCAGGAGTCTCCTGATGACATCACCGAGGGGTAACATATAAAGATTAAAAAGAAGTGGCCCGAAATTTGACTTAAAATCAGTTGCTGTCTAGTGATGAGAGAGAGGGGCAACAGAATGCATAAAACACAATATTTGTCTATCAATTCTAAAGACCTTTAAAGGGACTATTTGTAACTTATTACGCGCATAAATCATAACGGGTCGGAATCCCATGCGCGCTGGCATGTGGGTACGCGCTGCTCCTGCTGCCTGCTGCCTGCTTGCACACCGCGCTCGTTCTCACCCGCTCGGCTCGCTCCAACTCCACGTGCACGCACGCACACTGCAAAAGAGTTAGTTTAGCTCTGAGAATATCTAGTGAATGTGCAGTGGACGATTTTGCAGAAATAAATGCTGCAGCTCCTCCAGACCAACAGAGGTTTCCCGTGTCTTGTGAAGTGACGGGGTTCCGCAGCGAGTTACGTTATCGTCCCGACCGGATGTCGGTGTCGATATTAGAGTACCTTTGTTTACTTTTTATTGTTTTCATTTGCCTTTTCACCATTAAGTTATCTGTGTCAGTCAACTAAATAAGTGAAAATCCTTTGGAAGACAAACTGAACTAACGAACGGCTCTCATATCTGGTCCTCATGCTTTAACTGGTGTGCCAATGCAGAGGTTTCTTAAATAACCCAGCTACCACAAAAGTCAAGTTTCTACATGGTCTTTCGAGCCGGAGGCTCAGGCATTGGGTATGGATCAGGGAGATCAGATGAAGAGGGACACAGGTGTGGAACAAGGCAGAGGAATATACCCTCATATCTCCAGGACTATGAGCACTATCAAGCCTCTCAACCTCCCCCTTCAAACCAAGAACATTTTCATGTGGCTGAGCCCATGAATGAAAGACAGTCTTGCCCACCCACGACACATGACCAAATTGAACAAATTAGAACTATGGTCATGCATCTTCTCAGTGGATGGCAGGATGCATTAGAGAGGCAGCCAGGCTCATACAGATCATAGACTTAAGTGATTGTGGCGGTGACTCTGAAACAGACTGTAAAGTTAGTAGGGCAACCAACAACAGTGTAAGCAAACTCAAATATGTGTACACAGTGCATGTCAATTACCAATACACCAGCATGATGATTACATGCCCACCAAGGCATGCTCAGAGTCTGGAATCCGGGCGCCCCCTCCACTCCAGGCGCACTTTGTACCTCCTACAAACGGGACAAGGCCATGGAATCACAAGTCCCAGCACCTCGGCCACCAGGGTAAACCCCAGCAGCCCGGCTACCAGGCCAAGTCCCACCAGCCTGGCTACCAGGCCAAGTCCCACCAGCCTGGCTACCAGGCCAAGTCCCACCAGCCCGGCTACCAGGCCAAGTCCCACCAGCCTGGCTACCAGGCCAAGTCCCACCAGCCTGGCTACCGGGCCAAGTCCCAGCAGCCCGGCTACCAGGCCAAGTCTCACCAGCCCGGCTACCAGGCCAAGTCTCACCAGCCCGGCTACCAGGCCAAGCCCCAGCAGCCCGGCTACCGGGCCAAGTCTCACCAGCCCGGCTACCAGGCCAAGTCTCACCAGCCCGGCTACCAGGCCAAGTCCCACCAGCCTGGCTACCGGGCCAAGACCCACCAGCCCGGCTACCGGGCCAAGTCTCACCAGCCCGGCTACCGGGCCAAGTCTCACCAGCCCGGCTACCAGGCCAAGCCCCAGCAGCCCGGCTCCTATGTTAAGCCAAGGCAGCCCGGCTACCCATCCAAGTACCAGCAGCGCGACTATCAGGACAAGCACCAGCAGCCTAGCTACCCATCAAAGTACCAGCTGCACCGGCTACCCATCCAAGTCCTAGCAGCGCAGCTACCAGCCAGGCTACCAGGCTAAGCCCCGGCAGCCTGGCTACCCATCCAAGCCCCAGTAACCACCCACACATATTGTAGGCATCTTCAACTCAAAACCCCTTGGATATGTGTCATCAGACTTTGCTGATCATGACCCTGTGACCCCGAATATGCTCGTCATGGGGCGACGGGATGCCTTCATTCCCCAGTGTATGGCGACTCAGATCTAATCAGTCAAAGAAGATGGAGACACAGCCAGATCCTAGGAGACCCCTTCTGGCTACACTTCATCAGAGACTACTTAGCCTTTCTTCAAAACCGCCAGATTTGGCAAACGGACACCACCAGTCTAACAGTGTTGGATGTAGTCATGGTAATGGACCCACAGCTGCCTAGAGGACTCCGGCTGATTGGGAAGGTAACCCGTCTCCTTGTCCGTACAGTCAACATGAGGTCAACATCAAGAGAAAACTGTACATCAGATCTGTTGCAACACTCGTATCCCTCCCTTCATTTGGCTGACCCTGAACCCACTGGTAATGGTTAATTGTTTAATTATCAAATGTGTTACCACATTTGAGGGGCGGCTGTAGAAAATCTTCCATCCTGCCCAGTCCTAGGGGGGCGGGACTTAGCCTCAACCTCTCAGGCCACACCTGAACCGATAAAAGTCCTCAATCAGGCCCTGCTCAGTCTCTACCTTTGTTTAAGTTTTGACTCGCTACTGCCATATCACACATAACTTTTTAAGTCAAACTGAGATATTTCAAAAATCTTCTACAAATGCATTTTGAAATGTTCTCCTTTCCAAATTTCATACAATACATGGTGCTACAAAAAGTACTAAAATTCAATTTGTTTAAATGTTATTATTATTATTATCATCATATTACTTTCCATGGCTCACAGTATGTCTAATGCATTTTTGACTGACTTGTTTGTGGTTAAAATTAATCAATAAAAAAAATGTATGGAAGGGAGGAAGGCGAGGTGACCGTTCTACAGCTCGCTGCGCTCCATCTTCTCTTTGTGTTGTCTGACCTTCTCCGGGAGAGTCTGCGTCAGGAAGACAAACTGATCCTTCTTCAGGTGCTGACCAGTTACCTGCTCCTTTAGATCAATTGACAAATAGTACTCTTCTGCTCCATACTTCGGCCAGTAGACAAGGCCATCCCCATTAGGAGACCTACACACACACACACACACACACACACACACACACACACACACACACACACATTATAAAAAAGTCTTATCTCCATGTGTATAATAACTTGAAATCAGGGTGAATTCCTACCCTGAGCGAGCAAAGTTTGCCCAGTAGCTCATCATGGTTCTGCTCAACTGTTCCTCGTCTTCATCACATGCACCTAAAATAATGATAATTTGGTAAAACACTTTCCATTCTAGGAAACCCAGATCTCTGGTGGTCTATGGAAATAGTGATTTTTATATTGCACTTACTGGATAATCTGACATGGGTAGTTGTGAAGCAGAATCCTAATACTGTAAAGATTTCATCTGCATGGTCACTCCCAACAAAGCTTGGCCTTTTTGGCTGCAGGAATTTAGGAGGATGCTGATACTCATACAGGTATACAGGGGCACCTGCATCTAGTAGTAGACAAATGGGTGTGATATATCTCGTTCAAACAATGGTTCTTAAATAGATTTGCATAATCTTGTGTAAGTAAAATACCTCTGTGGGCATTAGCAGTCTTAATGGCTGGAATGGTGAACATCATATCTCCAAGCAGCTCAGTGAACCCATCTCTATTCTTCACACGATCTTCACCGGTTCCAATATATTCATCTACCACCAAATCTCTGAACATCGCATCTTCGGGCTAGAGAAAATGAGCGACACCTCTGTCAGATAAGTTGGAGCATGATGAAGCAGAGTAATATTGTAATATCCAGCACTGTCTGCCTTACATTAGGGTAGAACATGAACATCGCGTTCATGACCGGCTCCCGATCTAATCCCTCTGTCCAGTTTGGAGGAGCAAAGAGCTAAGGGAAGACATTTAACATTTCAGACATGGACTAAAGCAAAACAATCATGTTTTCATGGACTCATCTGGAAATCAGTAATCACTTCAGTCACACAAATTTCAGTAATATTCACACTTACAGCAGCAAGTAACCAGCCCCCTTCATCATTATTAACGCCGGTCATGAATGGTACAGTGAGAAGTTCATGTTTATGGAACAGCTCATCCATACGTTTTGTCAGGAAGTGTCCATCAACATTTGGAAAAATTCTCAATTTTTCATCCTTGAGAGGATAAAATGTGTAAAAGAAAAAGTTGAGTTAAAAGTGAACATTTCATAGACATCTTACAGAACACATTTTAGGCTCCTTTCAACTAATCCCATTAAGTCAGCCTTGCATAAAAATTAAGTCAGTTTTGCATAAAATATCTCACCTGTCCAATATCAACAATAGTGTTAATATCGAGGTTTCTCATGCAATCAGCGATCTTCTCCGAGCTTTCGAGGCTACAGCCAGATATATTTGCTACCATCTGAGGAGAGATATGTAGGATTTATCTCAACAGTTTAGAAAAATTAATATATTATGTTGTGATACTGATTTTGTGCACTGAAGAATGTTTACACACAAAAATAAACAGTGAAAATGAACCTGCATTGCTGGTAGAGGATTATTTGCAAAGAGAAAATCAATTGCAGCAGTGCCGCTCTCAGCAATGGCACGGTGGAACAGGCCATCGGACAATGGTGAGAGAAGCTGTTGATTCAAGCAACAGAAAAAATGAAAGGTTTGGTTGAGAGTAGTGACTTTGCAGTGACATACCTGTGTAATACTTGTAAAAAAGTGGGTTTATTTAAAGGGGAACAATACCCATTTTTCAAAATTCATACATATCATTCCTATGGTCTAAGACAGTCCAAATAATATTAGTAAACATGAGCAATTCTCTCCCAAATCAAAAAACAAGAGGGCTACATCTCAAATTTGTGATGCCATAGTGTATAAAGTGTAGAACTGCTCCATAGACAGTGATTGGGAGAGATGTTATAGATGACACTGAGAGCGCCCAGGGGTGATCTGCATGTATGGGTGCTTTTTCTGTTTCAAAACTGAGATCACTACAATAGAATAAAGCTCATTTGGGTATAAAAAGAAAACAAACAACAAAACATCATTGTCCTCTGGAGCAGCTCCAGAATTTATACCCAATGACATCACAAGTTTGAGACTGACTTCTCTGGTTTCTGGCTTTGAGAGGAAGTAGGTCATGTTAACAAATATTGATTGAACTTTCCTCGGCCATGGAAGTAACATATTGGAATTCTTAATTTAGTTGGTGTTCCCCTTTAAAGTGCTTTATCAGCAGATTGATCCTTACCAGGAGGGATACGCTGATTCCGCCTGCAGACTCCCCAAATATGGTAACTAAATCTGGGTCTCCTCCAAAGTTGTGAATGTGCTGCTGGATCCACCTCAGAGCTTGTACCTGGTCCAACAGGCCAAAGTTCCCTGACATGTGCTCGTCTCCAGTGCTGGATAGAGCATAAAATTATAGTCTACAGCAGCTGATAAAAGTCACCCAGTTTTGAATTTTTGCTCACATGTGGCACAGATCAAATCAAAAGTATTTAGTCATAGTATGTCCATTCTAACTGTGCTTAGTGATTTGAGTTGTTTTACCTGAGAAAGCCCAGAAGTCCCAAGCGGTACTGGATGAGAACCACAACCACATCCTGGTAAGCAGCCAGAGCAGAGCCATCATACACTGAAGCTGCCCCCATAGTAAACCCTCCACCATGGATCCAGACCATGACCTGGTAAAGTAATGAAAGACCTTGATCTTTTCCACAAAGCATATATCACATTTTTACTTTATTCTTTCTGAGCTCATAAAAATCTCTATCAAACTACATCAAATAAAGACGTTAATCTGACTAAAACATAAAACTGATGGTGACAAAAACTGGACAACATCAGTGTCTTTGCAGTCTGGTTCTAAATATGAGCATCATTACTCATATTGCCATTATGGATTCTTCATGTCAACTTCTACATGAACTCTGTCCAAAGTTATCCAAAGCTGAATCTCAATCCTGCAGCAACTTACTGGGAGTTTGGCATTGTGAGCTCTGTTTACAGGGGTGTAAACGTTGAGGTAAAGGCAGTCCTCTGAGATGTCTGGGAGCTCTACCAACGTGATACCGAGTTTATCAAGCAGATCGATAGAAATCTGTTTATTTTGAACACACCTGAGAAAGAGACATGTTTTTGCAGTGAGTATGGGACATAATTACTCCAAGTGTGGTATGCAACAGCTGAAGTACATGAAGGACTTACATGGGTGGCTGCTGGGTGGCGTCTCTCACTCCTTCCCATCCCTCTACAGGCTGGGGTGCAGCCAGTCTCAGAGCAGGGCCAACGGGTGGCTTGGCAAATGGGACGCCCAGGTAGGCGTGGACCCCAGTCTCCTTCCCCTTTACACTCACATACTGACCTCTCAAGCTCCCGAGCTTTGTGTGGACTTCAGGTGCTGTCAGGATATTAGGACTGAATCAAAATCATAATGTAACGCAATTCATCAGTTCAAATATGTATTATAGCTAAGTAACAAATATAATTCCTCCATGTATGCAGCATCTGGTTGTTGGTTGGTTCTATGACCCCATTTACACCTGGCATTAAAATGTGTCTCGTATCCAGATTGTATCTAGATATGATTTAACCTGATTACATTTACATCTGGTATTAATATGTTTCTCCAGTGTCCTCATTGAGATCCGATTGAGATCCGGTTGAGGTCCAATCGCTCTGTCCGGAAGGGCTGAGAGGAAGGCTGCATACGCACAGACTTGCAGCCAAGCACTGCCGGAGAGGCGGTGTGAAATGTGCAGAATGTGGAATCAGCCTCAAAAGCCGCCGTTTAGAGGGAGAGGGCCCGCAAACGTGACTTTGAGGTACGACTACACTCACACACACAGAGAGAGGAGGAGAGTGGAGAGAAACGCTGAGCACAGACAGAGCGGAGGCGGTGATTTCCTCCCTGGTCAAGGCGGTAAAGTGACCGGAGGAGCGCTGAGAACGTGCTGCACACCCTGCCGAAGCTTTAAATATTCGCTGATTACTACAGAAGCTCCGGAGCCCAAAAATGGTACTCGGGACAGCCGTATTTCACACCACGTAGTTGTTGTACGTGGATTGGAAATGCAATTGTATTCATATTTGTGTTCAACGTGGTCACGATGCGTCCCTGAACACCTCCGGAGGTGGTTTGGGCGATCACAATCCGTCCTCAATGCGTTTTGGGTGCATTAACACTTGTAACATGTGGTCAAGCACTATCCCATTGCAATTCGATCACCCAAAACATATTTTAATACCAGGTGTCAACACAGGTGCCAGGTATTTAATAATACAACAACTCACGCAATCAATGATTGTAAAATACATTTTGAGTGTGTAAACATTTTATAAATTGCGTGCTGGGTATTTAAAACAGGATGCCGTAATGGCTCCTTTGTAAATTTGTGTTGATCTAATCTCTACAATCTGGTGAGCAAAATGTTATCAGAGTTGAAAATGATGGTTACCTCTAAGAGGTCGGTGAAGTAGGAAAGTTCTCAACAGATCCGAACTTCCCGGATCATTAACTCATAAGCGAAACGTTGTTAAAACACAAACGACGGCTTTTTCTAACGTATTTAGGTAGACAACGAGCTACAATCTAATTTTCATCAAAAGGATCCGTCCTCCAAGCTTGACACTCAACATTTGTCCTTTTGTGCAGCCGGCTGTGAGCCGAGTGAGCAGGGACCTTCTACAAGGTGCAATGCTGAAAAGAGATGGTACAAAATTATTCTATAACTTCACTATTATACAGTGTAGTGATACCATAGACTGTATATAAAGGTGGACGACATGACAGCTCCCCAAAAGTGAAGCTAAAACATCTTGATCGGCCCCTGGTGGCTGGCTGCAGTATAAGTCATAAATCCCATTTCCCCCATGTTAGTGGATGGGACATGGGCCAAACTAAAAAGTCAAAGTACACGTCAAATACATTTTTTCCCAAAGATGGTTTCTGTCATTTTAGGTAGTTCTAATCACACTAATGTATGTTCAAGTGTTTATTTCTCTGATAAATTTGGTTTTAATTAGTTATTTGATCCTAGAAAAAGAGGGTGAGACGTCATGATTGGCAGCTGTGTGTCTCTCTCGCTGACAAGCTGCGGCCGTGATCGGCTCACGATTGGTTCAGGCGGGCGACCTCGATACCGCGGCTCCAGTGCCCGATCACTACTGCGCAGACTCTGGCTCCAAATGACGTCAAAATCTCAAGATGGCAGCTCCAATATCTGGGATATTTTGGCTTCACTTCTGTACAGTCGGAGGAAGTGCAGATGCGACGTCCATCTTTACTGTACATACAGTCTATGAGTGATACCAAAATCACCTTTGTCCCTTCCTAGCTATACTACAACACTTATTTTGGAAAAATTTGCTTTTGCATCATTTTGTTAAATTTTTCTTTTGACAAATATTCAATAACTTCACTGTTATAGAGTTTAGTGATACCAAACTTTCTTCACACATCAAGAGTCTCCTGTTGGTTATAATACAACATTTAATATGGAAAAATTTTGCTTTTTGGTGAATTTTTATTGGGAAATATATTCAATTACTTCACTGTTATACAGTATAGTGTTACCAAAATCCCTTTACACATTAAAAGGTCTCCTTTTGTTTATACTACAACACTAAGCTTGGAAAAATGTGATTTTGCAAAATTTACTGGAATGTTTATTGTGAAAAATATCCAATAACTTCTTACCAAAAAATATTTTCCCAATAAAAGTTCACCAAAATGAATTTGTATTAAATTTAGATATTTAGCTAGAAACAGGGCCACAGACATTGAGCCCTGTAGAGACATGTTCTCTGCAAAACGCCTTTCTGTCGTCGCGGTAGAGTGGAATAGACTGCCAATGGAAAATCAAGTTAGACCTGTCATAGCTTTAAACATACCTGGGGAATTCTTAGTTGAGTAATATGAGATAATTACTTAGTGATGTAAGTAGGTGTACTGTGTATGCACGGTATGTGCATGTAGGTGTGTGCTCAGAGGACCCTTATAGCTGCACCTAAAGAAGTGGCCACACTCAAAGATGGGAGTGGCAGCTTTGTTTGTGGTGTGGTGTCTCGTGAGGTGTCACTGGGTGTATATATAAGTCTATATATTTATGGATGTGAGTAGGTATGTAAGTAAGTAGACTATGCATGGATGTACAGGAAGTGTGTTGAAGTATAAATATAGATAAAGAGAGTTATAGATTTTCTTTTTCTTTGCTCTGTAGTTGTATATGGAAGGATGTAGCCTATTGTTGTTTTTAATGCAGCGTGATGGTTCAGGATACCTTAGTCATCTGTGACTTGTATTGATATCTTTCTCTTCCTGGAAAGAGGACCACGATGGAAATAAGTAATGCTTTAACTTTATACAGCCTATATATTTGATGTCAAATAGCTTAAATCAAATCAAAAATCTAAACAAGCCTCCCTCTCCCTCATTTCTTTGTTGCAGAGGTCTCTCCTGACATTTTGGATCTCATGAGGCCAGCAAAAGAAATGATAAGTAGCCTAATTGTAACTCGCAATCATTTCGGTAAAAGATCACCTCGATTGATGCGCAATAAAATGCAAACAGGTAGCAACAAGTCAACAATACATTTAAAGAAGATAGGCTATACTATAACTTGAGTAGGCTTATGTTATTCAGACTAACAGTGCCATGAGATCTACATCTAAAATCACTGCGCGCAAATTGATGATGAATGGAGCAAAGAAATTAGTTGTCTCCTACTTACCATGTAGGTCTGCAGCAACATAGAGAAATAAAACAAACGCCAGAGGGAAAGTCTGTTTGACACAGACCTTCATGGTGGTTGTCTCTGTGTGGATTTCGACACTTCTGGGTTCCGAGAGGAGGAAGCGCAGAGACAAAATGACGCCTGGAGAGGAGCTTAATCCAACTTTGAACAAGGTAGTGCTGCACTTCTATTACGTGCAAGATAAGGCGCGACTCCGTCGCTTTTATACAGCAGCTTTCGGCCACATCTTAAGAAGCCCAGGCGGAGGGCACTGCTACTAGGAAATTGTGTCCTCAAAGTACATAAAGGTTTGAAAAAAAGGATTTGACCTAAAAAAAAAAAAAACATAACTGAAATGCTTTGTCAACGTTAGTGCGATCTTTATACATCCGCGGGCTATTGTGACTGAGTAGTTAAATCAATATTGAATTTATATTTACCATATAACTTAGCTAACTATTTTTTCAATACGTGGTGAAATGCGGGCCAGTAACGCAATGGATAACGCGTCACTACGGATCAGAAGATTTTAGGTGCGACTCCTGGCTGGCTCGTAGTTTTTTCCTGTCCTCCTTCCTATTCTACCAGTGGACATGCAAAGCAAGCGATGTTAAAAGACTCTGACAAATGTTACAATTTATTTTTAATCCTGGACAGTCTGCCCACAGGTGACAACTACTTGAATTTGAGGCTATTGTTAAAACTAAAAGATATTTAAGGCGTTGGCAAATTGACAAGTTGTTCAGGGACACCTGTATATTCATAATCAGGGCTGGGAGGGTTAAAAATTTAACCATATACTGTTATAAAATGGAATCAGTAACCTAATCCGTAAAAGTATGACAATATAAAAGTAATGTATCTGATTACTTTTGGATCATCTCAATATAATCAGTACAGTACAGTAATACCTTCCAGCTGTGAAAATCTTATCATGCAAGGAATTGAACCATTTGGCACACGTTCCCGGATTTTAACTTGGAGATATTTTAAAATACATTTAAAATACACTTACCAAAAAGAAGTTTACTTAAATATGCTAGTAGTATACTTCTTTTAAACTTAAAATAAGAGTATACTTTCGGTTTACTTTTTATGTACATATCAGAGATATATTTAAATCGAGGATTAAAACCTTTCTGTTTGCCATTGCTTTTCCCAAGGCCATTTAAAGATGTTACATTCTTATACTTCTGAACCTCTTAAATCCTTTAAATCTACAGTTTCTCTACTGTTTTTTCATATATTTATTTTTCTGTCTTTTATGAATTGTCTAATTTTCTCTGTTTTATTTTTTGTATGTCAGTGTGTCTCATGCTTTGTTTGTGCGTTTGTTTGTGTGGTGGATTTAACAGCTAACATACGCTGAGCAAACAGCCAAACCACCTATTCAGCTTTTTAATCTTTCATAATAACACAGTTTTGCCCACAATTCACCTACTTCTCATTTACTGCCACAAGGGTGTGCTATTGTATTACATGAAGTATCTCAGTGGCTCTGTACCAGTGTAGTATTTGTCAACCTGTGAAGGAAAACTAGGTAGAATTTACATACTGCCCCAGATCTCAGTGTTATTAACAGGCTACAGGTTTGCTGAAAGAGAGCTGTGTTAACTGAGTTTGAAAGGATCTACTTTCCAAATTTCATACAATACATGGCGCTCTGTATAGGCTACAAAAACTACTTCAATTTGTTAAAATATTTTCCTTTTTTATTATCATTATTACTGTTATTATTATTATTATTATTATTATTATTATTATTCTACAGCTCGCTGCGCTCCATCTTCTCTTTGTGTTAATAATAATAATAATAATAATAATAATAATAATAATAATAATAATAATAATAATAATAACTTGGATTTATATAGCGCCTTTAAAGAAACCTAAGGACGCTTAACATAGACATAAATAGACAACAAATGGAACATAACAGTAGCTAGAGGCTGTCTAGAGATGGGGCATTGCAGAGCTCTGTGTGTGTTGTCGGACCTTCTCCTGGAGAGTCTGCGTCAGGAAGACAAACCGGTCCTTCTTCAGGTGCTGACCAGTTACCTGCACCTTTACATCAATTGACAAATAGTACTCTTCTGCTCCATACTTCGGCCAGTAGACAAGGCCATCCCCATTAGGAGACCTACACACACACACACACACACACACACACACACACACACACACACACACACACACACACACACATTATAAAAAAGTCTTATCTCCATGTGTATAATAACTTGAAATCAGGGTGAATTCCTACCCTGAGCGAGCAAAGTTGGCCCAGTAGCTCATCATGGTTCTGCTCAACTGTTCCTCGTCTTCATCACATGCACCTAAAATAATGATAATTTGGTAAAACACTTTCCATTCTAGGAAACCCAGATCTCTGGTGGTCTATGGAAATAGTGATTTTTATATTGCACTTACCGGATAATCTGACATGGGTAGTTGTGAATCAGAATCCTAATACTGTAAAGATTTCATCTGTATGGTCACTCCCAACAAAGCTTGGCCTTTTTGGCTGCAGGAATTTAGGAGGATGCTGATACTCATACAGGTATACAGGGGCACCTGCATCTAGTAGTAGACAAATGGGTGTGATATATCTCGTTCAAACAATGGTTCTTAAATAGATTTGCATAATCTTGTGTAAGTAAAATACCTCTGTGGGCATTAGCAGTCTTAATGGCTGGAATGATGAACATCATATCTCCAAGCAGCTCAGTGAACCCATCTCTATTCTTCACACGATCTTCACCGGTTCCAATATATTCATCTACCACCAAATCTCTGATCATCACATCTTCGGGCTAGAGAAAATGAGCGACACATCTGTCAGATAAGTTGGAGCATGATGAAGCAGAGTAATATTGTAATGTCCAGCACTGTATGCATTACATTAGGGTAGAACATGAACATCACGTTCATGACCGACTCCCGATCTAATCCCTCTGTCCAGTTTGGAGGAGCATAGGTCTAAGGGAAGACATTTAACATTTCAGACATGGACTAAAGCAAAACAATCATGTTTTCATGGACTTATCTGGAAATCAGTAATCTCTTCAGTCACACAAATTTCAGTAATATTCACACTTACACCAGCAAGTGACCAGCCCACTTCATCATTATTAACGCCGATCATGAATGGTACAGTGAGAAGTTCATGTTTCTGCAACAGCTCATCCATATGTTTTTTCAGGAAGTGTCCATCAACATTTGGAAAAATTCTCAATTTTTTATCCTTGAGAGGATAAAATGTGTAAAATAAAAAGTTGAGAGTTGAAAGTGAACATTTCATAGACATCTTGTAGAACTCATTTTAAGGTCATTTCAACTAATCCCATTAAGTCAGTCTTGCATAAAAATTAGGTCAGTTTTGCATAAAATATCTCACCTGCACAATATCCACAATAGTGTTAATATCGAGGTTTCTCATGCAATCAGCGATCTTCTCCGTGCTTTCGAGGCTACAGCCAGATATATTTGCTACCATCTGAGGAGAGATATGTGGGATTCATCTCAACAGTTTAGAAAAATAAAAATATTATGTTGTGATACTGATTTTGTGCACTGAAGAATGTTTACACACAAAAATAAACAGTGAAAATGAACCTGCATTGCTGGTAGAGGATCATTTGCAAAGAGTACATCAATTGCACTACTGCCGCTCTCAGCAATGGCACGGTGGAACAGGCCATCGGACAATGGTGAGAGAAGCTGTTGATTCAAGCAACAGAAAAAATGAAAGGTTTTGTGGACAGTAGTGACTTTGCAGTGACATAATTGTGTAATACTTGTAAAAAAGTGAGTTTATTTAATGGGGAACAATGCCCATTTTCAAAATGCATACATATTATTCCTATGGTCTAAGACAGTCCAAATAATATTAGTAAACATGAGCAATTCTCTCCCAAATCCAAATCCAAGAGTGCTACATCTCAAATTTGTGATGCAATAGGGTATAAAGTGTAGAACTGCTCCATAGACAGTGATTGGGAGAGATGTTAAAGATGACACTGAGAGCACCCAGGGGTGATCTGCATGTATAGGTGCATTTTCTGTTTCAAAACTAAGATCGCTACAATAGAATAAAGCTCATTTGGGTATAAAAAGAAAACAAACATCACAACATCATTGTCTGTGGAGCAGCTCCAGAATGTATACCCAATGACATCACAAGTTTGAGACTGACTTCTCTGGTTTCTGGCTTTGAGAGAAAGTAGCTCATGTTAACAAATATTGATTGAACTTTCCTCGGCCATGGAAAATAACATATTAGAGTTCTTAATTTAGGTGGTGTTCCCCTTTAAAGTGCTTTATCAGCAGATTGATCCTTACCAGGAGGCATACGCTGATTCCGCCTGAAGACTGCCCAAATATGGTAACTAAATCTGGGTCTCCTCCAAAGTTGTGAATGTGCTGCTGGATCCACCTCAGAGCTTGTACCTGGTCCAACAGGCCAAAGTTCCCTGACATGTGCTCGTCTCCAGTGCTGGATAGAGCATAAAATTATAGTCTACAGCAGCTGATAAAAGTCACCCAGTTTTGAATTTTTGCTCACATGTGGCACAGATCAAATCAAAAGTATTTAGTCATAGTATGTCCATTCTAACTGTGCTTAGTGATTTGAGTTGTTTTACCTGAGAAAGCCCAGAAGTCCCAAGCGGTACTGGATCAGAACCACAACCACATCCTGGTAAGCAGCCAGAGCAGAGCCATCATACACTGAAGCTGCCCCCATAGTAAACCCTCCACCATGGATCCAGACCATGACCTGGTAAAGTAATGAAAGACCTTGATCTTTTCCACAAAGCATAAAGCACATTTTTACTTTATTCTTTCTGAGCTCATAAAAATCTCTATCAAACTACATCAAATAAAGAGGTTAATCTGACTAAAACATAAAACTGATGGTGACAAAAAAAGGACAACATCAGTGTCTTTGCAGTCTGGTTCTAAATATGAGCATCATTACTCATTTTACCATTATGGATTCTTCATGTCAACTTCTACATGAACTCTGTCCAAAGTTATCCAAAGCTGAATCTCAATCCTGCAGCAACTTACTGGGAGTCTGGCATTGTGAGCTCTGTTTGCAGGGGTGTAAACGTTGAGGTAAAGGCAGTCCTCTGAGATGTCTGGGACATCTACCAAAATGCCCCCGACTTTATGAAGCACATCTATAGAAAACTGTTTATGTTGAATACACCTGAAAAAGAGACATGTTTTTGCAGTGAGTATGGGACATAATTACTCCAAGTGTGGTATGCAACAACTGAAGCACATGAAGGACTTACATGGGTGGCTGCTGGGTGGCGTCTCTCACTCCTTCCCATCCCTCTACAGGCTGGGGTGCAGCCAGTCTCAGAGCAGGGCCAACGGGTGGCTTGGCAAATGGGACGCCCAGGTAGGCGTGGACCCCAGTCTCCTTCCCCCTTACACTCACATACTGACCTCTCAGGCTCCCGAGCTTTGTGTGGACTTCAGGTGCTGTCAGGATATTAGGACTGAATCAAAATCATAACGTAACGCAATTTATCAGTTCAATTTCCCAGCGAAAATATGTATAACAGCTAAGTTACAAATATAATTCCTCCATGTATGCAGCATCTGGTTGTTGGTTGGTTCTATGACCCCATTTACACCTGGCATTAAAATGCGTCTCGTATCGAGATTGTATCTAGATATGATTTAACCTGATTACATTTACATCTGGTATTAATATGTTTCTCCAGTGTCCACATTGAGATCCCATTGAGATCCGATCGCTCTGTCCGATTGGGCTCAGAGGAAGGCTGCAGACGCACAGACTTGCAGCCAAGCACTGCCGGAGAGGCGGTGTCTAATGTGCAGAATGTGGAATGTGGCTGTGTAATCAGCCTCAAAAGCCGCCGTTTAGAGGGAGAGGGCCCGCAAACGTGACTTTGAGGTACGGCTATACTCACACACACGAAGAGAAATGCTGAGAAACGCTGAGCACAGACAGAGCGGAGACGGTGATTTCCTCCCTGGTCAAGGCGGTACAGTGACCGGAGGAGCGCTGAGAACGTGCTGCACACCCTGCCGAAGCTTTAAATATTCGCTGAAGCTCCGGAGCACAAAAATGGTACTCGGGACAGCCGTATTTCACATCACGTAGTTGTTGTACGTGGATTGGAAATGCAATTGTATTGATATTTGTGTTCAACGTGGTCACGATGCATCCCTGACCACCTCCGGAGGTGGTTTGGCCGATCACAATCCGTCCTCAATGCGTTTTGGGTACATTAACACTTGTAACATGTGGTCAAGCACTATCCCATTGCAATTCGATCACCCAAAACTTATTTTAATGCCAGGTGTCAACACAGGTGCCAGGTATTTAATAATACAATAACTTACGCAATCAATGATTGTAAAATACATTTTGAGTGTGTAAACATTTTATAAATTGCGTGCTGGGTATTTAAAACAGGATGCCGTAATGGCTCCTTTGTAAATTTGTGTTGATCTAATCTCTACAATCTGGTGAGCAAAATGTTATCAGAGTAGAAAATGATGGTTACCTCTAAGAGGTCGGTGAAGTAGGAAAGTTCTCAACAGATCCGAACTTCCCGGATCATTAACTCATAAGCGAAACGTTGTTAAAACACAAACGACGGCTTTTTCTAACGTATTTAGGTAGACAACGAGCTACGATCTAATTTTCATCAAAAGGATCCGTCCTCCAAGCTTGACACTCAACATTTGTCCTTTTGTGCAGCCGGCTGTGAGCCGAGTGAGCAGGGACCTTCTACAAGGTGCAATGCTGAAAAGAGATGGTACAAAATTATTCTATAACTTCACTATTATACAGTGTAGTGATACCATAGACTGTCTATAAAGGTGGACGACATGACAGCTCCCCAAAACTGAAGCCAAAACATCTTGATCGGCCCCTGGTGGCTGGCTGCAGTATAAGTCATAAATCCCATTTCCCCCATGTTAGTGGATGGGACATGGGCCAAACTAAAAAGTCAAAGTACACGTCAAATACATTTTTTCCCAAAGATGGTTTCTGTCATTTTAGGTAGTTCTAATCACACTAATGTATGTTCAAGTGTTTATTTCTCTGATAAATTTGGTTTTAATTAGTTATTTGATCCTAGAAAAAGAGGGTGAGACGTCATGATTGGCAGCTGTGTGTCTCTCTCGCTGACAAGCTGCGGCCGTGATCGGCTCACGATTGGTTCAGGCGGGCGACCTCGATACCGCGGCTCCAGTGCCCGATCACAACTGCGCAGACTCTGGCTCCAAATGACGTCAAAATCTCAAGATGGCAGCTCCAATATCTGGGATATTTTGGCTTCACTTCTGTACAGTCGGAGGAAGTGCAGATGCGACGTCCATCTTTACTGTACATACAGTCTATGAGTGATACCAAAATCACCTTTGTCCCTTCCTAGCTATACTACAACACTTATTTTGGAAAAATTTGCTTTTGCATCATTTTGTTAAATTTTTCTTTTGACAAATATTCAATAACTTCACTGTTATAGAGTTTAGTGATACCAAACTGTCTTCACACATCAAGAGTCTCCTGTTGGTTATAATACAACATTTAATATGGAAAAATTTTGCTTTTTGGTGAATTTTTATTGGGAAATATATTCAATTACTTCACTGTTATACAGTATAGTGTTACCAAAATCCCTTTACACATTAAAGGTCTCCTTTTGTTTATACTACAACACTAAGCTTGGAAAAATGTGATTTTGCAAAATTTACTGGAATGTTTATTGTGAAAAATATCCAATAACTTCTTACCAAAAAATATTTTCCCAATAAAAGTTCACCAAAATGAATTTGTATTAAATTTAGATATTTAGCTAGAAACAGGGCCACAGACATTGAGCCCTGTAGAGACATGTTCTCTGCAAAACGCCTTTCTGTCGTCGCGGTAGAGTGGAATAGACTGCCAATGGAAAATCAAGTTAGACCTGTCATAGCTTTAAACATGCCTGGGGAATTCTTAGTTGAGTAATATGAGATAATTACTTAGTGATGTAAGTAGGTGTACTGTGTATGCACGGTATGTGCATGTAGGTGTGTGCTCAGAGGACCCTTATAGCTGCACCTAAAGAAGTGGCCACACTCAAAGATGGGAGTGGCAGCTTTGTTTGTGGTGTGGTGTCTCGTGAGGTGTCACTGGGTGTATATATAAGTCTATATATTTATGGATGTGAGTAGGTATGTAAGTAAGTAGACTATGCATGGATGTACAGGAAGTGTGTTGAAGTATAAATATAGATAAAGAGAGTTATAGATTTTCTTTTTCTTTGCTCTGTAGTTGTATATGGAAGGATGTAGCCTATTGTTGTTTTTAATGCAGCGTGATGGTTCAGGATACCTTAGTCATCTGTGACTTGTATTGATATCTTTCTCTTCCTGGAAAGAGGACCACGATGGAAATAAGTAATGCTTTAACTTTATACAGCCTATATATTTGATGTCAAATAGCTTAAATCAAATCAAAAATCTAAACAAGCCTCCCTCTCCCTCATTTCTTTGTTGCAGAGGTCTCTCCTGACATTTTGGATCTCATGAGGCCAGCAAAAGAAATGATAAGTAGCCTAATTGTAACTCGCAATCATTTCGGTAAAAGATCACCTCGATTGATGCGCAATAAAATGCAAACAGGTAGCAACAAGTCAACAATACATTTAAAGAAGATAGGCTATACTATAACTTGAGTAGGCTTATGTTATTCAGACTAACAGTGCCATGAGATCTACATCTAAAATCACTGCACGCAAATTGATGATGAATGGAGCAAAGAAATTAGTTGTCTCCTACTTACCATGTAGGTCTGCAGCAACATAGAGAAATAAAACAAACGCCAGAGGGAAAGTCTGTTTGACACAGACCTTCATGGTGGTTGTCTCTGTGTGGATTTCGACACTTCTGGGTTCTGAGAGGAGGAAGCGCAGAGACAAAATGACGCCTGGAGAGGAGCTTAACCCAACTTTGAACAAGGTAGTGCTGCACTTCTATTACGTGCAAGATAAGGCGCGACTCCGTCGCTTTTATACAGCAGCTTTCGGCCACATCTTAAGAAGCCCAGGCGGAGGGCACTGCTACTAGGAAATTGTGTCCTCAAAGTACATAAAGGTTTGAAAAAAAGGATTTGACCTAAAAAAAAAAAAAACATAACTGAAATGCTTTGTCAACGTTAGTGCGATCTTTATACATCCGCGGGCTATTGTGACTGAGTAGTTAAATCAATATTGAATTTATATTTACCATATAACTTAGCTAACTATTTTTTCAATACGTGGTGAAATGCGGGCCAGTGACGCAATGGATAACGCGTCACTACGGATCAGAAGATTTTAGGTGCGACTCCTGGCTGGCTCGTAGTTTTTTCCTGTCCTCCTTCCTGTTCTACCAGTGGACATGCAAAGCAAGCGATGTTAAAAGACTCTGACAAATGTTACAATTTATTTTTAATCCTGGACAGTCTGCCCACAGGTGACAACTACTTGAATTTGAGGCCATTGTTAAAACTAAAAGATATTTAAGGCGTTGGCAAATTGACAAGTTGTTCAGGGACACCTGTATATTCATAATCAGGGCTGGGAGGGTTAAAAATTTAACCATATACTGTTATAAAATGGAATCAGTAACCTAATCCGTAAAAGTATGACAATATAAAAGTAATGTATCTGATTACTTTTGGATCATCTCAATATAATCAGTACAGTACAGTAATACCTTCCAGCTGTGAAAATCTTATCATGCAAGGAATTGAACCATTTGGCACACGTTCCCGGATTTTAACTTGGAGATATTTTAAAATACATTTAAAATACACTTACCAAAAAGAAGTTTACTTAAATATGCTAGTAGTATACTTCTTTTAAACTTAAAATAAGAGTATACTTTCGGTTTACTTTTTATGTACATATCAGAGATATATTTAAATCGAGGATTAAAACCTTTCTGTTTGCCATTGCTTTTCCCAAGGCCATTTAAAGATGTTACATTCTTATACTTCTGAACCTCTTAAATCCTTTAAATCTACAGTTTCTCTACTGTTTTTTCATATATTTATTTTTCTGTCTTTTATGAATTGTCTAATTTTCTCTGTTTTATTTTTTGTATGTCAGTGTGTCTCATGCTTTGTTTGTGCGTTTGTTTGTGTGGTGGATTTAACAGCTAACATACGCTGAGCAAACAGCCAAACCACCTATTCAGCTTTTTAATCTTTCATAATAACACAGTTTTGCCCACAATTCACCTACTTCTCATTTACTGCCACAAGGGTGTGCTATTGTATTACATGAAGTATCTCAGTGGCTCTGTACCAGTGTAGTATTTGTCAACCTGTGAAGGAAAACTAGGTAGAATTTACATACTGCCCCAGATCTCAGTGTTATTAACAGGCTACAGGTTTGCTGAAAGAGAGCTGTGTTAACTGAGTTTGAAAGGATCTACTTTCCAAATTTCATACAATACATGGCGCTCTGTATAGGCTACAAAAAGTACTTCAATTTGTTAAAATATTTTCCTTTTTTATTATCATTATTACTGTTATTATTATTATTATTATTATTATTATTATTATTATTCTACAGCTCGCTGCGCTCCATCTTCTCTTTGTGTTAATAATAATAATAATAATAATAATAATAATAATAATAATAACTTGGATTTATATAGCGCCTTTAAAGAAACCTAAGGACGCTTAACATAGACATAAATAGACAACAAATGGAACATAACAGTAGCTAGAGGCTGTCTAGAGATGGGGCATTGCAGAGCTCTGTGTGTGTTGTCGGACCTTCTCCTGGAGAGTCTGCGTCAGGAAGACAAACCGGTCCTTCTTCAGGTGCTGACCAGTTACCTGCTCCTTTACATCAATTGACAAATAGTACTCTTCTGCTCCATACTTCGGCCAGTAGACAAGGCCATCCCCATTAGGAGACCTACACACACACACACACACACACACACACACACACACATTATAAAAAAGTCTTATCTCCATGTGTATAATAACTTGAAATCAGGGTGAATTCCTACCCTGAGCGAGCAAAGTTGGCCCAGTAGCTCATCATGGTTCTGCTCAACTGTTTCTCGTCTTCATCACATGCACCTAAAATAATGATAATTTGGTAAAACACTTTCCATTCTAGGAAACCCAGATCTCTGGTGGTCTATGGAAATAATGATTTTTATATTGCACTTACCGGATAATCGGACATGGGTAGTTGTGAAGCAGAATCCTAATACTGTAAAGATTTCATCTGCATGGTCACTCCCAACAAAGCTTGGCCTTTTTGGCTGCAGGAATTTAGGAGGATGCTGATACTCATACAGGTATACAGGGGCACCTGCATCTAGTAGTAGACAAATGGGTGTGATATATCTCGTTCAAACAATGGTTCTTAAATAGATTTGCATAATCTTGTGTAAGTAAAATACCTCTGTGGGCATTAGCAGTCTTAATGGCTGGAATGATGAACATCATATCTTCAAGCAGCTCAGTGAACCCATCTCTATTCTTCACACGATCTTCACCGGTTCCAATATATTCATCTACCACCAAATCTCTGATCATCACATCTTCGGGCTAGAGAAAATGAGCGACACATCTGTCAGATAAGTTGGAGCATGATGAAGCAGAGTAATATTGTAATGTCCAGCACTGTATGCCTTACATTAGGGTAGAACATGAACATCACGTTCATGACCGACTCCCGATCTAATCCCTCTGTCCAGTTTGGAGGAGCATAGGTCTAAGGGAAGACATTTAACATTTCAGACATGGACTAAAGCAAAACAATCATGTTTTCATGGACTTATCTGGAAATCAGTAATCTCTTCAGTCACACAAATTTCAGTAATATTCACACTTACACCAGCAAGTGACCAGCCCACTTCATCATTATTAACGCCGATCATGAATGGTACAGTGAGAAGTTCATGTTTCTGCAACAGCTCATCCATATGTTTTTTCAGGAAGTGTCCATCAACATTTGGAAAAATTCTCAATTTTTTATCCTTGAGAGGATAAAATGTGTAAAATAAAAAGTTGAGAGTTGAAAGTGAACATTTCATAGACATCTTGTAGAACACATTTTAAGGTCATTTCAACTAATCCCATTAAGTCAGTCTTGCATAAAAATTAGGTCAGTTTTGCATAAAATATCTCACCTGCCCAATATCCACAATAGTGTTAATATCGAGGTTTCTCATGCAATCAGCGATCTTCTCCGTGCTTTCGAGGCTACAGCCAGATATATTTGCTACCATCTGAGGAGAGATATGTGGGATTCATCTCAACAGTTTAGAAAAATAAAAATATTATGTTGTGATACTGATTTTGTGCACTGAAGAATGTTTACACACAAAAATAAACACTGAAAATGAACCTGCATTGCTGGTAGAGGATCATTTGCAAAGAGTAAATCAATTGCACTACTGCCGCTCTCAGCAATGGCACGGTGGAACAGGCCATCGGACAATGGTGAAAGAAGCTGTTGATTCAAGCAACAGAAAAAATGAAAGGTTTTGTGGACAGTAGTGACTTTGCAGTGACATAACTGTGTAATACTTGTAAAAAAGTGAGTTTATTTAAAGGGGAACAATGCCCATTTTCAAAATGCATACATATTATTCCTATGGTCTAAGACAGTCCAAATAATATTAGTAAACATGAGCAATTCTCTCCCAAATCCAAATCCAAGAGTGCTACATCTCAAATTTGTGATGCAATAGGGTATAAAGTGTAGAACTGCTCCATAGACAGTGATTGGGAGAGATGTTATAGATGACACTGAGAGCACCCAGGGGTGATCTGCATGTATAGGTGCATTTTCTGTTTCAAAACTAAGATCGCTACAATAGAATAAAGCTCATTTGGGTACAAAAAGAAAACAAACATCACAACATCATTGTCTGTGGAGCAGCTCCAGAATTTATACCCAATGACATCACAAGTTTGAGACTGACTTCTCTGGTTTCTGGCTTTGAGAGAAAGTAGCTCATGTTAACAAATATTGATTGAACTTTCCTCGGCCATGGAAATAACATATTAGAGTTCTTAATTTAGGTGGTGTTCCCCTTTAAAGTGCTTTATCAGCAGATTGATCCTTACCAGGAGGCATACGCTGATTCCGCCTGAAGACTGCCCAAATATGGTAACTAAATCTGGGTCTCCTCCAAAGTTGTGAATGTGCTGCTGGATCCACCTCAGAGCTTGTACCTGGTCCAACAGGCCAAAGTTCCCTGACATGTGCTCGTCTCCAGTGCTGGATAGAGCATAAAATTATAGTCTACAGCAGCTGATAAAAGTCACCCAGTTTTGAATTTTTGCTCAAATGTGGCACAGATCAAATCAAAAGTATTTAGTCATAGTATGTTCATTCTAACTGTGCTTCGTGATTTGAGTTGTTTTACCTGAGAAAGCCCAGAAGCCCCAAGCGGAACTGGATCAGAACCACAACCACATCCTGGTAAGCAGCCAGAGCGGAGCCATCAAACATTGAAGCTGACCCAATAGTAAACCCTCCACCATGGATCCAGACCATGACCTGGTAAAGTAATGAAAGACCTTGATCTTTTCCACAAAGCATAAAGCACATCTTTACTTTATTCTTTCTGAGCTCATAAAAATCTCTATCAAACTACATCAAATAAAGACGTTAATCTCACTAAAACATAAAACTGATGGTGACAAAAACAGGACAACATCAGTGTCTTTGCAGTCTGGTTCTAAATATGAGCATCATTACTCATATTTCCATTATGGATTCTTCATGTCAACTTCTACATGAACTCTGTCCAAAGTTATCCAAAGCTGAATCTCAATCCTGCAGCAACTTACTGGGAGTTTGGCATCGTGAGCTCTGTTTGCAGGGGTGTAAACGTTGAGGTAAAGGCAGTCCTCTGAAATGTCTGGGAGCTCTACCAAGATGATACCGAGTTTATCAAGCATATCGATAGAAATCTGTTTATTTTGAACACAGCTGAAAAAGAGACATGTTTTTGCAGTGAGTATGGGACATAATTACTCCAAGTGTGGTATGCAACAACTGAAGCACATGAAGGACTTACATGGGTGGCTGCTGGGTGGCGTGTCTCACTCCTTCCCATCCCTCTACAGGCTGGGGTGCAGCCAGTCTCAGAGCAGGGCCAACGGGTGGCTTGGCAAATGGGACGCCCAGGTAGGCGTGGACCCCAGTCTCCTTCCCCCTTACACTCACATACTGACCTCTCAGGCTCCCGAGCTTTGTGTGGACTTCAGGTGCTGTCAGGATATTAGGACTGAATCAAAATCATAATGTAACGCAATTCATCAGTTCAAATATGTATTATAGCTAAGTAACCAATATAATTCCTCCATGTATGCAGCATCTGGTTGTTGGTTGGTTCTATGACCCCATTTACACCTGGCATTAAAATGCGTCTCGTATCCAGATTGTATCTAGATATGATTTAACCTGATTAGATTTACATCTGGTATTAATATGTTTCTCCAGTGTCCACATTGAGATCCGATTGAGATCCGGTTGAGGTCCAATCGCTCTGTCCGAAAGGGCTGAGAGGAAGGCTGCATACGCACAGACTTGCAGCCAAGCACTGCCGGAGAGGCGGTGTGTAATGTGCAGAATGTGGAATGCGGCTATGTAATCAGCCTCAAAAGCCGCCGTTTAGAGGGAGAGGGCCCGCAAACGTGACTTTGAGGTACGACTACACTCGTACACACAGAGAGAGGAGGAGAGTGGAGAGAAATGCTGAGCACAGACAGAGCGGAGGCTGTGATTTCCTCCCTGGTCAAGGCGGTAAAGTGACCGGAGGAGCGCTGAGAACGTGCTACACACCCTGCCGAAGCTTTAAATATTCGCTGAAGCTCCGGAGCACAAAAATGGTACTCGGGACAGCCGTATTTCACACCACGTAGTTGTTGTAAGTGGATTGGAAATGCAATTGTATTCATATTTGTGTTCAACGTGGTCACGATTCGTCCCTGAACACCTCCGGAGGTGGTTTGGCCGATCACAATCCATCCTCAATGCGTTTTGGGTGCATTAACACTTGTAACATGTGGTCAAGCACTATCCCATTGCAATTCGATCACCCAAAACGTATTTTAATACCAGGTGTCAACACAGGTGCCAGGTATTTAATAATACAACAACTCACGCAATCAATGATTGTAAAATACATTTTGAGTGTGTAAACATTTTATAAATTGCGTGCTGGGTATTTAAAACAGGATGCCATAATGGCTCCTTTGTAAATTTGTGTTAATCTAATCTCTACAATCTGGTCAGTAAAGTGTTATCACAGTAGAAATGATGCTTACCTCTAAGAGGTCGGTGAAGTAGGAAAGTTCTCCACAGTTCTGAACTTCCCGGATCATTAACTCATAAGCGAAACGTTGTTAAAACACAAACGACGGCTTTTTCTAGCGTATTTAGGTAGACAACGAGCTACGATCTAATTTTCATCAAAATGATCCGTCCTCCCAGCTGGACACGCAACATCAGTTGTTTTGTGCAGCTGGCTGTGAGCCGAGTGAGCAGGGACCTTCTACAAGGTGCAACGCTGAAAAGAGATGCTACAAAATTATTCTATAACTTCACTATTATACAGTGTACTGATACCATAGACTGTATATAAAGGTGGACGACATGACAGCTCTCCAAAACTGAAGCCAAAACATCTTGATCGGCCCCTGGTGGCTGGCTGCAGTATAGGTCATAAATCCCGCCTCCCCCATGTTAGTGGATGGGACATGGGCCAAACTAAAAAGTCAAAGTACACGTCAAATACATTTTCCCAAAGATGGTTTCTGTCATTTTAGGTAGTTCTTATCACGCTAATGTATGTTCAAGTGTTCATTTCTCTGATAAGTTTGGTTTTAAGTAGTTATTTGATCCTATAAAAAGAGGGTGAGACTTCATGATTGGCAGCTGTGTGTCTCTCTCGCTGACAAGCTGCGGCCGTGATCGGCTCACGATTGGTTCAGGCGGGTGACCTCGATACCGCGGCTCCAGTGCCCGATCACTACTGCGCAGACTCTGGCTCCAAGTGACGTCAAAATCTCAAGATGGCAGCTCCTGTATCAGGGATATTTTGGCTCCACTTCTGTACAGTCGGAGGAAGTGGAGATGCGACGTCCATCTTTACATACAGTCTATGAGTGATACCAAAATCACCTTTGTCCCTTCCAAGTTATACTACAACACTTATTCTGGTAAAATGTGCTTTTGCATCTTTTGTTAAATTTTTCTTTTGACAAATATTCAATAACTTCACTGTTATAGTGTAGTGATACCAAACTGTCTTCACACATCAAGAGTCTCCTGTTGGTTATAATACAACATTTAATATTGAAAAATTTAGCTTTTTGGCGAATTTTTATTGGGAAAAATAATAATAACTTCACTATTATACAGTATAGTGTTACCAAAATCCCTTTACACATTAAAGGTCTCCTATTGTTTTAACTAAAACACGAAGTTTGGAAAAATGCGATTTTGCAAAATTTACTGGAATGTTTATTGTGAAAAATATCCAATAACTTCTTGCCAAAAAATATTTTCCCAATAAAAATTCACCAAAATGAATTTGTATTAAATTTAGATATTTAGCTAGAAACAGGGCCACAGACATTGAGCCCTGTAGAGACATTGTTCTCCGAAAACGCCTTTCTGTTGTCGCGGTAGAGTTGAATAGACTTCCAATGGAAAATGAAGTTAGACCTGTCATAGCTTTAAACATGCCTGGGGAATTGTTAGTTTAATAAAATGAGATAATTACTTAGTGATGTAAGTAGGTGTACTGTGTATGCACGGTATGTGCATGTAGGTGTGTGCTCAGAGGACCCTTATAGCTGCACCTAAAGAAGTGGCCACACTCAAAGATGGGAGTGGCAGCTTTGTTTGTGGTGTGGTGTCTGGTGAGGTGTCACTGAGTGTATGTATAAGTCTATATATTTATGGATGTGAGTAGGTATGTAAGTAAGTAAACTATGCATGGATGTACAGGAAGTGTGTTGAAGTATAAATATAGAAAGAGATTTATGGATTTTCTTGTTGTATATGGAAGGATGTAGCCTATTGTTGTTTTTAATGCAGCGTGATGGTTCAGGATACCTTAGTCATCTGTGACTTGTATTGATATCTTTCTCTTCCTGGAAAGAGGACCACGATGGAAATAAGTAATGCTTTAACTTTATACAGCCTATATATTTGATGTCAATAAGCTTAAATATATATATATATATATAGCTCCTGACATTTTGGATCTCATGAGGCCAGCAAAAGAAATGATAAGTAGCCTAATTGTAACTCGCAATCATGTCGGTAAAAGATCACCTCGATTGATGCGCAATAAAATGCAAACAGGTAGCAACAAGTCAACAATACATTTAAAGAAGATAGGCTATACTATAACTTGAGTAGGCCTATGTTATTCAGACTAACAGTGCCATGAGATCTTAATCTAAAATAACTGCGCGCAAATTGATGATGCATTGAGCAAAGAAATTAGTTGTCTCCTACTTACCATGTAGGTCTGCAGCAACATAGAGAAATAAAACAAACGCCAGAGGGAAAGTCTGTTTGACACAGAACTTCATGGTGGTTGTCTCTGTGTGGATTTCGACACTTCTGGGTTCTGAGAGGAGGAAGCGCAGAGACAAAATGACGCCTGGAGAGGAGCTTAACCCAACTTTGAACAAGGTAGTGCTGCACTTCTATTACGTGCAAGATAAGGCGTGACTCCGTCGGTTTTATACAGCAGCTAGGGGGTCACATCATAAGAAGGCAGACTTTCCGCCCCCTAATTCAATCAAGATTAATCTTTTTTTTTTAATATAATTTTTATTGACACATTTTGATGACAACATATAAACCAAACAAAATTAAAACCCATAACCCAAACTAAAAATTCCCACTAAGGGAATAAACTGCGTCCATAATGGGAGTGTCAAAAACAGAACAGAGAAAAGGAGAAACAAAACAATCAATATATGAATACAAATGCTGTCAAACTGAGTCCAAATGTTGCAGAAAGGGGCCCCAAGATTCTTCCCATTTATGTATGACATTTTAAATTATTAGTTCGCAATTTCTCCATGTGGATAAAAGATGAATCAATTAAGATCAATTAAGAAACAGATGTTGTAAGCATTTATAATACAGAGCATGACAAAAGAGCACGGTATTTTTTTCCATTTGAATTACTTGATCACAGTCCCCTAAGCCTAAATTTTCTGAAAGCAATTGTTCATGTAGAAATGAAAATTGCCTTTATTAAAGGGGCTATATGTAAGAATCAGAAATTGCTTGTTCACAGCGACACCTGTGGCCGCAATGTCAACGAAAGTCAGCGTCCTGTTGCTCGCGCTCGCGCTTGTGCTCGCGCTACATTGACATGAACGAGCACCGGTCTAAACAGTGGGGCGACACACGTCAGCTAACACACAATATCACTCTATATTTCACCTGCTTGGCAGTAATGTTAGCTGACCAGACTAAGGTCTCTCCATGAATCAATGCTGATCCTAGTGTTGACTTTTCCTGCTTCAGCCCGCCGACCGCGGAGGGAACGGGGGGGGGGGGGGAGACAGCGACACCCGGTCGGGGGGTGGGGGGAGGGAGAGACCGACACGACACCCGGTCGGCACGATAACGTAACTCGCTGCGGAGCCCCGTCACTTCACAAGACACGGGAAACCTCTGTTGGTCTGGAGGAGCGGCAGCATTTATTTCTGCAAAAACGTCCACTGCACATTCACTAGATACTCTCAGAGCTAAACTAACTCTTCTGCAGTGTGCGCGCGTGCACGTGGAGCTAGAGCGAGCCGAGCGAGCGGGTGAGAACGAGCGCGGTGTGCAAGCAGAAAGCAGGCAGCAGGAGCAGCGCGTACCCACACGCGAGCGCGCATAGGATTCCGACCCGTTAGGATTTATGCGCGTGATAAGTTACAAATAGTCCCTTTAAATACTGGGTTTAAATCCCGGGCGGAGGGCACTGCTAGTAGGAAATTGTGTCCTCAAAGTACATAAAGGTTTGAAAAAAGGATTTGACTTTAAAAAAAAACAAAACATAATGGAAATAAATGCTTTGTCAACGTTAGTAGTTAGTGCGCTCTTTATACATCCACGGGCTAGTGACACTGTGACACTGTGACTGAGTAGTTAAATCAATATTGAATTTATAGTTACCATATAACTTAACTAACTATTTTTTCAATACCTGGTGAAATGCGGGGCAGTAACGCAATGGATAACGCGTCACTACGGATCAGAAGATTCTAGGTGCGACTCCTGGCTGGCTCGTAGTTTTTTCCTGTCCTCCTTCCTATTCTACCAGTGGACATGCAAAGCAAGCGATGTTAAAAGACTCTGGCAAATGTTACAATTTATATTTAATCCTGGACAGTCTGCCCACAGGTGACAACTACTTGAATTTGAGGCCATTGTTAAAACTAAAAGATATTTAAGGCGTTGGCAAATTGACAAGTTGTTCAGAGGCACCTGTATATTCATAATCAGGGCTGGGAGAGTTACTTTAAAAGTCTAACCATATACTGTTATGAAATATAATCAGTAACCCTAATCCAAGTATGACAATATAAAAGTAATGTATCTGATTACTTTCCGTTACTATTGATCATCTCAATATAATCAGTTCAGTAGTTTTACCTTCCAGCTGTGAAAATCTTTTCATGCAAGGAATTGAACCATTTGGCACATGTTCCCGGATTTTAACTTGGGGATATTTTAAAATACACTTACCAAAAAGAAGTTTACTCAAATGTGCTAGTAGTATACTTCTTTTAAACTTAAAATAAGAGAGTATACTTTCGGTTTACTTTTTATGTACATATCAGAGATATACTCAAATCGAGGATTAAAACCTTTCTGTTTGCCACTGCTTTTCCCAAGGCCATTTAAAGATGTTACATTCTTATACTTCTGCACCTCTTAAATCCTTTAAATCTACCGTTTCTCTACTTTTTTTTCATTTATTTATTTTTCTGTCTTTTATGAATTGTCTTATTTTCTTTGTTTTATTTTTTTGTATGTCAGTGTGTCTCATGCTTTGTTTGTGCGTTTGTTTGTGTGGTGGATTTAACAGCTAACATACGCTGTGAGCAAACAGCCAAACCACCTATTCAGCTTTTTAATCTTTCATAATAACACAGTTTTGCCCACAATTCACCTACTTCTCATTTACTGCCACAAGGGTGTGCTATTGTATTACATGAAGTATCTCAGTGGCTCTGTACCAGTGTAGTATTTGTCAACCTGTGAAGGAAAACTAGGTAGAATTTACATACTGCCCCAGATCTCAGTGTTATTAACAGGCTACAGGTTTGCTGAAAGAGAGCTGTGTTAACTGAGTTTGAAAGGATCTCCTTTCCAAATTTCATACAATACATGGCGCTCTGTATAGGCTACAAAAAGTACTTCAATTTGTTAAAATATTTTCCTTTTTTATTATCATTATTACTGTTATTATTATTATTATTATTATTATTATTATTATTCTACAGCTCGCTGCGCTCCATCTTCTCTTTGTGTTAATAATAATAATAATAATAATAACTTGGATTTATATAGCGCCTTTAAAGAAACCTAAGGACGCTTAACATAGACATAAATAGACAACAAATGGAACATAACAGTAGCTAGAGGCTGTCTAGAGATGGGGCGTTGCAGAGCTCTGTGTGTGTTGTCGGACCTTCTCCTGGAGTCTCTGCTTCAGGAAGACAATCCGGTCCTTCTTCAGGTGCTGACCAGTTACCTGCTCCTTTACATCAATTGACAAATAGTACTCTTCTGCTCCATACTTCGGCCAGTAGACAAGGCCATCCCCATTAGGAGACCTACACACACACACAGACACACACACACACACACACGTTATAAAAAAGTCTTATCTCCATGTGTATGATCACTTCTAATCAGGGTGAACTCCTACCCTGTGCGAGCAAAGTTGGCCCAGTAGCTCATCACGGTTCTGCTCAATTGTTCCTCCTCTTCATCACATGCACCTAAAATAATGATAATCTGTTAAAACATTGTGCACTCTAGGAAACCCAGATCTCTGGTGGTCTATGGAAATAGCAATTTTTATATTGCACTTACCGGCTACGCTGACATGGGTAGTTGTGAAGCAGAATCCTAATACTGTAAAGATTTCATCTCCATGCTCACTCCCAACAAAGCTTGGCCTTTTTGCCTTCAGGAATTTGGGAGTATGCTGGAACTCATACAGGTATACAGGGGCACCTGCATCTAGTAGTAGACAAATGGGTGTGATATAACTTCTTTATGAAAGTGTGTCACAGTAAATATGAAACAATGGTTCTTAAATAGATTTGCAAAATCTTGTGTAAGTAAAATACCTCTGTGGGCATTAGCAGTCTTAATGGCTGGAATGATGAATATCATATCTTCAAGCAGCTCGGTGAACCCATCTCTATTCTTCACACGATCTTCACCGGTTCCAATATATTCATCTACCACCAAATCTCTGATCATCACATCTTCGGGCTAGAGAAAATGAGCGACACATCTGTCAGATAAGTTGGAGCATGATGAAGCAGAGTAATATTGTAATGTCCAGCACTGTATGCCTTACATTAGGGTAGAACATGAACATCACGTTCATGACCGACTCCCGATCTAATCCCTCTGTCCAGTTTGGAGGAGCATAGGTCTAAGGGAAGACATTTAACATATCAGACATGAACTAAAGCAAAACAATCATGTTTTCATGGACTTATCTGGAAATCAGTAATCTCTTCAGTCACACAAATTTCAGTAATATTCACACTTACACCAGCAAGTGACCAGCCCACTTCATCATTATTAACGCCGATCATGAATGGTACAGTGAGAAGTTCATGTTTCTGCAACAGCTCATCCATATGTTTTTTCAGGAAGTGTCCATCAACATTTGGAAAAATTCTCAATTTTTTATCCTTGAGAGGATAAAATGTGTAAAATAAAAAGTTGAGAGTTGAAAGTGAACATTTCATAGACATCTTGTAGAACACATTTTAAGGTCATTTCAACTAATCCCATTAAGTCAGTCTTGCATAAAAATTAGGTCAGTTTTGCATAAAATATCTCACCTGCACAATATCCACAATAGTGTTAATATCGAGGTTTCTCATGCAATCAGCGATCTTCTCCGTGCTTTCGAGGCTACAGCCAGATATATTTGCTACCATCTGAGGAGAGATATGTGGGATTCATCTCAACAGTTTAGAAAAATAAAAATATTATGTTGTGATACTGATTTTGTGCACTGAAGAATGTTTACACACAAAAATAAACACTGAAAATGAACCTGCATTGCTGGTAGAGGATCATTTGCAAAGAGTAAATCAATTGCACTACTGCCGCTCTCAGCAATGGCACGGTGGAACAGGCCATCGGACAATGGTGAGAGAAGCTGTTGATTCAAGCAACAGAAAAAATGAAAGGTTTTGTGGACAGTAGTGACTTTGCAGTGACATAATTGTGAAATACTTGTAAAAAAGTGAGTTTATTTAATGGGGAACAATGCCCATTTTCAAAATGCATACATATTATTCCTATGGTCTAAGACAGTCCAAATAATATTAGTAAACATGAGCAATTCTCTCCCAAATCCAAATCCAAGAGTGCTACATCTCAAATTTGTGATGCAATAGGGTATAAAGTGTAGAACTGCTCCATAGACAGTGATTGGGAGAGATGTTAAAGATGACACTGAGAGCACCCAGGGGTGATCTGCATGTATAGGTGCATTTTCTGTTTCAAAACTAAGATCGCTACAATAGAATAAAGCTCATTTGGGTACAAAAAGAAAACAAACATCACAACATCATTGTCTGTGGAGCAGCTCCAGAATTTATACCCAATGACATCACAAGTTTGAGACTGACTTCTCTGGTTTCTGGCTGTGAGAGAAAGTAGCTCATGTTAACAAATATTGATTGAACTTTCCTCGGCCATGGAAAATAACATATTAGAGTTCTTAATTTAGGTGGTGTTCCCCTTTAAAGTGCTTTATCAGCAGATTGATCCTTACCAGGAGGCATACGCTGATTCCGCCTGAAGACTGCCCAAATATGGTAACTAAATCTGGGTCTCCTCCAAAGTTGTGAATGTGCTGCTGGATCCACCTCAGAGCTTGTACCTGGTCCAACAGGCCAAAGTTCCCTGACATGTGCTCGTCTCCAGTGCTGGATAGAGCATAAAATTATAGTCTACAGCAGCTGATAAAAGTCACCCAGTTTTGAATTTTTGCTCAAATGTGGCACAGATCAAATCAAAAGTATTTAGTCATAGTATGTCCATTCTAACTGTGCTTCGTGATTTGAGTTGTTTTACCTGAGAAAGCCCAGAAGTCCCAAGCGGAACTGGATGAGAACCACAACCACATCCTGGTAAGCAGCCAGAGCGGAGCCTTCAAACAATGACGCTGACCCCACATTAAACCCTCCACCATGGATCCAGACCATGACCTGGTAAAGTAATGAAAGACCTTGATCTTTTCCACAAAGCATAAAGCACATTTTTACTTTATTCTTTCTGAGCTCATAAAAATCTCTATCAAACTACATCAAATAAAGACGTTAATCTCACTAAAACATAAAACTGATGGTGACAAAAACAGGACAACATCAGTGTCTTTGCAGTCTGGTTCTAAATATGAGCATCATTACTCATATTTCCATTATGGATTCTTCATGTCAACTTCTACATGAACTCTGTCCAAAGTTATCCAAAGCTGAATCTCAATCCTGCAGCAACTTACTGGGAGTTTGGCATCGTGAGCTCTGTTTACAGGGGTGTAAACGTTGAGGTAAAGGCAGTCCTCTGAAATGTCTGGGTGCTCTACGAAGATGATACCGAGTTTATCAAGTATATCGATATAAATCTGTTTATTTTGAACACACCTGAAAAAGAGACATGTTTTTGCAGTGAGTATGCGACATAATTACTCCAAGTGTGGTATGCAACAACTGAAGCACATGAAGGACTTACATGGGTGGCTGCTGGGTGGCGTGTCTCACTCCTTCCCATCCCTCTACAGGCTGGGGTGCAGCCAGTCTCAGAGCAGGGCCAACGGGTGGCTTGGCAAATGGGACGCCCAGGTAGGCGTGGACCCCAGTCTCCTTCCCCCTTACACTCACATACTGACCTCTCAGGCTCCCGAGCTTTGTGTGGACTTCAGGTGCTGTCAGGATATTAGGACTGAATCAAAATCATAATGTAACGCAATTCATCAGTTCAAATATGTATTATAGCTAAGTAACCAATATAATTCCTCCATGTATGCAGCATCTGGTTGTTGGTTGGTTCTATGACCCCATTTACACCTGGCATTAAAATGCGTCTCGTATCCAGATTGTATCTAGATATGATTTAACCTGATTAGATTTACATCTGGTATTAATATGTTTCTCCAGTGTCCACATTGAGATCCGATTGAGATCCGGTTGAGGTCCAATCGCTCTGTCCGAAAGGGCTGAGAGGAAGGCTGCATACGCACAGACTTGCAGCCAAGCACTGCCGGAGAGGCGGTGTGTAATGTGCAGAATGTGGAATGCGGCTATGTAATCAGCCTCAAAAGCCGCCGTTTAGAGGGAGAGGGCCCGCAAACGTGACTTTGAGGTACGACTACACTCGTACACACAGAGAGAGGAGGAGAGTGGAGAGAAATGCTGAGCACAGACAGAGCGGAGGCTGTGATTTCCTCCCTGGTCAAGGCGGTAAAGTGACCGGAGGAGCGCTGAGAACGTGCTACACACCCTGCCGAAGCTTTAAATATTCGCTGAAGCTCCGGAGCACAAAAATGGTACTCGGGACAGCCGTATTTCACACCACGTAGTTGTTGTAAGTGGATTGGAAATGCAATTGTATTCATATTTGTGTTCACGATGCGTCCCTGAACACCTCCGGAGGTGGTTTGGCCGATCACAATCCATCCTCAATGCGTTTTGGGTGCATTAACACTTGTAACATGTGGTCAAGCACTATCCCATTGCAATTCGATCACCCAAAACGTATTTTAATACCAGGTGTCAACACAGGTGCCAGGTATTTAATAATACAACAACTCACGCAATCAATGATTGTAAAATACATTTTGAGTGTGTAAACATTTTATAAATTGCGTGCTGGGTATTTAAAACAGGATGCCATAATGGCTCCTTTGTAAATTTGTGTTAATCTAATCTCTACAATCTGGTCAGTAAAGTGTTATCACAGTAGAAATGATGCTTACCTCTAAGAGGTCGGTGAAGTAGGAAAGTTCTCCACAGTTCTGAACTTCCCGGATCATTAACTCATAAGCGAAACGTTGTTAAAACACAAACGACGGCTTTTTCTAGCGTATTTAGGTAGACAACGAGCTACGATCTAATTTTCATCAAAATGATCCGTCCTCCCAGCTGGACACGCAACATCAGTTGTTTTGTGCAGCTGGCTGTGAGCCGAGTGAGCAGGGACCTTCTACAAGGTGCAACGCTGAAAAGAGATGCTACAAAATTATTCTATAACTTCACTATTATACAGTGTAGTGATACCATAGACTGTATATAAAGGTGGACGACATGACAGCTCTCCAAAACTGAAGCCAAAACATCTTGATCGGCCCCTGGTGGCTGGCTGCAGTATAGGTCATAAATCCCGCCTCCCCCATGTTAGTGGATGGGACATGGGCCAAACTAAAAAGTCAAAGTACACGTCAAATACATTTTCCCAAAGATGGTTTCTGTCATTTTAGGTAGTTCTTATCACGCTAATGTATGTTCAAGTGTTCATTTCTCTGATAAGTTTGGTTTTAAGTAGTTATTTGATCCTATAAAAAGAGGGTGAGACTTCATGATTGGCAGCTGTGTGTCTCTCTCGCTGACAAGCTGCGGCCGTGATCGGCTCACGATTGGTTCAGGCGGGTGACCTCGATACCGCGGCTCCAGTGCCCGATCACTACTGCGCAGACTCTGGCTCCAAGTGACGTCAAAATCTCAAGATGGCAGCTCCTGTATCAGGGATATTTTGGCTCCACTTCTGTACAGTCGGAGGAAGTGGAGATGCGACGTCCATCTTTACATACAGTCTATGAGTGATACCAAAATCACCTTTGTCCCTTCCAAGTTATACTACAACACTTATTCTGGTAAAATGTGCTTTTGCATCTTTTGTTAAATTTTTCTTTTGACAAATATTCAATAACTTCACTGTTATAGTGTAGTGATACCAAACTGTCTTCACACATCAAGAGTCTCCTGTTGGTTATAATACAACATTTAATATTGAAAAATTTAGCTTTTTGGCGAATTTTTATTGGGAAAAATAATAATAACTTCACTATTATACAGTATAGTGTTACCAAAATCCCTTTACACATTAAAGGTCTCCTATTGTTTTAACTAAAACACGAAGTTTGGAAAAATGCGATTTTGCAAAATTTACTGGAATGTTTATTGTGAAAAATATCCAATAACTTCTTGCCAAAAAATATTTTCCCAATAAAAATTCACCAAAATGAATTTGTATTAAATTTAGATATTTAGCTAGAAACAGGGCCACAGACATTGAGCCCTGTAGAGACATTGTTCTCCGAAAACGCCTTTCTGTTGTCGCGGTAGAGTTGAATAGACTTCCAATGGAAAATGAAGTTAGACCTGTCATAGCTTTAAACATGCCTGGGGAATTGTTAGTTTAATAAAATGAGATAATTACTTAGTGATGTAAGTAGGTGTACTGTGTATGCACGGTATGTGCATGTAGGTGTGTGCTCAGAGGACCCTTATAGCTGCACCTAAAGAAGTGGCCACACTCAAAGATGGGAGTGGCAGCTTTGTTTGTGGTGTGGTGTCTGGTGAGGTGTCACTGAGTGTATGTATAAGTCTATATATTTATGGATGTGAGTAGGTATGTAAGTAAGTAAACTATGCATGGATGTACAGGAAGTGTGTTGAAGTATAAATATAGAAAGAGATTTATGGATTTTCTTGTTGTATATGGAAGGATGTAGCCTATTGTTGTTTTTAATGCAGCGTGATGGTTCAGGATACCTTAGTCATCTGTGACTTGTATTGATATCTTTCTCTTCCTGGAAAGAGGACCACGATGGAAATAAGTAATGCTTTAACTTTATACAGCCTATATATTTGATGTCAATAAGCTTAAATATATATATATATATATAGCTCCTGACATTTTGGATCTCATGAGGCCAGCAAAAGAAATGATAAGTAGCCTAATTGTAACTCGCAATCATGTCGGTAAAAGATCACCTCGATTGATGCGCAATAAAATGCAAACAGGTAGCAACAAGTCAACAATACATTTAAAGAAGATAGGCTATACTATAACTTGAGTAGGCCTATGTTATTCAGACTAACAGTGCCATGAGATCTTAATCTAAAATAACTGCGCGCAAATTGATGATGCATTGAGCAAAGAAATTAGTTGTCTCCTACTTACCATGTAGGTCTGCAGCAACATAGAGAAATAAAACAAACGCCAGAGGGAAAGTCTGTTTGACACAGAACTTCATGGTGGTTGTCTCTGTGTGGATTTCGACACTTCTGGGTTCTGAGAGGAGGAAGCGCAGAGACAAAATGACGCCTGGAGAGGAGCTTAACCCAACTTTGAACAAGGTAGTGCTGCACTTCTATTACGTGCAAGATAAGGCGTGACTCCGTCGGTTTTATACAGCAGCTAGGGGGTCACATCATAAGAAGGCAGACTTTCCGCCCCCTAATTCAATCAAGATTAATATTTTTTTTTTACATTATTTTTATAACATATAAACAAAACAAAATTTAAAACCCATAACCCAACCTAAAAAAGAGAATAAACCGCGTCCATAATGGGAGTGTTCAAAAACAGAACAGAGAAAAGGAGAAACAAAACAATCAATATATGAATACAAATGCTGTCAAACTGAGTCCAAATGTTGCAGAAAGGGGCCTCAAGATTCCTCCCATTTATGTTGACATTTTAAATTATTAGTTCGCAATTTCTCCATGTGGATAAAAGATTAATCAATTAAGATCAATTAAGAAACAGATGTTGTAAGCATTTATAATACAGAGCATGACAAAAGAGCACGTTATTTTTTTCCATTTGAATCACCTGATCACAGTCCCCAAAGCTTAAATTTTCTCAAACGATTGTTCATGTAGAAATGAAAATTGTCTGTATTAAATACTGGGTTTAAATCCCAGGCGGAGTGCACTGTAGGAAATTGTGTCCTCAAAGTACATAAAGGTTTTAAAAAAAGGATTTGACTTTAAAAAAACAAAAAACATAACGGAAATAAATGCTTTATCAACGTTGGTAGTTAGTGCGCTCTTTATACATCAACGGGCTAGTGTGACTGAGTAGTTAAATCAATACTGAATTTATAGTTACCATATAACTTAGCTAACTATTTTTTCAATACGTGGTGAAATGCGGGCCAGTGACGCAATGGATAACGCGTCACTACGGATCACAAGATTCTAGGTGTGACTCCTGGCTGGCAAGTAGTTTTTTCCTGTCCTCCTTCCTATTCTACCAGTGGACATGCAAAGCAAGCAATGTTAAAAAACTCTGGCAAATGTTACAATTTATATTTAATCCTGGACAGTCTGCCCACAGGTGACAACTACTTGAATTTGAGGCCATTGTTAAAACTAAAAGATATTTAAGGCGTTGGCAAATTGACAAGTTGTTCAGAGGCACCTGTATCATAATCAGGGCTGGGAGAGTTACTTTAAAAGTCTAACCATATACTGTTATAAAATGTAATGAGTAACCTAATCCAAGTATGACAATATAAAAGTAATGTACCTGATTACTTTCCGTTACTTTCGGATCAAATCAATATAATCAGTACAGTACAGTTTTACCTCAGCTGTGAAAATCTTGTCATGCAAGGAATTGAACCATTTGGCACATGTTCTCGGATTTTAACTTGGAGATATTTCAAAATACATTTAAAATACACCTACCTAAAAGAAGTTTACTCAAATGTGCAAGTAGTATACTTCTTTTAAACTTAAAATAAGAGAGTATACTTTCGGTTTACTTTTTATGTACATATCAGAGATATACTTAAATCGAGGATTAAAACCTTTCTGTTTGCCACTGCTTTTCCCAAGGCCATTTAAAGATGTTACATTCTTATACTTCTGCACCTCTTAAATCCTTTAAATCTACCGTTTCTCTACTGTTTTATTCATTTATTTATTTGTCTTATTTTCTCTGTTTTATTTTTTTGTATGTCAGTGTGTCTCATGCTTTGTTTATGCGTTTGTTTGTGTGGTGGATTTAACAGCTAACATACCCTGTGAGCAAACAGCCAAACCATCTATTCAGCTTTTTAATCTTTCATAATAACACAGTTTTGCCCACAATTCACCTACTTCTCATTTACTGCCACAAGGGTGTGCTATTGTATTACATGAAGTATCTCAGTGGCTCTGTACCAGTGTAGTATTTGTCAACCTGTGAAGGAAAACTAGGTAGAATTTACATACTGCCCCATATCTCAGTGTTATTAACAGGCTACAGATTTGCTGAAAGAGAGCTGTGTTAACTGAGTTTGAAAGGATCTACTTTCCAAATTTCATACAATGCATGGCGCTCTGTATAGGCTACAAAAAGTACTTCAATTTGGTAAAATATTTTCCTTTTTTATTATCATTATTATTATTATTATTATTATTATTATTATTATTATTATTATTATTATTATTCTACAGCTCGCTGCGCTCCATCTTCTCTTTGTGTTAATAATAATAATAATAATAATAATAATAATAATAATAACTTGGATTTATATAGCGCCTTTAAAGAAACCTAAGGAACATAACAGTAGCTAGAGGCTGTCCAGAGATGGGGCGTTGCAGAGCTCTGTGTGTGTTGCTGGACCTTCTCCGGGAGAGTCTGCGTCACGAAGACAAACCGGTCCTTCTTCAGGTGCTGACCAGTTACCTGCTCCTTTACATCAATTGACAAGTAGTCCTCTTCTGCTCCATACTTCGGCCAATGGACAAGGCCGTCCCCATTAGGAGACCCACACACACACACACACACACACACACACACGTTATAAACAAGTCTTATCTCCATGTGAATGATCACTTCTAATCAGGGTGAACTCCTACCCTGTGCGAGCAAAGTTGGCCCAGTAGCTCATCACGGTTCTGCTCAATTGTTCCTCCTCTTCATCACATGCACCTAAAATAATGATAATCTGTTAAAACATTGTAAACTCTAGGAAACCCAGATCTCTGGTGGTATATTGAAATAGTAATTTTTATATTGCACTTACTGGCTAATCTGACATGGGTAGTTGTGAAGCAGAATCCTAATACTGTAAAAACTTCATCTCCATGCTGACTCCCAACAAAGCTTGGCCTTTTTGCCTTCAGGAATTTGGGAGTATGCTGGAACTCATACAGGTATACAGGGGCACCTGCATCTAGTAGTAGACAAATGGGTGTGATAAATCTTCTTTATGAAAGTGTGTCACAGTAAATATGAAACAATGGTTCTTAAATAGATTTGCAAAATCTTGTGTAAGTAAAATACCTCTGTGGGCATTAGCAGTCTTAATGGCTGGAATGATGAACATCATATCTCCAAGCAGCTCAGTGAACCCATCTCTATTCTTCACACGATCTTCACCGGTTCCAATATATTCATCTACCACCAAATCTCTGAACATCGCATCTTCGGGCTAGAGAAAATGAGTGACACATCTGTCAGATAAGTTTGAGCATTATAAAGCAGAGTAATATTGTAATGTCCAGTACTGTCTGCCTTACATTAGGGTAGAACATGAACATCATGTTCATGACTGACTCCCGATCGAATCCCTCTGTCCAGTTTGGAGGAGCAAAGAACTAATGGAAGACATTTAACATTTCAGACATGGACTAAAGCAAAACAATCATTTTTTCATGGACTTATCTGGAAATCAGTAATCTCTTCAGTTTATGCAACAGCTCATCCACACGTTTTGTCAGGAAGTGTCCATCAACATTTAAAGGAATTCTCATTTTTTCATCCTTGAGAGAATAAAATGTGTAAAAGAAAAAGTCGAGATAAAGACAACACAAATATATAAAAGTGAACATTTCATAGACATCTTGCAGAGGACAAAATAGACTAATTTTCAACTAATCCCATAAAGTCAGTCTATATCAGTTTTGCATACGATATCTCACCTGCCCAATAGCAACAATAGTGTTACTATCGAGGTGTCTCATACAATCAGCGATCTTCTCCGTGCTTTCAAGGCTACAGCCAGATATATTTGCTACCATCTGAGGAGAGATACAGTATGTGGGATTCATCTCAACAATTTAGAAAAAAAATAATGTTATGCTGTGATACTCTCAATTTTGTGCTCTGAAGAATGTTTACAATAAAAAAAAAACAGTGAAAATTAACCTGCTTTGCTGTTAGAGGATCATTTGCAAGGAGTAAATCCATTGCAGCAGTGCCGCTCTCAGCAATGGCACGGTGGAACAGGCAATCGGACAATGGTGAGAGAAGCTGTTGATTCAAGCAACAGAAAAAAATGAAAGGTTCTGTGGACAGTAGTGACTTTACAGTGACATAACTGTGTAATACTTGTAAAAAAAAAAAGAGTTTATTTAAGTGCTTTATCAGCAGATTGATCCTTACCAGGAGGGATACGCTGATTCCGCCTGCAGACTCCCCAAATATGGTAACTAAATCTGGGTCTCCTCCAAAGTTGTGAATGTGCTGCTGGATCCACCTCAGAGCTTGTACCTGGTCCAACAGGCCAAAGTTCCCTGACATGTGCTCGTCTCCAGTGCTGGATAGAGCATACAATTATAGTCTACAGCAGCTGATAAAAGTCACCCAGTTTTGAATTTTTGCTCACATGTGGCACAGATCAAATCAAAAGTATTTAGTCATAGTATGTTCATTCTAACTGTGCTTAGTGATTTGAGTTGTTTTACCTGAGAAAGCCCAGAAGTCCCAAGCGGTACTGGATCAGAACCACAACCACATCCTGGTAAGCAGCCAGAGCGGAGCCATCATACATTGAAGCTGCCCCAATAGTAAACCCTCCACCATGGATCCAGACCATGACCTGGTAAAGTAATGAAAGACCTTTTTCTAACTCACACAGGCTCCGCCCTCTACTGGACTCTATGGGTAATACTCTCCTCCAATCACGAGCATGCATTCCCCCACTGAACTTTGCATAAACGTAGCCAGCCAATCAGAATGTGCCTACCCAAATACCTGCGGACCTCACAGTATATAAGGCAGCGTCCACCGCTGGCAGCATTCCTTTTCTCTTCAGCAAACGGCAATTGCCGACTGACTGCTCAACTCCACGGATGGAGTCGACACTTCTAGAACTTTGTTATATCCCGGCCTCTTTCCATGAAAGGATCTTCACGATGCCTGCTTCGAGAGACTTGGCAGAGGCCACAGAGAGTGGTCTTCAGCACCCACCAGCCCTGGCCGGCCTACCTAGCGCTGCTCCCAAGATTCAATGCCAGCAGCGGTGGGTTCACTTCCGCCGCATCGATGCGATACTTCGCTGCAATGCTCCGCTGCGATGCTCCGCAACGATGCTCCGCAACGATGCTCCGCAACGATGCTCCGCTACGATGCTTCGCTACGATGCTTCGCTACGATGCTTCGCTACGATGCTTCGCGCTTTGCTACGATGCTTGGCTACGATGCTTGGCTGCGATGCTTGGCTGCGATGCTTGGCTGCGATGCTTGGCTACGATGCTTCGCTGCGATGCTTGGCTACGATGCTTGGCTGCGATGCTTGGCTGCGATGCTTGGCTGCGATGCTTGGCTACGATGCTTGGCTACGATGCTTGGCTACGTTGCTTGGCTACGTTGCTTGGCTACGTTGCTTGGCTACGATGCTTGGCTACGATGCTTGGCTACGATGCTTGGCTACGATGAGAATAGTCTGGAGCTTGAGGTCGACGCCGTCAAAGTCCCCGCTCCAGCTGCCAATGCTCCGCCGCTGTCTCCGGTCATCCCTGCTGAGGCACCGGTTTCGTCTGCAGAGAATGATGACAACAATATGTCGTTGGTGTCCAGTACGGTCCGTGGCGCGCGTTGGGCTGAGCTGCCCCCCTGCTCCCACCTAAGCCAGTGAGCCGTCTTCGCCTTGGTTTTACAGCCTGGCTCATCCAGCTCAGGCGGCTGTTATTTGTGCTCTCTACCAGACATCTGGCATAGTGTCGCGACATCCAACGCAACACCCACTGCCTGATATGGTTCTCCCTGGCACAGCAAAACTGCAAAGCTTCTTTACGCCTTTCCGCTGCTCCGTCTCATCCCTCCTCTGTTGGAGAGGCAGGAGCAGTTGTCAGCCGCTCGGCTCAGTGTTATGCAGAACTGACTAAGATGGTGGCAGCCCAGCCCTGTCAGGCTGAGGAGGGCTAGACTGCCTTTATAGGTTGTGCAGACCATCCAGGCGGCAAGAGCGGGACCCACCACTGCCTGGTACAGGGCAAAGGGGTTCAGGTTCCAACGCTGGAGCGAGGAAAGGAAGTTAGAGCCCCTGTCCTGAGCAGTTGAGTCTATTTTCTCCTTTTTACAGTGTTTGATGGATAGAGGGCTGTCTCATGCCACTATTAAAGTGTGTGCAGCAGCCATTTCTTCCTGCCTCGAGGGTTTTTGCGACTGACTGGTCTTTGGCCATCCTCTCATGAAGCGTTTTTTGCTGGGGGTCAGGAGGCAACCGCCAGTGATGTGTGCCTACTCCCCACAGTGAGACCTGCTATTGGTGCTCGAGGCGTTGGTGAAAACCTTTGAGCCTTTGGAGCATTCCTCTTTGTAGGCATTGTCATTCAAAACAGCTTTGCTGCTTGCATTGACATCAGCTAAGAGAGTATGTGTCTAAGCGCCCTGTCGGTGCACCCCAGTTGCTTGCTTCTTCGTGGTGACCGCAGCAGGGCTACTCTCAGACCAAATCCCTCCTATGTTCCCAAGAACTTAAGGAGTTCATTTAGGTCGAGGGTCATACAACTGGATGCTTTTTGCCCTCAACCCCATGTGGGAGACAGGGAGGCAAGGTCACACCTGTTATGCCCAGTTCGTGTGTTGGCATGTTATGTTGAACGCACGGCCCTTCTCAGGGGCACTGAACGGTTGTTTGTGTGCTTCTGGGAAGGTGTGGCCGGTAAAGCCCTTTCCAAAAATCACCTGGTGGGAGAGCTTTGTGAGTGCATCTCCCAAGACTTTAGGCAGGTGGGAAGAGACCCTCCCACGGTGGTCCGTGCACACTCTACATGCCCACCGCCCCCACCGTTGTTTTGCTTTTTATTATAGAAATAAAACCCATTTAGTTAATTTTCGATTATCAGTGCCGTTTTATCAATACATAGTCGGATGACGGACACTACAAACTGAAAGTGAAAGTGACTGCTCCGACGGAGTCTCAGCACAGAGAAGCAGGAGTCAGATTTCACACACATGGGACGAGAAAGAGTTGACAGTTGATGGCGGAGGATTTGGTGTCAAAGTGAAAAGCAAAAAGCGCCTATTTGGCAATATTTTGGATTTAAATCCAATACTATAAGGGAAACATAACGATAATGAGGCAATCGTCGTGCGGAGGATGGAGTGTTCACAGCTGTTGTGTGCGGCGCAGCGGCGCCAGGTGGATACCTGCGGCCCTGCAGTGAAAGCTGGACCGGAGAGGCCATCCAAGATCAAAGCAAATGCTCTACATATATAGAGAGTCATCTTTTCTTATAAAATGTCCGGTGTAATCAGTAACACCGGCGTTGGAACAAGTTTCTTAACCGTTGGGAAAATTTCCTTTCGGAAGACACGTCCTGATTGGCCGGCTATATTTATGCAAAGTTCAGTGGGCGAATGTGTGCTTGTGATTTGAGGAGAGTATTACCCATAGAGTCCAGTAGAGGGCTCCGCCTGTGCTTACTGAGCTAGGGTTACAATATTGCAACCTTTGATCTTTTCCACAAAGCATAAAGCATATTTTTACTTTATTCTATCTGATCTCTGTCAAATTACATCAAACAAAGACTTTAATCTGACTAAAATATAAAACTGATGGTGACAAAAACAGGACAACATCAGTCCCTTTGCAGTCTGGTTTTAAATATGGGCATCATTACTCATATTGCCATATGGATTCTTACGAAAGCAATCAAGTCAGCTTCTACATAAACCCTATCCAAAGTTATCCAAAGCTGAATCTCAGTAACTGAGCAGCATCACTCCAAACCTGCAGCAACTTACTGGGAGTTTGGCATCATGAGCTCTGTTTGCAGGGGTGTACACGTTGAGGTAAAGGCAGTCTTCTGAAATGTCTGGGACATCTACCAACGTGATACCGACTTTATCATACAGATCGATAAAAAACTGTTTATTTTGAACACACCTGAAAAAGAGACATGTTTTTGCAGTGAGTATGGGACATAAGTTCTCCAAGTGTGGTATGCAACAACTGAAGCACATGAAGGACTGACATGGGTGGCTGCTGGGTGGCGTCTCTCACTCCTTCCCATCCCTCTACAGGCTGGGGTGCAGCCAGTCTCAGAGCAGGGCCTACAGGTGGCTTCGCAAATGGGACGCACAGGTAGGCGTGGACCCCAGTCTCCTTCCCCTTTACACTCACATACTGACCTCTCAGGCTCCCGAGCTTTGTGTGGACTTCAGGTGCTGTCAGGATATTAGGACTGAATCAAAATCATAATGTAACGCAATTTGTAAGTTTCGTTGCCGTAATGCCCTTTGTAAAGTTGTGTTGATCTAATCCCTACATATAGCTGTTAAAAAAGAGGAAGAAAAACAGATTTCTCCTTCAAATAGAGGATGCATCACATTGCTCCATTCTGGCAGTTTTACACCATTGAGTAGTAGAATTTTTGATTAGACACCCACAGTCACTTCCAAGGTCCTGTTACCCTGCATTAGCATGAGGCCAGCTAAAATTAGTAATTATAACTCTAACTGCTTTGCCCATTGAGGAGTTTCACCTTTGGACACAGTCAGCCTCGCCCTCGCCAGTATCTAGGTAAAAGGGCACTTTGATAGAGGCGAAATAAAATGCAAACAGGTAACATGAAGTCAACAACAGATTTAGTCCTGTGAAAAAGACATTTAAAGTAGATATAGGCTACTATAACTTGAGTAGGCTTATTTTATTCAGACTAACGGTACTGTCAGATCTACATCTAAAATCCCATGTTATTGGGCAAAGAACTGAAATGTTAAAGTGTCTCCTACTTACCATGTAGGTCTGCAGCAACATAGAGAAATAAAACAAATGTTAGAAAGAAGGTCTGTTTTACACAAAACTTCATGGTGGTTGTCTCTGTGTGGATTGCGAGGTTCTCTGAGAGGAGGAAGAAATGACGCCTGCCAAGGGGTTTCCGCTTATTTCACACAGGTAGTGTCTGCCCTTAATATTACGTGCAGGATAAGGCGTGACTCTGTAGGTTTTATATCACAAACTGTATTTATGTAGCACCTTTCATACAGGTTAGTGCAGTTCAAATAGCTTCACAGCTGACTGACAAGCCAAAAATAACCCAGAACAAGTGTGGACAGTGAAAACAACAGAAAAGTAAAAATAAAAATCAGCGATTTAACAATTTGATTATTTCACATGAATGCACACAAGGCAATAACATGATACAAATTTAATAAAATAGAAATAAAAGCTATGATAACAGTAATAGTAGGAAAACAGTGTGTAGTAAACACTAGATTAATTGTTATAAAATAACAATAAAATTATACAACTTAAATAAAATAGACTAAGTGATTTATAAAATGTAATAAAATTGTACAACTTAAATACAACAAAATAAGTAAATAAAATAATAACCATTCTTAATCGAAGGCCGAGTTGAATAGATAAGTTTTAAGTTTACGTTTAAAGATTTCAACAGTTCCAGCAGCTCTCAGATCCTCAGGCAGACTGTTCTAGCGACTCGGAGCATAATGTCTAAAAGCTGCCTCACCAAAGGTTTTAGTCCTGACTAAAACTAATAGACTCGTGCTAGAGGACCTGAGAGGCCTACCAGTTCATACAGTGTAAGCATTTGAGACATATGCTGGTGCAAGACCATGAAGTGCTTTAAAACGTAGTAAGAATTTTAAAAACAATACGGAAACTGACAGGCAACCAGTGTAAGGACTGGTGTTATGTGTTCATTCCTTCTGGTCCTGGTCAGCACTTGAGTAGCAAAGTTCTGAATCAGCTGGAGCTGATTTATAACTGTTTTGGGTGGACCACATAAGAGAGCATTACAGTAGTCCAGCCTGCTAGATATAAAAGCGTGCATTAGTCTCTCTGTGTCACTCAGAGAGAGAATTGGTCGTACTTTAGCAATCATTTTTAGGTGATAAAACGCAGATTGGGTGACAGACCCCACATGAGCCTTTAAGTTCAGATCTAAGTCAAAGACCACACCAAGGTTTCTTGGTCGTTGACTTGGGGTAGGTCCAACACGACACATAAAGTTGTGTTTCATCTGCATAACTAAGGAGATCTCCTTCATTCAGGAGTCTCCTGATGACATCACCGAGGGGTAACATATAAAGATTAAAAAGAAGTGGCCCAAAATTTGACTTAAAATCAGTTGCTGTCTAGTGATGAGAGAGAGGGGCAACAGAATGCATAAAACACAATATTTGTCTATCAATTCTAAAGACCTTTAAAGGGACTATTTGTAACTTATTACGCGCATAAATCATAACGGGTCGGAATCCCATGCGCGCTCGCGTGTGGGTACGCGCTGCTCCTGCTGCCTGCTGCCTGCTGCCTGCTTGCACACCGCGCTCGCTCCAACTCCACGTGCACGCGCGCACACTGCAGAAGAGTTAGTTTAGCTCTGAGAATATCTAGTGAATGTGCAGTGGACGTTTTTGCAGAAATAAATGCTGCAGCTCATCCAGACCAACAGAGGTTTCCCGTGTCTTGTGAAGTGACGGAGCTCCGCAGCGAGTTACGTTATCGTCCCGACCGGGTGTCGGTGTCTCCCCCCCCCCCCCCCCGACCGGGTATCGGTGTATTCCCCCCCCCCCCCCCGTTCCCCCCGCGGTCGGCAGGTTGAGACAGGAAAAGCCAGCACTAGAATCAGCATTGATCCATGGAGAGACCTTTGTCTGGTCAGCTAACATTACTGCCGAGCAGGTGAAATATAGAGTGATATTGTGTGTTAGCTGACGTGTGTCGCCTCACTGTTTAGACCGGTGCTCGTTCATGTCAATGTAGCGCGAGCGCGAGCAACAGGACGCTGACTTTCGTTGACATTGCGGCCACAGGTGTCGCTGTGAACAAGCAATTTCTGATTCTTACATATAGCCCCTTTAATGCCTGCACGCATGACGTCATTCCTAGTGAATGAGCGCCCTGCAATGAGTTACATACAGCCTTATAAAGGTAGTACAGTAAGTAGTAAGTAGTAAGTAGTACAGACAATCATCAAACACCTCTCCGTGCGAGGGGTCAACAACCTCCACAGCAGGGGATCTAACAAAAGGAAAAACTAACACAGATCTTTTCCCATGCTCTGCAACGTCTTTCATCTACAACATCTGTTTCTTAAGGATTTCAAGTTGCTATAAGATTACATTTCATACAGATTACATGCATGTAAACCTTTAATACCACAGTTTCCATCACAAGAGTTTCACACAAGAGCTTCAGAAGATCTTAATTTTATATTGGAATCCAGATTATTAGGAAGATATTAAATATGTGGGCAAACACAGTAGGGGTATCAGGTGCCTGTATAAAATCCTCCTTCCTCCCTAGTCCTAGGGGGGCGGGACTTAGCCTCAACCTGTCAGGCCACACCTGAACTGATAAGTGGTCTCGATCAGGCCCTGCTCAGTCTCTCCCTTTGTTTGCTGCAGCATGTCGGTCTACATTCCCTACCTTCTCCAGTTGACTGTGCACAAGATGCATTATTTCAGTATGTGATGGATATTTGTTAAAGTTATTGCTGTTTCTTTGTTCAATAGTGAATAAGTGATTTGATTTACTTAAGATATTAGAGTACCTTTGTTTACTTTTTATTGTTTTCATTTGCCTTTTCACCATTAAGTTATCTGTGTCAGTCAACTAAATAAGTGAAAATCCTTTGGAAGACAAACTGAACTAACGAACGGCTCTCATATCTGGTCCTCATGCTTTAACTGGTGTGCCAATGCAGAGGTTTCTTAAATAACCCAGCTACCACAAAAGTCAAGTTTCTACATGGTCTTTCGAGCCGGAGGCTCAGGCATTGGGTATGGATCAGGGAGATCAGATGAAGAGGGACACAGGTGTGGAACAAGGCAGAGGAATATACCCTCATATCTCCAGGACTATGAGCACTATCAAGCCTCTCAACCTCCCCCTTCAAACCAAGAACATTTTCATGTGGCTGAGCCCATGAATGAAAGACAGTCTTGCCCACCCACGACACATGACCAAATTGAACAAATTAGAACTATGGTCATGCATCTTCTCAGTGGATGGCAGGATGCATTAGAGAGGCAGCCAGGCTCATACAGATCATAGACTTAAGTGATTGTGGCGGTGACTCTGAAACAGACTGTAAAGTTAGTAGGGCAACCAACAACAGTGTAAGCAAACTCAAATATGTGTACACAGTGCATGTCAATTACCAATACACCAGCATGATGATTACATGCCCACCAAGGCATGCTCAGAGTCTGGAATCCGGGCGCCCCCTCCACTCCAGGCGCACTTTGTACCTCCTCCAAACGGGACAAGGCCATGGAATCACAAGTCCCAGCACCTCGGCCACCAGCGTAAACCCCAGCAGCCCGGCAACCGGGCCAAGTCCCACCAGCCCGGCTACCAGGCCAAGCCCCAGCAGCCTGGCTACCAGGCCAAGTCTCACCAGCCCGGCTCCTATGTTAAGCCACGGCAGCCCGGCTACCCATCCAAGTACCAGCAGCGCGACTATCAGGACAAGCACCAGCAGCCTAGCTACCCATCAAAGTACCAGCTGCACCGGCTAGCCATCCAAGTCCTAGCAGCGCAGCTACCAGCCAGGCTACCAGGCTAAGCCCCGGCAGCCTGGCTACCCATCCAAGCCCCAGTAACCACCCACACATATTGTAGGCATCTTCAACTCAAAACCCCTTGGATATGTGTCATCAGACTTTGCTGATCATGACCCTGTGACCCCGAATATGCTCGTCATGGGGCGACGGGATGCCTTCATTCCCCAGTGTATGGCGACTCAGATCTAATCAGTCAAAGAAGATGGAGACACAGCCAGATCCTAGGAGACCCCTTCTGGCTACACTTCATCAGAGACTACTTAGCCTTTCTTCAAAACCGCCAGATTTGGCAAACGGACACCACCAGTCTAACAGTGTTGGATGTAGTAACGGTAATGGACCCACAGCTGCCTAGAGGACTCCGGCTGATTGGGAAGGTAACCCGTCTCTGTGTCCGTACAGTAGAGGTCAACATCAAGAGAAAACTGTACATCAGATCTGTTGCAACACTCGTATCCCTCCCTTCAATGGCTGACCCTGAACCCACTGGTAATGGTTAATTGTTTAATTATCAAATGTGCTACCACATTTGAGGGGCGGCTGTAGAAAATCTTCCATCCTGCCCAGTCCTAGGGGGGCGGGACTTAGCCTCAACCTCTCAGGCCACACCTGAACCGATAAAAGGCCTCAATCAGGCCCTGCTCAGTCTCTACCTTTGTTTAAGTTTTGACTCGCTACTGCCATATCACACATAACTTTTTAAGTCAAACTGAGGTATTTCAAAAATCTTCTACAAATGCATTTTGAAATGTTCTCCTTTACAAATTTCATACAATACATGGCGCAACAAAAAATACTAAAATTCAATTTGTTTAAATGTTATTATTATTATTATCATCATATTACTTTTACAAATGGCTCACAGTATGTCTAATATATTTTTGACTGACTTGTTTGTGGTTAAAATTAATCAATAAAAAAATTTATGGAAGGGAGGAAGGCGAGGTGACTGTTCTACAGCTCGCTGCGCTCCATCTTCTCTTTGTGTTGTCGGACCTTCTCCGGGAGAGTCTGCGTCAGGAAGACAAACTGGTCCTTCTTCAGGTGCTGACCAGTTACCTGCTCCTTTACATCAATTGACAAATAGTACTCTTCTGCTCCATACTTCGGCCAGTAGACAAGGCCATCCCCATTAGGAGACCTACACACACACACAGACACACACACACACACACGTTATAAAAAAGTCTTATCTCCATGTGTATAATAACTTGAAATCAGGGTGAATTCCTACCCTGAGCGAGCAAAGTTGGCCCAGTAGCTCATCATGGTTCTGCTCAACTGTTCCTCGTCTTCATCACATGCACCTAAAATAATGATAATTTGGTAAAACACTTTCCATTCTAGGAAACCCAGATCTCTGGTGGTCTATGGAAATAGTGATTTTTATATTGCACTTACTGGATAATCTGACATGGGTAGTTGTGAAGCAGAATCCTAATACTGTAAAGATTTCATCTGCATGGTCACTCCCAACAAAGCTTGGCCTTTTTGGCTGCAGGAATTTAGGAGGATGATGATACTCATACAGGTATACAGGGGCACCTGCATCTAGTAGTAGACAAATGGGTGTGATATATCTCGTTCAAACAATGGTTCTTAAATAGATTTGCATAATCTTGTGTAAGTAAAATACCTCTGTGGGCATTAGCAGTCTTAATGGCTGGAATGGTGAACATCATATCTCCAAGCAGCTCAGTGAACCCATCTCTATTCTTCACACGATCTTCACCGGTTCCAATATATTCATCTACCACCAAATCTCTGAACATCGCATCTTCGGGCTAGAGAAAATGAGCGACACCTCTGTCAGATAAGTTGGAGCATGATGAAGCAGAGTAATATTGTAATATCCAGCACTGTCTGCCTTACATTAGGGTAGAACATGAACATCGCGTTCATGACCGGCTCCCGATCTAATCCCTCTGTCCAGTTTGGAGGAGCAAAGAGCTAAGGGAAGACATTTAACATTTCAGACATGGACTAAAGCAAAACAATCATGTTTTCATGGACTTATCTGGAAATCAGTAATCACTTCAGTCACACAAATTTCAGTAATATTCACACTTACAGCAGCAAGTAACCAGCCCCCTTCATCATTATTAACGCCGGTCATGAATGGTACAGTGAGAAGTTCATGTTTATGGAACAGCTCATCCATACGTTTTGTCAGGAAGTGTCCATCAACATTTGGAAAAATTCTCAATTTTTCATCCTTGAGAGGATAAAATGTGTAAAAGAAAAAGTTGAGAGTTAAAAGTGAACATTTCATAGACACTTGCAGAACACATTTTAGGCTCCTTTCAACTAATCCCATTAAGTCAGTCTTGCATAAAAATTAAGTCAGTTTTGCATAAAATATCTCACCTGTCCAATATCCACAATAGTGTTAATATCGAGGTTTCTCATGCAATCAGCGATCTTCTCCGAGCTTTCGAGGCTACAGCCAGATATATTTGCTACCATCTGAGGAGAGATATGTAGGATTTATCTCAACAGTTTAGAAAAATTAATATATTATGTTGTGATACTGATTTTGTGCACTGAAGAATGTTTACACACAAAAATAAACAGTGAAAATGAACCTGCATTGCTGGTAGAGGATCATTTGCAAAGAGAAAATCAATTGCAGCAGTGCCGCTCTCAGCAATGGCACGGTGGAACAGGCCATCGGACAATGGTGAGAGAAGCTGTTGATTCAAGCAACAGAAAAAATGAAAGGTTTGGTTGACAGTAGTGACTTTGCAGTGACACACCTGTGTAATACTTGTAAAAAAGTGGGTTTATTTAAAGGGGAACAATGCCCATTTTTCAAAATTCATACATATCATTCCTATGGTCTAAGACAGTCCAAATAATATTAGTAAACATGATCAATTCTCTCCCAAATCCAAAAACAAGAGTTCTACATCTCAAATTTGTGATGCCATAGGGTATAAAGTGTAGAACTGCCCCATAGACAGTGATTGGGAGAGATGTTATAGATGACACTGAGAGCACCCAGGGGTGATCTGCATGTATGGGTGAATTTTCTGTTTCAAAACTGAGATCGCTACAATAGAATAAAGCTCATTTGGGTATAAAAAGAAAACAAACATCACAACATCATTGTCCTCTGGAGCAGCTCCAGAATTTATACCCAATGACATCACAAGTTTGAGACTGACTTCTCTGGTTTCTGGCTTTGAGAGGAAGTAGGTCATGTTAATAAATATTGATTGAACTTTCCTCGGCCATGGAAGTAACATATTAGAATTCTTAATTTAGGTGGTGTTCCCCTTTAAAGTGCTTTATCAGCAGATTGATCCTTACCAGGAGGGATACGCTGATTCCGCCTGCAGACTCCCCAAATATGGTAACTAAATCTGGGTCTCCTCCAAAGTTGTGAATGTGCTGCTGGATCCACCTCAGAGCTTGTACCTGGTCCAACAGGCCAAAGTTCCCTGACATGTGCTCGTCTCCAGTGCTGGATAGAGCATCAAATTATAGTCTACAGCAGCTGATAAAAGTCACCCAGTTTTGAATTTTTGCTCACATGTGGCACAGATCAAATCAAAAGTATTTAGTCATAGTATGTCCATTCTAACTGTGCTTAGTGATTTGAGTTGTTTTACCTGAGAAAGCCCAGAAGTCCCAAGCGGTACTGGATCAGAACCACAACCATATCCTGGTAAGCAGCCAGAGCGGAGCCATCATACACTGAAGCTGCCCCCATAGTAAACCCTCCACCATGGATCCAGACCATGACCTGGTAAAGTAATGAAAGACCTTGATCTTTTCCACAAAGCATATATCACATTTTTACTTTATTCTTTCTGAGCTCATACAAATCTCTATCAAACTACATCAAATAAAGACGTTAATCTGACTAAAACATAAAACTGATGGTGACAAAAACTGGACAACATCAGTGTCTTTGCAGTCTGGTTCTAAATATGAGCATCATTACTCATATTTCCATTATGGATTCTTCATGTCAACTTCTACATGAACTCTGTCCAAAGTTATCCAAAGCTGAATCTCAATCCTGCAGCAACTTACTGGGAGTTTGGCATTGTGAGCTCTGTTTACAGGGGTGTAAACGTTGAGGTAAAGGCAGTCCTCTGAGATGTCTGGGAGCTCTACCAACGTGATACCGAGTTTATCAAGCAGATCGATAGAAATCTGTTTATTTTGAACACACCTGAGAAAGAGACATGTTTTTGCAGTGAGTATGGGACATAATTACTCAAAGTGTGGTATGCAACAGCTGAAGTACATGAAGGACTTACATGGGTGGCTGCTGGGTGGCGTCTCTCACTCCTTCCCATCCCTCTACAGGCTGGGGTGCAGCCAGTCTCAGAGCAGGGCCAACGGGTGGCTTGGCAAATGGGACGCCCAGGTAGGCGTGGACCCCAGTCTCCTTCCCCTTTACACTCACATACTGACCTCTCAGGCTCCCGAGCTTTGTGTGGACTTCAGGTGCTGTCAGGATATTAGGACTGAATCAAAATCATAATGTAATGCAATATCAGTTTAATTAATACATCTATGTAAAAATATGAATTATAGCAATAAATACAGATGCAACATCTGGTTGTTGCTTGGTTCCAGCTAATGTTGAAACTGACAAGTAGACAAGTGTTAAATAGAATAAATGGAATAACAACTTTCGCAATCAATTATTGTAACATACTATTTTGAGTGTGTAAATCTTTTATCTTGAAATAACTGGTTTAAATGCAGCCAATTAGACTGTTGTCAGGCTATTAAATAGGCGTTATCAGTCGCTATAGGCCTCATAGATGTCGGTCAGTAGGGGTATACCACACCCACTAGTGGGTATTATCATCTATTCACATGGTAGATCACTGAAGTTATAAAAGAACACGACAGCGACCTCTCGCGACCGTAGTAATTATGACAGGAGCAGAAGCGGAAGTCAGGCGCTGTAGTAAAGAAAGTGTGAAACTCCATAAAAGGTAACGGTCGGGGACAATGACTGGGACACAAAACACAGGGTTTTCACCCAGGAGTCTGAAGTTCACATCCTCTGTGAAACCAACAATGTGTAGTTGTCTTTGTGTTCGTAGATATTTTAACCCAAAACACAACGTTTTTCTCTAAACTTTACTTAAAGATGGGGTCTATGATCTTGGAAAACTAGCATAATTTGAAAGTAGCATCGCCTCAGGAGCTCCGTCTAAGCCCCCCCCCTCCCCTCGAAACTCCTTCCAAGGCAACGCCCCCCACACACATGCACGATCACCGCCGCATCGTATCTACTTCACATTTTTCGGAGCTATTTCATCACTAAATTCACTTCTGAAAAATGTTGAGGCTAAAAATCAACTGTGTAGATTTAGAATATTGAGTTTTACGATGTTAGATGGCGAATCAAACATTTGTTCCACTGTTGTCGGAGTTTAGAAGCTCCACAAACTGCCGGCACAGCTAGCTAGCTCCTGCCGGGATCGCCACCTCTCCACCCGGGCAGTCACTCACACAGACCCCGCTATGAGCTGGCTGGAACTCTCTCAAGAGAGTGTATACTGGATAAATCATGGACCCCATCTTTAAGTGCATTTTTTGCCAAAACCTAAAGAAGTTGTAGTTCTGTTGCCTAAACCTTTTGTTTGTGTTAGAAACGTGATGTTTCATTCAGTTGTACAACATGTTAGAACATGTTACTTTGTTGTGTATGTTTCACTTTCACTTTTACAATGAAGTAGGCGTAGTAGGCCCCTAATGACCCACATCTATGGTGCTTATAGCGACTGATAACGCCTATTTAATGGCCTGATAACAGTCGAATCGGGTGCCAGCATCTGAGTAAATTGCGTGCTGGGTATTTATAAGGTATAACAGTGTGACAGAGTGACTGGGCAGGGAGGGGAGTTGCTGCAGACTCTAATTAGAATGAGTTACTGCAGCTGTGCCTGATGAGGACTGGAGGAATGGAACAGGAAGTGTTTAAAGGGAGAGGATTGAGCGTGGGCTTGTGGTTCTGGGGAGCCACAGTGTTGTCGGGAAATAGGATTGTTTAAAGTAGCAGTGGGTAGAATTGGAGCAAATATGATTAAAAAACGTTACTTTTATAAACGGTCACTATATCCTGACAGTAGTGCATGAGACAGGTAATCTGAAAACAAATCATGTGCCTCGGTGTCCTCCGGTGGTCCTAATAGCATCTGCAAGATTTCACAGACCGGAGGAACAACCAATGAGAAAAATGGGAAAATTTGTGACCCAGCAGCCATGTTGAGATCAGTTGAGGAAATACCAAGCACTGCCCACCAGCCGGAGTAAACTTTCTCATTTTACAGCTAAACAGTTCACTACAAGATGTTTCTGAAACATTTGAGGCGAGAAATAGGCATTACAGTAACAGAATATTGATTCATATTTGATCAGCGCTGCCTAGTTTGACCGTTTGATTGGAGTTTGTGAGTGATTGACAGCTACCTCCGTTGAATGAACAGCCAATAGGAACGCTCTCTCTCTGAAATGACCTGTTATTGGCCAAAGACTTCCGTCACGGGCCAGATTTTTTAAAGCCTGAAAACAGCCATGAGGAGGTGCAGAAGTCTAGTTATCTCTCAGAACACTTGAATTACAATATGCTGAAAGGTTATTATGGAATTTTTGCTCAATGATGCCAAAAACATTCTGCCTACTGCAGGTTTAAAGGAATGTTTATTCTATATGCATTTGGTGGGCGCCCTAAAAATACTGGTGTTGTTGCGGGGAAGTTTGATGAGTTTTTGTAATGCATTTTCCTGTGTGCGGCGCCCTAAGAGGATGGAGTGGCCTTGGGAGTCAAGTGTGTGTAAAATGTAGGCTTTATGCCCATACAGTCGTTATTGGCCTCCAAGGGCGGCATCTGGGAGGAAAAATAGGACTTGGACTTGATCTAGTCATCTTGTGTATCCCTGATTGGCAGCTGCATGGTTATTATAACAAAGGTGTTTCTGTTTTAACAAGTCCTGTACTAACTCTTAATGTAACACTTTACAACTAGAATGGCACTCAGAGAGCGCAGACCTCCGCCAAGCTGCCCGAGTATGATTGCCCCCTATCTCCGTGCAGCTTGTGCCATCATCCACGTGTATTTTCGTTTATGTTGAGATCAGCTGTATGTAGCGGAGCATCTTGAAACACTTCATTCAAAGTGGACAGAAGAAGTAAAACTCACCTAAACCGTCGTCGTTACTCTTTCCAACAATCACCAAGTGTGCTGTGGTCGAACTCAACCGTAATTTCACCGAGTTTAATGTGAAAAAATGCCAAATCTAGGTGCCCCTCCCTCCACCCCCCGCTCTCTCTCTGTCCCTCTGTAGGCAGAAGGAAAGATGCAGGGTGACGCGTCATGAAAGCGATTGTGATTAGTCAAAATCTGCCGTCACGGGCTAGATTTTTCTAAAGCCTGAAAACAGAGCCATGATGTGGAGCAGAAGTTTAGTTTTCTCTCAAAACACTTGAATTACAATATGCTGAAAGGTTATTATGGAATTTTTGCCAAATTATGCCAAAAAATGGTTGCATACTGCCACTTTAAACATTGCGTTACTGTTTTTGCAGTATGTTGAGTGGGAGTTACTCATTAACTAATGGTTCGTTCGCCAGTAACTACTCACATTTTTGTGTACCTTATTGTAAAGTGTTACCGAGTGAATGAATGCCATTAGTGAGAACAAAGCAGTGAATCAAAGAAATAAAATGTTATTGCTGAAGCCCAGAAATATCCCAAACACAGCAAAATAAGTAGAAAAGAGACACTACAGGCAGAGGGCTGCAGGGTCTCTGCAGATACAGACACCACCACACACTTCTAGTGGGTCAGAAGGGATGACTGAGAGGGATTATTTTTGTATCAGTCTGTACTAGGGCTGTCAAAGTTAACGTGATAATAACACCTTAACGCAAATTTGTTTTAACACCACTAATTTCACATTAATATGATCAATCTCAGTTTTAAAGCCAGATACAGGCATCATATGAAACTAGAAAACCTAAGGAATACATTGGTACCAACCATGTCATACTAGCTTGCGAAGGAGGTCAAATAACGCTCCAAACTTGCTCTAAATTTTGGCGAGGAAAAACTGGCATGGCCATTTTCAAAGGGGTCCCTTGACCACTGACCTCAAGATATGTGAATGAAAATGGGTTCTATGGGTACCCACGAGTCTCCCCTTTACAGACATGCCCACTTTAGGATAATCACATGCAGTTTGGGGCAAGTCATAGTCAAGTCAGCACACTGACACACTGACCGCTGTTGTTGCCTGTTGGGCTGCAGTTTGCCATGTTATGATTTGAGCATATTTTATGCTAACTGCAGTACCTGTGAGGGTTTCTGGACAATATTTGTCATTGTTTTGTGTTGTTAATTGATTTACAATAATAAATATATACATACATGTGCATAAAGCAAGCATGTTTGTCCACTCACATGTTGATAAGAGTATTAAATACTTGATAAATCTCCCTTTAAGGTACATTTTGAACAGATAAAAATTTAATTAATTTGCAATTTATCATGGACAATCATGCAATTAATCGCGATTCAACGTTTTATTCGATCGAATGAAATGCATATTATACCTTTAAAACAGGTAGCTTGTTGTAATGGCTCCTTTGTAAGGTTGTGTTGATTTAACCTGGTGAGTAAAATGTTAACACAATAGAAATGATGGCTGTTAAAAAAAGAGATTTATTTTAAAATAGATTTATCCTTTAAGAAGAGGCTGTCACATTGTTCCATTCTGGCAGTTTTACACCATTGAGTTGTATTTGATTATACAGTCACCCCAAAATTCCTGTTATCAACATGAGGCAAGCAAAAGAAATTATTATAACTCGCAACCTGATGTGCTCTTTGAAAAGTTTTCCCCTTAAAACACAGTCAGCCTCGCCAGAATAAGCTCGATCGCCCTTACATAG